>CAJQUN010000005.1:3467442-4180096 GCA_907163345.1 Haberlea rhodopensis | reverse complement strand
AAGTAGGGTTATATTTTGAATGGATTCTTCGGATAAAGATAATATTTTAGTCCCGTATTTTTTTTAATAAAATTTAAAAAAAATATCATGAAATTAGTTATTACAATGACATCTTCAATCCTAGAATTAGCTGCCTGAACTAAAGTGTAAATTAACCAATTTGGATTGAAAATTTAATTTTCCATGTCCCAATAAACCTCGACCAACCACTCGTGAATTTTTATTTCAAATAACTACCAATATGCTTTTTTTTGTTTTTCTTAAATATTTATGTTACTTTATTTAAAATTAAAAAATGTTATTTTAAAGCATAAAATATTGAGTGTTGATAATACAGTAAAAAAAAAACATTGTAATAAGCTTCAATTTATTACAAAATTTTCCACGTTCGACTTAAAACAGACAGAAGTATCGCATGACTCATTATATGTTTTGTTTTTACTGTTTTTTTATAAATAGCATAAACAATAAAATAAATGACCAAAAATCTGTTTTTTACCTGAAAATACAAATAAACCTTTTTCAAAACTAATCCAAAACATTCTCTGCATGTATTTACTTTTGGTTTCTTGCTTTCAAGTAATTTTTAAAATGTTTTTCTTATGCAAACATGATTATTATGCATTTTCAATAGGAAAATTTGTTGCTATATAAGAGATAGTGTTACGAGGTATATCTAATATTATTATTTTTATTTTTTTCTATTAGATGTCTATCATTAATTTTCAATTGATGGTGATTATACCTTGTCAAACTATAAAATTAGGGGTGTAAACGAACCGACTCGAGCCGAATATGCAGAAAAATTTAAGGTTCGAATTCGGTCTCAAAATAGTTTATTCGAGCTCGAGTTCGATTCGAAGTTCAAATAGTTTCAAAAATTTGGCTCGAGTTCGAGTTCAGCTAGAAAAGGTTCGAACATGTTCGCGAGCTATCCGAGTTATTGTTCGAAAATAAATACCCGAAATGTTCGAAATATATTTATTTAATATATAATTATATTATATTAATAAAATATTAAAGTTCGCGAGCGGCTTGCGAACTATCGAACAAAATAATTTGGGCTCGAGTTCGACTCGGAAAAAAATTCAAAAAAGTTCGAGTTCGACTCGAATTCGAATCAAATATTTATCGAGCCGGCTCAAAAAATTTGTGAACATGTTCGATATGTTTACGCCCTTGTATAAAACTCATCATTTAACACAATTCATTTGATAATATGTTCATATAAACTAAAATATCCTTTCCATTTAATAATTTTCTATGTAAATAACAAAAATTTATTCTATTTTTGCGTTTAAATAATCAATAACTAGTATACCCTTCTGTATTATCGTCTTCTACATCTAGTCCTCAATTTTCAGACTTCAGTCAACAAGGATCGAAAAGAAGGCAGGAGGCGAGGGAACACATTCACGAAGCATTATTTGCAATCGAAATCCTTCTTCACTCTCTAATCTGATTGACGAAGATTAGGTGGCCATCTGAAATTTGTTCAGCGGTGAGGTGATTTATTCTGAATTTGACATTCACCTCTTAGCGATTATTGATGGTAAAAAGTAATTATTTTGATATTTATGAGCCTACAATCATAGGAACCAAATTTGCTTCCATCGCCCATTCCCCCATAAGCCAAATCGTCCTTTGCTTACCTTTTCTTTTCTTTTCTTGTTTTCTACTTTACCTCATAATATTAATCAGGTGCAAAACTAAGCAATTCAAATGGCCGATGTTGATGGAAATACTCTGGTGGCCATGTGTTTGGCTAGTGCTGGCGTTGATAAGATGTTTGGAGTGGTGGGTATACCGGTTACCACACTTGCTAATCGTGCTGTGGCCCTCGGGTGTTCGATTTATTGCCTTCCATAACGAGCAGTCGGCGGGCTATGCTGCTTCTGCCTATGGCTACCTCAGTGGGCGTCCAGGCGTACTCCTAACCGTTTCTGGCCCTGGTTGTGTTCATGGCCTCGCCGGATTATCAAATGCCCACATAAACGCCTGGCCCTATGGTTATGATCTCCGGCTCCTCTGAACAGAGTTGCACCGGAAAAGGAGACTTCCAGGAGCTAGATCAACTTGCTGCCGTCAAACCCTTTTCCAAATTCTCTGCCAAGGCTACTGATATAACTAAAATTCCGACGTCCGTTTTCAGTGTAATTGATTGGGCCGTAGCTGGTCGACCTGGGGGCACTTATTTGGACATCCCGTCCGATGTTCTCCATCAGACGGTTGAGGAATCCGAGGCACAAGATTGATAACCGAAGCTCTGAATTCGAGAGATAAACATTTGATCGAGAAGCCAAAGGTTAATCATTCCGAAATTCGAAAGGCAGTGGAATTGTTGAGGAAAGCGGGAGAGACCCCTTATCGTGTTTGGAAAGGGGGGCAGCTTATGCGAAAGCTGAAAATGTTCTGAGGAAATTAGTGGAAAGTACAGGGATTCCATTTTTGCCTACTCCCATGGGGAAAGGGTTGCTGCCGGATACACATGAGCTAGCGGCTACTGCTGCAAGGTCTCTTGCTATTGGGAAATGTGACATAGCCTTGGTGGTTGGCGCGAGGCTTAACTGGCTGCTGCACTTGGAGAGCCGCCCAGGTGGTCTAAGGATGTGAGTTTATAATTGTTGATATTTTTAAAGAGGAGATTGAATTGAGAAATCCATCATTGGGTATTGTGGGGGATGCAAAAGATGTGGTGGAGATGATTCATGAGGAGATTAAGGATGATCCCTTTTGTTCTGGGAAAGAACCATCCATGGGTTGGGGAGATAAAGCGCAAGGCTAAGGACAATGTAGCAAAAATGGAGGTGCAATTGGTGAAAGATGTGGTGCCGTTTAATTTTATGACCCCAATGAGGATTATTCGGGATGCAATATCGAGTATGGGCAGCCCTGCTCCAATATTGGTGTCTGAAGGAGCCAATACAATGGATATTGGGAGAACGGTTTTGGTGCAAACAGAAGCCAAGAACTAGGTTGGATGCTGGGACTTGGGGGACAATGGGGGTCGGCCTTGGATATTGCATTGCTGCTGCGGTGGCAGCGCCTGATCGGCTTGTGGTGGCTGTGGAGGGGGACTCCGGATTTGGATTCAGTGCTATGGAAGTCGAGGTAATTTATTTTCCTTGAACTAATTTAGGAATTTGCTGCAATCTTTCTTTGGATTATATTTATCAGAAACAGAACATATATACATTGTGACTTCATTAGTCACTTCTATGTATCTTGCTGTGGCTATGCTTTACTGACTTCAATTGGTCTGCAGCTGATTTTTGATTAGTAACGGGAAGGGGATTTTTTTGTGTACATTCATTTGGCATGTTGAACTATTAAGATTTTGTTATTGTGAAATGCTGTAATGGTGTTTTACTTTTTCCTTTTCATTTTAATTTTAGAATCCAAATCTGAACTTATAAGCCCTGTATGCAAGAAGTTAGTTCTCAATCTAAAAAATCTTGTTCAAAAGTTAGAAAGGCCAAGAGTGAGAGTATATACCTCAATCTAGAACATTTTTTTCTGGTACTTCATGATAGCGACTATCTTATGTTGCTAATTTTAGTCCTCCGTTGTTTCTTTATGTTTGAGGCGGAATGACAATTAGGGAAAAATCTCTTTCGTCCTCCATGGTTTATGCAACCTGTTGGTTAACCACATGTACCTATGACATTAGTGGTTGACCTGGGGAGGTGTAAGCCGCTTCAAACAAAAAACTTATGTATACTTTTCCAAAAAATTCAAGT
The DNA here is from genome assembly GCA_907163345.1 of Haberlea rhodopensis. NCBI lineage: Eukaryota > Viridiplantae > Streptophyta > Magnoliopsida > Lamiales > Gesneriaceae > Haberlea > Haberlea rhodopensis. Next base: position 4,176,356 of record CAJQUN010000005.1, on the reverse strand, counting down.
TTTGCTCTGAGCTAGTCCCCCGGCCACTCCAAATCATTGCTAGGCCCCAGTATGACATGGGTATCAATTCTTATTTAAGGGGGTGGTAAAGTGTTTCCGTTTGACAGCAAACCCAAGTTTAGCAGGACTTGTTAAATGAATTGGTCATTTTGAACTTCATAGAGGCTTTTCCTTTTGTTAATCCGAAGTCATATTTTCATCGTAAAGTGTAGCCATGAATTCACGATATTTTCATCATAAAGGGTGAAGGTTGAACCCTGAATACAAGAAGTATATTGCTGAAACAAGATATAGAAGAATTACTCAAATGATTACAAACATTCTAGAAGTCATTATGAATCTTGACAAGTCCGTGAAAAGTTATATATCTACATTATATCTTGATTGTTGGTTTAGTATGTCCCTCATTGGTATATTAGAGTGATGTTTTTAAGTGTTTAAACTTGGGATTTCAGTCCGGCGGTGTAAACATTTGTGGGTGTGTTGGAGTTTACTTGTATTTTTTAAAACCATTTTAGCTCAACGAACAAATCAAATCTGCTTTTTCTTTGTTGTTATCAGATTCTACTGATTGTGATCTCCCACCAGGTTTCCGGTCGTATATTTTTACACAAAAACTTGATAGCATGCACTCCCTTTGTTCATCTCAATTATCATGGCCATTTTTTAAAATCCATTCCGTTCATTTTAAGTATATAAGTAACTCATGCAGTGTGTGTTTCTGTGTATGTGTTCAGGACATTGGTTCGTTATCAGTTGCCTGTGGTGGTCATAGTTTTCAACAATGGTGGAGTTTACGGAGGGAGACCGGAGAAACCCAGAAGAAATCACCGGACCACACAAGGATGATCCAGCACCTACCTCTTTTGTTCCTGGTGCAGCCTATCATATTCTCCTTGAAGCCTTTGGAGGAAAAGGCTATCTAGTAGGTACACCGGGTGAACTAAAATCAGCACTTGACGAATCCTTTTCTGCAAGGAAACCTACTGTTATAAATGTCACAATTGATCCCTATGCTGGTGCTGAGAGTGGGAGAATGCAACACAAAAACTGATAGACTACTTCGTTTTGGCACCAGTAACATCACAAGTGCAAATTCACGTATAAGTTTGTAATTCCTATCAATTTGATACCAAGTAAATCGGATTTATTTAAATGTAAGCTCCCTCATAATATGTGGGTATTCACATGAATCTGGTTGTTTCCAGTAATATGTTCTCTTGATTTATATTGAATGTTGATTGTGTTTTGTTTGTAAGTGAGATTTTTCTACTAATTCGGGAAATGAATAGGAGAATAATTGAGTTCTTGCATCATTAATTATGTTTTCTTCTGTGTCTCCATTCTTGGGTATGAAATGTTATAAACTTTCCAGTGTTTATTTACTTGCTATGATTTGATTAATTGGATTCGTTTAAAGTCGATTGATAGAGGTATGGAACAAAAAGTGTTTACATATAGATAGTTAAGCACGTTTAAGAATACATCTTTCGTGTTATTCTACACTACAACCCGAGTATTATATAATAGTCCTTGAATATTACACACAATTAAATAATATAGTACACATTTAATCTTTATTTTAGATAAGTCTCCACATTTCATGAAAGTTCTTGATTACGTCTGTACTTTCAACTTCATCTATTTCGAATTCGAACGAGGGCTAGATCATGGAACCTTCCGAGCACCTTCTTAGGCCAAAATTTTTGTTGACTCTGCGTGCATCAAGTGCCAGTCGGTAACACTAGGCTCTAGCATATCCACATATGATTGCAAGATAGGGATCAATTCAAAGTGCTCTGAGGTTGTTTTCAAAGTACTGGAACTGACTGCTGATGGATAATTGGACTGGAGCTGAATTGTGGTGGTTAAATATATAGCGTACCTCTTGAATTACATTCAGCTTATAGAACTTTTTTTAAAAAAAATGCTTTGGTCTAAAAGTAAAATTCAATAAAGACAATTAAGAGATTGAATTTGAATTCATGTAGATTTAAATTAGCATATCACTCTTATTACAAAAAAAATTAATATAAATTTAAAAATAGCTAAGGTTATTGTCAGGATTGGTTGGGGGAGGGTGACAAATGATAACCCAACTTTAACTAACTTGAATTGCAGTAGTTCGTCTGTTTTTGAAATTATTGCATTGAGAGATTAAATCGAGTTAGTTTTCAAATTAGCTGAAAACACTAGAACTATTCTGCTCTGAAATATCACTTTTAGTAATTGAGTTGGTTGTTCAACGCTTGGAAGCACATCGTCTTGATAAACGAGCAATGAGATATGATCAATTTAGTCTACTGCGCTAGGGATCCAGCTAGGTTCATCTTTCTGTTTTTAGCAAGACGACTTCATACATTTTCTTTGCTAATTCATCAAGCTCTAAAATATCTTCTATAATCTGCACACGTGATAAAATATGTTAGCAACACAATCAAGTTTTGTTAACATCAATACCAAGATTATTTTGGGTTCTTAAAACCCAACAATCTCCCCCTTTTATGATAATAACCCCCTTTTATGATAATAAAACTTGAATAAAAATATGAAATTAAAGTATATTATTGCATACAAAGAAGTATTTTTAAAACAACATATTTATCCCATTTTGTGTGATTCAAAAAGGAAGATAAAAAAAAAAATCTCCCTATCAAAATTTGGATTAATTCCCCCTCCCAAACACCCCCTTCCCTTAAATTTGAACAAATGAAAATACAACTGTTAGGATCGGTGGTACAGATAGAATGTGGGTTGAATATCTGCACCGGCTCTACTCGCTAACCTAGTAAGTTGCGAAAAACACTCGATCGATACAATGAATGTAACTAAGCTGATGACAATATAATACTAACTAAAGCAGCTAAGGTGCAATAAATGAACAACACGGTATATGTTTCTTGAAGTTCTAAGGCTTAATCATTCAACGCCTCATTTTCTTCATTTGCAAGAATGATCCACTAAAAGACTTGATTTATACATTGCTTTGTACAAACCCTTTTTCGTTGCTGCACAACTGAAACTCTTAGCACCTAACCACAACTGGAGTAAATTTTACAGCTTGACTTAACAACTTACTTTTGATTAATCAGTCACAAATGATTACAATAGTTTTACAGAGATTTCACTTTTCTAACACAACAATGTATAATCATAAATGAGAGTGAGTGATTGTGCAATTTGTTGCAACAATTGGTCGGCACTGTTGATCTCTTGAAGATCTATATAATAATTTTATATATTTAATTATTTACGTTATATTTAAAGTTTTTCTTGTCTATATAGCATGTCATAATATTACAAACATTCATGAGTTTTAAATGGTCCATTTAGACAAAACTCTTGAGTTTTTGCAATAAGCATTCATGAGTTTTCAATGTCCAATCAAACTCTGACCACACTTTAGGCTAGTAGTTATGCTTGAGTTATTTTCAGGTATAACAATAATCATTACTCATCTCCAACCCCGTCCCACAGCCATGAGATCGGAAGGTCGGCCCAAGGGACCGAACTCGACTTAGTGGGTCCATGCTAATTCCAGGTCGGTACCTCGGGAGTTTGGGTCAGACTCCCCCTGGACCCATGGGGCCCTATGGCATCTCTACTTCAGCTCAACAGATCGTTTATAATGCTCTATCAGCTCTTCCCATCCCAGCCCTCTTACATCAGGCAGAGTCAATCCAAATAAAGTCTAACCTGAAATTGGCAAGTCGGGCTTGGGCTAATTTGTCCAGAAAGTTTCCGCCTTAGATCGGCTTATGTCATTCACGCTCCTATCCAAGTCACCTTAGGTTTCTTCATGTTCGGTGTCACGCCCCGGGCCTAGGCTCGCGCAAGCGCGACTGCACAATGGGCTCTTATAGCAACTACTTTGTATTCGTCCTCGCTCTACGAAAATGGTTAACCCAAGTTGCTATAATAGTCCATTGTAAGCCTTTATAAACCACTTTAAATTTTCATTCACAACCAATATGGGAAAAGGGTATTACATTCGGTCCTTACTTCGGCTACTTGAAGACATTTGTGTACTTTTGCCTAAATCGTGAGAGGTCACTGCTTTTCCCTTTACCATTTTGGAGTTGAAATTCTTATGTATACACTGGATCATCAACTCGTAAGATGCTCTATAAGGCTTTCAAGTATCATGTACCCAGTACTCTCTGTTGATGAATGGAGACGGCTTTAATCTTTCTTGATTAATCATTCTTGGTATTTGGATGTTTCAGATTTGGTGTTGGGGAAATATGGACAGTATTTCCCCCATTTTGGTAATAAACTGTCAATGGGTGAATTTTCCTGCACTGTTTTGCTATTTTCTGGAATTTTATCAATCTATCATTTTAAAATGTGTGAATGAAAAATGTTTCAAATTATATACTACATACTACTGCTGCAGGAATCGACCTCAGAATAATGTGGTGAATAGGGCCAAAAAATAACAAGCAATATGGCAAAAAGAAGTTATGCTCTGAAGGAACTAACACAAGCCTTCTGATATCTAGTAGAAACCAAACCTCTCGTTTTCGTAATATTAGGCGAAAGAACTATCTGAATTAGGTTAGAATACCATTAAAATTTAACAAAATTCTCAGTGGATTGCGTTTAGAGGTGTCAAACGTACCGGGCGGCACTAACACAAAACATGACGCTAAGTAGGGGACCGTGCCAGGAACGGCCCATACAGGGCCACTAATATTGACCCATGGGCTGTGCCGAGTTTAAAAACAATGGCACTCTAGCGCCACATAGAATCGGCGCACCGAAGTCAGAGACCACAATGCATGGGAAGAGGCTCGCTTATGCCTTCCTCCATGCCATTAATGCATGAGATGCCTCCTTAAATCTTTAATTTCCTTTACCTACTTTAAATTTTTAATTCAACTATATATTTCAATATACAAATAAACGTAATTAAGCAATATGTGTTTGGAGAAACTTATGAAACAAGAATGCTTCGTATAAATAAACAATGATTGCATATGTAATTCAAAAATTGGTTTGATTTGTCCGTTTGAGTTGTATTAACTTCTAAAATCGTAACAATGTTCAATGTTCAATATTCAAATCCAAAACAAAAAATAAAATAAAATCCTAATTTGAATATGCAAAACTTTTAAGCTAGTAAGGATAATTGCTTTTTTAAAAAAATTATGAAGTCGGCGTGCCGGGCCTCCCTTTTTTCGGAAACGTGTGGTGCCAGTACGGAACGTTTGACACCTCCAATTACGTTATTTGCATTTAAAAAAGCTTTCCCTTTATTCAAGGACTCAGCTAGTCTAGTTGAGATACAATATGCAGTTGACTGAATGGTTATCATTGGATTAACACCAACTGCAGTAGGGAGAACACTTCCATCGCACACAAAAAGCCCCTTGGCTTCCCAGCACTCCCCATTTTCGTCAACTGCACCTTCTTCTTCATTCGTGCCCATTCGACAAACTGCCCATTTGGTGAGCAGAGCAATAGATCGTCCAGTATTCTGAACGAGAACGTGGCCCTCCGACTGCAGTAACCATGTCAAGAAATTCTTCCAAATCCTCATTAGTGGTCCCTTTACACATAATTCTCTGCCCATCACTCCTAAAAGTGCCTACTTCAACTGCTCCTGCCCCAATAAGAATTCTTAATGTCCGCCTCAATCCTGTCTTAAGATTCTCCTTATCAAGTTCACTCATCCTATAATTTATTATTCCTTGTTTTTTCACCTCCCCTGAACCCTGATCTCTGACTAATGCAAATAGAACGGCTGTTCTACCATATTTTGCCATCCTTTCCTTCATGTATTGCCTGGAGACCCAAGGGATTAGTGAGGCAAATGATTGCCGGTCCAAGTGTTGCAGATTCAACTATCGCTTGAGTGGTTGATTCTTCAGATACCACTTTATGTAATGAAGTGATGATTCCTCCCTCAAAGCTTTTACCCTTAAATTCAACCAAAGAATCAGGAAAATATCCCCAAACAAGTGAAACGGGGTGAAGATGAAGATTCGTTCCAATGTTCTTGTTCGTCAGACCACTTGATATTAACAAAGGTGGAGTGAAGAGAGAACCACAAGCCGAAATTGTCACTCTTGCCTCGATTTGAAGCTTCTTTCTGATATTCTTGCTCTCAGAACGCATGTTCACTCCAAGGCAACGTTTTCTAACAGTTCCACTATCGTCACTTGCCAGCACGAAAGTCTCTGCCTTACATCCAGATAAGATAACTGCACCGTTTCTGACTGCATCAACGAGCCAGGTTGAATCGGTACCCTTTTTATCCCCTCTTCTGCAGCCATAACCGCAAGAACCACAGTAATGATTCTCTGAAGAATTTCTTGGCACTGGCTCAACTTTTAGGCCAAGATTTTCACACCCTTTTCTAAGTACTTGATTTTGAAACCCTTCTTCCGCACAATTCTGTGTGACACCAATCTTCTCACATACAAAATCCATCGCAGATTGATATTCAAGCGTACTAAAGAGAGGAATCTTGTTCTCTGTGGACCATTCTTTGAGAACATGATTGGGAGTTCTTATACAAGCAGACCAGTTTATACTCGAACCCCCACCAACTGTTGATCCTGCCATAACCATAGTTTTCCCATCTTGAGTTGTTAGCATTCCACCTGATTCATATAATTCAGCCAATGATGGCCCTTCAAGACCCGAGTAATCATCTGGAACAAAGTAGTGGCCTTTTTCAAGAACGATAACTTTCTGACCCGAGTTTGCAAGAACCGAAGCGGCTACCCCTCCTCCACAGCCGGATCCAACAATCACCACATCACATTTGATCTTGAATGAATCACCATTCAGGTCCTCAACAACTTGTATTCCTCTTTTAGTGAGGGATTCTTTTAGGGAAGAATCATCTTCATTAATCATTTCAATGATGCCCTTCTCAAGTGGCCTTTCCCTCTTGTGTTCACTCAATTTTTCAATGGCTTCTACCTCATATCCAATTGCTTCCCATGCTGGATTTTTTGAACTTTCATCGGTCTGCAATGTATTTATTTTGTCATGCAAGAAATATACAAATGAAGGATAAGACAGCTTTCAAACCCATCTTAATTAACAACCGATTGGATGTCTAACCTCTGACATGAATAGATTACACATTCATTGAGTTAAATTTATATAGGTAGTCATCCGACTTATAAAGAAGTAAAGATAATTTCTTTGAGACCTTTGTTCAGTTGCACCTAAGGGCGATCCAATATTTGATATTCTCCCACAATTGAGATATCACGCCTCGAAATCCTTTAAAAATATGTTTGTTTCTTCTTAGTTCTTTCCAGAAATCCTAGATAAGTGTTGGTATCAATATTTTCTTCTTAGTTCTTTCCAGAAATCCTAGATAAGTGTTGGTATTAATATCATCTTCCATAAGTTTTTTGGACTTTTTCCTTACTTCCCCTCAATAATTGGCTCACCACAATGTATTCAAGCATAACCACAAATTGTTTAAGATATAAAATTATTGTTCGAGTCATTTCCTATCATCTCGAATTTTCGATAAACATGACATCAAAGCAAGAAATCATAAGTTTGAATTCTCCAATATTCACATGAGCATCTTGGATATTGATATATTTCGTTATCACCTACCATGATCTTGAGTTCACGGAAAATTTGATTTCCAACAAATCAAGAACATAAGCTACAACTGAATCGAGATAACATAGGAACAAGTTAGAAGTATTTACCGAAGAAAAGAAGACGAAGAGGCAGAGGATCTTTAGCAGCAAGAAGGATATTTTTAGAGGTATTAGAAAAGTTTCTTTCGACCATCTCTGAAGCACAGTTTCCCTCTTCTCCAAAGATAATTCAGAGAAATTGTGCACAAATGGCCATCTCCGATCAATACAAATAAGCCCACAGAGCAAAAGTGTTCCCAATCTGCTTGACAGAAACTTTAAAACCAAGCCCACAATGAACACAGCTTTAGGCATCCCTCTCTTCACCAGCATCTCTGCTATCTATTAGTCAGATGAAAACTACATAAACAAATAAAAAAAGAAATTGCTAAAAAATTACTGAAACAAATCCAAGAAAAAAATCACATGTAATATGTTCGACATTCACTAATTTGCCACTGCTTCAAAAGACAAAAAGTGGTGTTTCACTTGGTCAATTATAGGGTTTTAATTTTCCAAGAACAGAAAGAAGATTCTTAATCTGGACCAATTAAACCAGTGTTGCTAGCCTTTTCACATGACTCCTAAAATAAAATATCTAAAAACAACTAAATCTTGTGGTTCATTGAATACCAGAGAGTTAGACTTTAATCTTTAGAGATCCATTGAGACATGTCCCACAAACAATATATGTTTTTTTGTTTCATCGTAATTAATTTATCTGACAAGAACTCAGGAACATCATTAATATAATCGAAAAGGAAACCTATTAATGAGGCTCATTAAAACACACACACACACACACATGGCAAAAACCAGAACAAGACTTCCAAGTCCTAAACAAGAAACAAACAACAACAGGGATTCAAGATTAAGGAGGAAAGAAAAAACAGGAAATTGTATTTAGTTGACCTCATGGGGGCCTGAAGACTGGCAAAAGTTGGTGACGTCATCATCAACTTTCGGGAGGGGAGGAATGAGTGTTTGACAGATGGCAGAAAGTGATTGGATCTGAGATGAGGAGAATCCATGGTTGTAGTTTGAGCACTCCTTATCCCTTCTGCTTCCTCCCTTCAACAAAGGATGAGGCTTTAACACGTCAATCTTCATACCTTGTTTACTATGTCTTCTGTCCTCTTCCTCAGTCTTATATAGAGTACTATTCCAATACACAAACACATACATACATACATACATACATATATATATACATGCATATATCAGTTGTGATAAATCATTTATATATTTGAAAGAACATTATTTTAAGATATGTTACCTGTCATTCTCGTGATGCAAAATTCCAAAATCTGATTTTACCAATTCAAGCTGCTAAAATTATTTTTGGTAAATTGTATTCTTGATAATTGTACCGCGTGCTAAGCATTTCGGGTTATATTTATGCTATCAACAGTTAATAAATACTCAACACCGAAAAAAATATTATTTTGTTTCAAACCCGAGATTTTGTAACAAATTATATTCGAGATCTGACTTATTTCTTCAAAATTATATATAATCTTTAAATAAATTTTAAATTGAAAATAGTGGTATGCATGTTCATCAGTATCTGCCACACTGTCAAATATATATATATATATATATATATATATATATATATATATATATATATATATATATCAAAAATAATTTCATGTATAATAAGTTTTTTGGGGTAATTCCAACATTTAGTATTTTCCAACATTTGGTATTTTCCAACATTTAGTATTTAGTATAATAAGTTTTTACATAAATATGGTTAACATTTTTATGTTGTGGTTAACTATATAGCAAAATCTTTTTTATGTGTGAAAAAATAATTCTTTATCGAAATTCCAACATTTAGTATTTTCCTTGATGGATTCTTCTTAGACTAATTATTCTGGTCATTCTAAATAAACGACAAAAACTACTCATTTTTATTTAATATAGGAAATACGATAAAATCTATATATTTTTATAAATTTGTAACCTATTATAACTAATATAAATCAATTTCTAATTTCCAAAATTTTAAGAATTACTAGAATATTTCGTTATCCTTATCTATATTTTCGAATATATAAAAAAACATAATATATGCCACATTTTATTTTAAAGCGCTTGGCCCTACAATCGGTAATAATCAATGTAACGTGTTCGATTCCCATAAGTTGCAAGGTATATTGGAGAGAGATTGTTGGAGTGCAATAATTGTCACTGCTTGGAGAACGATCGAAGCGTGACAATTAAACTGATATACGATTTAAATTTTTGGATGTTCACTCATAACCATAAATTATAATTTTTGATAAAATTTCAAGCGCTTGATCATATACTTAGTATATATATTATTGGTCAATCAATTTAGATAATAGATAACGTATTGTGATAAAATAACAATTAACAAACACGCAACACATATTCCCAAATATTTATATATAGAGAGTATAATAGCTCTACTATATAAATAGATATGATTTCATCATGGCCAAGCTGTTATGTAAAAAAATATTATATTTTGCTTACTATAAGGGAGGGCCACTATAGCCGGTATATAATGGTTTACAATAGATTATTATAGCAATTTGAGTTAATACTTTTTATAAAGCGATGAAAGATACAGAGTAGTTGATATAAGAGCCAATCGCGTAGTAGCACTTACGCGGGCATGGGCTCAGAGTGTGAGATAATGGTATCAGAGCAGATCACCAACAGGAAACACCTGGAGATAAAGTGTTATGTGGGGCAAAGTGCTTCATGTACGGGAGCTACCTCTTGAACATGTATGAATCATCTCTAGATTTTTGATATTGGTGGATCGATAGATTAGGTATCAACGAGGACGTTGCGTTCTGAAGGAGGGGTGATTGTAATACCATTGTAATTTGTCTCATATTAGTTGTTGATGAAAGTTTAACATGATTTATAATGGCTTGCAGTGACCGTGACGTGACATATAAGTGACATATAAGGTAAATTTGTATAGATTAGGTGGAATTCTAGAAATAGATGAAGTCATTGTTTGTTTATGTATAATTTAAAACTAAATACAGTTTTATTAACGTTATTTTAATAATTCAATTCGGGTGGTAAACACAATAAGCATTTTCTCCATTTGCCGGCTGCTATTCCTATAACAACTAACAGAACCAAAAATATGCTGATAAATGATCCGTGCGGAGAGACAAAATTCTTGTATGGATTGGGTTCTATAAATACCAACACACTTATGAACATACATATGTGTTTTAGTGTATGACATGATCCGGTTCATACAAGAATTTTCCGACCCGATAGAATTCCAATAACAATAATAATTACATTTTATAAATCAAGTTTTATAACGTAAATTATATATCTTAACATGCAATAAATCGACCTTGATCAAGTATAACAAAAATTTGATCAAATATATCATAAATAACTTTATAAGCCTCTCGAATCAAATAGTTACTCTAATTCCTTAAATCTGTGGAGCTAAAATAACTACTTAGGACAAAATTCACTTGTAATGAAAACAAAACCTCAAAACAACATCAGTTATAATATTTAGTCATGTAATCTACACCCACCCCTTCTTCATTTAAACATGGAATACGTCAAAATGAATTAGTACATACTACATAAACCACCATTACAAGTAGCGGATCTTGATCACGATCCCCCAGATTCAGTAATCGAATCCTTGGACTTCTTTCTACACGATTTCTTAGGGATGTCTCGGAGATTTTGTGGCGCCGAACTTATTGATTCATTTGGATGTCGATTAATGACTTGGTGTTGTTGCTGCTATTGTTGTTGCTGCTGCTGTTGTTTTTTCTTTTACTGTCCCGCGGATCTTTGGATTGATGATTTCTTCTAGATTGTCTCGACTTGATTGAGGAATCTTTCTTCCTCGGAGAGTCATCTGTGTTGTCTGTTGAGGAATGGTGCCTAGAGGATTTTGGCAAGTCAGGAGATCCCTTGATTCAGAATTTGTTTAATTTACTGAATTTTATTTGTCTTGTATCTTAATTTCAACATAATATTAAAAATAATAAAATTTATAATTTGTGTAACTATTAAAATATAATTTATCCTTCTATCATATTTATAATCACTTTTTTAATTAAATCGTATATTTTATTTTAATAAGGGCTCAGAGAAAAAAAACCGTAATTCATCATCTAATCAGATTTGCAATCACGATCTTAATCATTCGAAATAAACGTATTATTATTTACCCATCACTCATCTATACCATATTATCTCTCCCTCTTCGAGGCAGCCGGGGAGGCGGCCTATTTCATGGCTCTAATACTAATAATCAAAGTATAACATATCAATGTAATCTTATCGTTCGAAGTAAACGCAACATTTATATCTACTTTATGGATCAAGAAAAATGAAAGTGTCAAAGTGTGCTTGAAAATTTTTAAGTTCGAAAAATAGGAAAGTCAATGGTTATATTCACCAACTAAAAGTTGATCAAAAAGCAATAAGATCATGGATTCTTCAAGTTGAAGATAGAGGGTTGAATGAATTGTTAGAAGGAAAAAATGTGTGAAGAGATTCAAGAATCCAAAAGTAAGTTATGTAAGAGCAAAAGCTTTATCCAATTCAACGTGAATGCATTTTTGGATCCTAATTAATGCCTGTAAAAGAAAATTACATTTCAAATTAAATTTTGTTTCCAATTTATGCTTGTTATAAAATAAAAATATATAATTTCAATTATGTTTTATGGAACAATATCAGCAACTAATACATTAGCCTACCATAATTTTATAGAATTTATAATTTTATTGTAATGAAAAAGTGTTAAGAAATCAATTTTTTAAAACATTTTTAGAGGTCATTTATTTATTTCCGTTTGATGAATTATTTTCCCATGGGAAAAGTTTGGGCCACAGCAGTAAAGGAGCCCATATCAAAGCTAAAAATGAACAACATCAGAGTTTCTAGCCCAATAAAGAACTCGCAATTTCTCTTTGGGCCATATCAAGCCCACATAAAAACCCTAACACTATAAACCTTCGTTCTCAGACGTAGGCAAGAGTTTTGCATCTCCTTCGGCAGCAGCATAATCGCAGCAGAAAATGGTGAGCTCCAGACAAAGATTTATCATGTCGCCCATTATTTGCTTTTTTCTTCTGATAAGTTCACCAATCTGTGGTACGGGAATTACTTGATTTTTATTTGTTAGATTTGTTTCGTTATATAGCCGTTCAAGAGATATGTGGAGATCGGAAGGGTGGCGCTTGTCAATTACGGCAAGGACTATGGAAGACTTGTCGTCATTGTTGATGTCATCGACCAAAATCGGGTATGTTCAATTTTTGCTGCTTTGGAGACCGTTTTAATTTCTTGCCATTGAGATTGTTTGTTTTTCTTGGAATTATGTATGTGATTACTTGAAGCGTTCTACTTTATTTTCCTCAGTTTATATGTTTGCAGGTTGGTGGAATCTAGCGTTGTTGAAATTCATTTCTACTTTATTGGCGTTGTAGAAGATTTCTTTATGCGTGCTATTGGGTGTTCTAATCAAGATTTTTGCTTAATTCGTGTCTTACTTTTTTTTATTTTTGTTAGATGGGTTGGTAGTTTAGTATTTCGTGATCGAGGGAGACTTTGATTAGCGGTTTTATTTTGTGTTGGTTGCGATTACTGTAGTTCGTGACTTTGCTGCATGCGCTTAGTATTTTTAATGCTCAGTATTGAAAATATTTGTACTTGAAGGTTATTGAATTTGGTTATTTTGTGTCATCTCCTTGAGTGGAATATTGGGTTCTACTTCTCATGTTTCTCAATGGACGCGTTGATTAGCCTGGCTGATATCATCGTAACGATTCACAGGTTACTAGTTAAGTCTACTCAATACACGATTGTTTTATAGGAAGGCTCGTGGAGTGTGTTTTGATTGTAGGACTTGTGAGCTTTTCTATTGAAAGTCTGGATAAATATTAGTTTACTTACAATTTCTGATCATATATAATCAATTTAAGACATTGTTTAATCATTATGGATGAGTTCAAAGCATACAAAAGTGGTACTTTCAAGATTCCTTCTTTTTGCTCTTATGTTAGAAAGACACTGGATTCATTTAAATATCTTAGACCTCCTTTTTTCAACCAAATCTCGTCGTCTGCCTGTTTAGTTGCGTGAAAATGTGATGCTCTTTTGTTGACAAAAACATTCCCAAATGACAGGCCCTTGTGGATGCTCCTGACATGGTCCGATGCCAAATGAACTTTAAGAGGCTTTCTCTCACAGACATAAAGATTGATATCAAAAGGGTGCCGAAGAAGAAGACCCTTATAGCAGCTATGGAGGCTGCAGGTGGGTATTTAAATTCAAAAGCATTACTCCGCATAGATCTCATTGATAGAGTAATTGACACTTGTTTTGACTCATCTTACAGATGTCAAAAGCAAGTGGGAGAGCAGTTCATGGGGGAGAAAACTGATTGTCCAGAAGAGAAGATCTGCCCTTAATGATTTTGATAGGTTCAAGTTAATGCTTGCGAAAATCAAGGTTTGTTATGTGATCTATATGTTTTGTATTTTTTTTACCATATATATGTTTTGTATTTGGTAATGCATGATTGTTGATAAAATCCATACACTGTGTTCTACCATGGAGCTGCACCTTTAACACCCTTATTTAAAATTCACCCACTTTTGGTTTACCTAGATATTCTATGACTTAGATTTCTATGAAAATCTAAATGCTTGTTTGCTTGCAACTGCAGAGGGCTGGTGTTGTTAGCCAGGAACTTGCGAAGCTTAAGAAAGAGGTTGCAGCCTGAATTATGTTTTTGGATGTTTTTTCCGTAGGTTTTTGAAAGATGTATCAGTTTATTTTATGAGGATTCACAAATCCTAGTATATCACCAGACAAAAAGTTCTGTTTTTGCTTATAATCACTTAAACAAGTGAACCATTTGAAATTCGTTCTATTTGTGCACTAACAACTTTTGGCAGTTGAATGGCCTTGTTTTGTCTTTCAGTATGATGTGCTCCCAAGTCTTTATTGTATATCTTGTCTATTGCATTAGACTTAAAGCATCTATGTTACGGTGAAGATCAGTCTCTTTGAAATTAAGTGCACTGAGCTATAATATTTAAAAATTTATATGTATGAAAAAAATATTACAGAATATGTAAATATGATTTACAAGACATTGATTGTTAGATAAACAAGGATTGTGTCTCAGTGTGCTTCTGTGTGTGCTTTTGAGCTTAACTACGTGCTTGTGAATTTTTACAAATTATTTATTCTTTCAAAAGATGTTCTATTTCGATCTTGCAATATATTTAGAAACGATTTAATACGTGTGTCCCATTCTACATGGGAGGCTTACACAAGATTGGTGCCAATAGAAACGGCCACAACAAATACTTTCGCAAGGGAGAAAAAGTTGTACAACACATTTACTCGAAAAATATGGCAGCGGATATTCTCTCTCTTCGGCTTATGAACTTTTTACAATGAAAAAAACACCATTAAAAGCGGAGTTACTTCCTGATTGAGAGAAAGTCGAAGCTGCGAAGAGGGTCTTTAGCAGCTCTTAAGAATGACGATGAATTGGGTTCGACGCCACTTCTTTGTGTTGTAGACAGACGGCCAGTGCTCGACACCAATCTGCTTGATCGCCCATCAGGTGAGTGGCCTCACCAGAAGAACTTGGTCTGCTGCTTGAAATGGCTGCCCTTTTCGAAGAGTCACTTCTGAATCCGGTTGCTGCAGATGATTAAAAAGAACAAAAATCACTACTGCCTTTTCAAGTACAAAATTCAAGCATATAAATAGGCCAGGAACAACCTTGTAAGGTCATGTACAATGGTTCACCCCCTTCAAGTGGCTTAATACTACTCGCAACCTATCACGTCACCGCTCTTCTGATTCAGACACACCAGTTTCTTGCTGCAATGATTCAGCCTCTATTTTATACTCCACCCACTATTTATTTCTATATCATTATTCATTTATACTGAAAGCATTAATATATCTACAAAAAATAATTAATTAAATAGAATAGATAATATAATATTAAAAATTATAATTTAAATTTGATATGATAATAACATTTAATTTAATATATTATTAATTGAAATTAAAAATTATGTTAATAGTTAAAATAATACAATAATTAGAAACCGAAAATTAAAACAATAATTAAAAATATAAAATTACATTAAAAAAATAAAAGTATAACAAAAGCATCTAACATTAACACTACATACTAATTACATTTTCTATTTAAAATTAAAAGAACTTCTATCACTGCAAGTTGGTTTCAACTGCATGGACCGCGAGCTAAATTTTCTAATTATTATCACTGCACCTAAGAACTTCTATAAAAAACATTCAAATATTCAAGCCAATTTCAAGTTCTTAATTTTTTTAGACTGGAGCTTGAGTTGCTTGATACTATTACCAGGTAAGGTACTAGATATCCAACTAGTGAGCCAAATCGATTTCAAACTATCACCAACCAAGATCGACTCGGCTCGCATGCTCCCGTAGACATAAAGTTCGTAATTTCGTGGGAGAGACATACACACAAATACTATTGAACCTCATCTAAAAACAGTACAATTCTGTCAAGAGCACAATTTCTTATTCAAGGATGGGGAAAGAACAAATACCACACCCTTGGATGAAGGACACGTCTTCTGATCTGTGTCTTGATTGTTCAGCATGTCGTCGACCTGACCCCGAAGCATTCCTTCTAGAGAAAGCTTCAACTGCACCTGAGAACCGATCTCGGGGTATCTTGCCCCACTGCACCATATTCAGCATAAACATATAATAAAATTCACTACCTTGAACAATTCGTACATCTAATGAATGAAGAAATCAAGAAGTTTTGTTATCTGTGGGCTTTTTGGGTGAGAGATATATATACTTATATACCTGATATTTTTCCTGGCCTTTCACCAGACGTTCCGGCCAATGCATTGCCAGAGGTATTCTGAAATCAAACTTCATGACTTAAGATATCTATGCAATCAAGAAGATACAACAAACGTGAGAATATGAAAGCACTCACTCTTGCTCGGGAACTTGCACCGATCTGAGGATATTTTAATATAGTCCAATCAAACACAGTCGAACTGGTAACCTACATGTCTTAAATGTGAAAATGCAAATTCTTGAGTTGGTGCTTCGCAAATGAAGAGCATACTGAACATTTTGAGTACCAAGAAATCAAAGAGAGCAGACAAATTAGAAATTATCTAAAGAGTAATATCGGTTTCAGTTCTCATCACCTTCACGAATAAATAAGTCCCGGAAAAGCCTTCTCAAATAAGAATAGTCTGGTTTGTATTCAAATCTTAATGACCGGCAATAATGAAAATACGATACAAACTCTGAAGGATACAATTTGCACAGTACCTGTAACAATTATAGAACATGTTAGTTACTGACAACTAAACACTCCAAATAAACCACAAACAAACCGGACGAGGACATGTTTGACGAAAATAAGAACTGAGACCTGATAGAATTTGGGGTTGACGGAAACTATAATCAGGGTAAACCAAACGTTCTTCGTTGAAAACTCGGTCATTAAAAACAGGCTGGAGACGAATTTTCATGCATATCATATGAATCCACATACCAAATTAGTTTTGTCCATCAACAAAATACTGGGGTGGTGAAATTGACTCGTCTACTCAGTCTGAGTTCAAGTGTATGTTAGCATGAGTCGGCTTCCAACAGACAGGTCATGCAAACAAATTGAGCCAGGTAACTGTTATTCTTAAGTTCTAAACTTAGAACTTTGAGTAAAATTCGGAAAACAATCTAGATAAAAAAAATGCAAACGGTTAACATTTTTGTACCTCGATAGGAGTCAACATTTTCTTTTCACTGATCTTGTCATATTTCTGCTTTTTGGTGCCAGCTTTAAGGCCCTGCCATGGAAGGATGAAAAAAAAAACATTCAGTAGGTACGGGATATAATAATCCAAAGTAGGAACTACACATGATCAAAATCCAACATATCCAACCAACCTTCCTCTCAGAAAATACATAAGGACATAACCAAGAGATTCCAAATCGTCCCTTCTGCTTTGTTCTGCCAGAATAGAAATAAAAAAACATTTTAAAGTAGATCATATCTCAACACCCTCACCCTCCAAGAAAGCCCCTATTAAAAGGATATAAAACACACACTAATATGATAGCAACATTACCAACTCCAAGGTGTGTATTGACACTGGCATAGCGAGCAGTGCCAGTGAGATTCTTGTTTTCCCTGAAACATTATGTCAACAAATTTACCAAATGTTAGTGTCCAAGCTAAACTAAACTGAGAGGTATCTAAATTCTGAGAGAGGAAAAACAGATGCATTTCTGATATTTCGATCATATTGGAATTCTTGATTAAATAGCAGATAGCGATTGACATTATTACTTCCAAAGTCAACTTGATAACACAGATTAGATCGTATACACGTGGCATCATATTTCTAACTTAACAGCCAAAAGTCCATTTTGTAAACAATTTTGAACAGTTTGCTCATGCTTAAAGACCAAAACCTTAATTTTGGAAAGCCATCAACGTAGCAGCTTACATGCTTTCATAAGCCCATAACTGCACTCTCACATCTTTAGATTATTGATATGACAAATAAAAATCAGCACAAGCCCAGAAAGTCAAAGGAAGATTACTAAGAGTGCATTGGAAATCTTTAAAGCAGAAAACAGATTGATTTAGTTATTCTAGAACTACCTAAACAAGAATATTTACTTCTACTTCCGTACATTCTTAATTTGGGCCAACAAATGTACCACTACAGGTACTTAATATATGATTACTGATATGAGATGAGTGATTGAAAACATCAGCTACATGAATCCGCTTCTTTTTATACAATTTTCTCCACACTCCCTACTTGTTCATTAAAAAATCCATTCCAAGTTTTCCCAATTTTTCTAACAACCCAGTTATGGAACAACTGGAATTGCCGAGTAACAATACATAGGAGAATATTTATATCTTTTTCATATCACAATTACATAGGAAAAGTACCTGTAGGGTATATGCTTATGGGTATGGAGATCCCTATATTTTTTGGTATGACCAAAGTCGATAACATAAACCTGCAATAAATACCTCAAGCATCACACAACCATGAAAAAATATCCATTGAAACAATTATATTTTAAATCCAAAGGGTACATGTAAAGGAAGCATAGAATTTAATAATGACAATGAAATAAACATGAAAATTCCTGGCAAAGTAAGAAAATTTGTACATAGTGTACATAAAAGAAATTTCACGTCAACAATACACTACAACTAGCCAGTTTCTGTTGTGAAGGTATTATATCTAATATGCTTGATCTTTCCCTCATTTCACGTGTGATGAACAGCCATTTTTTACCTTTTCAATGAAGTCTAATGTTTCCAATAGATGAAAAACAACACATGGAGAAGCAGAACTGTTAAATACTGCTTGAAGAAAAAAACTCGTGTGACATCATATTCTAAAGAATTTTTGTTAAAACAAAGCACAAAGCTACCAAAAGGTTAATCAACGTTTCTACATCACAGAATAAAGAAATTGAAACATAGTAATTTGAGAAGACAATGCTCATAAATCCAAGGGCGGACGTACACAGGGGCCACCCCATGCCAAAAAAAAAAAAAAATCTATCTTAAAAAAAATTTAAAAAAATCGCAATTTTATCCTAAAATAATTGTAGTTTGCCCCTTAAAAATTACAGTGTGCATCTCCTTCAATTATATTTTGATCCCTAAATCTTCTTTTGGCCTAAAATTTTTATTTCAAATTTTTTTTGCCCCCTCCCAAAAATCTTGCATCCGCCACTGCAAACAATAGTGCTTTTTTTATAAGAAACGAAATTCAAGCAAAAGTGTGAACCCTGAGCATCATACCTGATTCGCTTTGCGCCCCAAGCCCATCAAAAAATTGTCAGGCTTTATATCACGGTGAAGAAATCCTCTGGAATGCATGTAATTGTAGGTTCGAGAGCTTACCGTTTTACCAATAACTGTAGTTACGCAACATCAATCTTTTCAACCATACACTGTCACAAGCGCTACGTGTTCGACCGATCACAAAGCAGAGGCAATTGTTGAACCCCAACAATCTCTCCCCCAATAATTGCGCTCTCTGCCACTCATGGGAATCGAACACGCGACCTGGACTCTGATACCAATTGTTAGATCGAGCGTGTACCGCTTTACCAATACCTATAGTTAAAGGTAATGACGCAACATCAATATTTTCAACCATACACTGGCACAAGCGCTACGTGTTCGACCGATCACAAAGCATAGGCAATTGTTGAACCCCAACAGTATTTGACTCTATTAATCTGAATGTATATCACAGAATGTTAGGACTAGCGGTTGTATTTACGATCATGGTTAACTTTAAAATATCCCAACTACTTACCAATTGATCGGCTAGCATTAATACTGTTTTCAAGGAAAATTTCCCGTCACAATAGTTAAAGAGATCTTCAAGACTTGGTCCGAGAAGGTCAATGACCATGACATTAAATTCACCCTCAACACCAAACCATTTGAGGTTGGGAACACCAGCTACATCACAGTAAAAATAGAAGACGATTAAATTCATATGCTATCAACGTAGTTTCTATTTTCATGCAGTTAAAAGCATCATTTCTAACTCACAGAAAACAAAGGATAAAGAAGAGTAGAAGTTCCAATCCTCATGATAGGTAAAAAGATTGCAGCAACAGTCCAACGTCATAAATTACACTCCATCACCCCCCTTAACCCCAGAACAAGCCCTACTATAAGAAAACTCAAAGCTGCAGCTCCTGCAGAAAATCGGGCGTTTACTAAAACTTGCCTCGAGATTGTACAGCCAAAAACTGTTTTTTTTTTAAATAATTAAAAAAAGAAAGCTCATTATTGAAATAAGGTAAAATGTGGGGCGAGGTAAAAATATGTTCTCGCGATGACGGACAGTGGACGTCGTCGTCCTGAATGGTGGACCATGCAGTACACTGAAGGTCCGCTTTTAGCAATGGCAGATCCTGCAGCTTTAAGTTTTGTTTTATAAAGACTTGGACCAGTCGTCCAAATCACATCAAAGAAAAAGTAAAGGTTTCAGCATCCGGTATTGCCATAGACGGATGCTACATGCTCAGTGTTGACCCGTCAATACTGAAAAATAAATTCAAATTTTCTTAAAAAATTGCCCAAAAATGTAGTCTTCGAATTGTCGCTTGGCATAAACTTCAAGTACATTTTCGCACCAAATTCGGTTATATAATTTATACGTAATCAATATGTATCAACTCATCAATAATGGGACAACCCCTTCATTGAATATAACTAGTACGGCAATACACATTATAGAAACATTACAAAATGTTGGAAAACTAATCTAGATACGGCCTTCAGTTCCACATACATATTGCCTACATCGGCGCTGCCCTCTACGTTGCATGGGCCGAACATTTGCATTGTGACCTTGTGTACTCGGTCCAGAACTCATTTGTCTGCCATTCAACTGTGCATCTGAGGTATCCAAGAAAAGGAATAGGCGATGAAGTCTAGCTCGGGTCGGTAGTTATCATTTAGCACATCTGTAGAACTTAACAGATTTGTACAGTATGGGGTTTGATATCCTAGTTGACGACAAATCATAAAATCCAACCCACTTGAAGTCCTCGTGGTGTCAAACACACCTGATAGTCCGCCGGTGTCAAACATGTCTCATGGTCCAACCAAGTCAAATCTACCTGAAAATTCGACCAAACCCAATATGCATTCATATTTGACTTGAGAGAAGTGTTTACATATACACCAAATATCTAAAGATACGTGTCTGAATACGCACCAAAACTCTAGAGACGATGTGCCTGAATATGCAAAAAATCTCTAGAGACATGATTGAGAGAGTTGAACTCTTCAAAGCTAGATACATTATAAAAATGGTATCCATCTCCAATAATAAGACAACACAATACACAATAAAATCTCGTTCTTTGAACACATACCTCTTGGAACATCAACGACGATCCGAGGGTTAAAATCATGTACAAAAAGTAGATCGCTCTAGTAGCAATATATTGACCAGCTGCAATCAGAGGCTTGTAGACGATCACACAAGATCCGAGATATCCTTCTGCTGCAATCAAGTATAAGACAACACAATACACGATAATATTTCATTCTTTGAATACTTCTTGGAGAATCACCGACGACTCTAAGGGTTTAAAGTGTAGAATGAAAGGTATTTTACTCTAGTAGTAATCTACTGAATACCAACGGTATATCAAAAGCCTGAATCCATATTTGATTTTACTGTTAGATTTCCCAACAGTGATTTCTCAATATACCTAATTGCAGTGGTCCCGGATCTTGTGCGCTCGTCTACAAGCCTATGATTGCAACGTGTCAGTAGATTATTACCGCTGCGATCTACTTTTTGAACACGCTTTAAACCCTCTCATAGTCGGTGATGTTCCAAGAGGTACATGTTCAAAAACGAGATATTATTGTGTATTGTGTTGTCTTATTATGGGAGATGACACCACATTTAGAATGTATCTAGCTTTAAAGAGTACAACTCTAACTCAATCATGTCTATAGATGGTGCATATTCAGACACATCATCTCTAGAGTTTTGATGCATATTCAAACACGTCTCTCTAGAGATTTGGTGTATATGCAGCCACATCTCTCAAGTCGAGCATTAATACATATTGGGTCTGGTCGCAATACAACCATATATAGTCATTTGTATGTGGATGAACCAACCTCTTCTCCATTACGCATATGAACAGTACAGTGACTCGATCGTACCACGATATATAGTCATTTGTAGGCCTCCATCCATGATGCAGTACATTTGGAACAATGTACATAAACCTACTTGGTGTAGGCCCAATTACAATTTCGTAGACCTTTTCATGTGATTTCGTGTACTTCGACACCATCAAATGCTTATCGGTGGGCTTGACACTACTAGGACTTTAAGTTGGTTAGATATGCAAGTTCAGTGAAGATAATATTATTATCGACCAGTGTTAACAAACTACATACAGTTCAAACCTGTTGAGTTTTACAGATATACTAAATGACGACTACCAACAACATGTCCAAGAGATATACCGAGCTATAGATCATCACCTATCTTTTTTCTTGGATATTCAGACGCACAGTTGATGGATAGACCGGATAATGTAGATGTGAAAAATTATGGTTTGGATACTGCCATGAGTTTTAAGCAGAGTACAAGTTTACAACGCGGATGTTCGACTCATACAGCGTAAAGGGCAGCACCAATGTAGGCAACTGGAGGGCGATTCTAGATTACTATTTCAATATTTTGTAATGTTTTTATAATGCGTATTGGTTATATTTAATGAAATGGTTACTAATTATCATGTTATTGATAAATTGATAGATAATCACGTATAAACTATATAGCTGGATTTGGTGAGAAAATGTGCCTGAACCTTACGCCTGCAACAATTTGAAAAGCCTACATTTATGGTAAAAAAATTCAACAAAAAAATGGTTTTCGTTTATTTTAATGTTTCAATGTGTTGACCGATCATAAAACACGAGTCAACAGTGAGCATGCAGTGTCGGTCCATGGCAATGGCTACTTTTTCTTTATTGTGACTTAGACCAGACGGTCAAAGTGGCCCAAGTCTTTTTAAAACAAAAATTAAAACTGGCACGGTCATCATTTCTAAGGCGAACCTGCACTGCCCTCCATCCTGGCGTTTTATCATATTTTTACATTGTTCCATATTTTTTGTTATTCCGGTAATTAGTCTTCTTTTCTAAATTATTTTTTTTAAAAAGAACGCTAAATACATGCTAAGCAAAAAAAAAAACAATCGCTCGTACACTATTTACTAAAATATGCGAAAACTGCAAGAATGACATCACAATGTTGCCAAACATCATTCCTTTAAACTCTAATATTAGACCAAATATTATGGTCTCCTAGCATGCATCTTAGCCAACTAAACTGACATCATATATAAAATCTGTGGGCGTGCAAGACAGTGAGAGCAAGAAAATCAACTTCCTCCTTGTAGAAGCACATAAATTTTTGACTCATAGTGAAGTTGAGGATGCTTGGTCTTTTACCAAAAAATAGAACATGTTATACAGCAATCCGTATTTCGGTAAAGACTGACATTATATATACTGTCAAGTTTTATCCATTGAATAACTTGCAGCTTCTCAACATAATACTGAAAAGAAATGAAACAAGATCTGGATGAACTTAAGTGATGGAAAGAATAACAAATCATCAGAAAACGAGCCTCCATACAATATCAGTAAATTCAATGATGGGAATGAAATTTGTATTAAGTAGGTTTCATAATGTCAAGTCACACAAGTCCATTTTTAATGATTACAAATCTCTATGGATGTCATTAATACCATAGTATTCACTAATCCATGAATTGACTTGTTCCAAATTTGGTCTAAAGAAGAGAATAGTCAAGAAGGAAGAAAGTAAAATAATCAAAAAGACATACCAGCTTGACAGCTACTTCTTCTCCATTTTGTATGTCAACACCTAGAACAATTATGCAAACAATATTGTTATAACTTCTAGATAAGCAACACAAAGCGACCACATAAAGTTCACACTCGTCAGAAGAATTAAGTACCTAAATAAAGTTCACCGAATGAACCACTGCCAATTTTCCTCCCATGCTTAAACTTTCCACCCACAACATGGTCCATGGTAACCGACTCAAATGATAAATCGGAAATACCAACAATAAACAAATAATTTCCTTCCAATGTTAACATCGATCGGCTATTTAAAAGGCCCAACTTTTCAAACAAGGACAGGATAAAAATAAGCAGAATCCGCCAAATAATGCAAGTAAACGGCAGTGGATTCAAGAAATCAAAAACAGATATATCAATCAAAAAACAGTTTTTTTCGCTTTCCCATGACTACATCCTTGAACGACTACTAAGCCTAAAACCTAACAAATTCAAAGATTCATCACCGACAGCCGATCATCAAATCAAGCAAAATCGATCAAAAGTTAGAAAAGTTTTTTCCTTTTCATTAAGGGGTCCAATACTGGATCCAGAAATCAGAGTATTCAAGAAACAAGCTTCCTCCCTTTCCTCGAAATACATCCTTAGAGAACACAAACCCGGATGAGAAATCCAAATTCACATAGGCATCAAACCTCGACCATCAAAAATAAGAAAGAGCTCTCCTTTTCGGAAGTTTCATGTAAATCAAGAAACTATGATGACGATTTGTAATGAGGAGACAAGTTACCAAAATTTGAGGTGTTAGAGGGGAAAAAGAGATGAGGGATGGAAAATTCAAGGAGATAAACTAATGTATTTGGTGAAGTAAATTGGATTGGGGGAGAGAAGAAAAAGATTGATGATTGATTAAAGATCACAGCTTTTTTATTTTAAGTGCATTTTTGGTTTAATTGGTTTTATTACACATTTGGAGTTATAGCAACGGTTGGAATATATTGAGCAATTAGACTTGGAAATGTTATCTGTAGGCACACCAGCTACCATTTTCAGGCCTTGAAAAATGCAACAGAACGAGGACAGGACTTTTTTTCTCTATCTGGCATTCGAGGCTGAAGATGGATGAAACGAAAGTGCGCGCAGTGGTAGCCCGTCCCGAAGAACCGGCAGTTTTCACGGTTCAAAACACTTTTTTCTCTAATAAATGCATCCCTCCGGTGAACGTATTAGCTCTACGTACAACAGACATTGTCCTAATCCCTTCCTAAATATCATACGTAGTGAAAGCTTCATGTACTGATATTTGTTTTTAGTAAATTTGAATAATACCATATGTACCATTTAAAAAAAAAAAACGTTTTAATCCATTGTTCTAATTTAACGTTTTGTTTGGTATTTAACAAAATCGAAAATTTGATTTAGATTGAACTTTTATCAATAATCGAACAAGACAGAGTTGAACATCACTGGTTAATGTTACATTTTTTTAATATCAAATACAATTTGTACATTTCTGCGATTTCCTCGAACTCCTTTTAATTTATCACGTCCACTTTTCCATTAATCAACTAACTTATTTATTAATTACTAAATGATTAACAAAATAGTAAAATTTTAATCTTATATCTTATTGATTCTATAAAATATTATAAATAAATCATGTCCTTCAAAACTAAAAATATATTATACATGTAGTATTTTTCTTCTCCAGTGTGGAGGTTGGATTTTCTTTACTTTCAAATGGGTGAACTTCATTGTTTGCTTGTCGGACTTGGTTCATGATATGGGTTTCTGCTAGTGTTGACAGTGGTGATTTGGGCGGTGGCGGGGGGTCAGGCGGTGGTGGTGGACTAGGATTTGGCGGAGATTTCGGTGGTGGGTTTAGGCTTGGTAGGGGGCTCGGTGGAGGTTGTAGTCTTGGTGGTGGCGCTGATGGTGGATTTGGCCATGGTGGGAGGCTGGGAGGAGTTGCTGGTTGTGGGCTTGGGCACGATGGAGATTTTAGTGGGGGCGAAGGATTCAGTGATGGGTCTCGTCACTGTGGCGGAATGGGCGATGGCACAAGAGGCGGACTTGGTGGTGGGGGCAGTCCTGGTGGTGGTTTGGTAGTGGGGGCGGTCTTGGTGATGGCGTCTTGTATTTCCCGACTGTTATAGGTGTCTAGCTGTGGGCGCTTCTATTTTTTCGGCGTTGGTTGAGCGCTGTGGGATTGGTGGAGTCGTTGGTGGATTTGGTCACGAATGTGGGTTTGGGGATGGAGCTGGCGGTGTTTCTGGTGATGGATCGGCTTTGGTTGTGGCTTGGGTGGAGGGTTAGTCGATTTAGGCTTCGTGTGGGGTTTTAAGCTAGGTCATCCCGAGCTGTTGCTCGGATGGATAGTGCCTTTATCTCTTCTCCGGCGCTGGTTACGCAGCAACCCCGCCGCTCGCCATGAATCTATTTAGATGGTATGTGCGGGATTTGGGAGGCTCCTACACATTATTTTGATTGTGCCTGTCTTATCAGGCGCTTTTTACATTTTTGGTGTGTATTCTTAATTATCTATGTTATCATAATATTGTGTATGTGATCTTTGGTGGTCTTGATGTTGTTTGTCGTAGTCATGCTCTATCAAATTTTGGTTGACCTGTTTTTTGGTGTACAAGCAACTGCCTTACTATTTGTATTCAGTTCTTGCCTCCTGGTGGCGAATTTTTTCGCCCATTTTGCTGGTTTCGGTCTTGAGGCATTGCTTGGCTGTTACTTCAAAGCCCGTGGGGTGGTTCGGTTTCGTGCGCCACACCGTGGTGGTATTTGGTAGTTGATTTTATGGTTTGAGATTTGGATAAAGGAGTTTGCTCGTTTGGTGCTCTTTTCAGTTTATGTGTGATACCCGGGGATTAATGGTGTTAATCCCGGTGTGGTAATAATCTTTAATGGATTTTAGTTGTGGCAATTATGAATTAATTGCGGTTTCGAGACTCTCGGGGATTTTAAATCCGATGTTTGGAGTCGTTGGATCCAAGGGATGAGATTGCATTCTCATCGTGGTGATAACCTTGGAATTTGGTCTTTGGTGGGATTTGGGGTCCGGGGTACTTTGTACTGGGGCTGGTAATGGGCATTGAGGTTAGAGAGATGATTTTTGAAAACAGATGATTTTTAATGAATCATGATGTATTTGTGAAGGGATTGGTATTTTTGAGTTTTGGTACTATATATACCAAGTGGACTCGGTATTCCGTCATTTTGGCACGGAACCCTTCTCTCTCCCCCTCTCTCCACGCTCAAACCCTTTCCCCCATTTCCCCTCTTTTGCTCTTGGAAACAAAATCGTTGGGGGCTCGTCTTGGGAGCCCGATTTCTTGAAGATAATCAGATATTCATCTTCCCCTCACCATTATCTTTGATTTGGTAGTGGTATGGTAGTTTTGGTTGAGGTTTTGGTTGGTTATGGGTTTTGGTTGGTTATGGGTTTTGGGGATTTTTGGTTAAAATCCCATGTTGAGTTTTTGGAGTTTTTATTAGTTTTAAATGGTATCTTTTGGGTATTATGCATGCTTAGCCGGGGGGCTTTTATTTTGGTAATCGTCATGGATAGACGATAGGTTTGGAAATTGTGAACGTGCTTGGGCACGTGATTGCATGCCTATGTTTAACTGGGAGTTATTTGCATGTTAGCACTTAACTCATCGGGTCGTGGGACTCAGGCAAGGTTGGACTCAAACTACGGAATCATAAGGTACGTATAATGTACGAGCATAGCCTGTTATATTATTGCAACTGTGAAATGCATGGTACGTAATAGTTGCAATAAATGGTTGTTGAAATGCATGATTTGTGGTACTAGTGATAAATGGATTGTGAAATGTATGGTATATGGTAATTGCGATAAATGGAAATACATTGGGAATCATATAGTGCAGCCTTGAGCGAGCAATGATTAAGATGTTGTCGCCGTTGAGCGACCATCGGTAATGACGCCGCTATTGTTGAGCGTGCGAGGGGTTTGAAATGCCGCTATTGTGGAGCGAGCAATGAAATAGGAACATGGAATCATTGGTTAGATATATGTGATATCTACGGCCTTTTATAAAATGATTTTTCCATACTGATCATGGAACTGGTATAATAGAAATGGTATTAGTTAATCTATGTGGCGATTAACTGGCTTTGGGAATTTGATGAGTTTGGTTATTTTGAGAACATGGACAACACAGGGGATCCCCGGATGAGGATGATACCATCCAGGCAGTATCATTTAAATTCATGGCATTTACATTCTGTAAATTATGAACTGCAATATTATGATTATTGGATTTGTGGTATTGGTATGCTCACCCTTTGTGAGGGCTGTCTCTGTTGGGGCAGGTGATACAGGTGTAGCAGCAACTTTGGAGTTGAGCTCGGACTGTTGATTGGAGGTACTTCCAAGATCGAGGTACCAGAGCTGGTTGAATAAGTACACAGATCCAGAGTTGAGATCGAGTTGTGCTTGGGAGGTGCTTCCAGGATTGAAGTACCAGTAACGATATCTGGTAAGGTATTTTATACATTAGATACACGCTTATTCATTGGGCGCTCTCGTGTGAGTACATGTTACCTGTATATGGAATGTATAAATGGCCATGGTCTTCTCTCTTCATTTATGGCTTGATGCAATTAAATACGGAATTGCTAAATGAACTGAGAGTATGTTAGTATATTATTAGGGTGCATACTATGAAAGTGGCTATTAGTTGGGGAAGTTGAATATTATGAGGTTCTAATACAAGAAATTTTATAGATAGTAAATGATGTTATTCTTGTATATGGTTTCCTTCCCATGATAATATGATTGTATGCACTTAATGGCATGGATTAATACACCAATAACGGGTTAAGGGCACGGGGTCCTTACATTATGTCTATTGTTTATCCGACTTTGTTCCTTCATTCATGGAAGGTAGTTCCCGCTCTCGATCTCACCATGGCGTCTGTGGTTTGAGGGGACCTGAATCCACTTTGGTTGTCTCTGCTATTGACTAGTCAGTTCTTGTGCATCCGTTGCGACTCATTTCCTCTAAGCGCACTTTTATGGTGTCTATGTTATGTCCATGTTAGATCTCTCTGTTTATGTGGCTTGTTTTTTGTTGGATTAGCGAGGTTAATAGTCTAGACTGGCTTTTGATGTACTTCTCTTGTTTAATCTAATATAAGTACCTTTTATGCTCAAAAAAATAAAATTATACATGTACAACAAGACAATATTTATATATTACATTAAACACATGCAATGCTTATGCCCGGCCGCTACTATTATAATAATTTATTTTCCTATCTAATTTCGAGTTTGATATTTTTATTTTATTATATTTTCGAATAAAACCCAGAGTACTTTGGAGAATCAGTATATTATCAGGATCGAAAAAAGATTATGATTTAAATACTAACAATAGCTATCATAGGCCACAATCACTAGTGGGGGAAATTCTGGTGTACACCAGATTTTCCAAAACATCATCACATATTCCACCGTAACATACAAGATATACATACAAATACATACACTAGAATATGTGATGATGTTTACGTTAAAACGAAAAACACATATCCCTCAAAAGCTAAAAATTAGCTATTATAGAAATATGTTTTTACTCTTACTGTGCTAAATGGAGCTAAACACATATCTTATAATATAATCATTAGATATACTTTACTGCACATTGCATAATTTTGGATTTTTTCAAATAACGAAGACCCACAAAATGATTAAAACGTAGCTAAAGAATCTCCACAGACCACAATACTAGCTCTTTTGAACTAGCACAATAAGTATTTGAGGCTCCACAAACTTAACTGGTCATATCAATATGACAATATCATGCAAATTAGCGTTTAGATGGCCATATTTGAATGTATGAATTTGATTTAGGTGGATATATTTGATTTCACGAAGAATTTGAAATTTAAAAATTCAAATTATATCGAGTCACTGACATCGTTAATAGACATTTTACCAACATGGTTTGTAAATAAGCAGTTTACAGACCTGTGGTTTGAAAATAGTAGTTTACATCACTGTAGTTTTCAAAATAGGCAGATTACCCAAGGTGGCTTGCAAAATGTAGCACAATGTCACTTACATTGAGGGGGTGCTTTGCACCTGTTTACAAAACACAATGAGATAAACTACCTATTTTCAAACACTGGGGATAAATTGCCTATTTTAAAATCACATTGGAGTAAACTATCTATTTGGAAAATCACGTGAAGTTCATTGCCAAAAACCCAATTATATCCGTATAATAAGTCGCAGTTATGTATGCATTTGTCTTTTTTTTTAGTGGAGATTGACTAAATCAAATTTTGCGTCAAGCGTGACTCGAACTCGAGTCTGTCCAAAGTGGGCATGAGCTTTTATCCATCCCGGCAAGGTTGGGGAGCTCTGTATGCATTTGTTTAATCACTCGAATTTATCATTCAATCCTAAAGAATATCATTAATGTCATAATACATAAGCTACAATCAAAACTAACCCCAAAAAACTTTTAAGGATGTAACGAAGTCCAAGCACTGGCAGTGTACAAGCTAGTTTCCTTCCATCCTAGCCTTAATATTCCATCTCCATGCACAAGACTGTACCCATGAGCAGGTGGGAACATGTTGAGTATCAGTTGTGCTTGAGCCATTGAGTTTGTACTCATCGGGATTTGCACGAACCCGGTCTTCAAAAGCTCACTCCTCCATAGCCGAAACTTGTCTTCACCGCTCCTGGCAGGGCCACCAACTGCCAGCACGTTGTTGATCTCCCTCTGTAATAGGCAATGCTCCACCTGATATCGGGCCGGATCGTCTCCGGCCAAGAAAGCTTCCAAAGAGTCAAATATGGTCGAGTAGTAGTGGAGGGAGCTCACAAACCTGTCTAGAAATGAGCCCTCGTGAGCAATTTCTTGCTCTACTAATGTGATGATTTTCGGGCCGAGACTGTGGAGGAGCCTCATCGTGTTCCAATCAGGTCCCGTTGCATCGTATAACGAGTGCTGCAGCCAGTGTACTGCTAATGCTTCACCTCTCCTGATTTTGAGACTGGATGTGTCTGCTATGTTTCCTAACTTCTTGTCTACTGGATTGAACTCAAAGTACATTCCTAGACGTCTCGCGAAATTGGAGAGATTCTTTCCAGTCTCGACCAACATCTCCATCGAGCTCCCCAGCCCAGTCATTCGGACCTGAGGAGGGCCCTCAGCCCGGGTAGCAAGAATGTGAAACAAGGCTGGCCATTGCAAGCCTTGCATGATATCAAGATCGATTATATGAACCCTCTCATGGCGATGGAGCGCCTCCAAGATAGCCTGGTTTGATGTAAAATGCGCGAATTTTATAAATGGGGCCACGTTGTTAAAGACTTGGAAGGCAGAATTCACGGTTTTGTGATTGATCAGAGGTGTGCAAACTCCAAGCCAGGAGTTGATCACTCTGCTAGACATGGCTGTTGCAAAATACGCAACAACTCGTTCTGCACACGAAGCACCATATGGAGACGCCATCTGTGTGAGTTCAAGTAACATTCTGTGGGCTTCACCAAGATTATCCACGGATATAGCAACAGCACACTCTAAGAGAAGTGTCAGCAAGTTTAGGCCAGATTCTTCGCATGACCGATCACTTTCAAGACTTAAACCATTTTGATCATCACTAATCTGATGATAATGAGTATGAATCCGTACAGATCCAGGGTTCCCCCTGGAATCTTTTCTAGCCATTTTTCGAGGCCGTAAATCATCAAAAGCTGCTGCCACACCCGCACTTCCCTTAACAGTTTCATGTTCGGTTTCAGGCAAGTCTTCTATCAGTTGTTTAGTGACATGCTCAACCCATTGAGACAGTTCATTTCTCTCCAAATTCTTAGCAGAATTCATCCCAGAGATTCCATAATTGGGGCAAATTATCTGTTCCTGAGGCTGCATGGCATGAGCAAAATGAACCCTCCTTTTATCAGCATAACATATAACTTGATTTTTTATGTTTCAAGGAAATTATTACAGGATAAAAAAGAACAGTACCGTGAGGAGGCTGTAAATGGATGAGCAGGCCATTATTTGTAGAGCATGAGCTAGATCGGTAGGGTCGACAAAGAGATATTCAAACAAAAAATAATTCAAATTTTATGCGTATTTTTTCTAAAAATTCACGTTTTACCTATAAAATAATTTTATATTATAATGGATCCATCAAGAAAAAACAACGAAAAATGGTTGGAAATATGAGAGTTAAGCAGAATTTGAGGTTCATCTGTTATTATATTCCCTTCCCACAAGACTCGGCCGGCATAATAAGACAGGCAAATGAAATCAATGGCTAATGGCCAAGAACACGTCAGTTTAATAGTGATTTTATGTTCTAAAACAATATTGTCAACAAAGTCTAAGGCGGAGCAAAATTTCAGTTAACCGAATTAATCGACCGAACTGAATTAGTTCGGAAATTCAGTTCTGTTAACTAAAAAAATCGGTTTTGATCTCTTTAAAAATGAGTTAATTCGGTTTGTTATGGTTTTCATTTAAAAAAAAAATTGGATAACCGAACCGAACCGAACCGAACGAATGCTCAGCCCTAACCACGTCTTGGTTTCCAATTTTGTTAATGTTATATTCTCCGATGATAAAATTTAATATGCTATTAGTTGGTATCAAGAGAGCTTTGAAGTGGAGAACCACTCAAAGCTTGAAGCAAATAATATGCATATCAAACAAATGAATACTGTTTGTTCTTTCATCATCATTACCTAAGTTCTACTTCTGAAGAATTTGGAATTTATTACATTTTTTTTATTATTTGACACAAAAGATCCATGGCCTGAAACCTGGCCCAGAGCGAGGCACACTTTTTACTGAGCAAGGTAAGTTAATAGGTACTAGTTATGAAATACTACAAAAATAGTTATTTTAGTAAATTTTGATAGTGTTGAAAATTGGCGCAACTTAAAACGTGTTGCTATTTGACCTGAAGGTTATGGGTTCGAGTTGCAAAAACAACCTCTTGTATTGGAGGGAAAGCTGCGGACGTTAGGCCTAATGGGCCCGACCCCTCCCGGATATACCCCCTTTTTTTAGTAAATTTTGATAACAATGCAGAAAAAAAAGTATATACTCTGATTTTATATAGATGACTAGTGGTAAATTCAATTGATGGCATATCATCGAAGAAATAATTTTAAAAAATAAATAAGGGGTTAACAAGCAAAGCAAGATAATTACACTTCGCGTTAATTACAATTTGGCAAGAATTTGTTTCATTGTAGTTACCCATATTTATAAAAAATGGAACTTAGTAACTGATATTTTGGCGAATATGGTTTTGGAGTAAAGGTAGTTTCACTTGCAGTTAGAAGATATGCTTGTCAATCACACTGAAAGGCGTCAACATATTAGCTCAATTCGGGTGCTCACTCTTCCCAAGTTCCTCGAGGATCTCATGGTTGATGTTTTATTTTTGTGCTTGGTATTCCCTCTATGTAATTGTTTTTTTTTTTTTTTTCGGGCAAAAGGATAATATTAATAAAGTATAAGAAGTACTCGAGGATTACAAGATAAAACTCGTCAAAATATCCGCTAAAGTTTTTAAGTTATTAGACAAAAAATTGGTTCACTAATCCGAAAAGTTCTTTTTGCTTCTAATTTTAATCCATAACCAATTTTTGTATTTGATCAAATCCATCCAATTGTCATCCTGTTTCTCGGGTTCTCTCACAAATTCTTTTGTTCATTTTCCCATCCAAATAGTCTATATCACGGCTTGTCGGATTATTAACCTTTCCTCCAATCCTTTGTTATATTTCCAAAGGTCTTTATGTTGAAGGAGATGACTAATTGAGTTCTTGTGAAGAGCAAGATTCATTCCCAGCCAGTCTCTCTTTGTGATTATTATTTCAGTATAGTTTTATTGTAATCCTTCTTGTTAGAGAGTAATAATAAATTATTCAATCTCTCTATAGTTCGAGTTTTTAGATGAGACGATAATGCAACTTGATATCAAAGCCTCTGACTATTCTGAGTTCAAAACTTATAAACATTTCAACTGACATGAAATGTACACTTGATGGGCCTCCCAAAAAGATGAACAAATTAGCCCATGAATGATGTAAAAGTCAAGCTCACAAGTGAGGTAAGTGTTAAGAAATAAATAATAAATCGTTTCATTTTTCTACAAACTCGGTTCATAGATGAAACGATAATTCAACACTTCTCTTATATATATCATTTGATAAATGTCTTATTTTGAAAAAAAAAATATTTTACCCTTTAATGTTTTTCTCAATTGACATACTCAAAATAGCTGTGAAACAATTACGTGTCTTGATATATATATATAATATAATTATTAAAATACCCAATAATTTATCTACCATTAGACTTGGTCTTTGGGATCATTAATGTGATTGGTCTAAGGAAATTCGATCAAGTATTGTAAGTGAAATTAATACTTACAAATAATCGACTGACACAAACTATTTAGTTTGAACACCAAAAAAAAAAAAATTACTTGCGCATAAACGCATACCAAGACCAACTTCTTATCATCAATTACTTCATTATATACACCAAAGCAGAAGATATTATGGGGAGATTAATCAGAAAAAAATACTCAACTTTATCCTGTAACTTGTAAAAAATGTTGCATGGCAATGGCAAACAGAATGGTAGCTCTTCGTTGAAATTCATTGGCTGGCTCTCCGATGATTCCGACCCATCCTCTGTCATAAGATGGAGATACAAATGAAACTGATTTAAAAAAAGGAAAATCATAAGCTTGCTGCTAGAATATGTGAAGAAGAGAGCATGCTCTGGATCCCAAGGAGTCCTGATATATGAGCCCAGAGACAACATAGAAATGATATGATGCACCAATGTAAAATTCCTACACAGATTTGGTTATTCTGTTTCTATGATCTAAAAACATCATCATTGCATAGTTGCCACAGAGATATTGAAGGTGAGTATATAAAAGAAGTAGGTGGAATGTGCTAGCATACCGAAGAATGACTTGATTGTTGTCCTCTTTGGTTTGGCATTTTTTTCTCTAGTACCGCTGGGAACAAACAGAAAACGAAAGGGATTTGGTATCAATCATGGTAAGTGCAGAATATGAGCAAACAATTGCATATTATTGCAAAGTACAAAAAACAACAGACACGAGGGAGCACACAGAGAGGGAGAGATATTATACCCATTTCAGGCACTTGGTAGTCATTCACAATTTCAAAGTTCTTGTATGTGTTACCCAAAAAAATTGACGTCTTTGAATGACATCTGGAAGTGAAAAGAAAAATAAGCTCGAGGCCAACCAGGTACAAAAACATGAATCACACGAAGTGTTCAAGTCTGTAATGAAGTTCAGTCCACAAACAAAAGAAATATGAATTGAAAAAATGGTAAAAATGGATCAAAGCCAGGCGAATGCAGGGGTCAATATGAACTTCAACACACAACTTTGCAGACAGCCCCATAATATTGTCACTTCTCAACCAAGAGATTAATATAAAAAAATATACATATCAAAACCATACATTTGATTCCCAAGCTATTCAACAGTTTCTGCCCAAGCCCAAGCAGAGTGTGATGAAACTAGCACTTTAAATTTGAACTTAGACAAGAGCAGACCTAGTTTGTTTTCGCGAGGAAACTTGCATCAAAGAGGATACACTTTCTCAGGACAGAATGACAAAAAACAAAAAAACAATGTTATTGCCTTCTAGCCATCAGGCACCACCACATCATGTGCAAACCATGTTTTGCAAATTATTAAACATCTGCACTTTAAATTAAGAATATTTTTTCTTCTAAAGATCTGACAGCACAACGACCTTTCTCCATGGACCAGATTTTGATGAAGTACGAGATTGTTTTCAGACTGTAGACAAAACATAAAAATCGAAATTAATGATACTTCTCCAAAAACATCCACATTTTCAGAAACTGATGTAACGTGCCAGTGAAGAGAAATCAATACCTCTTCAAACTTTTCAAAATACTTCTGGAAGAAATGCAGCTTCCATAAGGTAAATGCTGTCCCAGTTAATTCCCTTAAACCAAGGATGGGCCTAAACGGGTACCCACATTAACTGATTTTCTTTCAACTCAAGTGTGGTAATAAACATAGCAGAAAGCACACATCAAAACACCTTTATTTCATCCATGCCATTTGAACCGAGCCTCTGGTTGACACCACAAATAATTTTCTTATCAGATCTTTTGCTGCTAGAGAAAGTGTAGCTTCCTCTGGAAATTTCAAATGTGTTCTCCAGTTCACTATCTGCACATTTATCCAATACTCCTAATTAGCTTTCTAATTATAAACCACTATAGAATAAGTACCGGGGAAAATGCTGCATTATATAAGTACTTACAGTTTCAACTCCACAATTTTGGTTTGATGCTTTAAACAAAGCTTCCTTATATGCATCACCCTTAAAACCAGCCTTGAGAAATTTTTCCACATATGCATGATGCAAAATATGTGGCTTCGCACCATAGAACACATCGTTAAAGGCTTGTATCAAGCCCTTTTGTTTATCAGACATGATTGTGAGCTGGTCATTTCTTACAATTAGCAAATCTTCCTTCAAAAGGCTTAGGAACCAATTCCAAGTCTCCCCGGTTTCACTACACACCACAGCATATGCGATTGGAAATGGCTTGTTATTTGGGTCAATTCCCACAGCAGTCAGAAGGACTCCAAGGTGAGGCCGTTTTAAATGAGCACCATCTACCCCAACTATTGGCCTACATCCAGCTAAATACCCATGTTTTAAAGCACCTAAGCAAACATAGAAGTTTTTAAACCTTAACTCTCCTTCACTATCATCAGCCCCTAATACCACCGTAGAACCTGGATTAGTTCTTAAAAGTTCTTCTCTATAGTCCCACAATTTGGTGTACTGTACATCAGGATCCCCCTCAAGAATTTTTAATGCCTTTCTCTTAGTTTGATATGCCTGGTCTTCATTGATGTTTGCATCGATTTCAGCTATAGCATCAAGCATAAAACCACGAGTGGATCTTCTTGGATCAGTCTTGAACTTGTCTAGGAATCTATCGGCTAACCATGACGACTTAACATTTCTTACACTGAATGTCTGGCCACAACTATGCTCAAGATTGTAGTTGTATATGACATATGTCAACTCACCAATTACACTGTGTGCATGAAGTTTCCATTCGCAACCATCCGCTTCACACTTCGCATACAGTCTCACTTTGTCAATTTTCACAATTTTTATGCAGAACCTGTCTTTATAGCATGAGAATGTATAAATTTTCTCAATTTTTCCTTTGTAGGAAAAGCCATGTCTAGGCAAAACTTAGGATCATAGTCATCATATTCTCTAAAAGTAGGCCTCTTCACTATATTGACAAGCCTCTCATCATCCTCACTGTCAAAGATAAGCTCATAGTATATTTCACCTTC
Organism: Haberlea rhodopensis; assembly: GCA_907163345.1. Taxonomy (NCBI): domain Eukaryota; kingdom Viridiplantae; phylum Streptophyta; class Magnoliopsida; order Lamiales; family Gesneriaceae; genus Haberlea; species Haberlea rhodopensis. The sequence goes on along the minus strand of CAJQUN010000005.1, from coordinate 4,138,847 downwards.
AATGTCATATACTATAACATCCTCACTATGATAACCATTGTCAACTTGCTCAATCACAATGTTGATATTATGGACTTCATTATGAGACCTTACATATATAGCTAATTCTCCATCATTACTTTCACTTTCCATATATATGTCTACTTCTCCACAAAGCATAAGTCCACAAAATATTTTCCTTGTTTTAGAATCATCAAGAAGAAACTTAAACCCATTGTTCATTTGTACATAATACATTTTCCTACTAATTCTGAACTTACAGTGGTTAGTTAATTGATCAAGAGCAAAAATGCAAATATCATCCAAATTTACATGATCAAGTTTTGTAACATAACCTCCAATATAATGAGCAGTAGGCAACAACCGAGAAACACCACCATAATGAAGTGAAATAGTGAGATTATTATCACAGAGTTCACAGAGACTATATCATCATTACATCACCACATTAAAAACTCAAAGATATTTCACAAATTAAATATCATATTTTGCTTCTTTCTACAGTGAAGAAGAACCGGTCAAATGGAGGCAAATGAAACTAGTGTAACCAAAATTGTACTTACAGTATACTTGTGGAGGCAAATGTAGCTCCTTTTTCATCCCTAATAATCACCATTTTCTTCGGTAAGTAGGAACCAATGGCAGTGTCAACGAGGAGAAATTGGGTAACTTCTGGGAGAAGGTTTAAACGAAATGGATTGTTATTTGGGAGAAACTTAACTACACATTTTTGGCTCAAGGGATGAAAATTCCGGATAATGACATATAAAGGACTAGCATTGCAAGTCATATAAAAGACTAACATTGCTAGGTGACAAAACATAAAGGATGAAAATTATAAGTCCTGATAATTAAATAACTAAAATTGCAGGTTATAAACTTAAAGGACCGAAATTGCTTATATAATAAACATAGAGGATCAAAATTGTGGAGTTGAAACCATAAGAACGTATAATGCAGCAAATTGAAAGTTAAAGAATGAAAAATGCATTTTTCCCAATAAGTATCAGAACGATTAAATATTCCAGATAACTTTGACTTGCAGTTTGAAACCACGATATTCACCGGAGGGAAGAGCGGTAAGAACTAACAAATATGGTTAATTTAGACCTTTCTAACTACAGCTCTGTCCTCAACCAATAACTTATTATTGGGACAATAACGTCTTATTTTCTCTTGTTAGATATTTGGGAGCAAAAAATAAATACGGAATAACAAACACATAAGGTTTACGTGGTTCGGCAAAAATAAGCCTACATCCACGGGGCTACTGTAGATCTTTTATTGAAGCAAAATATACAAGTGTTTACAAACACCGACAACACTCAATCTGAAAACACTCAGAAAATTATACATCAATTTTCTCTCACTAGTATTTTTACTTGATTGTACTATGTGTTGTATTTTTCTCTCTACAATTTTTGATGTATTTTGCTGAATGAATTGTAACTCTTTTATAGAATTTCTTCAAGTGTTTGTCCAAATAACTTTTGACTTTCAGAAAATCATACATCAATTTTCTCTCACTAGTATTTTTACTTGATTGTACTATGTGTTGTATTTTTCTCTCTACAACTTTTGATGTATTTTGCTGAATGAATTGTAACTCTTTTATAGAATTTCTTCAAGTGTTTGGCCAAATAAGTCTTCACACGGTATCCACATTTCTTCACGCCGTTTCTGACTTTACAATTTGACAAAATTGTCTTCACGCGTGTTTGATAAATTTGGCCGGCAAAATAATTTCTTTACAAACTTTCTTTTTGCTTTTTTTGACATTTTAACCTTTTTTACTAACACTTATCACCAAAACGTATGAGAAAAGAAGAGAAGAAATTTCCTCGAATAACCTTGCCAACTGATAAAAGTTAAAGACCACTTGAAGGCTCTTGAGTGAAGAATGCAAAATATACACATAACAAAGTTCCAAAAAACACATTTAACACCCAAATAGTAGGATCCCAGGAGTGATATTTCATATTTATTGCAGTAGCCTACCTTCCTGCAAGTTGACATAGGATCGTCTGCATAGAATGGTGGATATCCCACAAGCATTTCAGACATGATAGCACCAAGAGACCACCTGCACAACGATGACACCACCTCATTTTCCAATAAATGATGGCTAAAATAAACATCCCCGTCCATAACTCAAAGAGATAGGTAACAAGAAACTGGAAAATAAATCAAAGAGATATATATTGTGAGGGGAAGCAGCACGTCAAAAAAACTACACCAAAAAACATGTTTGTTGGGTGCCTTCAAATTACAACGCTTATTGAGATGTCCGGTTCTGATATCAGTACAAACAAAACTAGAAAGGAAGGAAAAATTTCCTTTTTTTCTCAGATAGGAACTTACCAATCACACTCCATTCCGTAACCCTTCTTTAGAAGAACCTCTGGAGCAATGCAATCAGGTGTGCCCACAGTGGAATATGCCTGCAGTCAGTAAATATGCATAATTTAAAAAGAAACTATGGCACTGAGTTGTCAACAATCAGGAAAAAAGCCTTGTGCAAATTAAAAAGTCTGTCACCGCTCACAAGCATTCTCATATTTTTCTGCCAATGTTGTAACGTTCTTGTTGAGTGCGTTTTGGAGCAGTAGAGCGTTCAACACTTCTTGAAGTTTCATTAAAGCTGTCTCCAACTGTAAAGTCTTGTTTTAGAGAACAACGGTGTAAAGGCTTGCACATGCCAAAATCTGATAATCTTAAATGACCATATCTATCAAGTAGTAAATTATCAGACTTGATATCTCTGTAGAAAATTACGCATTTAAAGGGGGGTAATATCAGATCAACTGAAGCAATATCCATGCTCAAGTGAAACTGAAAAATAATATCAGATATCTAACAAACCTGTGAATATAATTGTGCTTATGGATAGATTTCAATAGCCAAAACCGTCTCTGCTACGTAAAATCTGGCCCCATCTTCTGTCAATATATCTTTTCTCATTAATAAGGTCATCATATCTCCACCGGACAGATATTCCATGCATGGTTATAAAAAGCCATCGCCTGGCTCGCCTAGGCGAGAAGCCAAGCCAGGCCAGAGTTTGTCGCCTCTGATGTGTGTGAGGCCCCACACATACATCAGGCCGCGCTTATTCAGCGCCTAGGTGTATGGGGCTTAAGCCGTGGGCGATGGCTTGATGGAAAGGAAGAGTGTTAATGGGATTGAGCTTAAATTACTTAAAAAATAATAAGCTCAAATCCTATTTTCAATAAGCTCAAAGCCAATTTTAAATAAGCATAATCCCTATATTTATATATTAGAGTTTTAACACGTCGTATTCATTATTAATTATATCAAAATGTATAGGCATTAATAAATGATAAGAATTAATGTAAAACAAAATATATTTTGAGAATTGAGTAAGAATATTATAAGAATAAATTGAACCCTAATTCAATCAAGCATATTTAATTTATTGTTTCTTTTTTTTTCTATAATTGTTTAATATTGAGTGAGATTCATTTTTATCAAAAATCTCTTGTGTAGTAAATATTTATATTAGAAATGAACAAATATTACAACATGAGCATCTTCTTAGCTATATAGTTTGTCTATTTAAGGAAAAAATATTCATATCTAAATATTTAAATTTTATTTTTCCTCGACGAGTAACGTCTGTTAGGCCACGCTTCGCCTGACGCCTAGCGCTTTAAGCCAGGCCACGGTTCATCGCTTTTTGGCGCCTAGCGCCTTTAATAACTATGATTCCATGATAAGATACAAATATTCCTCATCTTGAAAGGAACAAAATAGTTTCACAATGCAATAGCTGTCAACCTCTGAGAGCAGATTCCTTTCAGCTTTCACATGTTCAACCTAAGAAATATGCTAATTGAGGACCAGCAATATAAACATGGCCACAACAAAATCATCAATTACCATAACCAGGTATCTGGCCTCTACGAAGCATTTCTGATTTCTTAAGCTTTTTCATTGCATACACATGGCCAGTAGTCTTTTCCCTACAAACTCTAACCTTCATAACCAAAAAAATTCAACTATTAAGATTTCTTTGATTCCATCTATATGAAAAGGCATTTAGACCTCTTAGAACATCTGATTCAAAAACATGAATATGATCCCAAGTTTAAAGAAATTATAAAATAAAACCTATGAAATTTATGACAACCGAGTCAGAAAGTACTTATATACAAATCTTTACCTCACCAAAAGCTCTTTTTTCCAATCTTGGTCAACAACTCAAAATCAGCAACACCCATTTTTTGCCTCTGAAGGCGCATATATTCAGTTTCCTTCTTTTCTAAAGATTTAAGTAAGTTATTTTGATCTTCCTCAGATACATCAGCATCAGCTAGCTTCTTTTCAAGTAAATTATGCCTGATTAACACAAAATGACCTAGACATATTAAAATTATGTGGAGATGAATGCATTTAAAATGTACATTATTTTCTGAATTATCTTTCTTTTGATAACAACAAAACTTGTAATTATGTACTAATGTTCTTCTCGAGTATGCAGCACACAGATTAAACAACTGAAGCTCGAATAAAACATTTTAAACCCACAATCATGTCTAAAATTTTATTGCATGAACATCCGGACGTTGATCATAACGTCCAAGGCATTCCCGAGTCATGTTCAAGGCATGCCCGAGAACATCCCGAGCATTGCCAAGTGATATGCAGGATGCCGGAGTAAAAGGCCATCGTCTGAGACATCAGCGGTAGCTGCCGAGATGTTAAAGCCAACTCGCATACATCGAAATCCCGGAAGTCGCTCTTAGTGTCCCAGATTAAGACCACCAGCAGAATTCCAATCAAGATGTTTCTATCAATGCCCGAGTTTCAGTCGAGGCGTCCAAGATAGATGCTTCCTAGATGAAAGTCAAGCTGGCATCCCGGGGTGTTTAAAAGTTCAAAAATTATAGCCTATACAATCCAGATGTTTCATCGAAGTCTCGGGCGTCCAATATGGCTGTTGTGGCTTAAAGGATGCAAAATGGCTAGTTTAAAATTGATGCTTATTTTGGGGGATGAAATTTGACTCTCGTTGGTACTGTTTATTTAAATCGAAAGATTGAATAGTTTAAACAATTCTGATAAAAATAAATTATACTGTAAATAGAAACAGTATACTTAGAACAACAAATAAATCGAACTACAAAAACATTAGACTTACAACAGCAGTTATAAACTGACGACTTAACAACAAGAATCTGGAAACGATTCTGACGAGGACAAAGCAAGCCATGTGCCCGTAAACTCAAATTTGCCCGCCTTAGCTTCTGGCCTCCTGGACAAGTGAGTTCCAAGGTACAACGTCAAATCTCATCTTTTCGGATTGAAGCAGAACTCCGAGCAGACCACTTCGAACACTAGTAGTGTGCAGTACTCTCAAACAGTATGAAATGTATCAATGAAGAATGATTTTCGGATTGTTGAAAACATAAAGCTGGAGCAGCTTATATAGCTGAGCAGCAGACCTCTCCAAAGGTCTCAGAAATTAAGTGTAATATTTAGTGGGGTGGATGAAAAGTCTCAACGCTTAACATCAGATTAATACGGATTTAAGTCTCACACTTAAATCTGAAATCAATTCTGCAGGTAGGTGAAATGTCTCAAACTTAATACTCAGCAGAATATGACGCGCCGCGCGGCGCCGCGCCGAGCGGACGGACAGACGGCGCGCGAGGGGCACCCATCTTTTCTACATAACTACACTCTATTGATTTGTTTCTCATTATAAACAAACCATAAGTGTCTCAAAATTTCAATGTGTGATTTCTTTAGCCTAATTGACAATTCATAATTAACTTACCATAATTTTGTTCTCATTAACAAAATTTTAAACCAAATTATTGGGCTTTTATCTATTAAACCCAACAATTATTCATTAATCCCAACAACTCTTTGGAGGCTAAATTCACCAACAATAAAGGCCTTGCAACTAAAGAAAATGCAAGAGCAAGTACAAGTGAAATACAAGCATTCAAGCTCAATTCAATAAACATCACAAGTCTTGTGCTTTTGTTTTTATCTCATTTTCTAATAGTCAATTATTGATGGTTCGAGACTTATTTTTGTAGGTCTAATCCATTCTCGTGGGAAATTGTCTAGATTTGTTTTTCTTTTTTAGTTTTCACAAGCATTACAAAGTGTGATAATACATTTCCCAACAGCTAGAGTTCAGAAGAGATTTTTGATTGTGGCTATTGATTATTTTTCCAAATGGGTCGAAGCTGAGCCATTAACAAGAATCACGGAGAGAGGTCATCACCTTCATTTGGAAAACATTGTCTGCCAATATGGGGTCCCGAGGAAGATTATCTCTGATAATGGAAGACAATTTCAAGGGGCTCTACTCCGGACCTAGTGCGAAGAGTTGAAGATTCATCATGCATTGACTTCTGTCGCTTACCACCAAAGCAATGGTTAGTAGAGGTCACTAACAGGTCTCTGGTTCAAAGCATTAAAGGTAGGCTGTGGAGAGCAAAAGGAAATTGGGTGGAAGAGCTACCTAAAGTCTTGGAGTGGAATCCTCGAGAGTACATTTTTATGATGACCAGAACCATGAAGGAGGAGCTGGTGGTCTTGATCTAATTGAAGAGAAAAGGGAAACCGCCGCCATCAGAATGGAAGCCCATCGCAGCCGCATAGCACAAATGTATAACCGACGAGTTATTCAGAAAATTTCCAAGTAAGAGACCTAGTACTGAGAAAGGTACAAGAAGTGCGGGTGGGCAAGCTGGATCCTAAGTGGGAGGGTCCCTTCAAGACAGTAAAGAAGTTGAGCTCAGGAGCATATACCTGGAAGACCTTGCGGGGAAGATATTGAAGAGGCATTGGAATGCATATCACCTTTGCAAATATTATTCTTAATTTACGTCTTTTGCCTTTTTTCCAAAGGTTGTGTTTTCGAATAATTTGCTCTTTTATGATTTCAATATAATTTTGAGGATTTTCTATTAAGGGTTCACCCGACCTACGACGAGATCACCCCGGTCATGGTTACGCCATGCTAAGTGTTCTCACCCGACCTCAGGATCATGTTTACACCAAGATCACCGCAGCCATGGTTATGCCATGCCAAGGGTTTTCACAGACCTCGGATTTCTCCCCGACCTGTTCCTCATATTTCTCTTTCTCCTCTGTCACTTACTTTCGAGCGTTAGCAAGATCTTGCTGAATAGAATCAGCTACGTGCCAACTCGTTACGGCTCTTGCATATCAGTTTCATACTTGTGTTTTTGTGCTTCAAGAAGAGAACATGCATCGGCTTCCAAAATGGACTTCCTGTCTATCTGAGCTTTCATATCAGCCACTTCCTTCTCATACAGGGATTTGGCCTAGGGGTGTAAATGAACCGAGCCGGTTCGCGAACTTTTCGAACAGGCTCGAAAAATATTCGATTCGAATTCGAAGTTATCGAACTCGAGCCGAACTCGAACATGTTCGAATATGTTTTCGAGCCGAACTCGAACCCAAATTTCTTTGTTCGATAGTTCACGAACGGTTCGCGAACCTTAATATTTTATTTATATATAATATTTATATATATTAGATATTAATATATTAAACAATATTTTAAAAGCGCTAGTGCGCTAGTTGACTTTTTCTCTCCTATTCATAAATCATCAGTCATCACTCTCGCTCAAATTCAATTTCTCGCACGCCTCAAGTCTCAACCCCTCAACCCTAACACTTCTTTCATTTTTTTGAGCGCCGCCTGCCTCATCTCTCCGTCTGCATCGCCGTTGACATCGCGCCACCGCCTTCACGCCGAGCCTCCGCCTTCACGCTGCCTGAACCTCCGCCTTCATGCCAAAGGTATTTTCCCACTGCTTCAATCGTCACATCTGAAAAACAATGTGTAAATCGGTTTCTTCTTTTGATTTTTGTGTAAATCGGTTTACTTTATTGTTTGATATAAAATGTCTATACTTACACATTGTAAATCGGTTTCCCCTGTGTTGTTGATCAGAGAGTGAGCGTTTAGGACTTTGGTGCATGTTCTGGGTCTCGGTTTTGTTTCTCGGTTCAGAGAGTGAGTGTGTAGATGCATGTTTTGTTTCCCCTGCTTTGTGTAAATTCTGTAAATCGGTTTAGGTGCATGTTTTGTTTCTCCTTTTGATTTTTTCACCAGAATTTCTGCTATTATTTGCTAGTGAATGTTCTGCTATTTAGCTTATGTTTTAGAGTGTTAGTGATCTTTGTTTAGGTTCATAACTCTTCATTATCCCCTGAAAAATAGGTTTCTCAAGTATGTCAACATCTTGTTCAATTGCAAATTCATCTAATTTAATTGAAAACATCTAATTATTTTCTTTGATTACAGGATTTAGGTGCTAGAATATAATTTTGAAGATTTGGGTGTTGGAAATTTTGTTTATGTTACGAGATGATAAACTTATTAATTATGTTGTTCGATTAAAAATTTATTGTTTTAGGTTGTTTTGATGAAAACTTAAATATTGAAGGATTTTGATGAATTATTATTTGGTGTTTTGATTTAGAATTTTAATGTTGCTTGTTTTGATGAATTAGATGGTGATAATGCAATGGTTTTTATATTCACTTGGTTAGGGGCTCGAGCTTCGAATCGAGCTTCGAATCGAGCTTACTTTTGCGAACATTAAATTTATAAACGGCTCGAAAAGCTCGAAGTCGAGCTCGAAAAGTTCGAATCGAACTCGAATTCGAACTTCGTTTCGAACCGAATTCGAACCTGAAAAAATTGAAGTTCGAACTTCGAATCGAATATCGAATATGTTTATTCGAATTCGAACTCGAACTCGAATACTAAAATTTTGCTAAAGTTCGGCTCGATTCGGTTCGTTTACACCCCTAATTTGGCCTCAGTCATTGAGTTCTACATGGCCTCAGAAACTTTGGTGTCCTTGATGGACTATCTTCATATTACCTTAGCCCGAGATGCGAACTCCCCCATAAAAAACATGGCCTGAGGAGAAACACTTAAAAAAATAAAATAAAAAATATATACGTGGTCAGACCATGCATTACCTCCGTGAGACTGCTGTCAGTTCGGGTGACGAGGTCAGCCCAGCCCATTTGGCTCATAGAAAGGGCATCCTTGGCATTAGCCAGATCACGAGCAACAGCTAAGGCAACTGAGCTCGGCCTTCTTCAATAAGCCGAACTTCTCCCCGGTAGGCACCCTCTCAGGACGCCTCTCAACCCGAGCCGGATCACTTCCCTTCTCGTCTCCTGGGGGTGGGTCTGAAGGTTCAGTACGGGTCCGAACCTGCCTCACAGGTTGAGCATCAATGGCTGATTTCCCTTCCCCCCCCCCCCCCCGCGCGATTCAGCCAGCTTATTTCTAAGTAAGGGACCTCCTCAGCCGCTGGAGGACTCTCAACCATCACATCAACAATATTCACAACTTCCTCAGTTTTATAAGATTGACGGGCTTGCTATTGTCCTCTTCTGAAGAGCTTTTTGTACTAACGAACTCACTCTGTCCACTGAATGAGACAACGGGTAGAAGGTTAGGATAACCAAGCAAAAAAATCTTAGAAGTTTAAAGTGATTATTAAACTTGCTTAAAACAAGTACTAGCTCTCCCCCTCAAGGTTATATGAGTCGGACTCAACCCACCAAAACAAAGGAGCTCGTCCACCAACAGCTTAGATTAATTGAAGCAGTGACCCCCAATAGCTTTCATTACATCTAAGTAGATGAGGCTCTTTTTGAAATTTTTGGGTGGCAATGGGAGGACCGAAAAATAGTCTACTTAGTCAGTACAACACATCCATGGACGAGGATGTTTAACAAAAAAGAAGTAATTCTTCCAATCCTTGATCTTACTAAAATGCCCCTAACAAAAGCACAATTAGGTCGGCTAGTCACACATACCAAGGTCCTCATCATCTCTTGATTTGGAAAAAGTAAGAGATTGAGGGATTGTCATAAGGTAACCCAAACGCCCTAAAAATAACTATCAGGCTGCAAAAAATACGGTAAAGTTGGGGTAGCACTGGTTGACGTTAAGTTGGTAATATGTACTGATCTCTTCAAAGAACTCGGGTAAAGCATAAACCCCCATCTAGCTGCTCACGATAAAAGGTGTAGCAACCTTCAGGAGGTCAGTTAGGCCGTTGGGACGTGGAAGGGAACAATAATTCATAATCAAAAGGGGCTTGGCTGAGATTTCGGGTGTGGGCCTAATCTGAATCATCCAAGGCAGGAACGTACAATTCATATCATGGATAATTGCCAGAAGGGGATCCCGACCTGTTCTGGGGGCATGCCTCGGCGATCTGAAGTTCGTTCTCAGCCGAGGCCCCAGCTTCCTGGGTGTCCTCGGCTCGGACGACCTCCTCAGGCATCGCAACCCCCTCTGGATAAAAAGAACCGTACTGATTTACCGCCCTAAGTGTCTCGTCAGTCAATGTGGAAGGAAATAATTTATCAGATGAAGAAGACATTCTCAATAAAATAGCTAAGAATAACGTACCTAGATGTTTTCAGAAAGAAGATGACGGAGATGATATAACACAAGTAAAAGAGGTCGGAGCCGATCTGTTTCGATTCTCAGAAATCTTCATTTTTTCTATTTGGGGAGGTCCCCTATATATATATAATGGGGGTAACATGGCCTTATATATATATATAGGGAACCTCCCCAAATAGAAGCCGGGTGAGAAGAAGAAATGGAAGAGTTCTGAGAATCAATATCATAAACATACATTTGATTTTCGGATGAGATGATTATATGTAACATAGTTTCCAAAATTTCATTATACATAACTTCAATTCTAAGGATTAAGGAACATGGCATGATAAAACACCACGACGGATGCAATGGACAAGGAATCATCATTTCAAATGAAAAAACTAAAAGAATATATATACATATAAGTTTATAAAAACGCAAATTCCAATGTCTTCTATTTCAGGACTAGAGTGGAAATATCTAAGTTATCAACTTAGACAATATCCCGTTAGATATTTAGTACAAAGAAAGACACTTTTTGTGTTGTAATGTAAATTCTCAAAATGCTGCCCAGCCAGCTGTAGAGGTTCTTGTAGACCCTGATCCACCAGTCGAAGGAAGGTTCTTCTGCAGATTTAAACAATAAATATTTGCTATAAGCATGAGAAAGGGCGTCTTCAATTAATTGCATACTTTATATATTAAATACACGCAAGCAAATTATCGTGATATTTATCGATTATGATAGTACTTTAGAGGGAGAAATCATAAGTGAAGATATATGTATCTGATGAATCATAAAATGGGGATTCGAGTGACAAGAATATAGTCTTCCTTGGTTGAGGGTTCGACTTGGTTGAGGGGGTGGCTTCATTATGCTGAAGGTAAAATAGGTATACCTCAAGTGCTGAGAGATCTGAAAGAGGATCGCTAGAGTTTCTTGAATTCTCATTGGCTCCCTTCTGACCAAAATCTCGACTGGAAGATTTCATCCTAGCAGCAGCCGGATCATTGGGTGGAGGAGGAAGAGGAGACCTCACTTTCACCTCTCCACTCGGTGGAGGAGCTAGGCTGATAGTTTTAGATTTTCCGGCAGTAGAAAGCATGCCTGTTCCACTTGATGGCTTATTCTTTACATTTATTCGAATAGTTTCCCCTTCCTAACGCCCAAAACAACCAACGTCAATCTCAAACCCTCTCTATCCAAGAACAGTGAAATATAATCATCGGTCCTAGTCATATTCACTTCAAAGAAAATAAAAAGATGCTCAAAACAACTAGAGCAAATATGAGTGTTTTAATGATGGAAAAATAGCCCTTGGCTTACGCCCATGATAAGTAACAGAGACAAAACACATTCAGAACAAAAGACTAATGTTTGATACGGTATATAATTGAAATAACATATGGATCAGCCTGGAACTTCGAAGAACTGAACCAAAATTCTTAGAAACCCAAAGTTAGGTCATGAAGATGTACAATCCTGACCATAATTTGATTACAAAATCACCATGCTCGTTAAAAGGCCACTAGATAGAAGTATCCACCAAAAAATTCACTTCTACTGCCCATTAAAACCAAGACAACTTGTAGTACTTTGATTGAAGAAGTCATTTTGTTCATACTTTACAAAAGATGGCAAATTCGTGAACATGATAGTCGTCATCTCGAAGACAAAAATCTTTATACTCCACGTGTATCTTTTCTAAAGTATTGATCATGCGCGTAGTATTTGGATGGAATGGTGAAATAATCATTTAAATTATGAAGTAAGAGCTCCATCTTAATTTCTTTCAAACGTTTGCTACTTTCAATGCCTCTCAATTATCACCTTTAACCTATAAAGAACTGTCAAATCCCAAATTCATCATCAACAATGAACTTGCACCAGTTCTCCAAAAGAATTTAGCAAATTTATTAACTCCATTTTAGTTTCCAGGTAATCCAAGAATCGCAGTCTAAACTTCAATATAAAAATAATTCTTACAAATCTAATAAATTGAAGTCCAATATTGAAACTTTAATAAGAGTTATATAAAAGATCACCTTCAATCTTTGATTAACGACGGGATCAATATTAATATGCCCCTCCTCAGCCCCATCCTCGTCATTGCCGCCCCCAAACAATTCCTTATCCCCTTCCCTTTTCGCATACTTCTCGTGATCCGACAGAGAGACATTGAAATCAAACGCCTCGTTCCTCTCGTTAAACCCTAATCCTATAAACGCGTGCTTTCCACGACCATCCTCGATCTTCAGTACAAAGTACCTGGACGAATCCAGCACTGTCTCGACGGCGTTCTCTCTCTGCCCCGGGTGGACGAAGCAGGCGGCGAACAGATCACCGGAATTAGGGTCCTCGAGCCGGATCTCACAGCGGTTGTTGCAGGAAACGACACGGAGACGGCCCGTCCAGATCTTGTCCGACTGCAGCCACTCTGCGCACTTGTAGCCGCCACTGGTGGGGCGGGGAGGGATCTTGAACACGGAGACTTCGCGGACAACGAGGAGAGTGTGCTCGAAGGTCTCATCATCCTCCTCATGCGACATCGTTCTGAATTCAACGCACTGTATTGAGCTGAATCTCGGAAGTTGGAAAGAGCAGGGCTGAACGTAGCTCGAAGCAAACGTATAGATAAACCGAAATATCAACCGTATAAAACCGTGCCGGGACGGGTATAGGACCCGACCCGATGGTAGAGTAAGTAGGCCATTTAATAACCAAAATTATCATTTTTTTTCTCTCTAACTAGTAAGGGGTATATTGAATCATAACTTTTAGTGATTTTTATTGACTTTTAAAAAACTAAAAGTCCACGGTTATTTAATCTAAACTTTTATATACTCTACTGAACTCTAGTGATATCTAAAATAGAATTTTGTCGGGTTTAAAAAATCAAGCGGTAAAAAACTTGTTCTCCTCACATATTAAAATTCTTGAATCATAATCCTCTCTTGAAGCGTAGGACAATCCGATGCGTGAGAATTTTTTTTTCCTGAATGATTTGATGTTGTTTCATCTTTATTTTTTATTCTTGCTGAAATTGATTTTTGGTTCTTTTTTACTTATCGGGTATCTTTTATATTTTATTAGATTTATAGAGTATTTGGGCGAGCTTATCAGGGCACATATATTTATGCATATTATTTTCATAGTGATATCCATTATTGCAACTATGCTAATATAAAGATGTTATAAATACCAACAAATCAACATTTTTAAGCTTCATTATTTTATTTTTAAAATAAAATTTTACGGCCTATAAATCGTAAATAGCTTATAAAATATAAAAGCTTATTTGTTAAAATAAATTTAACCTAAAATCCTTTTACTTATATTTCAAACACAAAAATAAAATATTTACATATATATTTTTAAAAAAGTTCAAGTTTTCCTACAAAATTTTCAATATTTTTAAAATACATTGATTACACTCTAAATTCAAATCAGAGTCAGAAAAATCCTTCCCTAGTTCTCCCTCATAGAGCTGACCAAGGGTCAAACGATTCTGAACTGTCTAATCGTGGTTATGAATTACGGTTCAAAACCGTGGTCAGATCTACTCTTTCTTGCCCCTCCTTTTCTTGAAAGCTCCACTATACATTTAACCACAACTAATTATACAAGCATAATGAAAACGCTATATTTATTAATAAATTAATTAAATATATTCCCATTTGGCCAAGCTTGTCATTAATATTCATCCTCTCTCTATATATAAACCCATAAATCTTCCATTTAATTAATCATCATATAATACTTCTCCAATCCCTCACCTCACGAAAAAGAAAGCTAGCATCTCTTGTATCATATTTCTTACTCCAACCCTAAATTCTTGACAGAGATTCCATCATTCTGCGTCTGAATTTTGCATATAAATCTGTATAAGAATGGGTTTAAGAGACATCGGAGCCACACTGCCGCCGGGTTTTAGGTTTTATCCGAGCGACGAGGAGCTGATCTGCCATTATCTTTATAAAAAGATATCTAATGAAGAAGTCATCAGAGGAACTTTGATGGAAATCGATCTGCATACATGTGAGCCATGGCAGCTCCCTGGTATTATCTTTTCCTACTTTAAAACGAGGGTAAATTTTAAAAACATGGTCCCATAGCATATGGATTTTTTCAATACTATAGTCCCACGAAAATTGTCTTTAATCAAAAATAGTCAAACATAAATATTTTAACAAATTTAGTCCCACGAAAACTATTTTGTAACAATAATATAACTTACTATGAGGCTTTGATACCATTTTTGATTAACAACAAATGTCTGAACTAGTGTTGATTAAAAATAAAAATTGTGAACTATTTTTGAATTAGAAACAATTTTCATATTACAAGTTTAGGACTAGTATTGAAAATACACCAATTCTATGGGATCTTTTTTTTTAAATTTATCCTAAAAGTGATATAAGTATATGGCCAACTCGAAAATTTAATTGGGATCTTTTTAAGCATGACTATCTTCTTGCTCGTCTTCCAAATTTTTTATTTTTTATATGTTTTGTACGTATATTTATGTGTATGTACGCATATGTATACGTATGATCCAGCTAACTCCAATAAGAGCATAAGTTAAAAGAAACTTTATGTTTCTTATAAAAACCAGACAATGTTTTCTATAATGATTTATAACAGCACTCAAACATGGATGTTTGTTACATTAAATGGCTAGCTTTGATACATAATTGAGTGCATGCATTTGAACCTAAAAAAATTTAAGGTTTGCTTCCCGAATGTATGTATATATATTAAATATATGTTATGATCTGTTGAGGGTACATACAAAAATTTAATTTCAAAAATATAAAAAAATTATTTTAACTTTCGGTAAAAGTGTGATTAAATCTAGAAAGGGTCTGCACTTTTACGAAGAAAAAGGTGGCAAAGACACATTTTTATCGTAGGTTCAGTGAATCTTGACAACGTATGCTGAAACTAGATAAGATTTTATAACTGAACATATATTATTATTAGATATGACCAAAGGCAGAGGATATTCCGATAGCCCTTTGTGTATTTGAAGTGTTTTATCACGGGAAAATTCTTGTATATATCGGGTGTGATTGGATCATTATGTCAATGCACAAAAATATTCAACTATAGTTTATCAATTTTTGTGTGTTGGGATATGGATCGGGGCTCACACCCTATCCATACAAGAATTTCTCTTTTTTCCTCTATCAATTTTTTTTTTTTGTTTATAAAAAAAACTAACTCTAAAAGATTGCTTTTTCAACAGATACACGATCTTAACGTAGCTTGTCAAGGAAAAAACTCAACAATAATTATCTAGAAAATGAAGAAGTTTTTTTAAAAACAATATTGGGTTTAAGACTATTTTATTAAAAAATAATTTGTTTGAAACTATATTTGATTATTACTAAAAGTTTGGAACTACTACTGCAAATATACATATTCTATGCGACCATTTTTGTAATTTTCTCTAATATATATGTAGTATTCGATCACGGGCATGGCTCAAATTATAGTTTATTAAAAATTTAAGACTATATATTTATTTTTTGACAAATTATATATAAAATATTTATTCACTCGATATTGGGTTCGTGTCAACTATATTTGATGTTCCAGTTTGTGATCACAAGTGAAGACATTAACTGTGACATAAACTTCTTACCTTATAAATTATAATAATTATAATTTATTATAATTATCGAAAAGGCTAAACCAATTTTCCATTTTTTATTATAAATTTAGTTTCTCAAAACATTTAAGAATTTAGAAAAAAATATATATAATGTGTGCATGCTTGCCTTGAGAATCGTGGTGACTTATAACCAACTTTTTGTCACTTTAGCAGAAATCGTCATATAAGTTAACAATATATTGGTTGCGATGAAATATAACTAACTTATATATATATATATATATATATATATAGGGGCACACAATGGATTTCCGGGAAGGGGCAAAAAAATATTAACATAAAATCAAGGCCAAAAAAATTTAAAATGTCAAAATATAATTTGTGGTGGGCAAAATATAATTTTTGAGGGGTAAAATATAATTTTTATGCAGTAAAATTGCACTTTTAGAAGAAAATAAAATTTAGGTAATAAGAAAAAGGTTTTGGGCAAGTTTTTGTGTAATCTAACTAGGTTGTAATTTATCATGACTATGTTATAATTTTATATTTGTCTTTTAAACAATAAGAAAAACCTTATTTTTCACGGGATTAATCAAACAATATTTAATTTATGATCAAGAATAGAACTCAACTAAAACAATGAAATTACTTTTAAATTTTGTATATTTTTTTTTAGATTCAACAAAGTTGAATTCAAGTGAGTGGTACTTCTTTAGCTTCCGTGATCACAAGTATGCAAGTGGATATCGAACAAATAGGGCCACCACATCGGGATACTGGAAGGCCACTGGTAAAGATCGAACCGTGGTCGAGCCCGGGACTCGAACGGTAGTGGGCATGACAAAGACTTTGGTTTTCTACAAAAATAGAGCTCCTAATGGAATCAAAACTGGATGGATCATGCATGAGTTTCGTCTAGAGAATCCTCACGTGCCTCCCAAGGTTGGCAACTTCATTTCAATTAATTTAATTTCATATTAGAGGGGTATACTAACGTAGGTGATTGAGTCAGCCTTCTTAAATAAAAAAATTTCAAAAATTCTATATATATATATTATTAAGTATTTTTAATCTTAATTTTTAATTTTAAAGATGGATTCTATTACTACTTTTCGTTTCATTCCACCTAATTATTGAAACATGTGTTTTCTAGAGAGGAATAATTTGGGTACAGAAGAAAAATAGAATGAGGTCACTTAGGTGGCAATGCCTAAATTATAAGTTGTAAGAACTTACTTATACTCCATGGAAACTCAAATTTTTTTATACTTCATGTACATTAATATATATATTTTTTTTTTAAACAAAATTTATTCATAGAGTACAAGACTCGTCACAAGGAAAAACAAAAAAAAACAACATTACAAGGACGAAAGACAACGAAGTACAAAAGCAGAGATAACGAACTAGTCCGTTAAAGAGTAACTACAATGCACTAAAAAATATGACAACCATGACCAAAATCTAACATTTACCACCTCCACAAATTTTTCTTTATTAGCTTCGTTTTCTTGAAAGATAGCTTCATTTCTTACTTTCCAAATGATAAAACAATATAATGCCACGAACCATTCTAAAGAACAAAGTAACTCCGCATATGGTCCAACCCTTAGTATTGCACCAGGTGTTGATCAACAAAATTATGACATATAGAAGTAACTCCAAACCAATCATAACGTTTTTTTCCAAACAAAGCTCGTAATAATAATGTGCATTAATATATTGTGATGGCAAAACTAACAATACCTTTTTACATATAAATAATTTATATGGTCTTTTTACATATAATTTTTGCAAACCTCTGTAAATTGGTTTTTTATTTTAATTTTCGATTTTCAACTGCATCCGACTCGAAAATTTCATAAAATAATCGATTTGTGGTGGGATTTGACAGGAAGACTGGGTGTTATGCAGAGTATTTTACAAATCAAGATGTGAAAATAGCTCACAAAATGTATATCATGATCATCATCTCACCACACCTTGTGCTAATTTGGATGATGGCTATCAAAACATATTATCTTCCTTCTTCTCCAATGACTCATCTCTACAAAACCGTAGCGCTTCCGGGCCGGGATACCACCATGATCACCTATCACAAAACAGTGACCCAGTCAACGAGCCCGGTCGTGATCCATGGAGTAGCACTCCTAGATGTGAAGATGATTATGGGTTCTTTTTCGGCACGAATTTTGATGGCGATTCAAATGGAGTAATCATGTCTTAGAGTCTTGGTGATCATCATAGTAGTTTACAAAATTTCATGTTTAAGATAATTTCGTATGTGTGTGTATATATATATATATATATGTAAATATGTAATGGTAGGGACTTGTAATTTATGAAACTATAAATGTATGAGATTGTTGTTGTAGCTAGCTAGATATGTGAGCTTGGGCCTTGGGGGTATATTACGTACAATGTGTAAGTAACTATTATTAAACAATCTATTAGATCAAATTTAGTTTATTTAATTATTAATTGTGGGTTTTGAAAATTTCTGAGTACTATTTGTAATAATAATATGTTATATTAAAAAAAAAATACTTCACTTGTCATGAATTTGAAGAATCTAGCTACCTTGCTACATTGGGCTGTTTTGAAAACCGACCTTAAAACAAATTTTTTTTAAGACAATAACATCCCCAAGTGTTATTCCTAACACTTGGGAGGTAATTTGCTTTAAAAAAAATTCATTTAAGGTCATTTGCCCAAATTTCCTTTGCTACATTATCACATATTTGGTATTGTATAATCTTGAAAAAATTAGAATAAATAATAGTAGATCTGGTCGTGGTTCCCAGAGGTGAACATAAACTTTTGTTGAGGGGATAAAAATAATAACATGAAAATAGAAGATTTTTTTTACGAGGTTCAAAATATAATTATAAGGGACACAAATGACAAACCAAATTAGAATTGAAATGATAAAAAGGCAAAACCAAAATTGTATTTAAGCTGTTCGATTCTGAAACAACTTTCTATTGAAATTTAAATTTAAATCGTCGGTTTTGGAACCATATCGAGAGTAGCTAAGCACCCTATTTTATGTTGCATAGGCTGAGATATCTTGCAAATTCGGAGGTACTTATAGGCTAATTAAAAGAAATTATTTGTTGATATAGATATAAATCTGAAGCTAATGAAGATAAATGGAAAAAAATAATAATAATAATATAAAAATAATCCATTGTTAGTAAATACACTCGATATGAAACAACCCTGTTATTTAGTGGACATTCGAGTAAAAAAGATCCTTTAAATGAGGAATTTCTTTTATAGTTCATATCTTGACATACACCAATATATATATATATATGAATGACATGACACGATCTATACAAAAATTTCTCTGTTAAACGTATAGACATGGTTAATAATTTAATATGCATGGTGATATAGTCCATCTTTGTCTATATTAATTACCCATCACGTCAAGTAGAATTTCTTCGCAATTTATTTATATGCCGAGAATTCTTTTTCCCTTTGCTTATTTTGGTAACAATTTAATGAAGTTGTTGACAAGTTGTGTTAAATAATTGGAGAAAGAAAATAAAACATATGAATTTATATATATGTACGACATTGTTCGATAATACACTTATGACTGGTTAATCTTCATTAGAAATTCAAAAAAATTATGTTAAATCATCAATAATTTTTTTTAAACAGAAAATAGCATTATATTAAATCTAAAATGAAATTACAAGGGACAACAAACCCAAGCAACAAATGGATAACATGACAAACATGAAACAACGACATAATCAATTATTGAGTAGGGACATACAAAAAGCCACAATAATAAGTCAACGAAGACAAACTAAGTCCCCTCAAACCATTCATCTCATGGTATGGGCAGGCTAGGGAACTACCTTCCAACAAATCTGAATGAACAAAGATGGAAAGACGAGCCGCATTAATCGATAAAGGACAAGCAACCGCACAAGCGCTCGTATCCAAAACTCTCACCAAGAAACAACAACCCAAGCATCGCAAAGAATGGCGCAC
Organism: Haberlea rhodopensis; assembly: GCA_907163345.1. NCBI lineage: Eukaryota > Viridiplantae > Streptophyta > Magnoliopsida > Lamiales > Gesneriaceae > Haberlea > Haberlea rhodopensis. The sequence goes on along the minus strand of CAJQUN010000005.1, from coordinate 4,118,783 downwards.
GAAACCTGAAACTCCGGTTGACATCAGAAACCGCCACCAACCAAAAATCATGGCTGACCGGATCAGCGCAAGTTTCCCATCCCTAACCAAAACAAGAGAACAAAGTCCCATCAAACCAGTAGGAAAAGATAATAGATAGAGATATGGTATAAACAAAAGGGGGATAACAAACAAAAATTGGTGTTGAGCAAAAGAACACCCTTAGATCTCCCAAGCTGCAAGCAGACGGAACCTGTGAGACCCCGATATCTCAATATACTAATAGGTGCGATTAAGAGAACTAAACATTCATTTGTGAAACCATACATTCATATAATGTGTTATATTATGAATTATGGTACAGGGACAACCAATGGGCATTGTAAATGCGATGGAAATACAGGAAGTGATTTGTATTTTATGATTGTGCATTTACGCCTTATTTTTCATATTATGTTGAATATGAATTGTGTTATGCTCATGTGTTGGGGGTTGTCTTTGTAGGTGCTTTTGATGTTGAGAACCAGGGTCGGGGTTGAGAAGCTGAGCTGTAAGGAGAGCTACAGGATTAGCTGCATGATTTGAGAAAATTTTATATAGCTTCTACTTGTGTTAGAATAAGACTATAGTGTAGCACCTTTTGTAGGAATTTGTGAAATTCCTTTTGAAACTTTTGCTACTGTATTCCTTAAGCTCAGGAAATTCAACATGACTCTTTACTCTGATTTATTCACATGAATGTTTAGTTCTCTTAATCGCACCTATTAGTATATTGAGATATCGGGGTCTCACAGAACCAACGCTAAATAAGAGGACCCAAAATAGCCGCTGAAAATTTTCAGATGGATGGTGCGCCCAAATCTTACCAAATCTTGGAGAAAAAAGTGAACCAACACCTGAGCGGAAAGCCCCTTGAAATCTTAAAGAACACCGTGATAAAACGAGGAATAGTGGGACAGATAAGGATGAGGGCTTTAAGAGAGAGAAAAGAGTATCATAAAATATGTTAATAAAATGTAAAAAGTTGGGACAAATCATCTTCAATAAATTAGATGAATTTATAGAAGTGGAATTTATGATTTGGTTATGCACAATTTTAATTCAATTATTTAACAAATTATGGTTGGGTCTAACTTGCCAACACACCAAATATTTTGGACAGTTCATATACCAGGAGAGGGGTGGGGTGGGTGGAGAACTACATGAAGATCCAAAAAATATATAATCACATATATAAAATAAATGATATGTCAAAACCTCGTGTTACGGAAAATGGGGAAGTTCTTCGGTGCACCGGGTGTCAGAACCACCAACAAACATACACGTTCTTCGGTGCATCGGGCGTCAGAAATACCAACACGCATATACAAACATGTGTATGTGTATTGAAGTTTCTGAACATCGGGTGCACCGAAGAAAAATCCCGGAAAAAGCATATCACTCTCATAGAAACTCAAAATCGAGTGATCTTGATTTTATGGAAAGCTAAGACAAAATGCTACAACTTTCATTTCCACGTTGCCAAACAATCAACAAATCAAGAGCACATTCAAGGGAATAGAACATCTAAGTAAAGGCCATCTTAATATACTTCTATCCGTGATGAGTTAAGTTGAACCGACTTGACTAGCAGGTCGACCAGTGGATTAAAATCATGGGAGTACGAAACGTTAGAGTGTTAGAAATCGTACAGGACCAATTGTTGGAAGCCATAATGTTTGTATTTTAGGAAATCCTAATAATCTTGATTTTGATATTAACAAAACTTGTGCTTGTATTGCTGATATATTTAATCAAGTTGCAATAAGGTTGATTTGCTTCAGAACAGACTAGAGGAGTATTAATGTTCAGCCTAGTGAAGTCGTACTGCCTCTGATAGCTTGATCTCGCCCATTGAAGAATAAATGCATTGGATTTGCCGGTTATACGCACAACAGAATATATAAGTTGAGTTAGCAGTAAAAAAAAATCGAAAGGCCAGCTGGGGAACAACTAGCTGAACACAACAATAAACATAACCGATACAAACGAAGACCAGCTGAGTCAATCTCGTTGAACAGGTCAGACTTGTTGAGTGTTCAGCTCAACTTAACAGAAGTAGACTATCGAAGTCATCAACAACCGAGTTGCAAATATCATACAAAGTCAATATAACCGTTGGAAAAATCAAAGAAAGTACAATAATGACATAATCATACAAGAACTTTCTCAACGGACATATCTATGTCAAAGGCTATATACACACACTTGAAGATTCAAAAGAAAAGATTGATGAGATCGATCCATGTGAAGATTATCTTAATATATCTTAGTTGAGAGCACACTCCAAGACAGACATTAATACCCTGGTATATTAGACCTGTTAAGAGATCAATTATGTCACAATACACTATATTCATTATATCAGTGATCTTAACTGTAAATAGTTTTTGTTGTAACTGTGAGACATGTTGTCTATACAAAATGTTTGCATATAGACATTAAACAATATGCTTGTTGAGAGATGTTATGAGTTCTAGTTGGATGAGAAATGCCCAGCTGGAATAGGTATGTACAAAGGGTAATATTGATCAAAGTTTCTTGTGAAATCCTTTGATTATGTGGAAAAATGGGAGGCATAGAGTGATTATACCACATTCGAATCTTCAGAATTAAACCTTTGTGCATTTATCTTACTTAATCTCATCTTGATTTTGTTAATCATTAATAGAACATGTTAATTCGAGTGCCTTCAGCTTGATTTCTTACATGCATAAGTTATAATTACATGCACCAGTTATAATTTGCATGCACCGATTATAATTTACATGCACTAGTTATGATTTACATGCACCAGTTATAATTACATGCATCAGTTATAATTTGCATGCACCAGTTATAATTTACATGAACCAGTTATAATTGTATGCACCAGTTATAATTTACATGCACCAGTTATAATTACATGCACCATGCATCAGTTATAATTACATGCACCCGTTATAATTTGCATACACCAGTTATAATTACATGCACCAGTCATAATTTGCATGCACCAGTTATAATTTACATGTACCAGTTATGAATATGATGCAACAATTATAATTACATCCACCAATTATAATTTACATGTATCATTATAATTGTATGCACAAGTTATAATTTACATGCACCAGTTATTTTTAAATTTTCATGCAAATCATAAATCTCATTTTTTTAAAAAAATTAATGGCAAAAGGAGGAGAAATAATGCAAAAAAAAATGAGAGATAATGCAAAAAATATGTTTCAAAAATAGTAGATAGAATTGAAAAATGAGGAGAGAGAATATAAAATGTAGGAAAGAGAATGCAAAAAGTATGAAATATAATGCAAAAAGTAAAGGTATTTAGGGAATTGAATTTTTTTTTTTTGAAACAAAAGTTTAGAAAATGAACTTATGTGAAAATATATTTATCCACTGTACATTTATTTGTACACATTTTACAAAATGAAGATTTATACGTAAAAGTTGTTTGGTTAGTGTACTTAATGGTAAATTTCCCATTTACTAACACGGCCAATTTTTCAAATTCTTCAGCCCATTAACCAATTTCATATTTCATTCTTCAGTTCTCACTTCGTTTCACCCCCAAATCCCATTTCAATTCTTCAAGCCAAAAAACGAGGGTTTACGCTGCTGGCCGACTCCAAGTTCCAAGATCAAACATTTCTTGTCCTTTGATTCCCTCTCCAGTCTCATCTCTTAAGTTCTGTTGCTGTATTTTTTCTTCTCGGTCGTAGGCGCAAGCGCGCAACAGGTGATTTCTTCACTTTGTGTTGCTGTAAAAATCAATGCTCAACCGTAAGCATATTCCAGCACAGGCGCACACAAGCCACATACATTCTTTTGCAAGTGCTGAGAAGGGGTTGATCATTGTCTTATATTTGCTTTTGTGGTGTATTGATCATAAGAATGAATTTTCTTGTAGTGTCAACTCTTATGCTTAATGCTGTTTTTTATGCATTTTTTTTTCCGGGTATCCAATGTCGGGTCCCGACAATTGTCGGATACCCGATATTCGGGTAATGAAAATTTTTTCGGGTTCGGATAGCAAAATTACTACCCCAAAATTTCAGGTACCTGATATTCGAATACCGGAAAACCCGACCCGGCAAAATTACCCGACCCGGAAAACCCCAAAATTTCAGCAAAATTACTACCCCTACTAATATGCTTCAACCAAACTGTTTTTTCTTATATATTTAACATGCATACATTTGAAATGATTTATAAAATATATAATCAGTTTTAGAGAGGTTATTTTAAGCGTTTTCCACTCGATTTAGAAATCGAACTCAATGTAATATCTTGGTACTCTATTCGATCGAGAAAATTTCAAGAATAAAGCTATTGCAGCTCGGTTGAGTCCCACCGATCCTAGCAATAAATTAATTCTAGAAAAATATAATAATACAGATATTGTCTTTGTTTAAGTCAATTTTATATTGATACTGATTTATAAATAAGATTTGGGAGCGGTTTCCTGTTTTGGCAGAGGCTACTTGGTCTGAATGCCTGGGTTTGGGGGCTATCCCGGGTGTTATTTTGTGTGCACCTAAATAGTTGTGTAAGTCCCCTTATTTTGATAATAGTTTATTAATGTAAATATATGTATCTATAGTTGGTGTGTTTCTTGGTAAGTCTGGTTCTGTGAGTAGTTGGTTTTTGTTGTATACCCCTGGCCTACTATGCGCTAATATTTTGTTTTCCTGGTTTGTTGGTATGTTTTATTGTTGGAGCTATGTCTGGTTTTGACTAGGATGGTTGTTGGTTTCGTGCGGCATCCAGTAGTATGCCTTTTAGTCTGGGTTATGGATGCGAGAGCTTGCGCATTTATAGTTACTTTTTCAGTTTATGCCCTTCGTCTATCCACAGATGTACCTTTATTGGAAAGCAGGCCCTATACTTGTTTGTACTGAAACGAATGCTTTGAGGGGATCGGCCCCTTTCCGGTACCAGCTCTATGCTCTTGCAGTGATTCCCTTTTTATTACCACATCATACATCTTTCACTCGGTGGAGGCGGCGGCAATCGTGTTTTGTGGATGTCTTGGTTTTAGATTATCATTGTATGTGGTTATTATGTATCGTGGAATTTATGTATTCTGTTGTAATGGCCAAGATGGCTATCTTTTAGTATATATAATCATTTTATGTTTAAAAAAAAAATACAAATTATTATATATAATAAAAAAAAAATAGTGTGTTTTCAAAAAATAAAAATAAAGAAGAAAGAAGAGTAAAATTACTTTAAACCACCAACTTTCCGCCAAATTATTTCGCTGATAAATTGTTAGGGTTTATTTTATAGTTCAAGCTTTTCTATCTCGATTTCCAGTACTGCTCGTTTTGTTTCTCGGTGCGAGTTTCTGTCTAATCCAATTCAGCTTCCTATTTCTTTTGTTTTATAGCTGTGATTATTTGGCGATTGTAAAATATGTGTGATATTTTACATTATTCGAGTTGCTGTTTATTAAAGGTGTTATTATTTTGTCAGTGTAATTTTGAGCTTAGTAATTCATTTTTTTGGTGATACTAAATTGTTTTAAAGTTTAAAGCAGTAGGTCTGTGTTGCTTTTCCTTGAAGAGTTTGATATTCGCAAGGTTCTTGCGTAGAGGAGCTGGAAATGGAAATTCATTTTACCCTATGTTCAAGTTCATTGGGTCTAATGTACGCAAAGGGCCCGACCCCTCTAGGACCCCGCGCATCGCCGGAGGTTGAAGGCACCGGGTTTACCCCTTGGTTTCCATCTTTTGTGAACTGTTGTAATCATTGTGATTTGAGAGAATATTCTGATAGCTTACTTGAACACAGAAAGAATGTTGTATGAATTATGAAATTTCATAATTTGATATCTTTTTGTCTCCTCTCATGTATCAGAGAGTCTCTTTAACAATTTTGGAGAACTGCGAGTGTTAAATGTTTAGTGTTGAGTGATGTGCATTGAGTAGATATCTCTTGATATTCATTCTAACTGATAGGTTTTGTGTTTGTCTTGTTTTCCTTTTTGATTCAGGATCCTTTGATTTGGGATGGTTATTCTTCTGTATGCTTCCTGTATTTCCCTTTCCTAGATCTATGTTGCTAATTGACGTACATAACTGATGGATCTTACAGTTAGGTGAATTGGTGCTAGTGCTGGATCATTTTCAAGTAGATTTTGCTTCTGGGTACAATTTTGGTTGATTTTGAATCGAATGTCTATATGGTTTCTTTTTCTTTCTTTACAGAATTCATGGGGACAAAGCGCTCAATACAATCTCTTAGAAATGGCACCGAAGAAAAATTATCAGTTCCACCTGGATTTGTGTCCCTAACGTCCTTGACATTGAAGAGGACGGCAAATGGCAGTGAGGAGGCTACTGATAATATGGCTATTGAAAGAATTGATCCTCTTTGCACTCATGCCATCAAAAAGTTTAAGACTTCACTCAATCAGAGACCATGGATACTTCATAATCAGTTTGATCGTGCTCTGCAAACTTATAGCTTTGAAGAGACTAAAGTTGACACGGTCTTCTCATCTTTCAGATATTTATTATGAAACTTTTCTTTGAATTTACAACTGTATAGCTCTTTCTTTACCTTCCATATGCGGCCATTTGGTTCTTTTAAATATATAGGCATTAGCTCACTAAATTTTCTGCCAAGTTAGAGATGGTGGATCAAGTAAAACTTGGGGGAATCTGATTAGTATGGATAAAATCTAAACATGATCCCAGAAAAATCTTAAGAACCTATTAACCTAATAAGATCTAATGGTTTGTTCTTGCATTTTTCAAGCAAGGGATAAAAGCTTTACTTTCATTTGGAGAATAAATAAAGCAGCTGATGAGGATTTGCGTTCTCACAATAAAATTCTTAGTCAATATATTAATCTTGATTTGTATATGCTCCTTTTGTGTGGAGAGTGATTTGGCCAACTAGACACTCGAAATACTAGTGGTGCATGTGTACGACAATCACTACGTGACAGATATCTTTAGCATGGCCATTATATATACAAGAAGTGTTCAATAAACTTGGGGGCTAGTTATGTGGTTAGCTAGACATTAATGGATTAATGGAAGCATGGAATCTATTATGGGGTTGAGATTGATATCTGATGTTGAACTATATTATCGATGTTTGTTAATTTCAAATTACTCTTGTAGTTTGATGTAATTTTGTAATCATTCGCAAGTCCTTTGCGGGATACCTAATTCTGGTTTTAATTCATCCAAAGTTTTGCAACCCAATTGAATTGACATATGGAGAATGTTTACCATCAAGTAGTCATAAATTTATGGAAAGACATTTAGCCACTCCTGCATCTATTGTTGTGTTATTTTTTCCTTTTTATTTATTTGTATGTGTGTGCTTTTGTTGGGGGTGGAGGTTAAATGGGTATGCTAGGCCATGTTATATAGTTTCCTCTGTCAGATGGCTGAGATCAAAGCTTTTTTTCCCAGGGTCGCTCATTGAGAGCAAGCCTTCCCAAAGGAGTGTTCCGGGGATGCGCAAGTTGTCATGACTGTGTAAAGGTTGGTTCAGTTCATTTTTACTTATTTTCAGAATATATTTTTTTTATGACACCAATGTTCTGTGTATGAACTTTCTTAATTAGATTCTGATAGGTTACTGCTAGGTGGCATCCCGAAGAGTCATGCTTGCCTGTGCTTGATGATGCTCCAGTATTCCATCCCACCGAAGAGGTATTCTATAAATTAGATTTATCCTAAAGCTTTTTTCAATGATATTAGATAGGTTTGGATAGATGTGATAATATATTTGTATAGATATGATAATATTTGATTGGTATAGATTGTAATCAGCAAGATTTGTAGGCAATTAGCAAGATATTTGAGAGATTCTTAGCCATATTTTTAGGCATGTAAATGGACAGATTTGTATCCATCTTTTCTATGTAATGGAAACGAAAACCCTGACCAATGACATTGAAACAAACTTGAGCTTTTTATTATTACGATTTTGTAGTATTCTCTAGAAATGATTTAGCTAGTGCTATTGCATATCTGTATGACCTTATCCCAGGAGTTCAAGGACCCTATCGAATATGTTTCCAAAATTCGCCTAAGAGCAGAGAACTATGGAATGTGCCGCATTGTTCCTCCTTCCTGGCGACCTCCATGCCTTCTTGAAGATAGCCAGACATGGAAAAATTCAACATTTAATACCCATGTTCAACAGATTGATGGACTTAAAAATTTGTATATAAAGAGAAAACTATCTAGGATTGCAGAGAAATTGGAAAATAAAAGGCCAAAAGTTTTAGAAAACACGGAACTTGAGTCTCCTAATGGAAGTGCAGAGCGAGCAAACTGCATTGCTGTGAGCTCTGATTTTGAATCTGGGCCGGAACACACCTTGCAAAGCTTTAAGATGTATGCCGATGATTTCAAGAGTCAGTACTTTTGCAAGAATGACAAAGTTACAGATTCGAATGTAAACTTACTTGCTGCCCAAAAACATCAGGGACCGTTAATTGCAAGATTGGAGGGTGAATATTGGCGTATCATTGATAAACCCAGTGATGAAATTGAGGTATATCATAGAAAGTATCATATTCAACCATCCTAAATAAATTATTACCATCAGTTTGCTTCAAAAAGTGACTTTAATTTGTTTAGGTGCTTTGCGGTACGGATCTGGAAAGTCGAAACTTGGGGAGTGGATTTCCCGTAAAAGGCAGTCTAGAAAATAAAGTTGAACATTCTGAATACTTAGAATCGGCCTGGAACTTGCATAACGTCCCGAAGCTCTCTGGCTCTCTTCTTCCATTCGGATGTGACAGTACTTCTGCCATTTTAGTTCCTCAGCTGTTCATTGGAATGTGCTTTACATCACAGTGTTGGGTAAGATATAGATTACTCAACATCCTTTGCTAATCTATTATTTGGTGTTTGTCCTGTGTTGTGGTTAGATTGGTTTTGCTGTCTCTTTTCCATAGTTTTCCTTCTCATGATTTTTTCCTGCCGGAATGTCTAGAGAAATGAGGACCACCATCTCTATTCTCTATGTTACATGCATTTGGGCGACCCTAAAGTATGGTACAGTATTCCAGGAAGATATTGCTTCAAGTTTGTCGAAGTTGCGAAAAAGCTGTGTCCGGAGTTGTCAGAACATCCTTCATTAATTCACGAACTTGTGAGTAACACTATTCTTTTGTCAACATTGTCCAAGGAGAGATTTTTCATGTTCAGTAAAAGGTTTAGGTAATGCCTTTTAATATGCTTCCTTCGTCTTAAATCAATTGAGCATTATTGTGCTATTGAACCTGACATTCACTTGGTAATTTTACTGTGAATCAGTGAATAGACAGTTCTCTGCGTTTAGACTAGGTGAACGTTTTTTCATGTTAGAAAATGGAAACACTGGAGCTTATGACATTAATTGAGATGATATCAAAATGTTCCTTTTTCCAATTTAACACTGCCTTACATACTGTAGTTTACATTCGACTGAGCTGCCTTCATTTGCGACCACCTAGATGAAGTCCGATATTATTTGGTTTACCATGGTGCATAACTTTCTATGTTTATACAGGTATATCAACTCTCACCCTCAATGCTAAAGTCTGAGGGAGTGCCTGTGTACCGCTGTGTGCAGAACCCACGGGAGTTTATTCTCATCTTTCCTGGAGCATATCATTCAGAATTCGATTGTGGCTTCAACTGTTCGGAATCAGTGTGTTTTGCTCCTTTTGACTGGTTACCTCATGGCTTGAGCACAGTAGAACTGTATAGTGATTTTTGTCGGAAGAGTTCAATTTCTTACGACCGACTTTTGATTGGAGCTGCCATTGAAGCTGTGACTGCACAATGGGAAACCTTCACAATAAGAAATGATTCCTTGGGTAATCAGCTATGGAAAAGTGTCTGTGGGAAGGATGGGCTCTTAACAAAAGCACTTAAGGTATATGTCACTGATATGATGATTCTGTTAATGATGAAATATTGTGAAGTACCTTACTTGAATTTTCCTGCATAGGTAGGACGGTCTTGTGTACATGCTTCAGTCATGTGAGTCATCTGAAACATGTCTAGTTTTAAATAGTGTGCTATTTTTTGGTTGTCAGAACTTAGAAACTGTGATGCATGGATAATATGAAATGGCCCGGATGATGAATTTCCAACCCTTCATTGTCAGTCTTGAAACCTGTTGTATTAGTTTCTGGACTTTTTTTTCCTATAAAGCATTAGCTTCTGCGAGTTGAGCAACTGGTTGGGACAGGCTAGTTGCCATTTTGGATCGTGGTAAAATTTTAGATTCAATCTATTTACAAATTAAAAATGAACTTCTTAACTTCAATTTTGCATATATGATACCAGTTCTCTTTATCATCGCTGCTGGGCAGTTGTTCATAGGCTTATAAAGTTGAACGTGCGTGGATGTGTTTTTCCTTTGTTCATCTTCTGAATTAATCTAACGTTTGGTGGGTTGTGAAATGATTCTGAATTATGTTTTTTTGCTCGTTTAGTCCCGTGTTCGACTTGAAAGAATTAGGAGGGAACACATATGCAATCCATCTCAATCAAGGGTGCTAGATGAAGCTGATTCTGCCACGAAAAGGGAGTGCAGCATATGCTCGTGTGATTTATACTTTTCTGCTACGTGCTGTTCATGTTCCCCCAATAAATATACCTGTCTTCGTCATGCAAAGCAGCTATGTTATTGTACTTCTTTGGCTGACAAAATTTTCCTCCTTCGATATGGAATTGCTGAGTTGGACTCCCTCGTTGAAGCACTCGAAGGAAATCTGAGAGCGATCCATATCTGGACCAAGAAGAAAATTCGACCAGATCCAGATTCCTGTTCTGTGAAAGATTCTTTACGTCAACCCGATTCAGGCGACAGGAGTCCTGCAGCAGCTTCCATGTCTCGACTTCCTGTTTCCAGTGGGCAAGACATTGTGCAACATTCAGGTTCAGGTACAAGCATACTACCCTTTGCTAGAGAAACTTTGGTAAGATCAAATGTTATTCCACCTGCTGTCGTTGTCCTTAGTGACGACGAAGATGAAAAGCATTGATTACACTGTGTTTTGTAGAGACGTTGTCGTAAAAATTGTTGTCTCATCAGTTCTCCATTCTTCATTGAACTGAAACTAAAAGAAATCAAGCTGTCGATCATGTTTCTAAAAATATATGTTTTGGAGGTGATGCATACCAAAGTTCAAATTTTGATAAATTAATGGCAACTCAGTGGACTCAAAAGAACAGTGAATGGAAATTGAAATCGTTTGTCAACAATTATAATTAACTTCTATTGTTATTTTTTAGTTAAAAAAATATTCATAAAATTTTATACTATAATTATTAAGTGATTAGATTTAAGTAGTTTGATGATCTTAGTAGTCGTTTTCTTTCACTTCAAAACCATAGTTCAATTGGAATCGAAACTGTCCGGGAACTGTAATCCGTATTGTATTCACCTGATTCAGTTTAGAACCAAAACCATTGACCCCAAACCTGCTATTTTGATACCGTGATCATACTTATCTACGAAATTTGTTGCTGTACAAAAGTAGTCAATAAATTAGATTTATCTGAAAAAAGTTCGTAAAATCGACTTACTTTTCGCTTAGATATGCAATTTTGTTTTGTGGCCTCTCATTTTCACTTAGATCATATGTTTGCCGAAGAGAACTACTGTAAGGAGAGTGCTTGCATGAATGAATCTTAGTTTTTGTTAATTTTTAATTTGCTACAACAAAGAAAAAAAGATTTGAGAAATTCAATGGGAGAGGAGACTCATCGATAATAGGTAGTTATTTATCCAAAGCGACCAACAGCCATGTATACCAGAGGAGAAAGGGATGGAAATTTGGGGTTTTTGGTAACAACCTTGTGCGACCAGTTTAGACTCTGTATAGTTTGAAAAATAAATAGTTTACTCATCTTTGGTTTTAAAATAGATAATTGGTAGAAAATAGAAAGTTTACCCACCGTGGTTTGGATAAGTACAAAACATCTCATCTTTGTGTATGATTTGTGATTAGACAGTGTGCTATGTTTTGTAAACTACAGGGGATAAAATGTCTATTTACAAACAACATGGGATGTAAATGCCTATTAGCGAAAACAATATTTCCATTAATATCTCAGTTTCTTAAATTTATTTTAATTATAATAATTAAATATATTATCCGTATGATTATCTATATGTGTTAATTCATCCAAACAACAAAAACTAAGCCTTTAATCCCAATTAATTGAGAATCAAGTTCGGTCGGACACATACGTCAGTCTTCTTCACACGCTTCTATCGGTCAACATATCTCATGTAATCCATTTGCACTCCAAGTTTTTGCGTATAACTTCGAGCCATGTCTTCTTCGGTCGTCCTCTCGCGTAAGCGACTTTCTTGCATCTTCTCTTCTACACAAGCTACAACTACTTCAGCTCAAATATCTCGTTCCTTATTTTATATATTCTAGTCTTACCGCACATCCAATGAAGCATATGCATCTCTGTCACACTCATCTTTTGGATGTGATTTATCTTGGGTACCCAGCATTCCGTCCATACAACATTGCGGGTCTAACGACGGTTCTATAAAACTTTCCCTTCAATTTCAGTGGAATATTACGATCGCATAGAACTCCGATGGCGTTTCTCCATTTCAACCAGCCATCCTGATTCATGTGGTTAACGTCACTGTCAATCTCTTCATCCTTTTGGATAACTGAACCTAGGTATCAAAACTTGCTGCTCATCGATACCTCTTGACCATCGAGTGCTACAACACTGGAATCCCGAAAGGTACGACCACTAAATCTGCACTCCATATATTCCGTTTTAGAACTACTTAATCTAAAACCCTTTGGTTCCATTGTCTCTCCCCATAACTCCAATTCGGCATTTACCTCTGCCATTGTCTCGTCGATTAACACAACATCGTTAGCAAAAAGTATGTTCCAAGGTAATTCAGTATGTATGTCTTTGTTATCTCATCAATCACTAGGGCGAACAGAAAATGACTCAACGCAGACCCTTGATGAAATCTAATAGTGATCGATAACTCACTTGTCACTCCACTGCACGTTCTCACATTGGATGCTACTTCGTCGTACATGTCCAATTGACATACTTGATGTGAACTTTTTTCTTCATCAAAGTCCACCATAATATCTCCATTAGTACTTTATTGTATGCCTTCTCCAAGTCTATAAAGATCATATGCTGATCTTAAATCCTCTCACGATAGCGCTCGACAAGTTGACGAAGTAAAGGAATAGCTTCCGTAGTTGACCGTCCTGACATGAACCCAAATTGATTCTCTGATATCTTAACCTCCCTCCTTGAACTGCAATCAATTTTCCTCTCCCAAAACATCATTGTGTGACACATGAGTTCTATACCACGATAGTTGGTGCAACTCTGAATGTCACCACCCTTGTTCTTATAGCTAGGGATGAGTGTAAGGTCTCGCTACCTTGAGTGCGGATTAAAGGCATAAGAAGAGCTAAACATGCATAAGTCATACTATAAGGTTCATGTTGATGCCTTGAGCCTAAGGATTTCAGTGCCAAAAAAATAAAATTCCAAAAGAATTATTTACATTCCTAGCAAAATGAATGTTAAGGCTATAGTTTTACACTACTCATAGAGTAGAGACTATACAAAAATAATCATGTCCTTTTTATACCGATATCACTCCTCACAAGCTTACCGCATCAACCCAGTCCTTAGCCCTTCATGCCAAAAAGCTCCTACAGGAACAACCCCAAAACCATGAGCATATAATAAACCATAACCACATCAACAAGATTAGGATATAAAAATGCATAACCGTGAATACAAATCAATTCATGTATTCTATGCATTTAAAAGCTCCATTTGGTTGTCTCTGTATCACAATCATAATCAACAGATTATAATATCAATAATGTATGTCATGACATGGACCAGTTCCATCAATATCGATAACCATTTTCCAGTCTTATTATATCAGTGGCAAATACCCATCACGTTGACATGACAGCGGCATTAATACCCATCGCTTCGACATATTAGCGGCATCATATCCCTCGCGATAAAATGACAGCGGCATTATCTTTCGCTTCGACATATTTCGGCGAATATTCTTCATCGCTATAATATGACAGCGACAAGTATTCTATCATCGCTTCGACATGAAGGCGACAAGTATTCTTCATCACTGAAATATAACCTCGACTTACAATCACATGCACCAATGCATCCAATGTATACATGCAACCATAATGTATATTCCAACATGTGTATGCAACCATAATGTATAATCCAATACGTAAAAATACATTTTTACCGTCCGATGCACGTACGTCTCATTACGTACCTTTCTTCCAAAAAAGTGGAAATGTTGTAGGACTTTACTCCTTGGTTGTGTTGCCAACTGGGAAGGCTCTACACAATCACACAATCCAATATTAGAAGCCAAATAATAGTCCAATACCAAAACCCATAAAAATAACCACAAATCCATAATTTGGCATCTCGCGATCGATCGCGAGATCCCACTGCCCAAATCTCCAAAATTATGTAATCAGCGATCGATCGCCAAGTTTGGGCAATCGATCGCGAGACTCGCCGATCGATCGCCCCAACTTGGCGATCGATTGCCAAATGCTTCTGCCCGGTACTGGCTTCGCGCGATCGATCGCCGAGTCTTGTAAACGCGAAAATCGTCATTTAAACACATTTCATCCATTCCAACCCCTTTTTCTTCAAATACCATCCAACCAACAACACCAAAACATCATAAACCATCAAAATAAACACCCTTAGCAACAAAAATCCAAATACAAAATCAAACCCTTTTTAAACAACACAAGGAGGAATTTATACCACTTTAGGCTTCAATTCCTAGCAAGGAATCCAGCAAATGCAAGCTTTTAAATTCTCCTCCTTTTTCCAAGAGTATTGATCGATTTTGGGGTTTTGGGGAAAGGGAATGAGAGTGTTTTTGGATAAAAAGTGATGGGAATAATGAGGATAAAAGGGGTGTTAAGGGGGTTAATAAAACATGGTACCAATTAATTATCATGATGTATAAAATATCCCAACATGATATTTTAAAAACATTTACCAATAAATGCACCATAACCCAAATTAAACATGATTTTCAAAATAATTACACCCACTTCAAATAAACCATGCCAAAACCTAAATTTCACAACATGCATCACATGCACCCTGAAATGTACTACCAGGTTATGCCCCCGCATAACTATACATTTCACCACCATAATTTAATTTAACACCATATTAATCACATAAGCATAATTAATGGCCCAAATGCACATAAATATTTCAGGGATATCACAATGAAAGTACTCTTTCTCCATTCATTTGAAATTTTGTTACTCCTCCAAATCTTGTTAAATAGATATGTTAGTCATTTTATCCACGTCGGTCCAAAACATCTCCATACTTCAATAGGGATTCCATCAGGACCAACTGCTCTTCGTGCTTTAATTTTGTTCAAAAATTCTTTAACCTCCGATTCTCTAATTCTGCGAGTAAACTAATGGTTTACATCATGTTGATGGATGTTAAGATCACCTAAATCTTGGCTAAAGCCACCGTTGAACAATATGTTAAAATAATTCTTCCATCTTGTTTTGATGCATTTATCTTTAACCAAGACTTTATGGTTCTCACCTTTATGCATTTCACTGCACATATAAGTCCCTTGTCTTCCTCTCCCTCGCTCGGGCAATCCTGTAGATATCTTTTTCTGCCTTCTTGGTGTCCAATTTATTGTACACTTCTTTGTAGGCTTTAGCTATAGCATCTCGAACCGCTGTCTTCGCTTCTTTTTTGGCAAGCTTATACCTTTCGAATGTTGCCCCATTGTTGTTCTTCTTCAGCTATCTGTAAGCATCCCTCTTGATTCGGATAGCCTTCTTTACATCTTCATTCCACCATGATGCGTCCTTACCTGGTGGAGCATATCCTCTTGACTCACCAAGGAGCTCTTTAGCTACCATCTTAATGTCACGAGCCATTTTGTTCCAGGTGGTATCATGATCATCTCTTGACGTCCAATTAACTTCCTCGACTACCTTCTCAACAAAAGCTCCAAAGTTACATTCTTTTAACTGCCACCGTTTAATTTTAGGTTCTAATTTATACTTAATTGTAATAGCCATATTCTTAATCTTAACATTTATAACTAAAAGTCGGTGTTGGGTAACTACACTCTCTCCTAGAATTACCTTACAGTCTAAGCATTTAACTCTATATATCCTTCTAGCCAAAAAGAAATCTATTTGAGTTGCACTAGACCCACTTTTAAAAGTAACTAAATGAGAGAACCTCTACTTGAACCAGGTATTCGCTAGGACTAAGTCATATTACATGAGAAAATCCAAAAGTGGATTACCTGCGGCATTCATGTCCCCAATGCCATGGCCTCCATGAACACTCTCATAACCATCCCGATCAGAACCTACATACCAATTGAAATCTCCACCGATGAAGATTTTCTCATTCAAAGGTATTCATTGCACCACGTCGTCTAGATCTTCCCAAAATTTCTGTTTAATAGCCTCCTATAGACCAATTTGGGGTGCATAGGCACTAATGATATTAAAAATATCATTGCATAATACTAGCTTAACTAATATTATCATGTCTCCATTCCTCCTAACTCGAGTAGTTTATTTTCTATGATTATACCTACACATTACGATTCTTATCCTTACCCGTGTACCAAAGTTTGTAGCATCAAGGAGCTATGGTTCTGACTTTCTCACCCACTCATTTGGTCTCCTGTATACATATGATACTAATTTTTTCTTCTACTCATAGTCTCTACTAATTCTGCTAATCTACCGGTAAGGAAACTTACATTCCAAGAGGCTAAACGAATCCGATGGTCTTGGTTTCGAGCTAACTTCTTTACCCACTCGCTCGAGGTGAGGGAACCCCTGTTCATTTGACACTACACCCAGACGTCGATATGTCGCGTCGCTTCTGGGCGACGACCTAGCAGCCCTTGCCCACTTATCACTACGCCCGGGATCCGGTACAAAGCGTCGCTGTGTAAGAAATGCCCCAACGTAATTCATATTATAGTTCATGTCATTGAGATGTGCTTAATTTATCCGCTTGATTGTTGCAGACCTATCACCACTCTGCTACTTTACCCTGACTTGGGACAATCAATGATATATATCATAAATCATCCATATCACAAGTAATATATACTAATTCATCCAACCAAGATAACATAAAGCTATAAAACAAAAGGACTATGTACCAAAAATATCTAACCAAATAAATAAAAGAATTAACTTATGTTCAAACTAACATATAACACTATTGAATTATTATTAGTTAATAAATATCTAAATGTCTAACAAGATGCCACGTGTCTATATCTCACAACTTCCAACCCTAATTTAAAAAATAGTAAAAGCCAAGAACATTTCCAGCACAAAAATCTTGAGATTTCTTCCGACCGAAGAATCCATGGAGAAACTCGATTTATCGAAACTGAAACTAGCATCTACCTCCCTGGGTCGCACGATCAGCTCAAAAATGAAGGAAATCCTCCAAACCCAAACCCCGGAATCCAAGATCGTCGACGAGGCCACCGCTGAAGCCATGGAGGGGCCCAACTGGGGACTCAACCTACGCATCTGCGCCATGATCTCCCGTAATGAGTACGACGGCGCGGAGATCGTTAGGGCTATAAAGAAGAAGCTGGTACCGGGGAAGAATCCGGTGAGCCAGATGCTGAGCCTTGATTTGCTGGAGACGTGCACTTCCAATTGCGAGAAGGTGTTCTCTGAGGTGGCTTCGGAGAAGGTGTTAGAGGATATGGTGAAGTTGATTGAGGATCATAGGACGGAGCATGGGTGCAGGATGAGGGCGATGCAGCTGATCAGGGCCTGGGGGGAGTCCGAGGATCTCATGTACTTGCCTGTTTTTCATCAGACTCACATGGTACAGTGAGAGTTTGGTTTGCGTTTTTATTTTTTATTTTTTATTTTTTTCATTTGTTTGTATCTCGAATTGAAATCGTGTAATTTATATGTTGGGGTCCTAGACCAGATTGAATTTAGTTGAGTAGACGACTTCATTGGGTATTTGGGGCAAATTTCACATTTTTTGACCATTACATGTAGTGGCGAAGTTTTGGTGTGACGGATATTTCCTTTCCTTATAAAATTATGGATATTTCCACCTGAATTGTGTTAGTCATGAATAACTCAAAACAAAATCTTTTTGGCAGGCAGAATATTTGTGTTACAATCCTTAAGATTTTTATACGACCTATATTTAAGGTGTTACTCTCTATTGCGGCGAATTGCTGAGATGATGTTCTTGTAACAAAATGGAGAAGATAAACAGTTGCTAATTGTCTGCTATTGTTTAGTGTTTTAAACCGAGTTTGGTTAATGATCAAGCCTTCTATGATATCATTTATGGAGTGTTGGGGCAATTTCTCAGTCTTTCAAGAAATCAGGGAAGATGAACATGAAGTTGGATTATATATTATTTGCAAACTTGCCAATTTTCAATGGTTTTCTCTGAATGATAATGAATGTTTGAATGCGATGATAGATTATGATTTTAGATTCACAAATGACTTTTGAATGGACACTTGGCATTCAGTGCTCTTATTGTATGACCCATTATCATGTATTTTGACTTATATTTCCATCTCTATTAAATAGTATGGTGTTGCTTATTTTTTTTCCGTTTGCCGAGACCTGATTCTGTTGTATTTTGTAGTATTTGATGTCGAGGACAAGTCCCCCAACCGCACGAGAAGAAAGTTTTCCTTCCCATCGACACAACCTGGAATCTTATCTTGATCCACAGCAGCTAACGCCTCCTGAAAGATACCCTATTCCCACTTCTACTTTAGAAAATGAAGAAGATGCCAGTTTTATGCATTATGGTTTCCAGTCCACCGAAGAGAAAAAAGAGTTTCTTGTTGTGACTCGAAATAGTCTTGATATTCTGTCCAGCATATTGAATTCTGAAACTGAACCAACGCCGCTCAAGGTTACTATTTTCGCATTTTCCTTGGCAAATTATGTAGTTATTATGATTTTCTCTTATATTTTATTAAAAGCGTCACAGCTATCACAACGTATTGTTCATGATGATTTTTCTTGTCTGGGACATTATGTGGATACTAGTAAGTAAGAGACAAATTTTTACCTTGTTACTTGATCATATTGTTTGCGTAAGGTTTCTTTGAAGTGTTCTAAATGTTATGTTTTTCTTTTCAGTCCATAAAAATTGGTAGTTTTAGATGAGATCTGATTTACCTCTCAGCCTGATTGTCTATTGTCTTTTTCGTGTGTCTTAGCATTCAATATCCTCTCAAATCAGTGCAACTTCTCATTCATACACTTGCATTGAATAGCGGCATTTTGTTTTGAAAGTTTATTTTAATGGTGTGACAAACTTAATGCAAAAGACAAAGATTTTGTTGATTACATATCCTATGCATAGGTATAAGCAACAGATGCATACTAAGGTAGGGAGATATCATAGAGTATAGGTGCTAGGTGAGGCACTCGTCTTATTAATGTGAGACACCTTCATTGTTAAATCTAAATATCTTTAAAAAAATTCATTAGCTATAATCAGCTGAACAAAGGGAAACGACTGTTATCCTATATTTCACATTAAGTTTACTATCCTCATATTTAAGGCGCCTTAAAAAGCACATTTAGCCTTCAAAGCTAACAAAATTGTTATGGAGCATTTTGGGCTATTTTTGCAGGATGAGCTAACAGTGAGCATGCTAGAGAAGTGCAAGCAATCTCTGCCGGTTGTACAGAGAATAATCGAAATCACATCTGATGATGAGGCTATGCTTTTCGATGCTCTTAATCTCCTCGAGGAACTTCAACTGGTCATATCCAGATACACTGAAATGACGGCTGCTTTGGAATCAGGACATCCAACAAATCAAAAGGAAGAAGAACCAGCTCGTGACTACATCTCAAATGAAAGTGCTGTGCCAATTCTAAGAGAAAGTGACAACAAAACCGAAACTCCGCTTAACATAACGACAGATAGCTCGAAATCAGGAAAACCAAGTTACCAAGAGAGTGGTGATAAGATGAGCTAAGTATAAGAGCTTACTTCCTATCGGTGTTCGTTTTTACTGCTTAGAACTCTGTAGCTTTAGGATGAATAAGTTTCTTTTACGACAGGCTGTTGTGTGCAATGTAGTTTTGCAGTCACTTTCTCAGGATGTGATAGTTTACTAGTTTTACCTGATTTGGGATGCTTGAGCGCTTGGAAACGAATCAAATTTATGTGTTACGCTTACAAATCATTCTAAGTTGAAGCGCTTCCATTATTATTGACTTAAGGCTATGTTTAGTGTGCCATATGGGTTTATGGACAGATTAATATATAGGCATTTTTATATGATTGATTGTATAAACAAATATATGTATTGTAAAATATTGTTTGGTATGTATCATTGGATATGAGATTTGAGTATGTATTAGTTATTTGTGTCAAATTACTTGGGCAGTAATGTAATTGACCACCTCAATATAAGGTTATGTACAAATAGTTCCCCAGTAATACAATGATTTTAATAATTGTGTGACAGTGATTAATATGTATTAGTAATTAATATATGTCTAAAATCAAACTAAACAAGAATGTGGGATTAACAAATAATGCTTTCCTTGTAATGCACACTAAACACAGCCTATGAGTGATTCAATCATACTACTGCCTTTGGAACAGAACAATAAATTAGGTTTGAGCAAATGACTTGGATGTATTTTGTTGGAAATTTGCATATATGTATTCCGGAGGTAGATTGGTTGTTACCAGGGCAATATACCCTTAGGGGATAGTAATCATTGGGTGATAATATGTTCATCCAAGTTTATTGGTAATATTTACATCCAATGATTTCATGTGCCCTTATCGTTCTGCCGTACAATGGATCCCGTGTGTGTTCTAAAAGATGCATAATAGGATTTATAGAAAAACGTTTAAATTCAAATTTAATGAAGTTTTGAGTTTGTTATCACACAAAACTGAGAAAACTCCAAGCATTCATTTAATTCGTTGGATTTAGAAGCTTGGATGCTCCAATTACAAATCGTAGATCGCTTTAACTGAGAAAAGTACCATTAGCCATAAGCATCAGTATAGGACAATATTCTTTTAAGAAGAAAAATTCATCTCTTGCTTCGACCAGTTTTCCTATAAATCCATATTTATTTTGCTAGAAAAGATGCAAATATACCAAGAAAGACAAGATACAACTTATTTAAATTTATATTTGAAAGAAACAATTCATAAAAAAGATTTTTCTCTGAATTCCATACATTCTACAGTACTTATCAATTATCAATGCTTGGTCATTGAGATTCACGTCAATTCGACTTCTTCCATTTGGTGTATATCTGTCTTCCTCTCGTCATGTTGTCCTTCTCGATTCACAAACGAACTACAAGGTCTTCAAGACTCATCTCTTTACGTTTAATTTTTAGATAATTCTTAAAGTCATTCCGCATAGGTGACAATTGTTCTATCATAACAACCACTTGGAATGAATCACTTAGACTCACTCTCCGCATGGATATCGTGCAAGATCACCTGTAAATCTTGCATTTGCACGGACACTGGTATAGATGTCAAAACAGGCTGGCCCACTCAACCCGCGGGGCAAACGAGCATGTCCCGTTTAGGCCCGCCTCCAGGTTAGGTTGGGTCTGCCACGGACAAAAAAAAACTTCAAAAATAATTCTAACTGAACTTCCCGAGCCTGGAGCTGATGCTAGAAGAATAGTTGAACTTGCTTCAGGTTTTATCTAGACATTAACTCTGCTACTAAAAATAATTACTAAGGAATCGATATTTTACTCAATTTTAAAATAAATGTCGCAACTTTCAAGCCCAAGAAAAGGTGGAAAAATAGAGTTCTACAGGGCTCTATTTGAAAGATATTTGGGATCCTCTTTTCTATTAGTAGAAGAAAGGTGGACTATATCATCAACGTATTCCATTTGTCTATGGCGTGCCAAGTGTGCTTCTTTCACGGCATGCTCTAGTGCTGGATATCTTTCCCGTGCGTGCAATTTGGCTTCCATATTACCCGGTGCAATGATAGCCTCTAGATATACCTTTCCTTCTTTTGTGAGTAACGATTATAAAGAGTAATTTGTTTTAATCAGTATTTGAAGAGAGTCTCTTAGTCACCAGTGTATCTCAGGATTTGACAGGGGCACGATCAAGTGAAAAATATATAGTAGATCAGATCATTCAATGTCATATTGAGTTCCTATTTATAAATTGAGACTAAAAAAATGAATAACCATTTTTTAAAAAAAAAGTTCAGGTACGCAGCCCATCCCGCCAACCCCACGGACCAACCCGCCAAAACCCGTGGCCCGTTTGGGCCAACCCATATAGGCCCGCCTTCCGACGGGCCTAAAAAATGCTGGCCCAACCTGTCTATTTGGCTGGTCGGGTTGGCGTCTGGCCCATTTGACACCTCTAGTCACCGGATTGGCTTTCTCGGATTTGTATTTCATTTCCAAAGATTCCTACAATTTCTTTGCAGTTTTCACAAAGCAATAAAAATTCTGAAGTCTATTGTCTATACCGTTTACAATGTAATTCTTACAAAGGAAATCACTTTGTATCCAAGCATCAACTACAAGCCTCTTTTGGGAGTTGGTTTCATCTTCTTCAACCGTAGGAGCATCCTCGGTCAAAATTGTCAATCTTAATATGGTAAAGTAAAACATCATCTTTGTTGACATCTCTTGAAGTCATTTCCATTGAACTTCTCAGATCTCTCTCTATGATGAATGGGAGTCGTTGTTGCACTTGTTGACTTCATTCGTTTTAAGAATGTGGGTATTTTGTATAGCAGTGTGTATATTTGGGTTATTGTAATCAAAGTAACAATGACTCAATATGGTGAATGTCGATGTGAGATTGTCTCGCAATGATGCTTACGGTTCAACAATAATTCGTTTTCCATGATAAAACGACTATAACTCGTGATAGAAGTACTTCAAATCACGAATTCTTAAACCACAAATGTTTAAAGGCACTCAAATAAGAACAATAGATGAACAAGATGAATGTACATAGCTTTGATCTTATGTTGAATCTATTCAAAAGTGTGTTTAATTCATTCAATTATCTTTCTATTAGAGTTCTCTTGAATCGATCGAGCACGTTCAGAATGATGTAATTAATATTAGTGGGATTCAAGAAATCCAAAGCTGCGGAGGCGAAACATTTTACTAAAGCAAGTAGAGACCTTCACTTAATTTGGTGGGACTATATATTTTTAAGCAAATATTTTTTTGAAAAGAAACTATATTTAAAATCAGAAATTATTTAATTGTAGAAATGAAATAGGTAACTATACATTGCCATACCTATTAATTTTTATAAGTTTAAAAGGCTTTGATAAGATATTGGTAGAACCCCAATTTTCTTGGTCATGAAATCCCAGAATAAGATTATATGCAAAATATTATAAATATGTAAGTGCATCCAGTAATTTGAAGGAGATATAATTACAAGAAACAAATTAATTCTTCTTCATATGTTGCAATATAAATTCAACCGATGTTAGAATATTAAGTTGCATGGAATTCTACTTTTGTTAGATGTACAAAAAAAACTGGATAATTAGGAAGATGATATTTTTATATTTAAGAATATTGAGGATGAATTTGGTTGGGGTGATATATGCGTGCGACTCGATTTGATTCTTTTCATGGTTTATGTAATTTACTTTAATTATTGAGATTAAAGACTTAGTTGTAATTGTGACTACGATTTCTCTTCCACTATTCACAAGTTTTTTAGTAATTGTAGTCAAATATATAGACCAAATGTCCCCTTGATTATTGAGTGCACTCTACACCTATAATGTTTACAAGTCAATCTTTTGGTTAAGAAATTTCATCTTTTCGAACAAGAAAGCTCCATTCTTGTACAACTTAAAATGAAAGCCAAATTTATGCAGTATAGGCACTGATGTAATAAATTATTAGATTGTATTTTATATAAAATATATAATATAAACAATATATATATATATATATAACGAAAATAAACTAATTAATAATAATAAATTATTGTTGTTTTAATAATTAATAAAAAGCAACTTTAATAATAATAAATTATTATTGTTTTAATAATGAATAAAAAGTGTTGCTTTTTGGCTGATTATTTTATTAGTTCGGAATGGACTTTACATATTTAGACAAAAGTTGAAAATAAAATTGTCACAGAAGGTGAACGAACTAGGGGGAAGATATTGACTAAATTGTCACTTATATTCACAAATATCCATAAATATATAATATTTATTAATAAAGAAAAATCAGTCATCGAAATTATGTTTTGGGCTGTTACATGATTTGAAAGATTGAAATTAACAATTATCATCAACTATATTTTTTGATAAAATGAAAATCGTTCAATCCAATATTATGGTTGCCCTCTATTATATTTTTTCTCAAAATTATCATGTAGATACACATTGTAGGATCAACCTCTTGTCGCTCTACCAAAAGTTATACCTGTTGATAATGGTGCGACTCTAATCTTTATACCATAAAGCAGCTCAAGCGTCACGCTTCGATCGCTCTCCAAGCAGGGATCATTATTATACTCCGACAACCTCTCTCTCAACAATTGCACTAACTTCCAATCCATGGAAATCAAACACGTGGTATTGGCTCTGACACCAATTTTAAGATCAAGTGTTTGCCACTTTACCAAAAGCTATAGCTGATGTTAACAATACAACTCTAATTTTTAAATCGTAAAGCAGTCCAAATGACATGATTTAATTGCTCTCCAAATATGGACAACTATTTCAGTCCAAGACATGTTTAATTAACTCACGAAGATTTGAAAAAGAACTTGGTAGTTGGGTTTGCACGTGTCCATAAAATGTCTGTATACCTAATAATAATAATTTATTTATTATGCACCGTCGAATTTATAAAATGTACATATAAAAATCAATGAATGGCCCAGATTTAAACAGTTTAAAAAAGTTGAGCCCATTTCCTGAATTCTGGGAATGGGTTTCCTAAAAACCCAGCCCAGTTTCTGCTTTAACTAACTAAACCGATTAAAAAAAAATATCACAAATATGTTACATATAAATGTTGTTCAGATACAACTTGTTGTTTTGAAGTTTTTATAATATTTTTTTATTGTTTTATTCCGATTTTATTTAAAAAATTATTGAAATTTAACAAAAAAATAAATTTGATTCCTCCGATTCGGACTGTTTTTAACTAGATAGACCATTTTTTAAAAAAACAATTGGCTTAAAACTCTTTTCATACCCTACTATACATAAAATCACCCAATAATAAGAGTGTTAAAAAGTCAAAATGTTAGGAACAAATATCAAGATGATTATATAAGTTGGTCTTATTTTGGATTTTGGTCTTCTAACTAGTCAAAGTTTGGTATAGGTATAGTAAGTTTTTTTTTTTTAGTTCTATTTCGTCAGAGTAGTGATGTGGCGCTGAGTACATCAACAATATTTGTGCCACGTCAGTAATTTATGATGTCACATCAATACTATGATAAAATATAAGTAAAAGTAAAATTACTACAATAAAACCAACCAAAATTTGATAACCTAGATGACCAAAACCCAAAATAAGCATAATGTCTAGAAGAATTTAGTTATTTCCCCTTAGAATATAGTATATCATAAGTATATTTCCTTTCACTCGTTTTACAACACTTTTACATTTTAAAAAAAAATTTACAAAAAGAAAAAAAAAGAAGAAAAGAAACATCTCTTTATGTTATCTGCTCCGCATAATAATACAAGAAACCTAATGATGTCATACGATGTCATAAGACATCATTTTTGGTGAAACTTTTTTCGAAAATCGAAAAATGCTCTCTCAAACTTTTATTGAAATCTTTTTTTTAATTGTTACGCATTTTTATTGATCGTCCCTATTTTTTCTGAATATTTATTTCGTATTAACTCATCAATTACACTTTTCCCTCTTAATCACTCTCGGCTTTGTTGAAAACCGCCAACGAAAATCTTATACCCTACCACATCACTTTTGTTTCATCTCCACTATTTGCACGTTTGTTTCATCTCTACTATTTTAAATTTCAAATCTAAAACAAGATCCTTTTGGGTTAAGATGAATCGAATGAGATTATACACGCAATGCGTGTGCGTCAGCGCTAATATTGTTTAATATTTAAGAGAACGTTTTAGGCCCTTCAAAACTCTAGCTTTGTTTCAGTTTCATGCATAGGTACATGAAAATCATGTGGAAAGAGTATATTGACAAGAGGTTTCATCTATCAATTTTAAAATAATTACTATAAAACAGAAATGAAAATGACGCATCCTTTTATAAATATAGATAATCATTGAAAATACAATGAGATTATATTCAGTGGCGGAGTGCAACCGCACCCCCAACCCCCTAATTTATTTTAAATTAATTAACCCCCTAAATTAAAATCCTGTTCCAGCTCCTGATTATATCATAAATAGGTGCTTAGGAGATCTTTCGTCGAAATAACTCTAACATGACTTGATTCTGTACTAGTATAGACCCAATCTAGGTCTGTGAGTCGTGAAAACAAACCAAAAATATAAAATCCGAACTTCAATATAATGACTAGTCATGGATAAAACAAGCATGGTTAAGCTTAGGAATCGATACTAAGTCGTCCCCATATCAGAATATATTCCGATTCCTCGACTTCATGTATCAGAATTTTACTGAAAGAACAGCTAGCTTAATTTGGTTGATCAGGTATATGTATATAATACCTTAATTAATCACGTTTAAAATTATATTATGTCTTAATCCTAATACTAGATTAACTAGCTCAAACAAGAACACATGAGACTATAATACATAAAAATAATACTATAACTTACTAATTATACGTCGTCTAATCTTACATACAAATGGTCTTAGATGAAACTAAACAATCATATATGTATAGGGTAGATTTGATGGCCTGGCACTAGAACTTTCTGGGGTTTCCCTCCTTTTGGTGTCTCCAGAAATGCTTAATTCTCATAATAATTTGCCAATATGGTAATACAAAATTGCCAAGATCCCTTCACTTCACCCAAGAACTGTGATTTCTTGGAGCCCTTCTCAATTTTCATGCTGAATGTACCTTAAAGCCATTGATTGGAGATCATCCGAAGCATCTTGAAATGGCCACGGCTTGTCATTTGACTGCATATGATCCAGAGAATCCATGCTTCCAAACGAACCGGAGTTTTCGTATTTCACAGAAGGGTTCTGATTCATGGCTCCATTTGTGTAATAGCCAGTGCTGTTTTCAGTGGTATTGGAGATAAAGTTTGCGTCAAAATGGGGAATATTGATGCCCTGATTCTGATGGGAATGCCACCACGTTTGGACATCTTGTGGGAAAGAATGGCTTTCATTGTAGAATTTTTGAGAGTTAGGGTTTGCAGAGCTGTTTATGATGCATTGAGCTGCTTGTTCCTTTAGAGAAGCCAGTTGGGCTTGCAAATTCACAACCTGAAAATATCCCAAAAAGAAAAGGCTTAATGGAAAATAAAACCAGAATTTTTCATTGCAAGAACTCATAAATTCAATCAGGTGGGATGGATCAAGAATTTTGTTTGAGTAGTACTAGACAGGGAAATTTTTTATATATTTACAAAAATTATATGTAAAATTTCAATATATTACCCTAGTTCTTATAATTCTTGATTTTGCCCACAATTAATTCCACGATCAAACAAAAACTTGTGTTCCTACAACTTTCTATGACACCTTATGTCAAGAAATTTATGTGAATATACACTGAAATTGACATGAAAACATACAGATAGATGTAAGTAAAAGGAAAACAAATCCAACCTGTTGTTGGAGGGAAAAAATATGTGAAACGCAGCCATAAATAGGATCTTGTAGCCTAGCTTGAGCTTCATACGAGATCGTGACCGCTGCTTCACACCGATCACTCACCGGAAGATGAGTAAGCAGTTTGGACACATTGCTGGCCCCAAAAACCTTATGAATGGCAGCAAAATGTGTAGCACCATTTTCATGGCAGAAATAAGGTGCAAAAACACAGCCCCTCACACATTTTCTTCTCAAGAATTTGCAGGCACCGCAAGGGGAACTAGAACCCGCCATTGTAGAACCAATTTCTTGATCTTTTTGGGCTTTTAGTGGCTATTCATTAGTGGAGTTTTGATTATATTTGCAGTGATATGGTTAGTTTATAAATACCAGAGGAGGAGGGAGGTGGATCATATTTTATCGTGTAATTTATTACATCTGGTTCCCTTATTGTGCTACATTGTCATTATTTTTTAATGATAAATGTATACTTTAGCCTTTTGTATGAAAATTCCTGTATGAATCGGTTATGCTATAAATAATATATATTTATGTATGTTGGTGTATGACATAACCCAATTATTACAATAATTTCCCTTTTGTCCTTTTTTTTTTGTTTTAAATTCGATTCGGCTTCCTTGTAGGACAAAAGAGCTAATATAAACCAAACCCATTCTGTTCTTTTTCCTTACAAGATTGGATTTTATAGCTTGGTTTCTCTTAAATTGTCAGAAAATTTCTCCTGAAATGACTGCAAGTGCGTTTTATTTGTCGATCTTTTCCTAGATTTCAACTCGTTCGTGTATTCTAATGATATAAAATTTGATCATGGACAAAGTCATTCTAACCATGAATTTAATGAGAATGCAAGGATAAAAGTTGGCTGATGCTGTCACTAATTACAAATTTTGAAAATTTCCTAAACATATCAAGTAAGTTGGCTTAAATGAAAAGTAATCCATTTGGGTAAGATTTGGTTGTAGTGCAAATGAATTGATTTTTCCGCACTTTTAGTTTGATTTTAATCTGAATACTGACATAACATCGGATATTGGTGGCATGCCTGATGTCATATCAACACTCCAATAGAAAAGAAAAAAACTATTAAGTGGGGAAATAATCAATTCGTTGTATTAAAACCAGGATTTGACTAATTAGAGAATACAGACTAAATTAAAAGAAGATTTTTTGATTTTTCCTTAAAATTTATATATAATCTTTAAAATTATAAATTCTGTTATTTAAAAATTTAAATATTGTTAAGTTTCGTCTCAGATAATTTACTCATTGAAGAATCGAGCTGGCAATGAGTATTTCAAATTTAATTAAAGAACTTATAAAAATAAGATGACGGTGAGAAACTTGAAGAAAAATAATACATATATTGACAATAGCTTCCACAAGATTCTGATGTCCTACCAAAAATTAATCTTAATTCTTTAATTAATATGAACTTTGACTGGTATTTCGTTTTATCTATCGTATGTACAGTAAGTGAAGATGTGAAGATGAAGAAATCTCTTCCATTAATATATATAACTCCTAGTTTTAGAACAGTTTGAGTTTAGCTGTTTTCCTTTCATCACCTTTGATAGCCATAGGTATGGAATCATGATAATATAATCGTGGCTATTTACATGAATTTTGTACTTGTATATTATAATTTCAATATAAATATAGTTTTTTTATATTTAATTAATTTTGAACTCAAATGGAATATTTTAGTAAGTTTGGACTTCGTTATATTTGTTTTTTGTTTTTGTTGGAATCGATACTTCGGGATGGTCATTCTACTCAGAAGAGTCCAGCCAATTGAGTTACAATAACTCATATTCTTGAAATGTTTATACCAAGAGATTAGATCGAGTTTGGTCCCAAATGTAAGTAACTCAAACTAACATTCTCTGACATTATGCAAGTTAAAATAAAACAGAAAAAGGTGTTGCAACTACTCAACCGACTTATAGGTTATGTTTTGTGTCAATTGGTAATTCTCGTGTCTTTTAATTTTGGTTAAAAAAAATAAGCATGGAGTACAAATGATGGCTCTCAATGATTCTATAATTAAGTAGTAATTTGCAGGCTCTTTACCCTATAACTTTGAGATTTTCACTCGCACACTTTGCGCTTATCAAAGGAAAAATATTTTAATATTTTTAATAGAAAATAGGAATTATACTAAAATCAACTATAAATACAACATATATAACTGTCAACATTGACATATGACATCAGACACTAATGAAAAGACAAACAGAAATGGTCTAATGTTAATGTAATTCACAACATAGGTGCTAGAAATTGATGAGGATAAACCAAATATCACCATAGCTAGCTCAGATCCCCTCAAACTAATGAGCCTAGGTGGATGTCGGAAAAGGGAACTGTCTTCCAAGATATTTGAAGGAACAAATATGGATAGACAAGAGATAAAAATCGAGATAGGACAAACAAATGTACAAGCTCTCATATCCAACTCCTAAATTGAAATCCATCAACCAAAGAACATCTCAGGATGTCACACAAAACCAGGAAGTCCAGTAATCAAAGTCAAGGGATGTGCCAGCAGTGAAACAAAACCAAAACACCATCGCCAACAAAACAAAATAGTAACACCATAAAAAGAAACCAGGCTAAGTAACATAGGTACGGAGTGCCAACCATAACGACCGCCAAGCTAGATCCAAAAGAATAGAAAGCCAAAATCAAACACACCAAGATAACTATATAAAAAACCATATATTCCAGACAATATTGACACTATATAATTAAATAAGAGGTATGGTTGTGTAATCACCAAAAGGGGAAGATATTGCGAATACTCAGTCGCACACAAAAGAATACATGGGTTTTCCCCAATCCCTGCATTCCACGTGATACGTCTCATGGCGAGCGGCGGGTTTGCCTCGCAACCACCGCCAGAGAAGTGAAGGACATGCAGATCTTGAAATTTGGCCACATCGGAACATTCATTCCCAACCACAGATAACATAAGCAACAATTGTGGAAGCCCTGAAAAAGAGAGCACCAAGAAACAAACAAACTTCCTCCCAACCACATGGTATCCCATCTGAAGGGAGAAATGGGCGGAAAAACACACACAACCGATGTCAACCAAAGCCTTGAAAGCCAAAGACGGTACTTTGGTGAACTCCAAAGCCCTTGAGGCTAAAACCAGAAAACAAATGGATCCAGACGAAACCACCGGAAGATCTTATTGCCGACAAACTAAAATTTACCATGCATCTTTATTTCATATGTGAAATCTAGTCTTGTTCGGAGCAATAATTACTTCGTCTGGATAACGGTCAAGATGTTGCATTTGGGCTATTGTACGTTATCATCAACACCAATTATAGCTTTCGATAAAATATTAAACGCCATGTCCTACAGTTTTAATCATCCAGGATTCAAGATTAACATAGAAAATATTTACATTACTGTTTTAAATATTTATATCATTTTGAACACCCTTAGAAATTAAACAGTATAGTGAATAAACATGTAAAGATTCCGTCCGCCTTCGTGTCACCTGTTTCACATGTTAACAAGAGACAAAACCGAAACACAAGGTTGCAATTCACAAAAGAATTAATAACAGAAATCAAACAGGACTTGGATCGGATCAATATGCTCAAGTCCGAGTGTTTTCCCTTACGGCGTCACTGAGAAACCAAAGTAATGCACCGGAATGTGGATGACACACGACAACCACCAGACACAAGCCACACACGGAGAAGGAGAGCACAAATCTCAGTGCACACAACACACCTCACCCGAATAAAGGAGCACAAAGCACCGAAGCACACACAGTGCAACACACGAAGAAAGACACAGTGCACAAAGCACCGAAGCCGCACAGGCCACGCACACAGAAAGGGAGCACAAAGCTTAGTGCACACACCACACCACAACCCACCCAAGGAGCACACAGCACGATGAAGGAGACGCAAAGAACAATGCACGCATCACCGATGAAGGAAACAGACAACCCACTAGCGCACCAAGCTACTGGACAAGGAAGCTCTCAGACTTGGCACAAAGCAAGCGACGCACACATCACCAAGCTACTAAGCCCACCGAACACACTCCCACAAAAGCACAAAACACACGGCCAAGAGAACCCACGCTCAACTTTTTTTCTTTTTCCCCCTCCTTCGGCCAATCTGGAAATCATCGAAGCTATAATGAGGGGTCAAGTGGCTTAGTGTGGTATTGGGCCAAAAAATCCAACAAATCTCCACTTTGGCACAATACCGGTTTCTTCTCAGATGCAGTGAAAACTCAAAAGCAGACATCATCATCGCCTAAAGGTCCACACAATACACAAAGTACATGTGTGGACCAAGATCCTGTCAAAACACAAAGCAAGGACATGGATACCAATAACAAGCACACAACAAGTTATAAAACACTAACAATATTAACATCAATCCAATGTACAAAACCAGGGTTAGATATATACCTACTTAAGCAACTAATGCATAAGCTATATCAGACATAATACTAACCGACAAATACATAACATAACCAACATAATTTGAACATTAACAGGCTTAGCAAACCAGGTAAATGCTCCCCTTGCTCGGTGTAGCACAAGACACGGTGATCAACTTCTCTATAATTAGAAAACATGCGATATGTGACAAGTGCAACGAGAATCAATTAGCCATTCATTTTCACACACAGTAGATGAATGCATAGAATTCAAAGAATCACATATATCAGTCCATAAAGACATCATCCATGATTTCACCAGAAGAATAAGCATGAGGTGTACGAGCATGAGGCTTAACATTAGGGATTTTCCATAGGGTATCGGGACCGATGATAATTAAGCCACTAAGAAACAACAAAAAACACGAAATCACAAAGATAACCCTAGTTTTCTACAACAAGCAATTCTCAAACCCTAAGACCTAGACGCTCCACAAAGCAATAAAAGTTTAGAGTTTAAGCCACCCACTTACAACTCAGAGTCCAACGCTCTGGGTAAATTTTCCACAGCAAAAGCCGCGATCCAGACGCTGTTCGAACCACCCAACAGGCGCGGACAACTCTGATATCACTGTAAGGATTCCGTCTGCCTTCGTGTCACATATTTCACATGTTAACAAGAGACAAAACAGAAACACAAGGTTGCAATTCACAAAATAATTAATAACAGAAATCAAACATGACTTGGATCGGATCAATAGGCTCAGGTCCGATGCACCGGAAGGTGGAGGACACACCACAACCACCAGACACAAGCCATGCACGGAGAAGAAGAGCGCAAAGCTCAGTGCACACAGTGGCACACCGCACCCGAACAAAGGAGCACAAAGCACATACAGTGCAACACACGAAGAAAGACATAGTGCACAAAGCACCGAAGCCGCACAGGCCACGCACACAGAAGGGGAGCACAAAGCTTAGTGCACACATCACACCACAACACACCCAAGGAGCACAAAGCACCGAAGAGACACAGACAGCACGATGAAGGAGACACAAAGCTCAGTGCAGACATCACCGATGAAGGAGGCAGACAACCCACAAGCGCACCAAGCTACTGTTCAATGAAGCTCTCAGACTTGGCACAAAGCAAGCGACGCACACAGCACCAAGCTACTAAGCCCGCCAAAAGCACAAAGCACACCGCCAAGAGAACCCACGCTCAACTTTTTCTTTTTCCCCCTCCTTCGGTTAATCTGGAAATCATCGAAGCTATAATGAGGGAAAAAGGGGACAAGTCCCAAGAGAGAGAAATAAAGATGGTAGTTTGAAGAGCAAGGGGTACATAAGGGGTCAAGTGGCTTAGTGTGTTATTGGGCCAAAAACCCAACAAAACACATAGAATAGTAATATTTGTCTATTAAATAGGGTAAATTACATAAAACCCTATGTGTTACAGTAAAAATGCCCGAAATCTCATGTGTTAACAAAATATGCAAGAAAATATTTTCTTTTCTTAAACTCTGCATGAAACTCACATGTGTTATAAAAAAAGGTAAAAAAGTCTCTATTTTTTTGAAACCTTGCATGAAACCCATGTGTTAAACAAAATAGGCAAAAAAACTTATACTTTTGTGAATGTACAATGCATGGTATCCTTGGCGGCAATGAATATATTATCTCTAATCGGTCTCTAATTTTCTCAATTCTTAATAATTAATTTAAATCGTGTGTATTTGTTGGCCACTAAACCAGAAAGACAAAACAATTACATTTTGAGACAATAAGTAATGTTAACTCATCGGGATCCTTAAAATAATCAAATTAGGGACAATAATGTGAGGAGGAGTGTTCAACTAATCTATCAAAAACAGCACCCTATATTTTTTTTAATAATAAATTTGAAAATAACAATATTTATTGAGCTCGTGTTACTTTTTCGTTATTTAATATCTTAAATACATTTTTTTTACTAATTTTTTTAATTTATTACTACCTTATAATTGATTATAGGATAATTACGAGTATGCCAGCTTAATGGATCGGTCCGGTCCGGAATCGACCGGTTCCGGATCCGAGAATCCCGGAACTGGTCCGATCCGTTAAGGAACCAGATCCGATCCGGACGGTTCCAACCCGGAACCGATTTTTTTTTCAAAAAATCGAGGATATATTTATTTAAATAAAAAATTTATTTTTTTTAAAAAATAGTGGATCCAGTTCCGGATTAGCCCGAAACCGGATCCGTTTAGTTCGAAACCGGTAAGATACCGATCCGAAATGGTAGAACCGATCCGCCCCGATATCTTACCGATTCCGGACCGATTCGAAACCTGTTAGCCCGATTCCGGTTTCGAATAGGGTTAACCGGTCCCATTTTGGGCCGGGTCATTAAACAACCCTAACTACTAGAATGAGATCATAGAATAGAAGTATTTGTAATAGTAGTCCAAATTTTTAGGATTAATTAATTGTAGTCCTAAATTTTTTTTTTTTAACGAAAGTAGTCACGCATAAACATTTTTTTCAAATATAATCCCTAACAAAAATAGTTCGACTATTTTGTTAAAAAAAGAAATTATGTATGACTATCTTTGATAAAATAACATTTATGTGATACTACTTTTGTAAAAATAATTTATTCGGACTAAATTTGATTAGTTATAAAGGTTCGGAGTAGTATTGCAAATGTTCCTGTTATATGGCTTAGAATGTCCAAATCGCAAGAGATATTAATTTAATTCCACCAACAAAAATAATCATAAAATTCATAATTAACAATTTTATTTTACCCAAAATGATTAATATTGGAAAATAATGAGTATTTATAGTGACAAATAATAGGTTTTTTTTAAAGGAAAAACTTTTAAGGAAGAAGACTCAAACATGAGATCTCTTACCTTACGTGATTAGGAAATAAAATTAAAACCACTATGCCGAGGTAAATAAATAGGTTACGTACCCAGTAATCTCGAAAGAATAATTCGTGCAGGTTATTTTACTAAATGTATTGGACAAAGTTATAATTGTAATATATTCATTTGTTTTTCAAAATTGTTATAAAAAAAATGAGAAATTACTGTTAAAAAATCGTCCATATGACTGTTCGCATTAATTTTTAAATTCGAATTTCTAGTATATAATATATCAAACCTGGTTTATAAGATTTCAACAATTAATTGGGAATTCGAATAAATAAATCAAGATTTATCAACCTTTTATTTGTTCGTTAAATTTAAAAATTTATAGTGCACTTTTAGAAATTATTAATCGGTGCATGTTGGGATTCATTTATCAGTAATCATCATTATTATTTATTTATTTATTATACACCAAAAATTAAAAAGAAAACCGAAAGAGACATTAATCACCTATATTCACAGTATTATAGTACAGATCAACAACGTGATCAATTATTAATTCTTTATTTGTATCCTTTTAAATAAAGAATGCTAGATCAGTTCAACTTCTAAAGCTGTACACAACATATTAAATATCAATTATTAGCTTTAGGAACATTATATTAAAATTTTATAATGATGATGTAATATCAAATGTTTGTCATTTTATCAAAAAATATTGCTGATGCTAATTGTGAAATCTAATATTTAAACTGTATAGCGGCTCAAACGTCACGTTTTGATCGCTCTCCAAGCATGGACCAGTTATTTCATTTCAATAACCTCCCTCCCAATAATTGTAGTGTCTTGCAACTAATGGGAATCGAACATATCAATTGTAGGATTAAGTGATTTATATATGTATTAGTTGTGATGATTAGCTCAAATGTGATCCACTAACCATGAAAGTAATTATTTATAACATTATTCTTCTCATAAAAATTAATTTAGTGGTTTTTATCCTATCTTTTCTTTTTCCTTTTTTCTTTTTGTTTTTTTTTTCCGAACAAAATTTGAATCCAGGTGAAATCGTGTTTCTTGGTTTAAGCTTTTTGAGAACACATAGGAATCTTATTACATTCTTTAAACGCGATTTCTTTACATGTATTATTCCAATTGTCGTACTTTGGTGACTTAATTATAACCAATTCCAAGTCATTTTATTTAATTTATTAATGAATTATACATATATCTAATTAATATTTTTTACTTTATGAATTATAACCTTTTTAAATTATTATTTCGTTCTACTACAAACTTTTATGTTTCATTGGCAATTAAATTGGATGTACTTACCTTCAAGAATATCAAGATTAAGTTATGTTAGTTTCAAGAAAAGATACCACCCTCTCTCTCTCAATATTTTTTGGGAATTGCAAATTTTTTACTTTTATTTTCAATAGTAAAATAAAGGCAAATTCGATACACGAAGTTTCCATATATGCTAGATTTGGGAAGAGTAGGGTCATTTTGGCCCTAATGCGCGTATTCTTTTCCTTGCAATTTAAATAAGTTGTTTTCACAATTCGAACTCGTGATCTTCAGGCCACATAGCAACAATTTTATCGTTGCACTAATGCTCATTTTTTTTTACTAGTATAATATGTAAGTTTGTACGTTTGTTTATTGTTATATATTTATACATAAAGAATTTATTTTAATTTCAAAAAAAAAAGAATTTATTTTGTTGTTTTGTCAAATAATAAATAAATCAATAATAGGGTTTTGAAGTGAAAGAAAGGGCATGTTTGGTGGATTGATAAAGATTGGTGTTGGAAAGTGATGCCGACATATGACCATTCCTATTTCTAGTCAAGCAGACAAACAGTTTGCACGTGGGTCCGACGCACGTGTGTGGATGATTGCAAATGTATCTAACGTATAATAATAATAATAATAATAAATAAATAAATATTAAAATTTGTTTTCTCACTTAGTTTTTGAGGGAAAAAACTGAAAACAGATAATCACAAGAGACACCATTATTGCATTAAAGCTCGAACCAACGTAACTATTTTGATTTGGTCAACTTTTAATTTATGCGATTGCTAATTTAATTAACAACAATTAACCTTAATAATGTCTTGTTAAATTCTTGTACAAGTTTAGGTAAGCTTTCAAATATTGGTGGGGAAATCTAAAATTTTTAAGATATTAGAAAGAAAGTATTTCATCGAGAAAACAATGATTTATTTTATTGAAAGTGCGCTCGTAAGACAAAATGCTCCTCACCGTTTATGGAATAACAATTTTGTCGTATTGGCACTCAAAAGGTGCAGTCCCTCATATCACGTGTCGCTTAGTACGTGGCTTTGCGATATAATTATATAAAGAAATAAAGTTTCGTCTCTTCTGACCTAGTGGTAATCGTTTGATTATATAAATTAAACATCTATTATATGAAAAAAAAATGAAAGACTTCCATTTTTTCTCTAAATTCTATTTTTTTCCAATTAAATTTTTGGATCCTACGTATATTAAGAAAGATAGGTCTACCACATAAGACAATATCATTGCTTAACCATTGAGAGACAAAAATTAGGAGGTTCATTTTCAAAAAAAATATTAATAAATAAAGAGAATAATATTCCGAATAATTAATGTTTTAATTAAAGTAAAGTGTAGTTTGAAGAGGAGGCAAATCTTCAAAGTCCACACCATAATATAGGGATCGATATATATATATATATATATATATATATATATATATATATATATATATATATATATATATATATATATATATATATCTTATTTAGTATTAACATTTAAGATGCCTTATTGAGAGATGTAATGAAAGGGATGTTTTTGTTTTTGTTTATCAAGGAAATGGAGTGGACTTGGACATGACTTTGAGCTTTCAAATATAGATTAGTATTAGTTAGTGTAATAATAGGACAACTCTTGGATTAGTCACAAGCAACATATATTCAATTATTATTAATATGTTATAATATTAGCTTATTTAAATTAAAGATATATTTATTCTAATTATTTAGGGATATACATAAATTGTATTGATACTATTTTTCTTAAGATTTGTCATTACGGTATCGTTATTTTGTTCCAAACCATAATATAGGGATCGATATTATTTGGTATTAAAATTTAGGATGCCTTATTGAGAGATGTAATGAAATGGTTGTTTATTTTTATTTTTTTAAAGAGAGGGATGTGCTAAACATTTTTTACAGACTACGTGACTAACACTCGAATTTATCTAAGAAGGAGGTGAACTCTTACTAGTTGAGATATGCCCAGAAGCTCGGATGTTTTTGTTTTTGTTCATCGTGAGAAGGGACTGGACTTGGACATGACTTAGAGCTTCGAATATAGATTAGTATTAATGTAATGATAGGACAACTCTTAACTCCTAGACATTGGATTAGTCACAAGCAACATATTCAATTATTAATAAACAATACATAATTGATGTTATGATAGATTTAGCTCAATAAACTCTTCACTTAAAATTAAAGGTATATTCTAATTGTTTATGAAAATACATAAATTTTGTTGGCTTGTAAATCAAGAATCCTATTCTTATTAAGATTTGTCATTACAGTTGCGATATAAGTTTCTTATAAAAGATTAGGATATTATTTACCAAAAATATTATTTTCGTCTCCAACAATGATTTGGGGATCACAAGAGCTTCTTTTGGAATCGGTTAGTATAATGTCGCCCTTAGGAGAGGCATCAAGCAACACATTCCCTTTTATTGTTTACAAACACCACACATGTGACGTTTGATGTCGCCCTTAACGACCTTGCTCTTAGCGACGGCATAAAAAACCTTGGAATCCATGTCATTGTCTAAGGCATTTATTATCATCCTCCCCATAACTGTACGGACTAATCCCCCAATCATAATTTGTGGGGGTTTTACCTACGTAAAAACGAAAGGTGCATAACTCAACAATTTAAATAGATAAAGACTAAAACATATCAGAGCTTGAAAAGAGAGACATAATATAGCACCAAAAATATTACATATTTGAACACCATTGTGTTGTAAGAAAAATCTCACACAAAATATTAGAGAAATACAGAATTCAACTGTCATAAACAAGATAACATCTGACAACAATGGAATAACAAAAACCAGATCTTGGAAGCTTTTTTTCAATTTCTCGTGAAGTCAAATTCTCATAGTTTTATAAAAAAAAATAATAAAAAAACTTTAAGACATAGTATCAAGGATCTTTTAGATGCACATATTCCTCCTGGAGGACGATTGGGCCAACCCAAAGTTTGTTGAAAAACGAACCTCCTTGGTAAGTTTCATCTTCAAAAATGTAAAATAAGCTTTGTCTTCTTATATCTTAGCTAGTGACAACAAGAAAATACACTCAGTAGTGTACAGTAGTCATAGTGAAGAAGCCTTAAAAATAAATCCCCGCGGTTGACAACTGCCTCTAGAGGTTGAATTTCAGGTGAATGGATTCATCATGAACTGGTCTTCAACATAACTAATGCTTAGAGAAACACAAGACTAACTAGAAATCTTAGATTGCAAAATCTGCATAGAGGCCATAAAACATCCATCCGGTGCATGCTTTTGTTATTCTGTCCCTAAGAAGTCATGCTACTATCAGAAATCTAGGAATAAGACACAAGTGCGTATATATCAAAAAACTTCACGAGTAAATGATCGTCAAAGACATTTACTCGTGAATATATCACTTACAGTAGGATTTATACCTCAACCATGAAGCACATTCAGGTCTTGTTTCCATAGGCTTCTGAAACACCTTTCAGAATAGTTAAACCCAAACTTCTGATGGTTTCCGCAATATCGAGAAACTAGTTGCACCGTTCACAAAACATCTACATAATAAAAGAGGATAATGGTGAAGATTAGAAGATTAATAATATAGAATGTGTCTCTTGTCTGACACAGTCAACTCTTGCCATGCAAACTTTGATGAGTATAGACTTTTTGCTCTCGTTGATAAGAGAAATTCCATTTGATTGTTAGAAACCATGGAATTCTCGTTGTTGGTTGAAGAAACTATGGATGGTTATTGAAACTTTTCGGTACCTCAACAAGCATTTGCCGATGCATATTTATATTTTCTCAATATTATTGGGCAATCTTTGGAGTTATTTCCCACTTCTACGGTCCAGCTCGAACCCTGCTCACTCTCCTCATATACGCGTTCTTGTCAAGCAGTTGCAAAATCACACATTGGTTCCTAGATTAGAACTGTTATGAATTGTACCCACTACAATTCCCCGATCAAGAAACACGTGCACGCCAATATTGCACTGAGATCACCAAATATACTTTGTCCACCTGAACACTTGCGAAGTCGAAACAAATGATGGCATGAGCAAATTAACTTTGGCAAATACACGCACACAGACAGCTTGATGCACCATATTGTGATCCACACACAAGAGAATACACAAGGCAAGATACATCAATGAAATGCACAAAGAAAACAAGAACGAATAAGACACGATTTTACGTGGTTCAGCAAATAACGGCCTACGTCCACGATATGAGTTTTCATTGAATATCTTTGAGTGCGTACAAGGAATACATTGTATAAATTCACCTAAATCATTCCTATGTTTTACAATGGATTCTCACAAGAATTCACTCATCTTCTTGCCCCTCAAAAAACTCTCAAATATTATGCCCTCTGCCTCGTGCATCACACTTGTTCCTCACATTCTTTTTCTTCTCCTGTTTTTTTCTTTTTCATTCATCAAGTCTTTCTGCTGTGCTTTCAAGTCCATTATATAGATGTGTGGCAGTTGGTCACCTGCCCAACAGGTATGCACCTTGCCTCAAGCCAGTCATCCGGGACCAAAACTGCAACTGCCTTGGATGGTTCTGGAATTGAGCTTCTGGAAAGACTGTTGTAACTGCCGCAAGTCACTACTTCAACCGAACCAGCTGTGAATAATTTGATTGAATTGTTGATACATATTTAACAATTCTCCACCTTATCGACTAATTCAAACATACATACCAACAATACATGTATCCTCATACATCTGCAAGTTCTGCTCCATTTAACTTCAACCGACCACTCGATGAGACACTCCGGAACAACAAGTTAGCTTGAGGCTTACCGAGATTGAAGTCCACTGCTCATTTATCAAAAAATCTGCAACTCCACTTGGCTTTAATCTCACCCTAGAAGCTCCACCTCGATACAATCCACTCCAATAGATTGTAAAGCATAATTTCTTCCTGAAATTCTTTCCCATCATTCAATGATGCCCAAGAACTTCCCAAGAAATACCCAGCCCCTCCCTCAATCTTTTGACTCATTTCAAGGATAATGATCTCACTGTTCTTCTAAATCATCAATTCATACGTTGAAATCTTTAAGCCATCACGTTCAAGTCATCAGTTCTGTTCTTGCACTCAGTTTATGCGGTTCTGCTCATCAGTGCTTTCTCAAAGAAATCCAGGAGAGATACTATCGTTTCTTGATTCTTCAGAAAATGCTTGCTTTTCCTTTTTCTTGAAAAATTGAGGACTCCAAAAAAGTTATTGGTCCTTTCTTGGATAGGAACCTTTGCTCTCTCTGCTCAATCAAGAAGCTGCCAATCTTCTGAGTTTTTCCAGAAAACATTCAAGCTTTTTTTATTCGCTGCTCCCTTTCAAATCTTTGGCCATCAACTTGATTGAATTTCAGAATCTGCCCTTCATTACTTCACGTCTTCATGTCGTTCTGTTCTATATTTCTGCAATGTTCATTCATCGTACGTGCTCCACCAAGAATCTGCCAAACTCAACTCGTGCACTCTTGAATTCCAGAAACCGGTGCTTCTTCGATTTCTCATTTCTTCGAGAAAGCTGCACGCCCATTCAAGAATTCCAAGGAAGTTATTGTTCTTCCTTGCTTCTTGACAGAAAACATTCACGCTTGTAGAGCTTCGATTTTTAGCCGCATCTTTCCGATTCTTGATCGCTTGTATTGTCGTGGTCGTTTCCACAGACGGCACCAGTTGTTATGAATTGTACCCACTAAAATTCCCCGATCAAGAAACACATGTGCACGCCAATCTTGCACTGAGATCACCCGATACACTTTGTTCACATGAACACTTAAGAAGTCGAAACAAATGGCAGCATGAGCAAATTAACTTTGGCAAATATACGCAAACAGACAGCTTTATGCACCGTATTGTGATCAACACACAAGAGAATACACAAGGCAAGATACATCAATGAAATGCACAAAGAAAACAAGAACGAACAAGACACGATTTGACGTGGTTTGGCAAACAACGGCCTACGTCCACGGGAGGAGGAGTTTTCATTGAATATCTTCGAGAGCGTACAAGGCATATAGTGTATAAATTCACCTAATCCACTCCCATGTTTTACGATGGTTTCTCACATGAATTCACTCATCTTCTTGCCCCCTCAAACAACTCTCAGATAATATGCCCCATGCCTTGTGCATCACCCTTGTTCCTCACATTCTTTTTCTTCTCCTGTTTTTTTTTTCTTTTTCACTCCTCAAGTCTTTCTGTCGTGCTTTCAAGTGCATTATATAGATTGGTGGCAGTTGGTCACCTGTCCAGCAGGTATGCACCTTGCCTCAAGCCAGTCATCGGGTACCAATTAACTGCCAATCAACTGCCTTGGATGATTCTGGAATTGAGCTTCTGGAAGGACTGTTGTAACTGCCGCAAGTCACTACTTCAACCGAACCAACTGTGAATAATTTGATTGAATTATTGATACATATTGCTACATATTTAACAAGAACAAATCATAAATAACATGTAGTGAATTTAACTTAGTTGGTACTCAATTATTGGCTATCCAAACACAGTTTTAATATAATTGTATGCCAAAGATGCAAACATGCCACTACAGAATTCATGATACCATCTTTGTATAATGGAAGTTCCCCTTAGCAATCAAATTATGCTCTTTGGAATGCAAAGAATTCTTTTTTATAAAATCCCATCACCAAATCAAGTTGTTAAGCAGTTGTTCGAGGTCACTGACAATAT
Organism: Haberlea rhodopensis; assembly: GCA_907163345.1. Classification (NCBI taxonomy): domain Eukaryota; kingdom Viridiplantae; phylum Streptophyta; class Magnoliopsida; order Lamiales; family Gesneriaceae; genus Haberlea; species Haberlea rhodopensis. The sequence goes on along the minus strand of CAJQUN010000005.1, from coordinate 4,075,595 downwards.
AATGAACCTGTGTGCCACATGACAAGGTTTATTATATTCACATTTCTAAATTTATCAAAACTTCGCAGTTATCCCAGTAAACAACAAAAGCATCATCACCATAGTAGAACCTCAAGATTATGTGCCAAGTCCCACTCGTTATGAAATAGTATTCCCACGGGTGAAAAGAAAGGTTGAAGCAGTAAATTCCAACCAACTGGAATGATAGGACCTTGGATGGATTAATATTAAATCCTTACCTATGATGTGGAGCATTTATGCAGCTTCTCCGCATGCTTAGTAATGAGAGCATTTGTTTGATTATTCACAGAAGTAGTGCATCAACACTGCACTTTGTCATTTAGAAGTTTCAGCAAATATTTACTAAAATAAACACTTCAAAATCAAGAAAAAAATAGGCATGGACGTTACCTTTGATCGACTAAAAACAAGCTCTCGTAACTCCTGTTCGATCTTGGATCAATTGCCTGTCCTTTGGCCTTGGCCTAGATTTTTCACCAGTCCGGGTTCTCTTTTTCATCTTAACTGGTTCTCTTGGCCTTTCCAAGTGTCCACTCTCGCTCTCTGCTATAGAGCTGGGCAACAAAAGACCTTTGAAAGACTCGATACCACATGGCACTGAGTTCAAGCACTTGATGTGGCTCGATCAAATGAGTAGCCTACGGAACTAATGGCACCAGCACTTGTTTTCAAGGAGTTCTTTCGGCAGAAAAGAGACTTTCCTCAGTCTCTTGGCATGATTTCGTACTGTTTTCATCATTATCTTTACCACTAACTTTGGCTACCACTGCATCCAAAAGGTGCATATCAGGGTTCTCCATCACCAGACTACCGCTGCCTATTCCCTCGGAATTTTGAATAGCCATACGTGAATGGTTTTTTTCTTCTTCCCAGACGTAGCCATTCTGCTTTCTAAAAGAGGGTCTCAATGCTTCATACAGTTCATATGTAAGACCCCTCAATGATAACCCATTATTAAGAACTATTAATGCACATAATCTTGGTTATGTCAGGGGATTTTACAAATATTTGGGCAGAGTCTCCCCGTAAACTTGACTTCCCAAAAATATCAAAGAATATGCATCAACTCCCCCATAATGACAATATCGACATAATGCATCACTTATCTACTCAATTGATAATGCACCATATATCCCCAAAAATAAAAAACATCTAACACCAAAATATAAGGAGAACTTTGAGATATTTATACAAACCATAAATTCATATCCATGAAGCTCACTAACGAGCATTAAATAAAGGAATGTATATCTACTTGCACAAATCACATTACCACATACCAATACTGGTATCACGCTACGGGGAGTATTCTTATTCAATGGCTCGAACTCACTTCCAGAACCAATGTCATACATGTTTTACCTGTTTCAACAGAAACAATCACCACATAGTGAGCATACTATGATACAATAATCATGCTCATATCACTACATAAAATTGTAATGCAACAATTAAGATTAATCCAAATCTATAAAAATATACTCAATGTACAATTCCGAACCAGTATAGCTTTCACGAACTGTTCTTGTTTCAATCTTATACACTTTTATAAACATCAAGTTCAGTATCGTTATTCAAAACATGATACTCATCAATGTTCATATAAATTCAATACAATCAAAATTCATCATCTATGCTCAATCATAACAAATCTCATATCGAAGGCAACTTTGCCTATCAGCTAAGCTTATTCTCAACCATGTCTCATATCCATCATGCCAAAGGCATCAATACCCAACTCGCATATCCGGATCACGTACATTTACGTATCCATCATACCACATATATCAAACTCAATATACATATTCATTTACTTATCTTCAATCATCACATTCAATGACACATGAATATATGCATATGTAATTACTTCATATTATACATGCTCGTACGTGACTACATACCTTATAGTAGCCCACAAGATTAAGCTGCAGTGCATGGAGTATCTATATCAAAATCCCAACTTAATATTAGTTCACTTACAACACACCTGATATAATTTATATACTACTCATCTTCAGTTCAGCGTTACCAAACAACAACTCACTAAAATGAGCTCCGTACACTAATCAATACTACCTCATCAAACTAATCAATACTACCCCTTTGTGTAATCATAAAGCTAGTTTATATAACTATCATTTAAATAATCAATCCACCGATTCTGCACCAAATTTACTGAAACTCACAGCCAAAAATTTAAGAACGGCAAGTGGACTAAGGCCATGGAAAACAAAGAACCGCTGGACAAGGTCCACTGCTGAAACAAAGCTTACAAATAACCAATTAGTATCAACTGGACACAACCACCATGGAATAAACACATAAGACTTACGGATGGTCAAACTCACATGAAAACCCAACAGTTGAAACATAACTCACGGCCAAGAATAAAATGCAACTTCATTCAGCATCTCAAAAATGTCAAGACCATGAAAACACAGTTGGAACCAAGGAGTAACAGAGAAAATCAAAACTAGCAGCTCAATCTTAACCGCACAGCAAGAATACACACGAATTAGCAAGAATAAGAAGGGAAAACGGTGTTGGAATCTCAATGCAGTAGTCGACCAGCTGGACACAATCATAAATACGAGCATATCAGCCTGAAACCAATTCCATAGCAAAACCGATCGACACAGCAACAGGAAGAACAACATGCAATGGTGACTATATCGACACAGCAGCAGGATACAAAACCAAATGCATTAGCAATTCATTCGACACAGAAGCAGTAAACAGAACCCAAACACACAACTTGTTCACGACATGGCAGCCGGTTTTACGTCCAGAAACAGGGAAGAAACGAGTTGCAGTGAAGGGATTTTTACAACCATTTAATTAATGAATAATACATCTAATACACAACCCAATAAAGGTATTAAGTGATTAAACAAGAATCGAAGACTTCCAGCATTAAACCACAAAAAAATCGACCGTGATATCTCCCCAAAAACAGCAAGAAAAAGTCGAGCCCAAACCAAAATACAAGGGGAAATGGACCATTACACAAGCAAGATGAAATCATCCAACACCTGTTGAAATCGCTTGACAGAAATCTAGCAGATCGTCATGTTCCACCCGCTAAATGGAGCGATCGAGCAAAGAGAGAAAAAGGAGGAGGAAAAAGCTTTTGAATCGATAATGGAGTGGTGTGACCACTTTGAAATCAATTTCCTCAGCCATTATAATATCTCAACCCCATCAATTTTATTATTATTTAAAATTATATATATATTTACTCACTCAAACCCCACCTTAATTAATTTACATAACAAGTGCAACTCGCAATTATTTATTCAAACCAAACATGATAATCCCAATAATTTAACAATCTCCTTGAATTTAATTAACATTATAAATTCAATCACAGAATTATTTATCCCAACTCCGGTACAAGGTCTGATACCCAAGAATTAAATCTCGACATATCATATAAACATCATAATTAAATCCAATGAATGATTATTAAGTATTCCGGACATCACATCATAGCCATCACAAGAACTGAAAGGAGAAAGATGTGTCTCAAAACTATTAAACTTGCTTTGTAATTCTAGACTCCTCTAGAAGTTTGGATGCAGCTCTCACTTCAAGAATCTGGAACATATAATTCACCTAAATCCTGATATGTTAGAGAATCAAGATTTTCCAAATGAATGCATGATAAATTCGTCAGATGACCATCAGTTGGTAGGATGGCATCATATAAATACGAGTTTTCACCATTGACATTCTTAACAGCTAGCAGAGTCAAGGTTTCTGGTCTTTTTTTCCGAATCCTTGAGGTCATTTGTTTCTTCTCCACAATTCATCTCACAAAAAGATCACATTGGTTCTTGTCTATGCTGCCTTGTAAGAATACTTTCAGAACCTGAGGGAAGTGAAATTTCATTCCCCGGCATTGAGCACTCGGCTCTTTCATGCATCTTCATTACAAAGTGTTAAAAGAGCCTCCTCATAGATGATAAATAAAAGTGTTATTACTCTCAATGGATGAAAGTGACTAAGAACACAAACTCATCACATCCTCATGAAAACAGCTGTCCAATTTCATTTTGTTGTCTTGAATTCCTTCTGAATTCGGAATTCTAGCATAAACATCAGACTGAAAATCATGTAGCAGCATGCAAGAAGTGAAAAATGAGTTTTATCGACTTTATATGTACATACATGTGGATATGTGGGAAGTGTGATAAATAGAGAGAAAGGGAAAAAGAGACTCACCAGACAAGAATTTCTAAGGTACTGCGAAACTGAGAATACCACCGGCTAAAGAATCTTGCAGATCATGAAAAAACATTTATGATGTGAATGAGATTCCTTGGCTACTTTAGCGTTTTAAAATGAGTTTGTAAAAATAAAATATTTTGCGCTTGCGGAAGCCTTTAGTCAATCGATAAATGCAAAGAATAAAATAAATAAATGCGTAAAGGAAATAAAGCAATAAATGACAAAAGGATTTGTTATAGAAGTTCGGCGATGAATCGCCTACGTCTCCTCTTCCCGGTTAGATAACCTCCAACCGAGGTTCCACTAGAATAAATGATCTTGGCCTTGAGGGCTCCAAGTTAGCCACAACCCAACTCTTCCCGAGTTTACAAAGCTCTTCCCGAGCACACTACTCTTCCCGAGTACACAAGCTCTTCCCGAGCACAATACTCTTCCCGAGTATACAAAGCTCTTCCCGAGCTACCAACACTCTTCACGAGTCTTCTTGGCCTTAAGGGCTCCAAGGATAGCCACACACTTGCACCACCTTCACTTGATGGCGACTTTACAATTTTCCAACTTGCTTTGGTGTTGGAGGACCTTTACAAGAAATCAAACCAAAAACACCTTCACGGTGTACTCACATGAAGACAACAAGACTTAACAAATGAAAACAATTACTAGCTCCAATACAACAACAATGTATGGAGTTTGTAATGCTATTCAAGAATTTAATAATCAAAGCTTTGGTATAGTTTGTAGACTTGTTTCTTCGCTTCAAAATGCTTCAAAGCATCCATATATATAGTGTAGAAGGCCTCCAAGGCTCCTACTAGCCGTTGCACCACAAAAGGCTGAAATCACTCCTCGATCGCCTCAGCCATCGCCTCAGGCGATCTCCATCGCTGCGCCCCAACGGTCACCAAAAATCACGCATCGCCTCAGGCGATCGCTGGATCGCCTCAGGCGATCCAAGTCAAATCCCAATGCCGTAGCTTCAGCATGTCCAAATTTTGCATCGCCTCAAACGAACTCAACATCGCCTCAGGCGTTCCAGCCCATCGCCTCAGGCGTTCGTGTCATCGCCTCGGGCGATCTCCCTGCGCGCATGCCCGCGCCAAGCCTCGGCGTCGCTTCAGTCGATGTGCTGGGGCGAAGTCCTTGTGGCTGCCATCGCCTCAGGCGTTGGTCACCATCGCCTGGGGCGATCTTCCCCGCATGCTCGCCTAGCCATCCCTTCTGTCGATGTGCGTGGCGATGCCTGGCCTGACACCCATCGCCTAGGGCGATCCAGACCAGATTGCACACACTTGAAAATCATCATTCCAATCCACTTTTCATCACTTAATCTGCACACTAAGTAGATGCATTAGTATAACAAACACAAGTTTTGTTGATCATCAAAACTCAAAGATTGACCGGGGATAATTTAACGCATTAAACGCAACCATGTGTTTAAGGCTCAACAATCTCCCCCTTTTTGATGATCACAAAACTTGATAGACTTGAATAAGTAATATGCATGAAATGTGAGTAAAAATAACTCCCCCTTAACAATTGCATAACACATACAAGTTATCAAGTAAAACAATAAACAAATAACTCTCCCCCTCAAACCATGCATACATAAGCTCTCCCCCTTAAACTATGCATTTATTAAGGTTCAAGTTTATCACAAAATTCTCCCACTTTTTGTGATAATCAAAAAGCATAAAATTCAAATAATCATGGCATAATTTATATGTTGACATATAGCTTCAAATTACACATGTTCCTCATCAAACAAGATTGAATCATATAGAGGTGAATCACAACCATGTGTTTAAGGCACTCAACAATTAATTCTAAAAGTTGCAATGTGTGCATATGTTCATGCATTCATGCCAAAAACAAAATAATAAAAATATCAAGGCACTATAACAAATCATATACTTGCATATTTTCACATAGCATATTCAAATTGGAATGCAAAGCATATCAAGCTACTTACTATAAAAAGATAAGCATACATCATGCATTTCAACAATTATGCTAAGGGGTTATGCATTTTACTCCAATGAATATTGAGCTTCAATATTTATTGATCACAATTAATTTGTGCCAATGAATTTTGAAATTGCTCTTTTAACAAAAAAATAAATTTTACCCTCAATGACAAGAGTTCGTTCTTGTCATAGGTCCAATGCCTCTCGTCTCTTCTATGGTGGTGAATAGAATAAACTCCTCCTTTGAGTTGCTTGGTCCTTCATCCTCCAATCCATGGTTGTCCCTACAAGACAAATTCATAATAGAAGGATCTTTGGTACCCATTTGATTTTTGGGTCCTTGATGGTTAGCTTCCTTAGGCACTTTTGGGATCCATTTCCACCTTTTGTTAGGTTGGTATTGCATTCTAGCAAATCTACATTTGTTCTTGGTATGACCATTTTTGCAACAATAATTGCAAGTAGTAGAGTCATGCTTTGCTTTGGCCAACAAGCTAGAAAAGGATTTTGATTTGCTTGAGTAGCCTAACCCGGCTTTGTCAAAGCTACAACGTTGTAAGCCAAGCAATTCATTCATCTTTAAACTACTATCACTAAACTTGGCAAGAGAAGTCTTTAAATCAAGCACTTGGTTTTTCAAAATAATATTTTCTTCTTCCTTCTTAGCCAAGTCTAGTTTAAGCACTTTGTTGCTCTTCTTGGTTTTACCAAGACAATCAATGAGTTCATTATAAGCATCTAATAATTCATCATAAGATGGTACCTCATCATCATCCTCTTCATCTATATCTCCAAGAGCCATTAGACAAAGATTTTTGGCTTCTTCTTCATCGGAGTCGCTATCACTCCATGTGGCTATAAACGCCTTCTTCTTGCCTTTATCCTCATTCTTCTTCCTAGGACATTTGTTAGCATAATGGCCTATTTCTTGACAATTGTAACAAGTTACCTCATTTTTGGATTCTTGTTTGTTAGCATTGGAGGTCTTTGACTTGCTATGTTTGTTGAAGAGCTTCTTGAACTTCTTTGTGAACAACCTCATCTCTTCATCATCATTGGAATGGTCTTTCCTTCCAACCAAGGCAATCCCATTTCTTTTGGATCTATCTTCCTCCTTCACTTCTCTCCTTGTGGCAACTTCAAGCTCATGGGTCACCAAGGTGCCATGGAGCTCATCAAGATCATAGGAAGCACTTTCTCCTTTGTTGGACTCGATAATGGCCGTCCTCTTTGCATCCCATTCTTTAGGTAAGGCCCTTAGTGCTCTCCTCCATATTTGATTTGGAGGATACTTCTCTCCAAGTTGAGCAAGCTCGTTGATGATTTGGGTGAGCCTCCTAAACATGGAATCCACATCTTCTCCGGACTCCATCTCAAATGTCTCATATTTGAGTTGTAGGAGATCAATCTTGGTCTCCTTCACTTGGTTGGTTCCTTCATGACAAATTTGCAATTTGTCCAATATCTCCTTAGCCGTTGAGCACATCGAGATCCGGTTGTACTCCTTCATATCTAAGGCACAATGCAGAATATTAATCGCTTTAGCATTTTGTGAAATTAATATCATATCCGCTCTATTGAAATCGTCCATTTCTTTGGGAACACTAATTCCCCCAACTTCCTTTAAAGGAATATGTGGACCTTTCACTATGATCTTCCAAAGGTCATAATCCACGGATTGGATGTATAGAGAAATTCTATTTTTCCAATAGCCGTAATTATCACCCGTGAAGAGCGGAGGGCGATTTGTCGATTGACCTTGAGCAAACTCATTTGCTAGATTAACCATATAAAATTTTGATTTAAAACAAAAATCAAATGGCTCTGATACCACTTGTTGGAATCGAAGAGGGGGGGTGAATGAGATTTCTTGGCTACTTTAGCGTTTTAAAATGAGTTTGTAAAAATAAAATATTTTGCGCTTGCGGAAGCCTTTAGTCAATCGATAAATGCAAAGAATAAAATAAATAAATGCGTAAAGGAAATAAAGCAATAAATGACAAAAGGATTTGTTATAGAAGTTCGGCGATGAATCGCCTACGTCTCCTCTTCCCGGTTAGATAACCTCCAACCGAGGTTCCACTAGAATAAATGATCTTGGCCTTGAGGGCTCCAAGTTAGCCACAACCCAACTCTTCCCGAGTTTACAAAGCTCTTCCCGAGCACACTACTCTTCCCGAGTACACAAGCTTTTCCCGAGCACAATACTCTTCCCGAGTATACAAAGCTCTTCCCGAGCTACCAACACTCTTCACGAGTCTTCTTGGCCTTAAGGGCTCCAAGGATAGCCACACACTTGCACCACCTTCACTTGATGGCGACTTTACAATTTTCCAACTTGCTTTGGTGTTGGAGGACCTTTACAAGAAATCAAACCAAAAACACCTTCACGGTGTACTCACATGAAGACAACAAGACTTAACAAATGAAAACAATTACTAGCTCCAATACAACAACAATGTATGGAGTTTGTAATGCTATTCAAGAATTTAATAATCAAAGCTTTGGTATAGTTTGTAGACTTGTTTCTTCGCTTCAAAATGCTTCAAAGCATCCATATATATAGTGTAGAAGGCCTCCAAGGCTCCTACTAGCCGTTGCACCACAAAAGGCTGAAATCACTCCTCGATCGCCTCAGCCATCGCCTCAGGCGATCTCCATCGCTGCACCCCAACGGTCACCAAAAATCACGCATCGCCTCAGGCGATCGCTGGATCGCCTCAGGCGATCCAAGTCAAATCCCAATGCCGTAGCTTCAGCATGTCCAAATTTTGCATCGCCTCAAACGAACTCAACATCGCCTCAGGCGTTCCAGCCCATCGCCTCAGGCGTTCGTGTCATCGCCTCGGGCGATCTCCCTGCGCGCATGCCCGCGCCAAGCCTCGGCGTCGCTTCAGTCGATGTGCTGGGGCGAAGTCCTTGTGGCTGCCATCGCCTCAGGCGTTGGTCACCATCGCCTGGGGCGATCTTCCCCGCATGCTCGCCTAGCCATCGCTTCTGTCGATGTGCGTGGCGATGCCTGGCCTGACACCCATCGCCTGGGGCGATCCAGACCAGATTGCACACACTTGAAAATCATCATTCCAATCCACTTTTCATCACTTAATCTGCACACTAAGTAGATGCATTAGTATAACAAACACAAGTTTTGTTGATCATCAAAACTCAAAGATTGACCGGGGATAATTTAACGCATTAAACGCAACCATGTGTTTAAGGCTCAACATTGACCAATTTCAAATCAAACATGGAGCCAGAATCAACACCAAGTTCAAATGTTTTCTAAGTGTTCTCCTCCGGTTGTTCATTTGTAGCCCTTGCCATAAAGGAAATATTTTCAGAAGTTACTTAGCATGAGTTTAGGGTGATTTCGGGTTTCCATTTTATCAATGGAATAACCACACATAAGCATTGATAGTATAGAATATAAGTAAATAGGATGATAGATTCACCTTAATGCCAGCTGAAAATTGATTTTGTTATCCATCAAAAGGATGGACAAATTGAACTTTTTCAATTAGAACGACCGGAAAGAAACTACGTAATTTGCAATAAAGAAGCAAAAAGCTCCACACCATTCATCAAAACTTTTATTGCTCTTTCTCCCTTTTCAGTTTCACATGCCAATGTCTCTTCTATTGATATGGAAAGAACCACCGTACTCCATAACAAAATTGTCATTTACTACGGTGAGTGACATTCATCCGGTTGTGATTACTATAATCAAAGCACCCATAAGTCATAACATGGTACAAAAAAATCAAGGGATCCCCATACATTGCAGAATGGAAAATTGCAATAATTGCAGTGTGCCTTTTTTTAGTCTCTCTCACAAAAATGTGAGTGGGAACCAAATATTGGGCACTTTACCAGATGAACTATATGTCAAGTTTTGTCTACATTTGATGATTCATTCCATTATGTAGAAAGATCACATGCCTAAAATGAGCCTAAACCTTTTGAAATATAATTTAAATTATTTAGTTGACATTTTGATATTATGATTTCGTCATTGATGTGTAAATTATTTATTTAATCCGATGACTAATTGCAAAAGAAAATTATGAGAGTAAGATTTTTCTATGTTTATAAGTATACTTTAAAATGAATTTTGACAACCAAATTAAAAATTTCTGGCTAATACACCTATCTATATGTACAAAAATATCGTAGAGATTTCTATAGAATTATAGAATATAACAATCAGAGAATGCTCTTGAAGTGATGCAGCCTTCAGTATATACCTTACTGAGATGAAAATTCGGGAACACACGTGAAGGTGTCGGATCGTGACAATGTACACAAGATATTCATTATCTCTTTTATTCTTTACGTAGAGTGTTTTCTAGTCACTAGTCATTGGCTCAAGTGGCACCAAAAAACTCTAAACTGAGTATGTTATAATTCGAGACCTAATTCCTCCACCCCCAAGTAAAAAAAAAAAAAGAAGAAAGTGTTTTCTCCTTCTCCACTTTATATCGGGTTCTTGGCAAATCATATTATAATACTAAATTGTATAAAACTCATCTCTCTAATTTAATTTATTGAATTGAGATTGTTCAATAGTTCATTTGAATAATGGAGTTCGAAATAATTGATTTGAAGAACTCTTATAATCGAGAATTTGAAAGATGCTGTTTTAATTTGAAAAATAAATTAAAATTAAAGCTGAGAAATTTGAAATACATGAATTTAAATTTACCAAATACAATTCAAGTAGATTTGAACAATTTGCCATAAAATAAGTTTGCAAGTTATGCTTACACATTACAAAATATTTACAAATTATAAATAACCAATATAATATTAAAAAATCAGTTACGATATAAAAATATACGGAATTTAATTTTACAGAAATTATTTAAAATAAATTTAATTTATTTAGCCATGATTGATTACCCAATATGATTTTGAAAATAAGCAAAGTATCCCCTATGGTTTGAAAATATGTATTTTACCTCATTTTGATTTTGAAAACAGACAGATTATCCTACTGTGGTTTGAAAATAGCATTTTACCCCCGTGGTTTTGAATATAAACACTTTAACCCCTTGTGGTTTGTGAATATGTGCAAAATACCTCATCCGTGGATGCTATTTTCTGTAAACCACAAGGGGGTAAAATACCTAAATTCAAAACAAGATGAGGTAAAATATCTATTTTCAAACCACAGAGGGTAGTCTATCATTTTCAAGACAATAAGGGATAATCCGTCACTAGCTCTGATCATCTGTTTTTCTTTTTTAAAAAAACAAAATTTATACTAAAACAGAAGCCCATTTAACAGAATCCGACCCACTTCCTATACCGGGCTGAAAAAGTAAATGACAAAACCCTATAAACCCTAATTTCTCCCAGAATTCTTAGAATCAGAATAAGCCAAAGTCTGAAGCAGTTTTTTCGATTGAAAAGGATGATGGAAGTAGAAGAATCAGCAGCGGGAGCAATGATGGAAGTAGAGAGAGAGCTTAGCAACCGGGTAATGTGTCAGTTGGCTGACCCCGAAGGTACGCCTCTGGGAGCTCCGATTTTTCTTCCGGAAAGCGCTGCCCCTAAGGATCTCCAACTGCTCGTCAATAAGCTCCTCAACAACGTAAGTGCTGGTTAAATAAATGTACCTTGGCATGAGAATTGTGAGGATTGAAGCTTTAGACATTCTGATAATTTATAAATCGGACATATACTGCTAGATTCTGTGCAAATGATACGTTATCCATTTTACGTTGAAAAGGAAAGAATTTTAACATGATGTAATTATAGTGAATTAATATATAAATATATGCGTGTGATCTGTCGCTTTGCTGGCTTCAACTTGATGGTGGATCTGTCATTTATTTCAGGAGGAAAAATTACCTTATGCATTTTATGTATCCGACCATGAGCTTCTGGTGCAACTTGGATCATATTTGCATAAGAAAAAGGGTGGGAAGTTCTGCTTATCTTATTTTTGTGTGCCAAAGCTTATATTGTCTAGCAGCATACAATACACAGTTGGGAATACTCTCATTTAATGCTATTGCAGTGTCTGTGGAGAAGGTTCTGACAATTGTTTACCAGCCACAAGCAGTATTTCGAATACGTCCAGTAACTCGCTGTTCTTCAACAATTGCTGGTATGAAATTTATTTATTTTCCTTCCAGTGTTGATCCAATTCAATTGTGTTCTTCGGCTGCGGAGTATGCATGAATTGGGTTTCTTTCAGATTTATGTTCTGCAAAGTATTATTCTGGTAATTCCATCATGTTTTGTTTTCTGATTCCAATGGTTATATTGAAGGGAGTCCCCACTTACAATAAAAAATGATTGAAAATTCAGACAGATGATGACTCTTACACAATACTTTGGCAAGTATGAGACTTATATCGCCAGTGCTTTGTTTTAGCCACAACCACTAATATTTTTGTATGCTGCATATGGTACTGTATTTGTACCCAAGAGGACTGATTATCACTGAAATATTTCCTGTTATTCACAGGATTGCAACAAGAAATTTTATTCTGCTTTCAATGCAATTATCTATTGGCTTGATTCCATTATCTATTGGCTTGTAGAATCATTTGGGGTACTCAATTCATGTTATTGGCAAGGGTTATAATTTCTTCCATTGGGTGACGGAAACTATTACTACCAATTGTCTATCTGCTTTTTACATTTTCAAGGACTTCAGGACTCCTTTTTGTTTTGAAGAGGGAAACCATAGTTTTTATTTTGGGATTTACTGATGAAGTGGTAAGGGATTTGACACAAATTCCCACAATAGTCATTGTCCAAAGAAAAAATCTCTTTACACTAGCAAGGTGGGATAACAATATTCGTGGAAGAGAGATGAAATATTTTTATTCATCTTGGATGGGGCTTTTTTAGATATTAGTTGAAGCCTGATTATTATGTGGGTTCTATTTCCCTGTCACCATGTCACAATATTCCAGTATTAAAACAAGAAATCTTATGTTTGTTTTTGGAGGGTTCTGTTGTGTCATACGGTTAATCCTTAAGTTGTGTCCTCTTTGCGACTAGTAAATACTGGTATTTTCCTGCTTTTTGGTATTATTAAGAGTGTTTTCTCGAAGAAAAAAATATATTATTAAGAGGGTTCTGTTGTGTCATATGGTCAATCCTTAAGTTGTGTCCACTTTGCTACTAATAAATACTGGTATTTCTACTTTTTAGTATTTAATATACATTACATCTGTTATGCAAGCGGATTAGTGTTGAGACTTTTTTATCAGTGGGGCCAGATACATTATGGTTGGATCTTGGAAGTTCTGGCCTTACACTTCCTTGACCCTGTTGGTTCTGTAAATGCAGGTCATGATGAGGCTGTGCTTTCAGTTTCCTTTAGTCCTGATGGACGGCAATTAGCTAGTGGATCCGGTGATACCACTATCCGTTTATGGGATCTGAATACACAGACACCATTATTCACGTGTAAAGGTTGAAATCAATTTCTTCTGCATGATTTACATCCACACACTTAATTTATAATTCCAATGGAAGTTTACATGTTCGCATGTCTTGTTGCATATTCTAATGGCTATTCACGTGTGACTAATTTTCTTGCCTGTATGAAATCACCAAGTCCAAGACATCTGGTTTGTAATTAAACAAGTGAAATTTTACTATATTGCATATTGTTACTTGACATGTGTGTTTGTTACAGATTGTTATAATTTCACAAAGATTTCTGAAAATAACCTTAAGGAGGGTTCTGATCTGGGTTTCATTTGAGTTTAGAAGCTGTACAACATTTGAACTATAATATCTGTGCACGATATTTCTGAATCGATGCTTAAATACTTCTGATGGCAGAAGTGATCTTAAATTCATCTTTGTTTCCTCACTGTTTTGGCTCTGCCTGTGTATTCCAAATTCCTTGTTTCATTTATATATCCATTCCCGTCTTTCCCTTTTGTACTTGGCTGCTGCTTAGTTTGGGGATTTGTTTTATGCCTTCTGGAATTTTCTGTAATCTGATGCAGCTTTTCGTTGGCGCTATATTTTCCTTTCTTTAGGACACAAGAATTGGGTTCTCTGTATTGCATGGGCGCCAGATGGTAAGCGTCTTGTAAGTGGAAGCAAAGCTGGAGAAATCTTATGCTGGAACCCACAAACTGGGGAGTCATCAGGCAATCCACTTATTGTAAGCACATAAAACTTAATGGAGGACTTCTTATTTCTTTACGCTAAGTTGATGAAAAAGATTATGATGTCACGTAAATTTCAGGCCATTTTCTGGTTGTATCACTGAACTTCTTATTCATTTCTACATGTCTTTTCTTGTATTGGTAATTATGTGTGAAAATATATGACATCATTGACATCTCAGGGTCACAAGAAATGGATAACTGGAATTTCATGGGAGCCTTTGCATCTAAATGCTCCGTGCCGTCGCTTTGTGAGCGCCAGTAAAGATGGTGATGCAAGGATATGGGATGTTTCACTAAAGAAATGTGTTATATGTCTTAGCGGACACACACTTGCCATAACTTGTGTAAGATGGGGTGGAGATGGAGTTATATATACTGGGTACGCTCTCCAAACTATATAATGAGCTCTTCCTCACCAATGACAATATGCCCTTCAAAGTCATGTGAAGCCTTTATTTATTTTTTTTGAAAATTTGAGGTGTACAGTATTGAAATATTAATGTATTTGGACAACTCGCACATGTGTGTGTGAAAGGTTAACTTGTTACAAGTGCAGTGCAACTCACACATTCTCAATTGCAGATCTCAGGATTGTACTATTAAAATGTGGGAAACATCGCAGGGGAAGCTAATACGTGAATTAAAGGTACTTGCCTTCGTGTTTTGGCAATGTTTTTCTCAACCTGACTTCCTTTTGTTTTATTACAGTATCTCAGTACATGATGCACAGCATCACATAATGATCTTAACCTCTCGCGGCTGTAGATTTTGTAATCATAACATTTCCATGTAACCTGTGAAGTAGACTACTTTCATCTGTGATTTGTAACACAGTGATGTAGGCGAGAACAAAATTGCTAATCATAGAAACATGAAACCGTTTTATATGGGTTATCATGATTACGCCCTCGATGCTGTTTTACTACCTTAACTAAATATTTTCGTGCACCAAGAATTAGTGCTAAATGTCTTAACATTTCTCCTACTGTGTCCCAGCACCTTCTATTGCTCGGTCGAAAGATTTTCAATGTCAATGGTAATTTTTAATGCGCTCTAGACTTTTCAATAATTTTTTTTTTTTGCATTGACACAGATTTTTAGACTTTAAAATTTACTATGTTTTTGTATCAACGCACTTTACATTTACAAATGTTGGTCATTAATTAGCAGTGTGAAATCACTGTTTTTAGATAAGTTTGCTTTTTAAAAGAAATGTATGATTTTTGGAAATCGAACATTATTGTAGATGTCCTATAAAGGAAAATTTAAAGATGGGGGCAGTAGTAGTGTTACATTTTTGTTTCCGTTCTTTTTCATATCGTTCACTTGCTGATTCATTTTGTTTTTTATTTTCTGCTGAGCAAATTCTCCATTTGATCCTATCCTTTTTGAGTTATCTTTCCCTTTCTTCCTTTACAAACATAGTCTTGCAAAATAATGAGGTTGATGATCTTTTCTCGATTCTAATAGTTTGCATGGCCCCAAATTACACCTTTACTTTTTTCATGCGAACTGGTTATTGTAAATTTGTATTGTCTGCTACACTCATTTAAGAATTTTATATTTCATTCTGTCCTAGTCTGTTGTTATAACTTTCTGATCCTTGAGAACACCAAATCTGTTTTGTTTTGTTAAAATACTATAATGCTCACATGAAATGTAGGGCCATGGGCATTGGGTTAATTCTTTGGCATTGAGCACAGAATATGTTCTCCGGACTGGTGCCTTTGATCATACTGGAAAACAGTATTCATCTCCAGAGGAAATGAAGAAGGTATCATCAATATTTTCAGAGAAAAGAGATGATAGAACATTAATCTTCTTTTCCTTATTATTTTTTCGAATTCTCATGATTTGGATGTGCATGAATCTTCTTTTTGGTAGTAGATATTAGTGCCTGTTTTATTTGGAATCGGAAAAGACTAATATTAGTGCCTTTGATTTTATCCATATGTATCGTCAACTTTATGAAAGTGTAATACTTGAGCTTAATATTTTATGATGAAATGAGGTTCTTAAAGTCTTTCCAAACTTCTTATTGAGAACTTTGAACATGGCTGTTTACTGAAATCACATCAGGAGTAAATATTCACGAGGTTTAGAAAAGAAAGGAACAAAGATTAAGACTATTGACTTTGCGCTTACGAGACCGTAATAGCCGCAATAAACTTGTTTGTTGAACAGTAGGCATCTAATTATCGTGTGCATCTTGATATTTGCGGTGCTTATCTATATCTTGGTTTATTATCCAGATTCCATTAGCATTCACTTACTGAACTGATGGGTCTTTACGTGTGTAGTCTGTATTTGTTGGTGTCTCTGTCATTTTCTATGGTAAAGCTGTTTAATCTTTGCATTCCTTGATTAAAATGTATCTTTCTCTCATTCACTGAAAAGCTTAGGTAGTCAATAAAGCATTTGTATCAGTGAAACACTCAGCTTGCCTCCTAGTTCTGCTTCTGCCTTTACCCCCCTTCCTTTAAGCTTAGTACCCCAAAGTTTGGAACGTTCTTATTCTACTTACGTTTGCCACTTTTCTCAAGTTATATTATATTGACCTTTTTAACTGCATTTGTTCAGTCTGGTACCCTTTTAAGCCCTGTTTTCCTTTCAGGTAGCTTTAGATAGGTACAACAAAATGAAGGGGAGTGCCCCAGAAAGGTTGGTCTCAGGTTCAGATGATTTTACCATGTTCTTGTGGGAACCTGCAGTGAGCAAACACCCCAAAACTCGTATGACTGGTCATCAACAGGTATGATCATCTAATTCATGCCATTTTCGGATCTAGTTGCAGTATATCATTAAAGGCGTATTTGGTAGCTATTTAGTTGTACAGAATCTTGCTATTATGTTCAACGTCTGGGGTGTCTGTAAGTGCTCAATTTATTTAGCTTGGGCACAATAATTGGAAAAGTATGCAGAGCTAGTGATTGTGCACAGAACCTTTCTTCTCCTTCAGTTAACCCACACACTACCTTTGCTCTCTCCTATATTATAACTCAGGCGGTAGAAACTTTAATGGTTATTCTTAGGAGACCTATTTGCTTGCAGAGCCTATACTTTGTATAATTTTTCTGCTTCTATCGCCCTATCTTATCTGTTTAATTTTTCAGTGTACTTGTCAATTTTTTAGTGCTAGACTGGACCTTATTCATTTGAAACAAGACTTTTGCTTCATACTCGGTCTCTCTGTGTTCATATCTTGCTCTACTTCAGCTTGTCAATCATGTCTACTTTTCTCCTGATGGACAATGGATTGCAAGTGCCTCTTTTGACAAGTCAGTCAAGTTATGGAATGGAATTACTGGAAAATTTGTTGCTGCATTCCGTGGTCATGTGGGGCCTGTCTATCAAATAAGGTTAGAAATTTTTTCACTTATGTTAATCCATATAGATGCTGTATTTCTTTATAACATCTCTTTTGCTACAGTTGGTCAGCAGACAGTAGGCTACTTTTGAGTGGGAGTAAAGACTCGACTTTAAAGGCAAGTGTTCTTTTGATATTTGAATGTGCTTTAGAATATTTCCTCTCCATTTATTTGTTCCATCAACAATCATGTGTTTGAATTTAAATAGGCTTATTAGTTCTGGGCGCCTAACTGCAATCAAGGGGCCAGCTATTTGGCCAATTTGCAATGAGCGATTGCACGAAATCTCTCCTACTTTTTTTTGGAACTTGAATGTTTTCATTTCTTGATTTCTTCTAGGATGAGTAATTCTTACACATGGGATCAAGTGAAGAATAAAACTATGTTAGCGTTGGATGTTATAATAGAAAATTAAGTAGCATAATAACTGAAATGAAGTCAGCTTGCTACAGGAAATGATTAATTTTATCATACTTGGTATTGAATTGTATCGGCTACCACCGTGAAAGTTGTGCTCTGGCTCCTCGTGGAGTTTTTCACTTCGTTATATTTTATTTAAATTGAAATTTGGACTTGCTCTTGGGGAATCATCCCAGTAAAAGCAAATGGTACCGTTTTTCTGGTTGGTTATAAATGTGCATTAATGTTAGATTTTGAACAGGTTTGGGATATCCGAACACAGAAGCTGAAACAAGACCTTCCAGGCCATGCGGATGAAGTAAGGCCTTTTATTCAAACAAAATTTCTCTTCCTGGCAGAGTTAAACTTTATATTATCTTGCTTAACATGTTATTGAGGGGCTGCTGACAAAAATACCGAGCCTTATAACCTTTTTATCTTCAGGTTTTTACGGTAGACTGGAGCCCAGATGGCGAGAAAGTAGCATCTGGTGGCAAGGACAAGGTTCTGAAATTATGGATGGGCTAAATTATTTGTATAAAGCAAACACAAAAACTGAGAACACACACTTGCCAAGATTTATGTCTTCTTCTGCAGCATTTGAAACATCCGAGAAAAGATTGGAATAAACGCGCATTACTGCATGTAAAATTGAAGGGCTGGTGCATCATCATGCTGAGCTCTGTCAAAGGGATAGCGATTTTCCGCGATGCGGAGTCTGACAGTAGTTTTGTAAATTTCTTGCGATCTGGCTTTCCTAACCACATACTATTTACATGATTTGCTTTCTATTTTTCTTCTGTAAAACAACTAAAACGTTAATTTCATTTTGGATTTACATTTATATGGCCGATGCGGTGGTTTATGGTGTCACGGGAAGAGTCATTCTTCAATTTTGTGTCTTAAATAAGAAGGAACGTACCATTATTCTAAATTTCAAGTTCTGCAGATCCTAAAACGACGCTGATCTCGAGTGTAGCATCAAAGAGACCAACAAGAACAGGCACACTATACTTGTGCGAAGAGTTTAATGTACTGTTCCACGAGAATTATATGTGATCCAAGGGTTATTGACAACAAATGCCACTCCGATTTTTAATGGGTAGTTTATATCCCGATGGTTTGAAGATAATTTATTCTCCATTTGGTTTGAAAATAGATTGTTTACACTCAATTGTTTGTGAATAAATGCAAAACTCTTCCTCTATGTATGACGTCTGGGGGATAGCGTGCTATGTTTTGCAAATCACATGAGGTAAAATACATATTTACAAACCACATGAGATAAAATATCTATTAATAATAATACATGGGGTAAAATGTCTCACGTGAGTGTAAATTGTCTATTAACGTTGTTACTTGGGATTAATTGTAACTTATTCGTGATCCAAGGTTATATTCATCTTGTTGGATCTTTCTCATTGTTACATGATGTAATCATAAGTTAAAACCGAACCAACATTAAAAATAAACAAATAAAAAAAAATTGAGCCATCTTTTTTCTCAAAATTCCAGAAGGCAACAGCTTGGTGCTCGAATTTGAGTTATTATCCCTTCCGGACATGGACGTTAATATTTGGAGGGTGGTTCAAGTCTTTGAGAAGCTGAAAATTTAATCTCCATTGCTTGCATTACATGGAGAGCTAAAGAGAGCTAAAGATGGTAAAGGAGGTGCAATTTCCTACGCTGAAAGCCGGTCGCGTGGGTTCGATTTTTGTTATGGAGCAATTATGCTCTCTTTAATGGGGAGGACATGGTTTGGGGTCAGTAAGGGTTGCCACAACCCGACCATTCCGTGCACATCCCGCGATTCGTCCGATGACAGTTTTTGAGAGGTTGAGATTGTCATCCCAAGACTAGTCAAGTGTAAGCCTATAAACTTGGTTATAAAAAAAATGTTTATTGAAGGGAATTGTACCTCTCATAATTCATTTGGGTATATATATATATATATATATTAATTTTTAATATGATGTTTGATATTTTATAGTTACTTTTGTTTGATGAAAGTATTGTCTATACTTGTTGACAAATTTATATAACATTAAAAATATAAAAGCTAGCATTCATTTGATAATTTTTAATATGATGTTTGATATTTTATAGTTACTTTGTTTGATGAGAGTATTGTCTATACTTGTTGACAATTTATATTACATTAAAATATAAAATCTAGCATTCATTTGATCAGAATTTTGATACATATAATTTTTTTATTATTATAATGCTTGATTTTATTATCAGATATTTGAAGATTAATTTCTAAAAAGAATTATTAAAATACCATAAAATAAAATAAAAATTACAGTTGTCTCCCCTGTAGAAAAGCTCTAATTACGATTTCTGGCGTCTAGTTTGAAAAATAATGTATAGATCCTGTAGAATATAATATCACAACATTTAGCTTATAATAAATATATGCAAAATTATAATTATTTTTCCTATGATTTGACATAAAAAACACATAGCGTGAGACTAAACGTTATTATCTAAATTATAGATTGAAATTTATTATTGTTCAAATTAAATTAGTCTATTAGTAATTCAAACTAATATAAAAAAAATATTTATTAAATTAAAAAATATATTTGTTACTAAACAATCAAACCCAAATTACTTGGAAACACGATGGATACAAAATAAGATCTCAATAGCTCTACGATTGTGTTCTTTGCTCCAGGCAATCAAAAACCAATCCTTCTTCAATTGGTTTTCCTCCGTACTTGGACATTCTTGAGACCAAAAAGATTTTTGTTTCTTTCCTAGAATGTTTATCTATTCCCTTTTGCTGTTCCTGCGTGTTTTTCCGTTGGCAAAAAAGATTGACATAATTTAGATTTTATTTACTCGAGCGCTGGTCTCTCTTGGTTCATAGGGCCGATAGCTGGGTAAGAATTGTTTCTTTTTTACTTTTCGTGTTTCGCCCCAAATTTATGCGATTCTTTATCTGGGTTTTAAGAATATTGTTTGTTCTCCGAGTTGTATTCAATCGTTGGACTATTCTGTTTGTTTGCTAGTTTTTCTATTTAGTTGTCTATGTTTCTTGTTTAGTGTGTGAACTTGATGGTTTTAGGTTTTACGGTTTTCGTAGGGATTCAGATATGCTCAACTGATTTTTGTCTGTCCAGAACCAGATTAACACAAAAAAGAAAAGGGAGAGCCAGTAATGGTAATTTGTGGTGTTTCTGACGATTGGGCTGCTTAGGACTAATAACTATGTGCTCCAATATTTTTGACCTGCGACTTATTCCATCTATGGGTTTTAGTTTATTCTCTATTAAAATTGAAAGCCGGACATGTTTTGAATTTGTTGCAGGCAAATGATGAGCCCTGTAGGCCTTTAATGTTGAAAGAACATGGCCTTGTTTCTCTTTTTTTAAGTGATTGGTTTGGGGTTTTTGTTGTATCTTGTTATTTTGCTACAAATCGGACAAGATAAGTTGCTGGCAATTTTGTAGATAGCCTGTGCTTTTTGCTTTCGGTGCCCTCTAGTTTGGTTTTTTTATATTTATTTGACCACTTTTACTGGGCGCCTAACTGTAATCAAGGGGCCAGCTATTTGGCCAATTTGCAATGAGCGATTGCACGAATCTCTCCTACTTCTTTTGGAAATGTTTTCTTTTCTTGATTTCTTCTAGGATCAGTAATTCTTACACATGGGATCAACTGAAGAATAAAACTATGTTAGCGTTGGATGTTATAATGGAAAATGAAGTAGCATAATAATTGAAATGAAGCCAGCTTGCTACAGGAAATGATTAATTTTATCATGCTTGGTATTCAATTGTATCGGCTACCACTGTAAAAGTTGTGATCTGGCTACTCGTGGAGTTTGTCACTTCGTTATATTTTATTGAAATTTGGACTTGCTCTTAGGGAATCATCCCAGTAAGAGCAAATGGTGCCGTTTTTTTCTGGTTGGTTATAAATGTGCATTAATGTCAGATTTTGAACAGGTTTGGGATATCCGAACACAGAAGCTGAAACAAGACCTTCCAGGCCATGCGGATGAGGTAAGGCCTTTTATTCAAACAAAATCTCTCTTCCTGGCAGAGTTAAACTTTTATTATCTTGCTTAACATGTTATTGAGGGGCTGCTGACAAAAATACTGAGCCTTATAACCTTACGGCAGACTGGAGCCCAGATGACGAGAAAGTAGCATCTGGTGGCAAGGACAAGGTTCTGAAGTTATGGATGGGCTAAATTATTTGTATAAAGCAAACACAGAAACTGAGAAACACACACTTGTCAAGATTTTTTTCTTCTGCAGCATTTGGGAAGAATGTTCTCAAAATGCCTGCAGCGTGTGAATATATCTTGATTTATTTTTGAAACATCCAAGAAAAGATTGGAATAAACGCCCATTACTGCATGTAAAATTGAAGGGCTGGTGTAAAGATCAATTTTATTCATCTGAGGTGGTATGCATGCGTCAAAGGGATAGCAATTTTCCGGGTTGCAGAGTCTGACAGTAGTTTTATAAATATTCTTGCGATCTGGCTTTCGGTTTGTTTGATGATGCCCTTAAGGGTAGTGCCTTTAAGGGCATCATCACCGTTCATTTGGAATATTTTTTTAAGGAAAAAAAAGATTCCATTTGGATGATAGATGTTGCTCCTGAGGACAGCGCCCTTAAGGGCAGCAACAAAGTTTCTCTGGCTTTCCAAGGCACATATTTACTATTTATTTCATGATTTCCTTTCTATTTTCTTCTGTAAAACAACTAAAACATTAATTTCATTTTGGATTTACATTTATATGGCCGATGCAGTGTTTTATGGTGTGATGGGAAGAACCGTTTATCAATTTTTTGTGTCTTAAATAAGAAGGGACGTACTATTTTTGGAAATTTCAAGTTCTGCATCTTAGAATGGCGCTGCTCTTGAGGGTAACATCAAATAGAGCGACAAGAACAGGCACACTATACTTGTCCGTAGAGTTTAATGTTCTGTTCCACGAACTTTAACATATAATTTTATTTTATATGTGATCCAAGGGTTTTTCACAACAAATACTATGATTTTCTATTAAGTGATTTACACCACTATGCTTTGAAGATAAATAGTTTATTCTCCATTTGGTTTGAAAATAGATAGTTTACATCCAGTGGTTTGTGAATATGTGTAAAAACTTTTCCTCTGTGTATGACGTGTGAGAGAGATATTGTGCTATGTTTTGCAAATCACGTAGGACATTAAAAATAAAACATAAAAAAAATCGAGCCATCTTTTTTCTCAAAATTCTGGAAGGCAACTACTTGGAGCTCGAATTTGAGTTATTATCCCTTCCCGACGTTAATATTTGGAGTGTGGTTCAAGTCTTTGAGAAGCTGAATATTTAAACTCCATTGCTTGCATTGCATGGAGAGCTAAAGTTAGCCTCTTCAGTGATTGTTGAAGGGAAATGTATCTCTCAGAATTCCATCTTGGTGTATATATATATATATATATATATATATATATATATATATATATATATAGTTTTGAAATTTTAATATGATGTTTGATATCTTATAGTTACTTTGTTTGATGAAAGTATTGTTTATACTTATTGACAAATTATATAACATTAAAATTTATAATCTAGCATTTATTTGATTAGAATTTTGATATATATAGTTTTTTTTTCAATTATAATGTTTGATTTTATTATAAGATATAATTAATTTGTAAATTTTTTTTATTAATATACCATAAAATAATGAAAAAATTACAGTTGTCATCCCTTTAAAAAAGATCTATTACAATTTTTGACATCTAATTTGAACATTAACTTATGTACCCTTGTAGAATTTTAACTGTATTACAGTATCACAATATCTAGTTTGTAATAAATATATAAAAAATTATAATTGTCTCATCTATGATTTGACATAAAAGAAAAATAGCATGAGAGGTAAACATTATTGTTTAAATTAGAATATTGAAATTTGTTATTGTTCAAATTAAATTGATCCATTGGTAATACACAATAATATAAAAAGCATATTTATTAAAATAAAAAATATATTTTAGTTACTAAACAAGTACAATGCACACTGACACAGATACGGGCACAAGGATTTTCAAAATTTTCAGGATACAATACGGCTGTAACACGTCTGTATATTTTTGTATATATATATATATATAATACATATACTATATTACAAATACTTAAATTCACATTTTTTAAATTCTAAAATCATGTAAAAAAATTTTTTTTACCAAATTCAAGAAGCATATAAATAAATGCATGTCAATGAAATTATCATAGTAACACCAAATACATATTACTTTAATAAACACGTCTAAATAAAAGACAACACCAAAAATATTTTTATCAAATTTAAAAATAATATATATAATGTATGTCACTGAAATCATCATAGTATCAATCATACTAACAATAAATGTATATTACTTCAATCAACATAAAAGTTAAATAACACGTCTAATTTTCATTTTAGCAAAACACTTTTTAAATTGTGCAATTAACATCCAAAAATGTCATTTCAGTGTCGGTCACACCCATGTGCCGTGTACGATACGGGTGTTCGATTTTGAGGGGAGTGTTCGACACTAGTGTTCGATTTTATTTTTTTAATAAAATTAAGGGAAAATTACACAAAACACCCTATAGTTTGGTCCAAATTTCACTTTGCAATCGTTGTTTGAAAAATTACAGTTTACATCATCAACTTTAATGAATTGTAACACTTTGCATGCTTTTGACTCGATTTTGTATTTTTATCGAAGATTTATCGCCGAATTCGATCATCATACTCAAACTTATATCCATTTAAACTTGTTATTCCAAATTTTTAAAAAACAAAAATAATATTTTTAGTATCGAAATTCTCTAGTTAACGATTACGGAAAATGAAATTTTGACACCCCCGATATTAATTTTGATTTTTTAAATTTTTTTGCAATAACTAGTTTAAGCTGATCTATTTGAATATGTAAGGCGGTGATGAAATGCCACGATAAATTTTTGATAAAAACACAAAATCGAGTCAAAAGGATGCAAAGTGTTACAATTCATGAAAGTTGAGGATGTAAAATATAATTGTTCAAACAATGGTTGGAAAGTGAAATTTGGTACAAATTATATGATGTTTTCGGTAATTTTCCCTAAATTTAAAGACATCCAATGTGGTGTGTCCGACACATATCCGAGAAATATCGATATCCGAAAAATGTTCAGCATTATACCAAATAATTTTTAGGAGTGTTGTCGGCTAAACAATCAAACACAAATTACTTGGAAACACGATGGATACAAAATAAGAACTCAATAACTCTACGTTTGTGTTATTTTACACAGCAAGAGAAGACTTTGCTCCACGCAATCAAAACCAATCCTTCTTCAATTGGTTTTCCTCCGTACTTGGACATTCTTGAGAACCAAAAAGATTTTTGTTTCTTTCGTAGAATGTTTATCGATTTCCTTTTGCTGTTCCTGCGTGTTTTTCTGTTGGCGAAAAAGATTGACATAATTTAGATTTACTCACTCGAGCGCTGGTCTCTCCTGGTTCATAGGGCCGATAGCTGGGTAAGAATTTTTTCTTTTTTCTTTTCGTGTTTTGCCCCAAATTTATGCGATTCTTTTTCTGGGTTTTAAGAATATTGTTTGTTCTCCTAGTTGTATTCAATCGTTGGACTATTATGTTTGTTTGATTGTTTTCTATTTAGTTGTGTATGTTTCTTGTTTAGTGTGTGAACTTGATGGTTTAAGTTTTACGGTTTTCGTAGGGATTCAGATATGCTTAACTGATTTTTGTCTGTCCAGAACCAGAGTAACACAAAAAATAAAATAAAAAGGAGGGCTAGTAATGGTAATTTGGGTGTTTCTGACGATTGGGCTGCTTAGGGCTAACTATGTGCTCCAATATTTTTGACCTGCGACTTATTTCATCTATGGGTTTTAGTTTATTCTCTATTAAAATTGAAAGCCGGACATGTTTTGAATTTGTTGCAGGCAAATGATGAGCCCTGTAGGCCTTTAATGTTGAAAGAACATGGCCCTGTTTCTCTTTTTTTGAGTGATTGGTTTGGGGTTTTTGTTGTATCTTGTTATTTTGCTACAAATCGGACAAGATAAGTTGCTGGCAATTTTGTAGATATCCTGTGCTTTTTGCTTTCGGTGCACTCTATTTTGGTTTTTTTATATTTATTTAAAACTAGCAATGTTCTTATTTTGCTACAAATCGGACAAGATAAGTTGCTGGCTTTTTTATATTTATTTTGCATAGATTCTAGGGAATATTAAGTGAAACAATTCTTCAATGTTTGGACCCAAAATGTGGCTGAATGAAGTTGCATGATGTGAGGAAAAATTTCATTCTGGGAGCCACTGAAATCATAATTTAATGATGTTAAAGGGATTCATAGTTAGACGTTTTGGTTGTCAGATTCAGTGAAAGTGCATTGCATTTTTATATGGAAAACAATGTTTTCCCTTAGAATTTTCTATTTCTCTGAGTCAGAATATGCTAATATATGGTTTTTTATTTCTTTTGGAATATATCTGTCATATTTATTGATACTTCTATGAAGTTTCACAAACACTAGAACATGTATCAAGTTCTTCCCCCTTTTTTTGAACTCCTTTGAATTTTGAAGTACAGCCTAGTTTAAAAGCATCTCAGCTTCAGTTAACATTAAGCTTCTAATCAAGCAAAAGAGACTGAAAGTATTTTTCTTACAGATCAAGTTTTATTTAATGTAGCTGAATTCAGTGTGTTAAATTCAGATGTGGACAAAAGTGTCATTGATCATCATTCAGTTAAGATTATTGGTTTTCTACCCCAGCATGGCTTTTGTGGCACACTTTATATATAACTGGTTTTCACTTCCTTGTTGAAGCGCTGTTTCTATGTTCCAGATTAGTAGTTATTCGATTCTGTTTTGGCTTTTCAGCACAATGCTCTGATTGAAGCATATGGAATGGACTGGCTGTCTTTGCATTCTGTCGGTGTGTTTGAGAGATGTCCAGTGGACTTAAAGGTGTTAATGTTCATAGTTTTTTTATGTGGAAATGGCGTAGAGAATCATCTTTAACAAATGGGTTACTCGAGGATGTACCTTATGAAATTGAATTATCTGATTACCACAAAGCACCAAGCCCTGGAAGTGAAAGCCCTTCTGGGCTTCTAGATGGTGAGACTTTGAATATTTACCCAATTGATGATCTTGATCTGTTCTTTGAGAGGATTTACAGTTATTACTGTGACAAAGGCCTTTGGTGCATCATCATCAAATGGATATTTGAGCTTCTGAGCCTGGGTTTTACTATATGTTTCTCTGGATTTTTTTTGCTCTATGTTGATTGGAATGGCTTACGCAATGCAAAATGTGGGATGGATGCAGTGGAATCTGGAATCAAGCCTTGTGATCTGTCTGTGGAAGCGTTACATAAGCATCCATTGACACCTTTTACTTTTTCTAAGGCTGTAATTGTTGGATATTTGGGTATATTTTCTATCTACTGGATATTCTGTTTTTTGAGGTTCTTTGCACAGTTAAAGGAGACTCTTAAAATCCGTCGATTTTTTGTTAACAGGTATGATTAAGTTTGATATGGTGTTTAATGTGAGTGAGTCCATGGTTGGTTGAAAGTAGTTTGTATCTTTTTGCAGTCTCCGCGTGAAGGACAATGAAATACGGACTATGTCATGGGCATTAATTCTTGAAAAGGTTGTTCGAGCACAGAGTTTGCAGCAGCTATATGTGGTCAAAGATCTTTCTATTCAAGATGTAGTGATGAGATTGATGAGAAAGGAGAATTACTTGATTGGGATGCTCAATAAAGGAGTCCTTGCCTTCTCTGTATCTGGGTGGGTTCCAGGTGCTGGTCCAACTGCCAATTTTGGCCCAAATGCTGTTCGGCATCGTCTTGTGCTGCCAAAGACCTTAGAGTGGGCCTTGAATTGGTCCATACTACAGAGCATGTTTGACCGGTAAGTCACTCTCCCATCGCAGAATTAACCCGTAAAGCTGCTGCATTTTATGGCAGAAACTATTTTACACTTGGTTTTGAGGTGGGTCATATCTCTGAGATATCTACGATAATGTCCTTTGACATCACTATACTTCCTCGATTAAATTATGTATTTGTATGATGTATGCTCTACTTTTCCAGAAACTTCTGTGTACGAAGGGATTTTGTTTCAGATCCTGGAACATTAAAGAAAAGGCTTATGATAGTTGGATTTGTACTGCTTCTTCTGTCTCCATTCCTTGTCATTTTCATGCTTGTGTATCTTTTCTTGAGGCATGCTGAACAGTTCTATAATCATCCAAGTACGGCATCATCCCGAAGATGGTCAAATCTCTCTAAGTGGATGCTCAGAGAATTCAACGAGGTATCTCCATTTACTTTGTCTTGACTTTGATTTATTAAACTTCGTTTAGCTTAGTTTGGGTGATGTTTTGTTTTGTTCATCTGGCATGTGGTTAGGAGTTGGGAGTCGTGGATTTGAGATTGTTGGAGTGTTTAATGTGGGACATTTGTTTGGAATCGAAGAAAGAATTATTATCTCAGTCAACGTTCATAATTCTATTTTATATCTACCAACTGCTGTTTCTATGCTAAAGGGTAGTTACTTAGGGCATCCGCATCTTATTTTGCAGGTTGACCATTTGTTCAAGCACAGGATGAATAACACCATTGTTCATGCTTCTAATTATTTAAAGCAATTTCCATCTCCTATCTTGACTATTGTTGCAAAGTTTATCTCGTTTGTTTCTGGTGGATTTGCTGCCGTGCTTATTATCATTGCATTCTTGGAAGAATCTCTGCTGGAAGGCCATGTAATACTCCGGTCTCTTACCAAACAATAATGTAATAGAAAATGTATTGATATCCTGGAATTTGCTGATTCTCTAATGACTTTAAACTTGCAGGTATTTGGTCGCAACTTATTCTGGTATGCTGCTGTTTTTGGAACTATAACAGCTATAAGCCGGGCTGCTATTGTAGATGAGCTTCTTGTCCTTGATCCAAAGGGGGAAATGTCCATGGTTGTTCAACATACACATTATATGCCAAAAAGATGGCGCGGGAAAGAGAACACCGAGGCTGTAAGACTCGAGTTTGAAACTCTTTTTCAGGTACCTTCATTGTGTTTCACTATAAAGTCCTTAACTCTTTTTAGTCCATGGATAAGTTCTGTTGGATAATAAAGTATGTCAAGTGCTCGTTTCTTCCCCCTTATTCTGGAAAAATCATTTGATTTGTCCAATAAGATGCTCTGTTGAGACTCAGAGTATCAGGCCGTTTAAGTTCTATGTGCTGAAAATTCGGACTGGCTGTTATGATTGTCGACCGTGTAAGCTGGTGTTGAGAATTTTTTTTGGTGCAGTACACAGGAATGATGTTATTAGAGGAGATGGCCTCAATCTTTCTCACACCATACCTACTTTTATTTGTCGTCCCAAAGGTTATTGTTTCACTATAATAGTTTCCTGCAATTCATTTAAGCTAAAGCACTAGTTTCTGAAATAATGGCTTTTTGTCGATGCAGCGGGTGGACGTTATCTTGCAATTCATAATGGACTTCACTGTGGATGTTGAAGGCGTTGGTCATGTTTGTAGGTTTGTAAAATCGCATTTATATGCTCCATCACCCATTACCTTGATTATGTCATATGGGTGATAAACGTCTTTTTCTGCCTTCACTCCAAAAGAAATTCTACAAATTATAATTTTTCCCTGGCAGTTTCAGTCTCTTTGATTTCAAGAATCATGGCAATAAAAAATACGGTTCGCCCTTCGATTCACCTCGCGAGCAGAGGAGTTCCCAGGGAAAAATGGAAAAATCTTTCTTGAGGTAAGAGCATTTGTAAATAAACCCACTGCTATCTATCAAGATTAGATGAGATAGTCTGACAGATAAAAATACGTTGTTTGGGTTGTACGCTTAAAAGATTTGATTTGTACCCTTAACTTAGCTTTGGCTTAACGGTCGAACTGAATTTCTCTTTACTTGCAGCTTTCAGATTGCTCATCCTTCATGGGAACCTGATGTTGAGGGAAAGCAGTTCCTTGCGGCACTTAAAATGTTTCGTGATCAAAAGCTGCAAGGTCAAGGAACGACAAATGCATACTTCTCATCTGATATGCAGCAACAAAATCCGAATTTTGGAGGCTTTGGTTCCCGCAACAGTTTCTTCCCAAGAGAAACGCCTCTAAACATCGTGGGAGGTTACTATCAGTTTGGTTCAATGTGGCTGATAGATGGAGAACAGAAGAATTTTCCGTATATTCTAGACTGGTATTACACGTCCCAAAACCACGAAAGAGACGATCATTCGAGGGACAATACATCAAGACATATTATTGAAGAGAGTCCTAAGGATTTCTGGATTCCATCAAACGTGACACAAAAAGAAGCTAAGTATGACGAAAATTGGGATAGCTTGTTCGAGGATCGAGTACAGAGTCATCTAGAAGCTTCTACATCAGGTCCTCTCTTCCAAGAAAGTGTCCTGCAGCATCACGACTCAAACAGTACCAAACACCATGCCAAAAGCCAGTGGTGGGATAGAACTCGATTCCTAGTTCCAGGTCCACAAACAAGTTTTCCTGAACCTCCAAATTTCTTCCATGAGGCTTCTCGTGATCGTTATGACAAATTCTCAGACAAAAGCATGGAGGAACAAGAACAAGAACAAGAACAAGCACTACCTCTGGACTTGAGAAACTTGGGATTGTCTCGAACTTTTTATATGGATGACTCGGATGTTGGAGAATTTAACCTTCCATTCGGTGATATATATGAAAATTCAGCGGATCCCACAGATCTTGTCTGATCATGGTCTTGCTTTTCAACCATTGAACATGTATGAGCTTCCATGTCTAGATCTTATACCCCATGAACTCGATATTCTTTGTTGTATATAACATTGCTCGTGATTTGATTCAGAACGAGCCTCTGGTGAATGAATAGATGCAAGTCCCGGCAGCTGTCCAAAATTGTAAAAAACAATTGTTATCTTTATTTATTATCTCAGGTGAAGCCATTGCTTGTTCCGTGTTCACTGTCAAAATGAAAGTTTTTGTGTCCAATTGATTGCATAATATAGGACCAAAAATTATCAGTATGGTGATTTCAATTACTAATTTAACATTAAAGAGGATTAGGGATACTTGGTAAAATAATAAAATCCCAAGGTACATTTACTTCACATACATATACATATAAATAGTGTTTTCTGATTTGATGATACTGGTAAGTTGTAATATGATTATTATTGTTATTGTCCATTGTTTATGTTCTTATTATAAATATTATATATTTTTAGGAGAATGGATGACTGGAACCTCGGATCTCTTAAATTGGGAAATAAATGATAATCACTAAGCCAAAATCTTGTTGTCTAATATTATATTTAGTTTTAAGTGTAATAAAATTATGATTATAAGTATCATAGAAAAATAACTCTATTTGTTATTTATTATTTTTACTTGTTTAAATAGTATTTTTTATTTACCCTCAAAGTTTTCATCAAAATTTCACTATTTTCATAAAACAATTGTTAAGCTCAAAGGCACACTAGAGGTAAGAATGATGTAATGGGTAGGTTCGAAAGGCCCAAACGGTTCAAAGATCGCCTAAATCCTCCCTAAGTCACTATCCTCCGTATTTTCGCCTCGAAGGGTAATCAAACAAGTTCTAGATTGTTTCAACTTCTTCTTTTATGAGTTCACATCTTCACCAATTAACAATTTTTTCATCCAAGTTTGACCCAATTGCATGATGATTTCTCAAAATTTTGATATAAAACTAGTTTATGTGAAGACCCCAAAATTTGCCTAATCAATTTCATTTCCAAATCATGAAAGTCATCAATGTCTTGCTAAAATCATAACATTGGTCATTCAAGGTCATTCAATTGTATTACTCAATCATGTCACCATTTAATCTCATTCAACCCTATCAAATGATATCATTCAATCTCAATTAATGACATTTAGTACCTTGCTCAAAATGTGTCATTAAAGGGCATAAGTTTTGGTATTGGTCAAATAATTCTCCTACATTAAACACTCAAAATCCTTTATTCATTTTGCCTCATTTAATTGACTCATTCAAGTGCCATGCCCAAATCTTGGTATCCATTTAATTGCATGATCAAATCATGACATTACCATTCAATTATCTTATTCAATCATATGGCCAAAGTTTAGGGATCCAAATTAAAATCCTCCTACATTGAATCACCTTACTCCTAATTGTATTCCCACTTAATTACCACACCATTAACATCCATTCATTACCTTGATGACACACAATCATTGGTTGGCTCAAATCATGACTATAATGGCCAAATTTTAGGAACCTTAATTAAATCATTCCACCACATTAAACCCATTATATATCATACCATAAAGAAATGAAAAAGTGATCCTATCATCATCAAATTTTCGAAAAAACCTCTCACATACACACACACTCAATTTCGAAAGCTTCAAGGCAAAGAAAGATGAGATTTTGTGCTACTTTCTACAACCTCTAATTCGCTCAATCACGCTTCGAAGGTAAGTGGGTTTTTGCTACAATTTCATTTCGTTTTCAAACCTTATGTATGTTTTAAATCTCGATTGAACAACCCTATGAAAAGTATGTTTTTAAATCTAAACAAGTATGTGACATGATCATGAATGAAGGACTTTGCGGAGCAACGTGCTACGTGTGTATGAGACACCACTTGATTCGGCGGGGCAAAGTGCTACATGATGTGGGCGTGCCACATGCATGGGAGTCACCTCTTGATCCTTAAGAGCAAAGTGCTATACCACGGGAGCCACCTCTTGAATCCAATAAGTCGATATGTGATTATGTGGAGATATGTGTTAATGTGTTTATATGCCAAGATCTATGAATTTGATAAAGAAATGTTTAAAATGATTTCTGCAATGAAAATATATGTGTTTTTACTATGTTCAATCGGCCCCTACTTGCTGAGTATTTTCCCAAATACTCACCCCTTACCTCTCATCCCAGACAAAGACGAAAAGAAGAGATCGATGAAGAATTACAAGAACAATTTTGGAGATGATGATCCACGAAGAACCTTCAAGAATTTATAAGTTTTATTTACGCTTCCGCATATTTGATTTAATCTGAGACAACTGTATTTTGTAATATCAATTGTAAAGACGATTATTATTCTATATGGAATAAATAGACTGGTTTTTATCATAGATCTGTACACGAGGCTTGTTGATTTTGAATTAATGTTTGGAATCAACACCGGTGTTATCGACCCCGATCTCGGGGCGTGACATTTTAGTGGTATCAGAGCAAAACCAGGTTCCATGATCCCGATGGGAAAAGAGTTTTGGTTGATAAAAATACCATATTATAATTCCCGGATCGAACAGACCAACTGTTTGAATCAAAATTCAGTTGGGAATCAAAAAAATTACAATCTGAAAATTCAAGAAAAATAAAAAAAAAATCGAAAACCCTAGACTAAGGTTTTCCCGCCGCCTCCACACCGCCGCCACCTCGCCACCGCCGGAAAGACGACTGCCGGCCAACCATATGAATCGCCTATTCCGGACGACTACACGGTTAAAATATTAGCTCCATTGGACTTCGATTGTTTGGCCAATTTCGTCATTGAAGATCCACGCCTCAAGAACCCTAAAAAAAAAAATAACGCCTAGAAATTGGCCATCGATTCCTCTCATTTCGGAACACCATTCCGAAATTAAATCTGGGTTTTTAGTCTTTGAAACACGTCGATCTGAAGCCCTCTATTTGATTGAATTCATAAGCGACGTAAGACGATCAATTTCATGGCGAACTTCACGCCTCAGGAACCCTAAAATCCGAAACTTTGGCCCTCAATTTCCTCAATCATCCGAACATAAATTTCAAATTAATTTCGGGTTAATACTCCAATTATCATCCCTAATAAAATCCCTATGGCGTTATCGAGTCACAAATGAAGGAAAGACGTCAATTGCGGATCACACTTTGCACCCTACGAAACCCTATTCTGCACTAATTTCGGCCATAAATTTCGTTCAAAATCCGAGCACAAAAATTGAAATGAAATATGTGTTAATGATCGTCTGGACATGAATAACCAAAGCCCTAAACTAATTTCAAGTTTCAATCAACGATTACCGATCGTATTTCACGCTCAAGAACCCTAATTTTGGCGAAATTTCAGCATTCGATTTGACAGGCAATTCGAACACAAAAATCCAATTAATTTCGGGATCATGCTCGAAATCATGCCAGTAGTAAAAGCCCTATGATTTCGTCGGATTACAGACAAGGATGTGATGCCAATTTGGAACCACAATTCACGCCCCTTAGAACCCTAAATGACAAAAATTTTGATCAACGAATTCTCCATCAATCCGAACATCAATTTCAAATTAATTTCGAGTGTTTGACCGTAATTTAATTCCTAACAAAAGACCTCTATCGGATCTCTCTCCAAAATGAGAGAAGGTTGCCAAATTAGAACCGCAATTCACGCCCTATAAACCCTAAATGGCGAAAATTTCGACAAACGATCTCTTCAACAATCCGAACATCAATTTCAAATTAATTCTGGGTTTATGATCCTTATATCATGTCGAACAAAAGCCCTCTATCCAATCGAAATCACAAACAAGGAAAGATGCTCAATTTCGGTTCGAGATTCTCGCCCAAGAACCCTAATTTGTGAAAATTTCGGGCTTCAATTTCTCCCAATTTCGAGTGCCATTTTAAAATTAAATCTGGGTTATGAATCTTCATGACATATATATTAATAGCCCCTTATCAATTTCGAAATTCAGCAACCGAAAGGTAACCAATTGAGGATTTAATTTTTCTCCTCGAAGAACTCTAACCCACGAAATCTCATCCTTCGATTTCACCTCCACTTTAGCATACTCTTCAATACGACATAGGCTACGATAACTCACGCTCAAACCAGTTCGATCCAAATGACGGAACATGATATAACCGAATTTAAAATATTCCAAGACAATGAGATGCGAGACAAGACCGAGTTGTTGGAGTTAATAAATGACTTCCGTTACAAGGCCCAAAGGATGACCTACCACCATCATCGTGCCGAAGAGCGGCTTACAAAAGCAATCGAGGACAACAAAACACTTATGAAAGTCCACATTAATAAGTGCCAACAGTTGGAACACTTCGAGCAGGAGTTCAATGAGCATCGGGAGAACATGTGGACTCAAATTCAAGCCCTCGTGAATGAGAAGAATGAATTGGCACAAGAAGTAGCCTACAAGTAGTCTGTGATCAATTTCATGATGGAAGAGGAAGATCATATGGTACTGGAAGATGTTGAAGGAGATTTAGGAGACGGAGAAGCAATAGACTAATTTTTTAGTATGCAAGGTTATAAGGATGATAAGGAATATATCTTGAGTATTTTAGTGATAAATTTTTGTTTAGGATTTTGTCCTGAACCTCTCGGTTTAATTAATAAATTTTAGTTTATTCTCCGAGCGTATCCCGAATTGTGTTTTCCTCGGTTATGCTCATACGCAACAACTTTAAACCCCTATTATTATTTTGAAAAGTTATATCCCTCTGTTTGTAATCACTATGAACTCAATCCACTCGTATTACGCCCAATTTCTTAAATTATATTCTTGGGCTAACTTCGAGAATTTTCGTTCTCAAACCACTCAATAAATTCGAATTCATATTTTATTAGATTCATCATGGAGATTGTTTTGAAATTTTTCACCCAATTCAAGAAACTTCAGTTCAAGTGAAAACTCGGGCTAACTCGCATAGACGACGACATGTTCTCCTTATTCCTATTGAGATCCTTAGAGCCTAAGTACATCATGTTATATTGGGACACATAATTTAAGATATATGTATCTCCATAACTTGGGTATATATTATAACACTTTGGGTTCAAATTGATATAATCATTTGGGTGAAATAAGATATAATAGATTAGTCCCTCAAACTTTTAGGGTATTAGAAATCTATTTCCCACATTTCGAAATTCGATAAAAAATCATTTCGATCAATGAAACCATTTGTTTTCCTTCAAATTTGCTAATGATATCCTTTTGAACTCATATTTCATTTGGCAAACCTATATAAGACCATACTATTTGATTAGAAGAATTATTCAATCTATTCATTGTACCTTCAAATTTTTTTCGTTGATAACTTCATTTGTACAAATACTTATCCATCTTGGAATTATTCTTACATCACATCTATTTTAAATAGTCGGGATTCGTTTGAAACATACCTTACTTGTGAAACAATCATTCAATGATTTTTAGTACTTCTGACCTTCATAGTAAATTGTTGTTTCAGTATTACCCAATTATTCTTTGGTTAATGTGATTATCGTTCTTCATTAAAGTTCGATACATCAATTGTTTATTTATTCATTGCCGAGACTCCATGTTTGCTTGAGTTTGATATGACCTTGATCTTCTTCATATCAAACAAATATTTTTTCGACTATCATCTTGCAAAACTTATTTTAAGTTGATGCACAAAAGTACATACATTTTCTATCTTTCCACCTTCTTGGAATTTTCATTTCATCTCTTTCATGAGATTGTATCCTAGAATAATGTATGTCATCCTTGCAAATTCTTGTAGTATTCAACAATTGTTTTGATCGTTTCAACTCACAAAAAGTTGATCATTCACTTTGCATCCCCTTAAGAAATTTTTGGATTGTATTGAACAACCTTTATAAGAGACTTTTCTCCTATCATTGATCATTTTGACAAAGAAAACTCATTCAACTAGAAACTCTTTTCATTCGCTTTCTTAAAGCTAAGATAATCTCATTAGAGTACATGACGGAAGTTCAATAGAAGAAATACTTGTAGATTTGGTTCTTGGATCGACTAGGTAAGTGCTCAGACGAAACATTAAACCAACGAATGTAGGAAGCCAGTCTCGTCAGCTTCTAACAGAGACCCACAATTTGTGTCGCGACTTTGAGAGAGCTTTCAATAACCGATAAGTACTCTTGTGACTTTTACTACCGTATATTACCTTCAAATCGATGATCAAACCGAAAGGGCAACTCAAACCCTCGAGGATATGCTACACGTTTGAGCCTCGACTTCAATACGAAATTTGGAGCAAACTTTTTGCCCTAAATGATTTACTTTCAACAATGATGGTCCCAACAGAATCAAAATAGCCCTCGCTCAAAGCCTATCAAAAAATCATAATATCTTCCTCGTACAACGACTGCGGAGATATTCATTGCCAATCCGAACCATGTAGAACCTTTAGTTGTCGAAAGAAGCATGAATGAACCTATGAAGTACGAAGAAATTCCGATCTTGAACGTGGACTCAAAGGATCAAGTAGTGTGATGAACCATTCCATACGTCAAGTCCAAAGGTCAAACCATATGGAGAAAGATGCCATTTGAGAACTAAAGGGAAGACGCGAGAGAAATATCTACATCTCTTTAAGATCGAGATGACTTAAGTTTCGAGGACGGAACTTTCAATAAGGAGGGAGGGATGTGAAGACCCCAAAATTTGCCTAATCAATTTCCTTTCCAAATCATGAGAGTCATCAATGTCTTGCTAAAATCATAACATTGGTCATTCAAGGTCATTCAATTGTATTACTCAATCATGTCACCATTTAATCTCATTCAACCCTATCAAATGATATCATTCAATCTCAATTAATGACATTTAGTACCTTGCTCAAAATGTGTCATTAAAGGGCATAAATTTTGGTATTGGTCAAATAATTATCCTACATTAAACACTCAAAATCCTTTTTTCATTTTGCCTCATTTAATTGACTCATTCAAGTGCCATGCCCAAATCTTGGTATCCATTTAATTGCATGATCAAATCATGACATTACCATTCAATTATCTTATTCAATCATATGGCCAAAGTTTAGGGATCCAAATTAAAATCCTCCTACATTGAATCAACTTACTCCTAATTGTATTCCCACTTAATTGCCACACCATTAACATCCATTCATTACCTTGATGACACACAATCATTGGTTGGCTCAAATCATGACTCTAATGGCCAAATTTTAGGAACCTTAATTAAATCATTCCACCACATTAAACCCATTATATATCATACCATAAAGAAATGAAAAAGTGATCCTATCATCAAATTTTCGAAAACCTCTCACATACACACACACTCAATTTCGAAAGCTTCAAGGCAAAGAAAGATGAGATTTTGTGCTACTTTCTACAACCTCTAATTCGCTCAATCACGCTTCGAAGGTAAGTGGGTTTTTGCTACAATTTCATTTCGTTTTCAAACCTTATGTATGTTTTAAATCTCGATTGAACAACCCTATGAAAAGTATGTTTTTAAATCTAAACAAGTATGTGACATGATCATGAATGAAGGACTTTGCGGAGCAACGTGCTACGCGTGTATGAGACACCACTTGATTCGGCGGGGCAAAGTGCTACATGATGTGGGCGTGCCACATGCATGGGAGTCACCTCTTGATCCTTAAGAGCAAAGTGCTATACCACGGGAGCCACCTCTTGAATCCAATAAGTCGATATGTGAATATGTGGAGATATGTGTTAATGTGTTTATATGCCAAGATCTATGGATTTGATAAAGAAATGTTTAAAATAATTTCTGCAATGAAAATATATGTGTTTTTACTACGTTCAATCGGCCCCTACTTGCTGAGTATTTTCCCAAATACTCACCCCTTACCTCCCATCCCAGACAAAGACGAAAAGAAGAGATCGATGAAGAATTACAAGAACAATTTTGGAGATGATGATTCACGAAGAACCTTCAAGAATTTATAAGTTTTATTTACGCTTCCGCATATTTGATTTAATCCGAGACAATTGTATTTTGTAATATCAATTGTAAAGACGATTATTATTCAATATGGAATAAATAGACTGGTTTTTATCATAGATCTGTACACGAGGCTTGTTGATTTTGAATTAATGGTTGGATTCAACGCCGGTGTTATCGACCCCGGTCTCGGGGCGTGACAGTTTATGCCTAAATTCATCGGCTACAACTATGGTTCCTCTCAATCAATTCCAGGTATAATACAATCTTTCAAGTGATCAAAAGTCTAGCAAACCAAATAATATATCATGCAATCGCAAGTGCAATATCACAATGAATAATTTTATTTTATTTTTAAAAAAATTTCATGCTCGAGGATTAAACATTAAAGTGCATGCTAAGTGTTGTGAAGTGAAACAAACAACTAATGACGTCTCAAAATTTTGACACAAAACTAGTTTATGCCTAAATTCATCGGCTACAACTACGGTTCCTCTCAATCAATTCTAGGTATAATACAATCTTTCAAGTGATCAAAAGTCTAGCAAACCAAGTAATATATCATGTAATCGCAAGTGTAATATCACACAGAATAATTTTTTTTTCATTCTCGAGGATTAAACATTAAAGTGTATGTTAAGTGTTGTGAAGTGAAACAAACAATCAACCCCCCACTTAAAGAACGTCATTGTCCTCTGTGTTACGCTACTATAAAATGAAAAACAAGAAAATAATGGTTAGCAAAAACACTTCCCTGGCAACATTGCTTATAAATGAGTTGATTAATCATAGGAGGAACATAGTTGGTTGCCGAAACCTCTTTGTCTCATTGGTGGAACGCGGTTCCTCTACTTCAATATTGAAGGATCACCCAAATTCGTCATACGCTCCAATCATACTTACACAATCAAAATCACTGAGATTAAATAAAACTAAAAAAATAAAAAAAACAAACTAAAAATGAAATAACATGAAAGAAACTGCTGGGTTGACTCCCAGTAAGCATTAAGTTTTATAGTCTATAGCCAGACTATCGAGGAGCAGTCGTCAAAGAGCCGCTGCCGCCCATAGTAAGTATCATATGATATTATATATGGGTCTTGATTCAGTGTGCCCTCAAGCTTGGCAAGATATTGGTAATATAAGCTCGTCACTCCAACAATACTTGTCATGAATTGATCAGCATGGGTGAAGGATCCATATTCTTGTAGAAGCACATAGAGGACGTAATATTGTGAAGTTGGAATCGATGGAAAGAAATGGTCTTCAGGCGTTGTATGTGTTAAGATGGTTGATGAACTCAACTCCTTCACCTTGTATACCTCTTTATCCTCCAACTTCACTTTCGGTTCATCGTCACACGTGAAATCCTCAATCAATTCTTCTTCTTTCGGTTCATCTTCTTGTAGGAGTTCCTCGAGCAATTCTTTTTGTTTCGGCTCAATTTCTCGTGGAGGAACAGATTCCCGTGAAGGACATGATTTGAATTGCTCTCACAACCTTGATCGTTTGAGTTTCCATCATCCTGCTGCACCTGATTGGTTACTAATTGATCGGCAATAGTCACTTCATCCTCTTGGCGGTTCTCAGAAGATTGTTGCGCAAGAAGCTCCAATTGCTCGTCTATGGAACGAACAAAGTTAGTGCGATCTTCTGAAAATCTTTTGCTTGCCTTCTCTTGCTTATTGACGAATTCCTCCATCAGGACCATGAATTCATTGTGATGTGCACTATTGTTCTCTTGTTCATCCATTGGTTGGTTCGTAAAATTGGGGTAGTGGACATTTGGAGAATATTGGTGACTCCAATCCTGCAGTAAAGGATCACAATACCAGTGGTAGTCAAGATCTGCCATGTCGTTTAACAAGTGCATTGCAATGTTGTAATCTCTTTGGAACAATTGACAGCCGGTTGCCAAAGCTACATAATCTACCCAACTTCGTGTTTCCTCATCCAATCCATTATAGAAAAATCTGGTCAAACATAAGTTTGAGAAACCATGGTACCAGTATCGGTTAGTCAAATCGTTGAATCTCCCCCAAGCAACATAGAAGGGTTCCGAGTACTGTTAGGCAAAAGTTATGAATACTTGTCGATGATCCATCTCGAAGTACCTCACAAAACAAATAAAAAGAACAAAATTAAAACAAAAAAAAAAAGAGTAAAAACAAAAACAAACGATTTTTTTATTCCTAGTCTCAAGTAAACAATTAATTCTGATATTAAATAGATTAGTCCCCAGCAACGGCGCCAAAAACTGAATTGGTGATTCCGGTTGGAAAAACTAGCAAGTGGATTAGTTCAAGTTATAATAAGTGGACGTGAGTCCAAGTATCGATCCCACAGAGACTAATACTTAATTACTAGAATTTTAATTATGTAACTTAAGCTAGACAAAATTAATTAAATAAGACGAATGAATTAATAAATCTAAATTACCTAAAACTAAACCAAATAAAACAATTGATAATTAACTCTTACGTTAATGAATGATCAAGGAATAAATCAAGTCAAGTGAAAGGATCAAGACACACAACGGTACCAAACTTCACTATGTTGACATGTATTAAATTCAATTAATGATCAGTTTCTTTCATAATCACCGGTGAAATCCCCAACTTTATTTCTTAAATGATTCATCGAGTTAACAAAACCTAGTTAAATCTAACAATCCAACTATTCATTTAATTAGATCTAACCCATAGTCGTTGTGGAATTTCAGTTTTCACCTAAAACCGCACATAGAAATCGAATTCTATTTCTAGTCGACTTTACTATGTGTTGATTGACGTCTTTGTTGATATCTTTAATCAATCCTCTTCCGATTAGTGATTAATCAGCAAGCATGCAAATAAGTGATCAAGTTATTTACAAGCACTATTAAATCAACATCAATCAATATTTAAATCAAGATAAAAAATTTATTGAAAAATAATCAAATATCAAAACATAGCATCATTGTATTGGTCTTATCGTGGTCTTGATCTAAAAGATCTACTCCACAAAATCAAAACAATGCATAGACATAAAGTTTTAATTCATAAAATAAAGCATATAAAGGAAATCAGAAAATTAGAAAATCTCAGCGTATTTGGCGTGTTCCCCCTTGATTTCGTCCTCCTCCTCTCTCAATCTCTAGCCTTCGAGGATCAATCTTCAAAGTTCCTTAGCCGTTCCCCACATTTGATTTCAACAAAGCTTCGATCTTCACCTAAGTTCGGACTCGATGCTATTGGGCTATCGACTATTATGGTGTGGCTAGGCTTGTTCCAAAAATATGTGAAGTTGCTTGAGAATTGGGTCTCAAGAGCCTCTAAAAAATTGTTCCCTTTTGATATCGGTTCCTCCCCTTTTATAGATATGAAGAAGTCTCCTAATCTTCCAAGAACTCTAGATTGATCTTCCAAAGATATGATTCCTTCCTTAGTCTTTTATTGCCTTTTAGAGTCCACTTGAAAGGTAATATCAATCTTCACCAATTCTTTCCCTATTTATCAAGATCTTGGAAAATTTGTTGGATTCTTTCAGATTGGAGGACTCATGGGGCATCGAATTTAGCTTTGGGTCCTCGGGCTTTTCATTTCTTTCCTTGTGATCCTTCCTTGCTTTTCGGGTCAATCCTACGTGTCATTGAATTGAATTGTTGACCATTCTTCCATATTTGTAATCTGAATATTGCTTTTGTTTTGGTGCTAATGGAATCGCTCACAGGGATGTAGGCTAGGTTGAAGGCCGAACCACGCAAATCCCGGTGTCAATTTTCTTCCCTGT
Source organism: Haberlea rhodopensis (assembly GCA_907163345.1). Classification (NCBI taxonomy): domain Eukaryota; kingdom Viridiplantae; phylum Streptophyta; class Magnoliopsida; order Lamiales; family Gesneriaceae; genus Haberlea; species Haberlea rhodopensis. The sequence continues at coordinate 4,032,913 of CAJQUN010000005.1, read as the reverse complement.
CGTTATTTTCTTATGCTTTATTTTGGTGTTGTGCGTGCATAATATTTGATTCAAAAGGGAAGTTTGTTGTGTGAAATATTATTGCTGTGTATTCTTGTTGTCCAGAAATAAGAACTGAAAGAGAGTTGAGGTGATGCACTCTTGATTTTACAGTAACCAGTAATTGGAATTTTGGCTTAGGTTCTTGGCGTCACGGTTTTCCAAATTATTGTCGAACATGAAGAATCAATTGGGTTTTTCATTCTCATGCGAGAAGTGATTCACGGCTAATCTGTGATTTTGACATAAGAAATCGTTTTCCTCTTGGTTTTGTGATTTAATAACAATAACAACAAGTGTTTAAACCAGAATCCATCATTGACGTAGTACGCATTGATTGTGTAAAGAATTGATATATCGTGTAGATTGGTGCGATCGGTGTCGGATTCATAACAATAAGCTCTTGTCATGTGCGGGGCGTGAGGGGTCAGCTGGGAATTTATATAGATTAGTTTATATGTATTCCAGTTATTAATGTTTTGCCTATATAAGAAGACAATTATCTTAGATCCTGCAAAATTCTTATAATTTGTTTGCACAAACATGTCAAGTCCCCCAATCACATGTGAAATCAGTTTACATTTAGAAATAATGAACTATGAAAAATAACACTATACAATGGCCTTAGCTGTGCATGTAGCTCAATTTCACTAATCTGCTGGGAAAAAAATTGTGATCACCTGAATCTCTCATTCTTTTTTTTTTGTTCAACTTAGCAGCTACCCGCTAGCGATCAACTTTCAGGAGAAGGTAGTTGTAGGCTGGGAGGGACATGGACCAAGCGCACGAGATGAATACGATGAAGCTGTACGAGTTCTTGTGTATTTAAAGAACAAAGCTAGCGGTTCTGTCTGTGAATCTCTGATGAAGGCGTTACCTTTACCCTCGAAATGATGAAACTCTAACTGCAAACAATTTAGAATACAATAGTCCAGCTGTGGGTAGGTAATATCCTGCACTATATGGCGGAATGCCGTTTTTACATTGAAGAATGCTAACATGGAGTTTGGATGAGTTGCCTTTTTCCTCAAAACCATCATAGGCATTTGTTGTTCATTTTACAGTTGTTGCATCGATTTGTTTTGGCAGTCTTGAGGTTTAATATATGCTGCTAGTCAGGACTTATTGTTCATATTTGATTGGTACCTTGTTCTCAATGGGGGCTATATACACTCAGTGTTGGAAATCCACCGTCTTGATTTACTATTTGTATTTATGTCTTGCTGTTCTTTACACACGATGCATTTGTTCACTTGATATCCAAAGTTCAACCAAAATCTTTGATGATTAAATTAAAAATGCAAATCCAGCTAGATTTCTTCTGAGTCTGGAAATTCCGAGGTTCATGCATTATTTTCGGGGAAATCCAGCAAGAATAACCGGTCTTCCAAAATTAATAGTACAGTGTCCTTAGTTCCCTTGGTATCTAGTTCAAAAAACGTCGCCTCCCAAATCAACTAATTCAGTTAGTTCTTCTTCCTCGTCCTCTAAAATGCAAATCTCAGCTCCCGAAATACCTTTAAACAAGAAAGGTAAAGTCTTGTGCTGAGGAAATTAAAGAGCTCGAAATCGATGCAGAATGATTCTTTTGATACTGATTTTAACCAGATGTTAGAGCTCTCTGATAAGGACTTAGAAGAATTGGAGCAATTGAGAACTTCCCCTGATTTGCCTAGAATTGGTTCTTCAGATAATCTAATTGATTTCATCAGAATATGCAAGAACAGCAATAATGATAATAGGAGGGTTACCCGAAGCATTAGCAAGAAGATGGGAAGCTCATAATTTAATTATTAAGGAACTTGTAATTTTATTTGACCTTTTCTTAAATGTTGATGTTAGTCTCTACCGGGTAAGTCTTGGTTTAGCTCCCCTCCTTAGCATGTTTTTTATTAACAGCACGCCTTGCGCATTCGTTTAAAAACGTAATAAAAAATATGTCCCAAACAAGTAAAATTAATATTTTTGCTTGGGGAGTGGAATTTGTCACATGGATCATGTTCTCACTTCACTGGTCAAAAGGATGATACAAGTATGAAGTATGGTTGCCAGTCTTAAACATTTTCGAAGAAGCATGTGCATGTAAAATGGTTAGTTTGAATGACTTGGATGGGGTATTGTTTGACTCTACATTTGCTGATTTCAAGTTTTTTGCTATATCTGATGATAAGTTCTTGTTATCTGTTTGAAACAACATCACATTTCTCTGGACAAATTACAAATACTTGGTCAATATAGCACCAAATTTACCAGAAAATTTTCAATTGTTCTCTATTTTTAGTATAGTATGTAAGTCAAATAGTAATTGGAGAATGTGGGATTTCGATCAAAATAATACTCGGAAGAGATTTTTGCAAGTTTAGGATCTATCTGAATTTTTTTTCGAGATCGCACTATCTTGAACTTCAATTCCTTTCCGTTTGACTCAGTTTGCCATATCTCTGGCTCAACCAAGCATAGTGATCTAGAATAAAGAAAGTACCAAACTTGGAACAAAATATTTTTCATTCGTGAAAGAAGTGTAACAATTCCTTTTGTCTGTGCCTGCTTTTTTATTCCATTTTCTATACGAAGGGGTGGGTGCAAAATTTTAGTTGAGGGAGGAAGCTTTCCTTTTGCGTGCTAAAACTCAATGGGACGAACTGTATTTCTTGATCTTCTTCCATGTCGGAATGAAAAAATCCGTCTTTGGCTCCTGTTGCTGCTTTCTTCATTGCTTCTGACCTGACTAAGATCCCTGTTTTGCCTTAAAATCTCTTGAACTGACAAGTAAGCGCGGCGATCCACCACGGAGTCCATTGAGAAAGATCTTCTGATGGGCTGAACTGAAAATTGATCATCTTCATCTCCCATGATTGAAACATGCTGAAGCTCTCTTTGTTTTGATTTCCCAATAATCTGCTCTAACTTTCTTGATGAATGGCTTCTAGGTTGTGCACAGAAACGGCTCGAATGGCCTCTTTCTTGTTGTCTATTAGTCAAACTACCATTCCCATGTTCCCAATTTAGTTCGATCACAGCAAAATCTTCTTCACCTCCAACAAATGTCTGTGGATCTTGAGGTGATGAATTAGGCGCTGCTACTTTATCAAGCCGATATCGATTCCTGCCTGAGATAGCAGATCTGCATAAAGGGCAGTTGGAACAGTTCTGAAGCCACGAATCAATGCAATCCAAATGGAATGCATGATTACACTTTGGAAGAATTCTCAACAATTCATGTTCTTGGAACTCGGTCAGACACACCACACAACTCCAAATAGCGCTGTTGTGTCCAACCTCGTTCTTGCTATACTGAAAAGTTGGAAGTTCCCGAATCAGCGATTGGTCGAGCCCTTGACTCTGCCACGATGGCGAATGAGATGCCGGTGGATTTACACTCGACGGTGTTCGCCTGAAGGAAAAACGTCGTAAAGGGTCAACTTGTTGCCATATGACGTAACGTTTGGTGACGAAAATGTAGTAGCTGATCAGTAGGAAAGCTATGGCTGCAATGGTTAATATTAAGATGGCAATTATTGGGAAGCCATTGTTGGAAAAGTGTTGAGGAGATTGAGATTCAGGTGTGCTTTGTGATCTCTCCATTGAAGAGAATTAAGTTTGGAGATGAAATGAAATGGACAATTTATATAGTATGCTGAGTTGGGAATTGGAAAAATTCAACGAATTGGGACAAAAATTTAAATATTTTTTATTTATAAATTTAACATAAGTAATATAAAATTGCTTAATATCGTACTTATGAGGTGACTTTCTGAGAAATATATGATAAAATATAATAAAATATACTATCTAAAATAGTTGACTCACTTAAATTATTTAACGAGGGAAACGAGGGAAGATTTGATAATCTTGAATCCAGCCTTGAAAGACATTGCTTTTCAAAAGTCGTATCAATATTTTATCTTATTTTCTATATATTATTTAGTTTTGTTATTTTATACTATGCACAGACACAGATACATAGATATAAATATGGTTTCATGTGATTTTTGAACTTCTCGCATACGATCGTCTGGATATCCGACATGTATTCGAGATTAAAAATTAATTTTTAATTCAGATACACCATCTGGTGTATCTGAGACGTATCAGAGTCATATCCGTGTGTATCCATATCCGATGCGTGACCGTAAAAAATTTAGAAGTATCCGTGCATCAAACGATATTCAATATCCAAGCTTTATTTTCTTCCTCCCCCAAAATGGACTAGTCCTGCTCCCATTTGAAATTTTTCCATTTTGAAATATGGGTGTCTACGTTCCATGGATCGCATCTAGCAAGAAAATTTTTTTTAGTTCGACGATGCTCAATATAGGACCAAGCGTTTGTCGTTTTACTAAATTTATTTAAATGTTTTAACCAAAATTATTTAAATGTATTATTTAAAAAAAAAAAAGTAGACGCAATTTTACGTTTAAATAGAAAATGGTGGGAACATGACGTTTTTTAGTAGGGAGGGAGATGCAAGTAAAAAAAGAAAAAAAAAACACTAGATTCTTAGCCTCTTGGATTTTTTAAGAATTTTTTCCCCATATTTCATATTAGGGGTGTACAAACTGCATAACCCAACCCATCCGTCGACCCGCAATCATCCACCATATTCGTCCGTTTTAACATTCGAAAAAGGAGTTGTCGGTAAAAATTGAGCAATCCGCATTTATGTGACGGATAGTGGATTATTGCACCTCCACCGCCTACATATCCAATCTCGCCCGCATCTTTATATATTGAAAACGTCTAAACTTATAAAATTAAAGGGGTTTAAGTTAAAATTGTAATTAAAAACACAAATATTTCAGTTTACTGATTTATGTGTATTATTTAGAGTATAAAACTCATCTTTTTAGTATAAACTATTTACCAATTAAAAAAATTTATTGATTCATTGAGAAATAATAGTTTCAAGTTCTTTTATTATGCAGTTTCAAGTTATTTCATTATGCATATTATAATAAAAAGAAATGCTTTTTATTTTAGGAGCATCTTCTTGTAGTAACAAGAAATTCTCCTTTGTTTTGTGAACTTATGAATTATCTTTTTCTTTTAACATGTAAATATTTAAAGTTAATTGATGTACCAATTTGATGGACGGAAGGTTTTGATACTTTAGTCTTTTATTTTTTTGTTTCAGTTATATTATATTATTTGAACATACTTAGTTTTAGGATGACTATTATGATTGAATCATTTTAACTATATTTGATTTTCAATTGCAAAAAAATTGATAATTGTGTTTCAGATAATATGTTTATTCACATGAGATAAATCCAATTCTGATTTCACAAGCAAAAACGTGATGATTCTATATGCTCAGTCACCAAGTTTTACTCTTCTATTATCAACACTTGTAGAATTGAATTCAAATACTTTCCACGATGAACACTCAACGATCGAACATAAAATATCAATCAAGAAACGTAAACAATGACCAAGAACACAAGAATTATGTGGCTCGGTCTCAACGGCGACCTACTCCACGATTATCACAACTATAATCTGAGTACATCCAGAGTTCTTCAACACACATGTATCTGTATCATTCTCTCATATTCAAAACCCATAAAAGAAAATCCCCAAGATTACAATTCCCGTGTGTTTCCCCAATCTCACAAGAAGAAAATTCACTCCGTATCAGACTCTTGGTTAACTCTACTTGCTGTTATTTATACCAGGCAAATCCCGATAACAGAATAACTGAGTCCTAACTGCTCACCACTTCTTGATGTGCATGGTAGCCGTTGATATACCCATTGGTAGTTACCACATCAACGACTAGTAACAATACTCCAATATTTGTATATATATATCTTACTATATTATAATGCCTAAGGCCCTTATACTAACTACCTTGGTATGACAAATTTGAATTTACCAAACTACCCCCCTCCAATGGTTTGTTGTGGTTCTTTATTGCATAATGCCTAAGCCCCTTATACTAACTACATTGGTATGACAAATTTGAATTTACCAAACTACCCCCTCCAATGGTTTGTTGTGGTTCTTTGTTGCATCTTTTGAATTGTAATATTAATCAATGTATATGTCTCATTTATTTCGTATGCATTATATATTACGTTACACATGCAACGCGTGTGCGTCACCTGCTAGTATATTTAATATATGAGTCATCCTTACATATTGTTTTTATTGATCCACCATTTTAATTAATTTCAGTTACGTTTTATTATCCTCGATATTAGATACTTTAGTTTAACAATTTGTATGTTTATTGTACAGTTACAGTTTAACAATTTAACAATCCATGTTTATTAGGTTGAGTGATATTTTAAACTGAAATAACTGAGTTTTATATTTACAATTACTTATTCAAAGCATTTCTATTTTGCTTTTACTAAAAGTTGGTAAAAGGTGATTTAAGCAAAAACATTAAGTGTTTGCTGTTAAAATAAAAAAAAAACAGCTTAATGAAATTTAATAATTACAAAAGTGCCACCAAACAGCTTAAATCAGTCAAAAGCATGTCATGACATGATCTTCTACTTCTACTTTTCTGCTTATTTTTAGAGAAGCAATGACAGAAGTAAGTGATAAAACACTCAAAAAAAATCATCTGAAAGGCAGATAAACAGTTTGCAAAAGTATTTGCGGGCACCCACTAAGGGGGTATTTGCAACTGCTTAATTAAAGTGCTTTTATGTTGCTTTCACTTAAAGTTGAAAAAAATTGATTTTAAGCAAAAATATTGAATGGTTGCTATTAAAATAAAAATACAGGTTAATGAACTTCAAATTATTAAACCCAAGGAAAAACAGTGAAAAACATTGTATGATATGTTTCTCTGATTTTACCTGCTTATTTTTAGAGAAACAATGAAATTAAACACTCAAAATAAATTTTTGGTATGAAAAGTAGATAAATAATTTTAAAAAATATTCGTAGACACCCCTAAGAGGACTTCAATTTTCAGTTTATGTGGACCACTTCAATTAGTGTTGACCTACACTTCTAATCAAAATTTTCGCTTAGGTTTTCATCGATAGTTGGCATCAATATACGCTATAATGATCTAATATTGTCACATCGTTATTCTTTTTTCTCTTCCTGTCTTATTAGCTTTTGCAGGCTAATTTAATTTTTTATTATAAAAAAAGAAAAAAATTCATAAATTATAGTTGTTTGAAAAAATTTAACATTCTATTATAATTTGCACTCCAAGAGTGCAAATTATAACACTATTCTAAAGTTGCACTCTTGGAGTGCAACTTTAGAATAATATTATTTGAATTATAAATTAAAAATAATTTTAAATTCTTGATTATTAAAAATAAATTTTTTTTATTGGTATTATATTTTACATAAAAATTTTAAACCACATAAATAGTTGAAATATGAATAAATGATCTGAAATAGCACACATAAAAATAAATAGATTATTCTTTACATTGAACTCTAAATATTTCCTCCGGTCCCACAACCACGTCTATGTCTCAGTCGTTGTGGTCTTCTAGATGGCTCAACTACATCTACATTCCGCGTTTGTGATTGAGAGGGTCTAGTCCCAGCGCTGGACTCACCAATATCATATTGTGGCGTCAAGTCGGAGAATGTAACAGGTGAGATATCAAAATGTGGACGTGGCTGTGTAGAATCGGGTACACGAAGCAGAAGATCAGTAAATGAGATTCCACTGTATGCTGAGTTGGATCTGATATATATGGAGTGTATGGTGATGGCTCCTCCACGTGGGCAGGTTGTGTGCCGTAGTAGTCAGAAGATGTGGCATCATAATGGAATGAAGAACGGTGTGATGCCACATCTTCTGACTACTACGGCACACAACCTGCCCACGTGGAGGAGCCATCACCATACACTCCATATATATCAGATCCAACTCAAGCATACAGTGGAATCTCATTTACGGATCTTCTGCTTCGTGTACCCGATTCTACACAGCCACGTCCACATTTTGATATCTCACCTGTTACATTCTCCGACTTGACGCCACAATATGATATTGGTGAGTCCAGCGCTAGGACTAGACCCTCTCAATCACAAACGCGGAATGTAGATGTAGTTGAGCCATCTAGAAGACCACAACGACTGAGACATAGACGTGGTTGTGGGACCGGAGGAAATTGTGACGGCCCGCCCACACGGGTCGCCCGCCGTATTCAATTGCTTGAATACAAGGCTACACTTAATTCAAAAACTTAATATCACTTTGAACTTATGTCTAGCGGAAACGTTTTTATTCTTATCGAACATTTGACTTAGTATTTTTTTACCCGTGACTTTTAACTTAGAAAAATTTGGGCAGAGTCTCCTCTTAAAAATTGTGCCCTGTGATCTACCAGATCACTACCACCACAATATCAAAACCATAAAAACAAAAACTAAACCAAAATAAACTTCAAATATCAAAATCCAACTAAAACATAAATAAATGTTTCATATCCTCAAAATAAAACTTAAACATGCCAACATACTCAAAACTTCATAATAAATCTAAATATCCTCCGCATCGTCTAAGTCTTCAACTCCATCTGTAATATGTCACATTACAGGTAAAGGTAAGTTGCAGCATTTTATAGTAAGCATAATAAACATTTGATAAAAAGTCAAAAACATCATTTTTCATAATGTGACGAAAAATAATATACTTTCATATCCAAAATAACTTTCACACATATATAGTTTAATCCGAGCAGTCAACGGAACTAAATTTCACTAAACGGAATCATAATGGAAATAACTGCACAGATAACCAACTAAACGTAACGGAAACGAATAACAATATCATATAATGTCTTAACATTATAGAACTAATCATTAAACATAGCCATGCTGTAATGAAACAAATGCATACTCAAATACGGATATGACACAATGATATCATTCCAGACTATACCCGCTGGAAGGGTATCGACAGATATTATACCCCCTCTGTCTTCGGGCAAAACGAAATGCGTTTCTTTATTCTCGTCGCTAACGAGCCGAAAGTATGCGCGTTTTTATCCTCGTCGCAATGCGAGCCACAACGAAACAAAAATATCCACAGTTCACAAACCTCAAATCATATTCATTGAATCAAAACAAACATGGCCTTTAAAAAATAGTTTTTCACACACAATAAAATGTTATTTCAAAATTACATTTTTCAACAAAATACATTTCTTATCAAAAATCATCTTTCAAAATAATTCTTGCATGCTTACTATTCGAAAATCATTTCAAAAATAAACAATACGAAATACTTAAAATAATTTGCGGAAACTTACAACTTCCTTTACGTACCTCAAAGCTTTCTATCAACGTTCAAGCTACAAACCTTCCCAAAATCTTCAAGATATCAAGGATTTCCTAATATCCATTTCAACATTATTAAAATCATATTCATTTAACTTGTTCTAGCACAACCTAACAAAATCCTAACTCTTATATTATTCAACACCATTTCGAATTAACATCCAAAACTTCAGAATATGTTTCGAAATTCCTTAAAATCCAGCATACAAATTTTCGAACCAAACACCATCCCAATTCTTCAAAATTCAGTCTCATATTCGAACTAAATTTCCAGAAATTATTTTTCGAAACTAATTCCAGAAATTCTTCGAACCAATTCTTAAAAAATTGTTCTTGACAATTTAAACCCCTAAAACTTCAATTTAAATTCAACTAACCTAAACACAATAATTAAAAATCGAAACAGCAATTAAAAATCGAAAACATAAAATTTCGAAACTTGAGAAAAAAAAAAATCGAATTCATACCAATTGATGTCCAAATCCGAATTCCTCTCAGCTACTTGTTATTACTTGGATTTGAAAGTGATTTCCGAAGCTAAAATCGAAACCCACAAAATCTGGAATTTTTTTCTGAGTTGGGAAAATAAAGCATACGGTAATGGTTGGGATTTTTCTGACCTTATACAATCCAGAGTAGATGAAGGGACAAGAGTTATCAGCTTTGTTGGGAGAAGAAGAGGTGAAGCGAAACTGATGAAACGGACGAAACGAAGGAGACGAATTGAAAACGAAAAGAAGAAAGCTGAAGCGAATAAATGGAGCTGTGCGGATGAAGGCTGAAAATTTTTGAAGGGAATAAAACGTGATTAGTTTACACGTTTTTCAATCAATTTTTTTTTTTTTTAATAAAATAATATTATTATCATTACTATTATTATTGTTTTTATTTAATTTAAAAAAATTTGGAACAATTATTTTCATTAAAATGGAACCATTACAATCTCCATACATTCTAAAAAGTTTCGTCCTCGAAACTTGCATCGCATTTTACATCTGGATATTTAGCATATAGTTCTTCTTCTTTTTCCCATGTTGCTTCATCAGGTGAATGATTACTCCACTGAACTTTAACAAAAGGAATTGTCTTAGTTCGTAGAATTCTCTCTTGACGGTCGAGTATCTTGATAGGATATTCTGAATATGTACACTCCTTGGATACCTCAATCTCTGTTGCCTTAAGCACATGACTTTCATCTGAAATATACTTCCTGAGCATCGAGACGTGAAATACATTATGTACTCGATCTAGTTCCGGAGGTAGAGCAAGTCGATATGCCAACGTTCCTATTCTTTCCAGAATTTCATATGGTCCTATGAATCTCGGACTTAACTTTCCATGCTTGCCAAACCTCATTACTCCTCTGAATGGTGATACTTTCAAGTATACCTTATCCCCTTGCTGAAATTCTAAATCTCGTCTGCGAACATCAGCCCAACTTTTCTGTCGACTCTGAGCTGTAAGTAATCTCTGTTTGATGATGGAAACATTTTCATTCGTGAGTTTGATCAACTCTGGTCCTTCCAATACCTTCTTTCCAACATCAAACCAACACTGTGGTGTTCGACATTTCTTTCCATACAAAGCTTCGAATGGTGCCATTTGAATACTGGATTGATAGCTGTTATTGTACACAAACTCTGCCAGTTTCAGATGACGATCCCACTGTCCTTGAAAATCCAAAATACATGTTCTAAGTAAATCCTCGAGGATCTGAATCGTTCTCTCAGACTGTCCGTCCGTCTGTGGATGGAAAGCTGTACTGTACTTCAAATTTGTTCCCAGCACAGATTGTAAACTCTTCCAGAATTGTGAGGTGAATCGAGCATCTCGATCCGATATGATACTGACTGGTATCCCATGCAAGCACACCACTTGATCAATGTAAAGCCTTGCTAAATCATTCATTGATGTGGTCTTCTTCATTGGTATAAAGTGAGCACACTTAGTAAGTCGATCAACAATAACCCAAACTGAATCCTTTTGTGTCGTAGTTTTGGGTAATCCAGTCACAAAATCCATAGTAATATGCTCCCACTTCCAGTTTGGTACATCCAAGTTTCTCAGTGTCCCTGCCGGCTTTTGTCTTCCAACTTTCACTTGTTGACACACTAAACACTTGGACACAAACTTTACGACATCTTGCTTCATTCCTGGCCACCAAAATAATTGTTTCATATCTTGATACATTTTATTCTGTCCTGGATGCATGGCCAATATTGTCTGATGGGAATCTTGTAAGACTTCGCCCCTGAGTGTTGATACAGCTGGAACAAATAGTCTATCATTGAATCTCAATGTCCCATCTTCATGCATTCTAAAATTTTCTTGGTTTGATTGAGCCTTTTGTGATAAAGTCTGCCACATAGGATCCTTTGATTGTGCTTCCTTAATCCTGAGAATAAGATCAGGTTGCACCATGAGATTACAAAATACCGTCGTCCCATTTTGGTCGTCTCTTGATTCGACATTCAGATTTAACTTTGACATCTCGTCAATGAGTTTCTGTTGCGTAGTCAATAGCATTGATCCGTAACTCTTCCTGCTTAATGCATCAGCTACCGCATTACTCTTTCCAGGATGATAGTGCAATTTCACATCATAGTCCTTGATCAGCTCTAACCATCTTCTCTGTCTCATATTCAACTCCTTTTGAGTAAAAATATACTTTAAGCTCTTGTGATCAGTGTAGATATCACATGTGGTTCCGTACAAGTAGTGTCGCCATAATTTCAGTGCAAAAACAACTGCTGCCAGTTCCAGATCATGAGTGGGGTACCTTATTTCGTGTTCTTTCAACTGTCGTGAAGCATATGCAATCACCTTTCCATTTTGCATAAGCACACAACCTAACCCCTCTTTTGATGCATCACTGTAGATACAAAATCCTTCATGTCCATCAGGTAATGTAAGAATAGGTGCCGACACAAGTAATTCTTTCAACTTCTCAAAACTTGTCTGACACTTAGAATCCCATTCAAACTTTACTCCCTTTCTAGTCAACTTTGTAAGTGGTAATGCAACTCGAGAAAATCCTTCCACAAATTTTCGGTAATATCCAGCCAATCCCAGAAAACTTCGAATTTCTGTTACTGATGTCGGAACTTTCCAATTGGTAATGGCTTGAATCTTTGCCGAGTCTACTCGGATTCCTTGAGTATCAATGACGTGTCCAAGAAATGATACAGAATCCAACCAGAAGTCACATTTCTCGAACTTTGCAAATAATTGATGTTGTCGTATTCTCTCCAATGTCATCTTCAAATGTTCTTCATGTTCTTCCTTTGATTTGGAATAAATCAATATATCATCAATGAATACTATGATGAACTTGTCGAGCCATTCTCGGAACACGTGATTCATTAATGCCATAAATGCTGCAGGTGCATTCGTAAGTCCGAAAGGCATCACCAAAAATTCATAATGTACATATCTGGTTCGAAATGCAGTTTTGTGAATATCCTGCTCTTTGATTCTGAGTTGATGATACCCAGATCTCAAATCAATCTTCGAGAATATTTGTGCACCTTGTAATTGATCGAACAAATCGTCAATCCTTGGTAGCGGATATTTATTCTTCACAGTGATTCGATTCAACTCCCTGTAGTCGATGCACATTCTCATGCTGCCGTCCTTTTTCTTTACAAACAGTACTGGTGCTCCCCAAGGTGACACACTAGGCCTTATGAAACCTTTATCTTGTAGTTCCTTCAATTGACTTTTCAATTCTTTTAGCTCTGCTGGTGCCATCCTGTAAGGTGCTTTGGATATCAGTTCCGATCCCGGAATAATATCAATAGAAAATTCCGTGCTTCGAATTGGTGGCAGTCCTGGCAAATCCTCTGGGAAAACATCTGAGAATTCTTTCACCGTGCAAATCTTATTTATTTTTGCTTCCACCTCAAGACATTGCTACAAAATCGTTCATGCAAGCTCACGCCTTCATAACAGATCTCTTTACCCGAATTCGTTTGTAGGGTTATGATCTTTCGATAACAGTCAATGCGAGCCTTTGCACTACTCAACCAATCCATTCCAAGAATTATGTCAAATTCTTTCATGTTGATGATGAACAGGTTGGCTTTGAATTCTTCGCTTTTCACAATCAGTGTTACATCATTGCATACATATTTAATTGTGACTGTCTTTCCTAATGGACTCAATACTTGCATTAAATGTAACAGTGGACTGAAGTGCAAATCAAGTTTCTCCACACAAGACTCGGAGATAAAAGAATTTGAAGCGCCAGAATCAAATAACACATAAACATCTTGATTCAGGAATTTAAATTTACCTCCGATCAACTCATGATCCTCTTCAGCACGGACAGCATACAATCTAGTTGGATTGCGCTGTTGTTGTCCACGTGGTTGATTTGTTCCTGAGGTTTGTTTCAGACTGGGACAATCTCTAATCCGATGATCTTTAGATCCACATTTAAAGCAACCTCCAGAGTTCCAGTAACATTCCCCAGTATGACTCCGATTACACTTGGGACAAACTTCATTCTTCTTAGTTTCAACGATCATCTGTCTGCGAGCTGGCGGTCTCTGATCTCTGTTTCTGAATTCAGGCTTTCTCTTTCGATTTTGAGGAGTCTCAAGATTCCTCAGTTCAGATTCCACGAACAATGCCCTCTCCATGAGTATATCAAATTTGGTATCCATGAGAGGTGCTACTTTGAGCCTGATGCCAGTGCGAAGACCTTGTCTGAACCTTGTAATCTTGCTGTTCTCAGACTGCAAATATAAAGGACAGAATCTGCCCAGCTCTTGGAACTTCCTCAGATATTCCAGCACAGTCATATTCTCAGTTTGCCTCAGCCTCAAAAATTCATCTTCTTTAGCCATTCGGACAGCGTCAGGAAAATATTGTTGCAGAAATTTCTCTCTAAAAATCGCACGTAATGGAGTTTCGTTCCATACTTACTTCCATTGAGGTCCACCAATGCTTTGCATTTCCTTCCAGAAATGGAGTCACTACCGTAACTTTTTCTCCATCGGCAATGTTTATGGCCTTCAGTAATTCTTCAATCTTAGTCAGCCATTCCTCAGCTTTCATTGGATCAGTCTCATTTCCAAAGTACGGTGGTCGGAGTGCTCGGAATCTCTCAAACTCAGTCCTTCTCGATGGTTCCGGCTGTAGTGGTGCCGAAACAACATTTTGTTGTAACACTCCTGCTATGATGCGACATATGTTCGTGATGTCCACCTCATTCATTGATCCCACGTTTATATTTGGGACTCCATCTTGACCTTGATCCACATTCCTATCTTGACCATCTCCTGAGTTGCGATTCGAGTCCTGTTCTTGGCTACCACTCAGATTGCTACTGGTTCTTCCTCTAGCCATTTGAAATCTTAAAAATAGAGTTTTATCGGAATAAATGATACTAGTTTAAAGAAAACAAATAAATTGTTTAAAGCAAGTAAAAACAAGTACGCACATAAGTTCAAACACACACACATGTAAAATCTTAGGTACTGATTCAAGCTTAACTCCATTACTCTAAATCCAAAACTTTTCCCAACAAGTCAAACCTAAATAAACTTATTCTTAAGGCAAAGGTCTAATCTCAAACCTATAAACTAAGGCTCTAATCCAAACTTATAAACTAATGCTCTGATATCAACTGTGACGGCCCGCCCACACGGGTCGCCCGCCGTATTCAATTGCTTGAATACAAGGCTACACTTAATTCAAAAACTTAATATCACTTTGAACTTATGTCTAGCGGAAACGTTTTTATTCTTATCGAACATTTGACTTAGTATTTTTTTACCCGTGACTTTTAACTTAGAAAAATTTGGGCAGAGTCTCCTCTTAAAAATTGTGCCCTGTGATCTACCAGATCAGATCACTACCACCACAATATCAAAACCATAAAAACAAAAACTAAACCAAAATAAACTTCAAATATCAAAATCCAACTAAAACATAAATAAATGTTTCATATCCTCAAAATAAAACTTAAACATGCCAACATACTCAAAACTTCATAATAAATCTAAATATCCTCCGCATCGTCTAAGTCTTCAACTCCATCTGTAATATGTCACATTACAGGTAAAGGTAAGTTGCAGCATTTTATAGTAAGCATAATAAACATTTGATAAAAAGTCAAAAACATCATTTTTCATAATGTGACGAAAAATAATATACTTTCATATCCAAAATAACTTTCACACATATATAGTTTAATCCGAGCAGTCAACGGAACTAAATTTCACGAAACGGAATCATAATGGAAATAACTGCACAGATAACCAACTAAACGTAACGGAAACGAATAACAATATCATATAATGTCTTAACATTATAGAACTAATCATTAAACATAGCCATGCTGTAATGAAACAAATGCATACTCAAATACGGATATGACACAATGATATCATTCCAGACTATACCCGCTGGAAGGGTATCGACAGATATTATACCCCCTCTGTCTTCGGGCAAAACGAAATGCGTTTCTTTATTCTCGTCGCTAACGAGCCGAAAGTATGCGCGTTTTTATCCTCGTCGCAATGCGAGCCACAACGAAACAAAAATATCCACAGTTCACAAACCTCAAATCATATTCATTGAATCAAAACAAACATGGCCTTTAAAAAATAGTTTTTCACACACAATAAAATGTTATTTCAAAATTACATTTTTCAACAAAATACATTTCTTATCAAAAATCATCTTTCAAAATAATTCTTGCATGCTTACTATTCGAAAATCATTTCAAAAATAAACAATACGAAATACTTAAAATAATTTGCGGAAACTTACAACTTCCTTTACGTACCTCAAAGCTTTCTATCAACGTTCAAGCTACAAACCTTCCCAAAATCTTCAAGATATCAAGGATTTCCTAATATCCATTTCAACATTATTAAAATCATATTCATTTAACTTGTTCTAGCACAACCTAACAAAATCCTAACTCTTATATTATTCAACACCATTTCGAATTAACATCCAAAACTTCAGAATATGTTTCGAAATTCCTTAAAATCCAGCATACAAATTTTCGAACCAAACACCATCCCAATTCTTCAAAATTCAGTCTCATATTCGAACTAAATTTCCAGAAATTATTTTTCGAAACTAATTCCAGAAATTCTTCGAACCAATTCTTAAAAAATTGTTCTTGACAATTTAAACCCCTAAAACTTCAATTTAAATTCAACTAACCTAAACACAATAATTAAAAATCGAAACAGCAATTAAAAATCGAAAACATAAAATTTCGAAACTTGAGAAAAAAAAAATCGAATTCATACCAATTGATGTCCAAATCCGAATTCCTCTCAGCTACTTGTTATTACTTGGATTTGAAAGTGATTTCCGAAGCTAAAATCGAAACCCACAAAATCTGGAATTTTTTTCTGAGTTGGGAAAATAAAGCATACGGTAATGGTTGGGATTTTTCTGACCTTATACAATCCAGAGTAGATGAAGGGACAAGAGTTATCAGCTTTGTTGGGAGAAGAAGAGGTGAAGCGAAACTGATGAAACGGACGAAACGAAGGAGACGAATTGAAAACGAAAAGAAGAAAGCTGAAGCGAATAAATGGAGCTGTGCGGATGAAGGCTGAAAATTTTTGAAGGGAATAAAACGTGATTAGTTTACACGTTTTTCAATCAATTTTTTTTTTTTTAATAAAATAATATTATTATCATTACTATTATTATTGTTTTTATTTAATTTAAAAAAATTTGGAACAATTATTTTCATTAAAATGGAACCATTACAATCTCCATACATTCTAAAAAGTTTCGTCCTCGAAACTTGCATCGCATTTTACATCTGGATATTTAGCATATAGTTCTTCTTCTTTTTCCCATGTTGCTTCATCAGGTGAATGATTACTCCACTGAACTTTAACAAAAGGAATTGTCTTAGTTCGTAGAATTCTCTCTTGACGGTCGAGTATCTTGATAGGATATTCTGAATATGTACACTCCTTGGATACCTCAATCTCTGTTGCCTTAAGCACATGACTTTCATCTGAAATATACTTCCTGAGCATCGAGACGTGAAATACATTATGTACTCGATCTAGTTCCGGCGGTAGAGCAAGTCGATATGCCAACGTTCCTATTCTTTCCAGAATTTCATATGGTCCTATGAATCTCGGACTTAACTTTCCATGCTTGCCAAACCTCATTACTCCTCTGAATGGTGATACTTTCAAGTATACCTTATCCCCTTGCTGAAATTCTAAATCTCGTCTGCGAACATCAGCCCAACTTTTCTGTCGACTCTGAGCTGTAAGTAATCTCTGTTTGATGATGGAAACATTTTCATTCGTGAGTTTGATCAACTCTGGTCCTTCCAATACCTTCTTTCCAACATCAAACCAACACTGTGGTGTTCGACATTTCTTTCCATACAAAGCTTCGAATGGTGCCATTTGAATACTGGATTGATAGCTGTTATTGTACACAAACTCTGCCAGTTTCAGATGACGATCCCACTGTCCTTGAAAATCCAAAATACATGTTCTAAGTAAATCCTCGAGGATCTGAATCGTTCTCTCAGACTGTCCGTCCGTCTGTGGATGGAAAGCTGTACTGTACTTCAAATTTGTTCCCAGCACAGATTGTAAACTCTTCCAGAATTGTGAGGTGAATCGAGCATCTCGATCCGATATGATACTGACTGGTATCCCATGCAAGCACACCACTTGATCAATGTAAAGCCTTGCTAAATCATTCATTGATGTGGTCTTCTTCATTGGTATAAAGTGAGCACACTTAGTAAGTCGATCAACAATAACCCAAACTGAATCCTTTTGTGTCGTAGTTTTGGGTAATCCAGTCACAAAATCCATAGTAATATGCTCCCACTTCCAGTTTGGTACATCCAAGTTTCTCAGTGTCCCTGCCGGCTTTTGTCTTCCAACTTTCACTTGTTGACACACTAAACACTTGGACACAAACTTTACGACATCTTGCTTCATTCCTGGCCACCAAAATAATTGTTTCATATCTTGATACATTTTATTCTGTCCTGGATGCATGGCCAATATTGTCTGATGGGAATCTTGTAAGACTTCGCCCCTGAGTGTTGATACAGCTGGAACAAATAGTCTATCATTGAATCTCAATGTCCCATCTTCATGCATTCTAAAATTTTCTTGGTTTGATTGAGCCTTTTGTGATAAAGTCTGCCACATAGGATCCTTTGATTGTGCTTCCTTAATCCTGAGAATAAGATCAGGTTGCACCATGAGATTACAAAATACCGTCGTCCCATTTTGGTCGTCTCTTGATTCGACATTCAGATTTAACTTTGACATCTCGTCAATGAGTTTCTGTTGCGTAGTCAATAGCATTGATCCGTAACTCTTCCTGCTTAATGCATCAGCTACCGCATTACTCTTTCCAGGATGATAGTGCAATTTCACATCATAGTCCTTGATCAGCTCTAACCATCTTCTCTGTCTCATATTCAACTCCTTTTGAGTAAAAATATACTTTAAGCTCTTGTGATCAGTGTAGATATCACATGTGGTTCCGTACAAGTAGTGTCGCCATAATTTCAGTGCAAAAACAACTGCTGCCAGTTCCAGATCATGAGTGGGGTACCTTATTTCGTGTTCTTTCAACTGTCGTGAAGCATATGCAATCACCTTTCCATTTTGCATAAGCACACAACCTAACCCCTCTTTTGATGCATCACTGTAGATACAAAATCCTTCATGTCCATCTGGTAATGTAAGAATAGGTGCCGACACAAGTAATTCTTTCAACTTCTCAAAACTTGTCTGACACTTAGAATCCCATTCACACTTTACTCCCTTTCTAGTCAACTTTGTAAGTGGTAATGCAACTCGAGAAAATCCTTCCACAAATTTTCGGTAATATCCAGCCAATCCCAGAAAACTTCGAATTTCTGTTACTGATGTCGGAACTTTCCAATTGGTAATGGCTTGAATCTTTGCCGAGTCTACTCGGATTCCTTGAGTATCAATGACGTGTCCAAGAAATGATACAGAATCCAACCAGAAGTCACATTTCTCGAACTTTGCAAATAATTGATGTTGTCGTATTCTCTCCAATGTCATCTTCAAATGTTCTTCATGTTCTTCCTTTGATTTGGAATAAATCAATATATCATCAATGAATACTATGATGAACTTGTCGAGCCATTCTCGGAACACGTGATTCATTAATGCCATAAATGCTGCAGGTGCATTCGTAAGTCCGAAAGGCATCACCAAAAATTCATAATGTCCATATCTGGTTCGAAATGCAGTTTTGTGAATATCCTGCTCTTTGATTCTGAGTTGATGATACCCAGATCTCAAATCAATCTTCGAGAATATTTGTGCACCTTGTAATTGATCGAACAAATCGTCAATCCTTGGTAGCGGATATTTATTCTTCACAGTGATTCGATTCAACTCCCTGTAGTCGATGCACATTCTCATGCTGCCGTCCTTTTTCTTTACAAACAGTACTGGTGCTCCCCAAGGTGACACACTAGGCCTTATGAAACCTTTATCTTGTAGTTCCTTCAATTGACTTTTCAATTCTTTTAGCTCTGCTGGTGCCATCCTGTAAGGTGCTTTGGATATCAGTTCCGATCCCGGAATAATATCAATAGAAAATTCCGTGCTTCGAATTGGTGGCAGTCCTGGCAAATCCTCTGGGAAAACATCTGAGAATTCTTTCACCGTGCAAATCTTATTTATTTTTGCTTCCACCTCAGAGACATTGCTACAAAATCGTTCATGCAAGCTCACGCCTTCATAACAGATCTCTTTACCCGAATTCGTTTGTAGGGTTATGATCTTTCGATAACAGTCAATGCGAGCCTTTGCACTACTCAACCAATCCATTCCAAGAATTATGTCAAATTCTTTCATGTTGATGATGAACAGGTTGGCTTTGAATTCTTCGCTTTTCACAATCAGTGTTACATCATTGCATACATATTTAATTGTGACTATCTTTCCTAATGGACTCAATACTTGCATTAAATGTAACAGTGGACTGAAGTGCAAATCAAGTTTCTCCACACAAGACTCGGAGATAAAAGAATTTGAAGCGCCAGAATCAAATAACACATAAACATCTTGATTCAGGAATTTAAATTTACCTCCGATCAACTCATGATCCTCTTCAGCACGGACAGCATACAATCTAGTTGGATTGCGCTGTTGTTGTCCACGTGGTTGATTTGTTCCTGAGGTTTGTTTCAGACTGGGACAATCTCTAATCCGATGATCTTTAGATCCACATTTAAAGCAACCTCCAGAGTTCCAGTAACATTCCCCAGTATGACTCCGATTACACTTGGGACAAACTTCATTCTTCTTAGTTTCAACGATCATCTGTCTGCGAGCTGGCGGTCTCTGATCTCTGTTTCTGAATTCAGGCTTTCTCTTTCGATTTTGAGGAGTCTCAAGATTCCTCAGTTCAGATTCCACGAACAATGCCCTCTCCATGAGTATATCAAATTTGGTATCCATGAGAGGTGCTACTTTGAGCCTGATGCCAGTGCGAAGACCTTGTCTGAACCTTGTAATCTTGCTGTTCTCAGACTGCAAATATAAAGGACAGAATCTGCCCAGCTCTTGGAACTTCCTCAGATATTCCAGCACAGTCATATTCTCAGTTTGCCTCAGCCTCAAAAATTCATCTTCTTTAGCCATTCGGACAGCGTCAGGAAAATATTGTTGCAGAAATTTCTCTCTAAAAATCGTCCACGTAATGGAGTTTCGTTCCATACTTACTTCCATTGAGGTCCACCAATGCTTTGCATTTCCTTCCAGAAATGGAGTCACTACCGTAACTTTTTCTCCATCGGCAATGTTTATGGCCTTCAGTAATTCTTCAATCTTAGTCAGCCATTCCTCAGCTTTCATTGGATCAGTCTCATTTCCAAAGTACGGTGGTCGGAGTGCTCGGAATCTCTCAAACTCAGTCCTTCTCGATGGTTCCGGCTGTAGTGGTGCCGAAACAACATTTTGTTGTAACACTCCTGCTATGATGCGACATATGTTCGTGATGTCCACCTCATTCATTGATCCCACGTTTATATTTGGGACTCCATCTTGACCTTGATCCACATTCCTATCTTGACCATCTCCTGAGTTGCGATTCGAGTCCTGTTCTTGGCTACCACTCAGATTGCTACTGGTTCTTCCTCTAGCCATTTGAAATCTTAAAAATAGAGTTTTATCGGAATAAATGATACTAGTTTAAAGAAAACAAATAAATTGTTTAAAGCAAGTAAAAACAAGTACGCACATAAGTTCAAACACACACACATGTAAAATCTTAGGTACTGATTCAAGCTTAACTCCATTACTCTAAATCCAAAACTTTTCCCAACAAGTCAAACCTAAATAAACTTATTCTTAAGGCAAAGGTCTAATCTCAAACCTATAAACTAAGGCTCTAATCCAAACTTATAAACTAATGCTCTGATACCAACTGTGACGGCCCGCCCACACGGGTCGCCCGCCGTATTCAATTGCTTGAATACAAGGCTACACTTAATTCAAAAACTTAATATCACTTTGAACTTATGTCTAGCGGAAACGTTTTTATTCTTATCGAACATTTGACTTAGTATTTTTTTACCCGTGACTTTTAACTTAGAAAAATTTGGGCAGAGTCTCCTCTTAAAAATTGTGCCCTGTGATCTACCAGATCAGATCACTACCACCACAATATCAAAACCATAAAAACAAAAACTAAACCAAAATAAACTTCAAATATCAAAATCCAACTAAAACATAAATAAATGTTTCATATCCTCAAAATAAAACTTAAACATGCCAACATACTCAAAACTTCATAATAAATCTAAATATCCTCCGCATCGTCTAAGTCTTCAACTCCATCTGTAATATGTCACATTACAGGTAAAGGTAAGTTGCAGCATTTTATAGTAAGCATAATAAACATTTGATAAAAAGTCAAAAACATCATTTTTCATAATGTGACGAAAAATAATATACTTTCATATCCAAAATAACTTTCACACATATATAGTTTAATCCGAGCAGTCAACGGAACTAAATTTCACGAAACGGAATCATAATGGAAATAACTGCACAGATAACCAACTAAACGTAACGGAAACGAATAACAATATCATATAATGTCTTAACATTATAGAACTAATCATTAAACATAGCCATGCTGTAATGAAACAAATGCATACTCAAATACGGATATGACACAATGATATCATTCCAGACTATACCCGCTGGAAGGGTATCGACAGATATTATACCCCCTCTGTCTTCGGGCAAAACGAAATGCGTTTCTTTATTCTCGTCGCTAACGAGCCGAAAGTATGCGCGTTTTTATCCTCGTCGCAATGCGAGCCACAACGAAACAAAAATATCCACAGTTCACAAACCTCAAATCATATTCATTGAATCAAAACAAACATGGCCTTTAAAAAATAGTTTTTCACACACAATAAAATGTTATTTCAAAATTACATTTTTCAACAAAATACATTTCTTATCAAAAATCATCTTTCAAAATAATTCTTGCATGCTTACTATTCGAAAATCATTTCAAAAATAAACAATACGAAATACTTAAAATAATTTGCGGAAACTTACAACTTCCTTTACGTACCTCAAAGCTTTCTATCAACGTTCAAGCTACAAACCTTCCCAAAATCTTCAAGATATCAAGGATTTCCTAATATCCATTTCAACATTATTAAAATCATATTCATTTAACTTGTTCTAGCACAACCTAACAAAATCCTAACTCTTATATTATTCAACACCATTTCGAATTAACATCCAAAACTTCAGAATATGTTTCGAAATTCCTTAAAATCCAGCATACAAATTTTCGAACCAAACACCATCCCAATTCTTCAAAATTCAGTCTCATATTCGAACTAAATTTCCAGAAATTATTTTTCGAAACTAATTCCAGAAATTCTTCGAACCAATTCTTAAAAAATTGTTCTTGACAATTTAAACCCCTAAAACTTCAATTTAAATTCAACTAACCTAAACACAATAATTAAAAATCGAAACAGCAATTAAAAATCGAAAACATAAAATTTCGAAACTTGAGAAAAAAAAAAATCGAATTCATACCAATTGATGTCCAAATCCGAATTCCTCTCAGCTACTTGTTATTACTTGGATTTGAAAGTGATTTCCGAAGCTAAAATCGAAACCCACAAAATCTGGAATTTTTTTCTGAGTTGGGAAAATAAAGCATACGGTAATGGTTGGGATTTTTCTGACCTTATACAATCCAGAGTAGATGAAGGGACAAGAGTTATCAGCTTTGTTGGGAGAAGAAGAGGTGAAGCGAAACTGATGAAACGGACGAAACGAAGGAGACGAATTGAAAACGAAAAGAAGAAAGCTGAAGCGAATAAATGGAGCTGTGCGGATGAAGGCTGAAAATTTTTGAAGGGAATAAAACGTGATTAGTTTACACGTTTTTCAATCAATTTTTTTTTTTTTTAATAAAATAATATTATTATCATTACTATTATTATTGTTTTTATTTAATTTAAAAAAATTTGGAACAATTATTTTCATTAAAATGGAACCATTACAGAAATATTTAGAGTTCAATGTAAAGAATAATCTATTTATTTTTATGTGTGCTATTTCAGATCATTTATTCATATTTCAACTATTTATGTGGTTTAAAATTTTTTATGTAAAATATAATACCAATAAAAAAAAATTATTTTTAATAATCAAGAATTTAAAATTATTTTTAATTTATAATTCAAATAATACTATTCTAAAGTTGCACTCCAAGAGTGCAACTTTAGAATAGTGTTATAATTTGCACTCTTGGAGTGCAAATTATAATAGAAGAATTTTTTTCTTTTTTTAAAATAAAAAATTAAATTAGCCAGCTTTTGCATGTCCTAGTTTGATTTTTTTTTTTTCAAAAAATTCTTTTTATAAATTTTCATTTGATTCCGATTGAACCAAAATAACCGATTTTTAATTTGGTTCGCTTTGTTAAGTCTCGATTGCTAAAAAAAGTTGATTTATTCGATTTTATAAAACATGGTTTAATCGATAACTGAATTAACTGAGTACACATCGTTACTCTCAAATCACAATTTTCAGCTTCCAAATTAATCTGATGAAACGATAATTAATTATAGAAAATCCAATATAATGGGCTCGCGCTTATTAAGAAAAATCTAGGTAAACCCAAGAAAAATTTGTTGGTCAAAAGCTGTTTCTAATATGCATTAAATATTATCACCCTTTTCCAATATACAATTACGTAAATACCGTATATTTAGGATTACGTGCTTTAAAACTTTTACAATAAATAGAGATAATATAACGTGTAATATTAAAATTTTGTATCTTAAAATTATCGAATATTGTCCAACTTTATACAACTACAAAATAACCCTTGAAAAAAGTTTTAAAAAATTTATCTTCTTCTTATAATTATCGCAAAAATTACGTTATTTTAATGTTTTTAATATGATCACGTCTTCTTAACTGATACAATTATTAACAGGATAATTTCAAAAACTAAGGCACCATTTTATGCCTTAGGAGGTGTATGCAAATGCTTCTCAGAAGTGTTTATCTATTTTTCAAACCAAAAAAAGAGATTTTTTGTGTTTGATTTATCTAATTCTGTTATTTGTTCTGCAGGTAAAAACAAAAATAGATAAACATGACATGTTTTTGATTGTTTTAATTTATGTGATGACCATTTTGTTAATTAATTCAATTTCATTAAGCTATTCTTTTAGTTAACAACAAAAACTCAATATTTTTTTGCTTAAAATAACTTTTTTCAACTTTAAGTAAAAGTAACATAAAAAATTACTTTAAATAAACAATTGCATATACACACTTAATGTAAGTCAACTATTGATAGGATAACTAATATAATCGAAAAATCAAGGCATTGTTTGGTGCTTTGTAAAATCAAAGCATTTTTTGGTGCTTCGTGTTCTTCTCTCGTTCAGCATTTGACTCGAGTTCAATAATAGTAATAATAGTTAATAATGAAACGCTATAATACAATCTCGATTCTATTAGTAATGATTTTGTGATATTTATAATATAAATGATCTTTTGTAAAAGCAAAAAAGGTGGTTCAAAAATTTGATTGGTGTATGACTGAGGATACCCGAAAAAGTAGGGAATATTCCGGCGAAGATCCAGGTGGTTTGAGGTTTCTCCGCCGTATAAATACCCACAATCTCTCCGCATTCTCTTCATCTCCAAACACTTTTACAACCACAAACCTTACAATAAAAAAAATACATTCTCTAATTCAAGGAAACTGTTACTCCTCCATTCACTCCTCTCTTTTTCTTCACAAATAAGAAGGTAATTAAATTAATAGTTATTAGTATTTTAATATTTATTTACATCTCTTGGTTTGTTATTAATCAGTTTTTCGTTTCTGGGTTTTGAAAATTGAAATAATAAATTTAAATTAATGTATCTGTTTGCATTTTGTAAGTATTGATCGATTTTATTTATGTTTGTCGGGTTGTATTCATTGGATCTTACGTTTGTTTTCTTGTTCCATGCAAAGGTGGTTACTGAGTTTTTTATATAAATTAATTTTGTTGAACATGGTTTAATAGTCTTGGATCTGATTTCTTTGTGTGTTTCTTGATTCTGATTTTTTTTTTATTTCAAGATTTAAGATTGCAATCTTTTCTTGTTGATTGATTTCCATGGAGAATGTAAAGAATTAAGCAAATTTAGAATTTGAAAAAAAAATATGTAAAATTTGGATAATCAGCTCTTGTTCTATCCATGCATATGATGATCAATATCAATCGATATCAAATTGAAAATTTAGATATTATTCGTGAAGCGATGAAATTTTTGATTCAGATTTGCTTCAAGAATTTTTGGAGAAGATACGATAAGATCACTAAAATTTGAGAAAAAATGCCACAAAAACAAATCGTACTCCTTAAAAGTAGGTGATTGATTATGCTGTGTTAATCTTCGGTTACTCTGATTCATTGCAATTTAAATATTTTCATACAATATGTTTGATTCATGCCGATAATTTTGTTGCAGAAAGAGGCAGTGGAAAAAGAATTAAGCTAAGAAAAGAAGAACAATGGCGGGGGACAACTTAAAAGTGCTGAACGCTCTCGATGTAGCCAAGACACAATGGTACCATTTCACCGCAATCATCATTGCAGGAATGGGATTTTTCACCGATGCATACGATCTCTTCTGCATATCACTCGTCACCAAAATGCTCGGCCGAATATACTACCATGTCGACGGATCCCCGAAGCCCGGAACCTTGCCGCCTAATGTATCAGCAGCCGTGAATGGCGTTGCTCTCTGTGGGACATTAGCGGGGCAGCTCTTCTTCGGCTGGCTTGGTGACAAAATGGGCCGGAAAAAGGTCTACGGAGTTACCCTCATGCTCATGTGCCTTTGCTCCATTGCATCGGGTCTTTCTTTCGGGAGCAGCCCGAAATCAGTAATTGCTACTCTGTGCTTCTTCAGATTCTGGCTCGGTGTTGGTATCGGTGGAGATTACCCTCTTTCGGCCACCATCATGTCAGAGTATGCTAACAAGAAAACTAGGGGAGCGTTTATTGCGGCAGTGTTTGCTATGCAGGGATTTGGGATTCTCGCGGGAGGCATTTTTGGTATGATTATTTCTACTGCATTTGAGGCGAGGTTCAAATCACCGGCTTACGAGGTTGATCCAATTGCCTCGACGATTCCTCAGGCGGACTACGTTTGGAGGATAATTTTGATAGCTGGTGCAATCCCGGCTCTGCTAACATTTTACTGGCGGCTGAAGATGCCAGAAACAGCCCGTTACACCGCCCTGGTGGCTAAGAACGCGAAACAGGCGGCCTCAGATATGTCTAAGGTGTTGCAGGTGGATATTGAGGCTGAGCAGCATAGGGTGGAGCAGATGGTGCAGCAGCAGAAGGCGGCATACGGGTTGTTTTCGAAAGAATTTCTACGACGCCATGGATTGCACTTGCTTGGAACTACAAGCACCTGGTTTTTGCTTGACATTGCCTTTTACAGCCAGAATCTGTTCCAGAAAGACATTTTCAGTGCAATTGGATGGATCCCTCCAGCTAAAACGATGAACACAATTCAAGAAGTTTTCACCATTGCCAGGGCTCAAACTCTGATTGCCTTGTGCAGCACAGTCCCTGGATACTGGGTAACAGTTGCGCTGATCGATGTAATCGGAAGATTCGCCATTCAAATAATCGGATTCTTCTTCATGACGGTCTTCATGTTTGCTTTGGCTATCCCTTACCACCACTGGACTCATCCAGATAACCGGATCGGGTTCGTGGTAGTGTACTCGCTCACCTTCTTCTTCGCCAATTTCGGGCCAAATGCAACAACATTCGTTGTGCCAGCCGAGATTTTCCCAGCCAGGCTGCGGTCGACGTGCCACGGGATATCAGCTGCATCCGGTAAATTGGGGGCCATAATCGGCGCTTTCGGGTTCTTGTACCTGGCACAGAACCAGGACCCGAAAAAGGCAGATGCCGGATATCCCGCTGGTATCGGGGTGAAGAATTCGCTCATCGTATTAGGTGTTATCAATCTTTTAGGCTTGTTGTTCACTTTCTTGGTGCCTGAATCTAAGGGAAAGTCTCTGGAGGAGATGTCCGGTGAAAATGACGACATTAATGAGGAAACAGGTGGCAGCAACAGGACAGTTCCGGTAGCATAGAATCTTCTCCTTGTTCCTTTTTTTTTCTTTCTAGTGTTGGATTTATATTGTTCTTGATTTCTGAATGAATCTGTAATTGCAAAGATAATCCATCTTTCAAGCGATTGAAAAAGAAGCTTTTCGCCAAAGATCAAAACCCGAAGCAAATACACAAATTTAACGATCTAATCATGGTGGGTGAAGGATTTAGATAGAAAACAAAATTTAGGATTCACAAATTCTTTTAGAAATCCGAGCTGGTCAAACATTTTATTTGTTTTAAAAAAATAAATAGGTCTTTGTCTTTTAGTAGACGAAGGGCTAAATAAATTTTTTATATTAATCGCGACTCGAACTCAACTCTATCCAAAAGAATATAAGCTATTATCCATCCCGACAAGAGACAAGACGGGATAGCTCATATATTTTTCTAATTTTATTTATTCGTTTTGAATGAATAACACCCGAGAAACTTATTTTGTTATAAAAAATTTGACGGGGCCCAACTTTTTCAAAGCCCCTTATAATTTTATCAAATAATTTTTGTTTTAAGAAATGTAAATAATTCAATAAAATAGAATAAAGTAAGATGACCATTGTAAGTAATTTTTCACAATTTTTCGTCTCCTTAAATACAAACATATATGGTTCCCTTGTCCGGTCTTTGTATGAATCTCATCTTTGTTGAGTTTATATTGAGGCATATTATGAGTTACTCGTGGAACTAAACTCTTCGAAATAATATTTTGGTTCGGAGCGTAATAAATGATTTGGGTCTAAATTAAATTAAATAAAAAAGGTGTTTTTTGCAAATAAATTAGTGAGTTTTAAGTTAAATTAATAATTTATGGTATAAGTAGGAAATTGAATGGTATAGAAGTAAAATCTAGGGTTGATTTAAAAACACATACCTCCCTCGTTTACACACACTAAAAACGTTTCCTTCCCTCCTTACACCCTCACGCTGCCGCCTCTTCTTGCTGGGAAGGAACACTTCACCTTTGTTTTTAAGCTCCATTTGTCGTTCAGATTTGGGTAGGTATGATGCTACAAGATGCCTTGACATTTGTTCTTTCATTTCGATTTTTTGCTGTTTTTGGTCCGATTTCTGCTGCTTCCTGGTTCGAAAATCTGGCTGGTTTGGTTCGAATTTCTTGGTGATCTGGTTCGATTTGTTCGGTTGTTTGGACTTGCAATCTTGTTGTTTCCTTTTGGTTTTTAAACCATCTTGTTAGATTAATTTTCCTAGCTGCTCTAACTCGATTTTTCCTGCTGCTTGTTGGTCGAAAATTGTACTGTTTTTGGGACTGAAAGTTATATTGCTCTTGGGTCGAAATTTGTGCTGGCTTGTGGTTGAAATCATGCTACTATGTTGAGTTTGAAACCTTGCTATAATGTTCGAAAATCTTGCTGTCTTAGGGTTCAAAAATCTGCTATATTAGTGTTCGAAAGTATTTCTGTTTAGTTGCTGAATCTTCATTCGAAATCTAGTTATTTTGGTTCGAAAATTTTATGGTTTTGGGCTAAAAAATCTTGCTGTTTTAGTTGAAATCTTGCTGATGTTGGTGGTCAAATTTAATTGCTATTTGGACCAAAATCATGTTGCATGTAATCGAGTTTATGTTGCTGAATTGAAAATCATGCTGATAGAATAGGCTGCTGAAGTGGATGAAGTTAAGCTGCAGTAACGAATCGAATTAGGCTACTTCATCTAAAAATTTTTTTTGTTTCGAGGGAAAAATTATTGCTTATGATTTCTTAGTGATTTAATTTCTAATTCGTGAGTTTAAGTCTAAGCTTCGTTAATTATGAACTGAATGAGTATATCGATTCTCTGAGGTACTTTGTTATTATTCTATGCTACTATGTCGATCTAATGTGCTGTTATGTTGGAGTATTCTTGGTTGATGCTATGCTTAGTTCCCTGTTTCACAACATACCTTGATTTGATTTTGAAATGTGTAAGCCATAGATGAAGTGCTCGTAGAACATGTTCAATTCCCTTCATATTTCCTGATTTTAGTGTCATTCCTTGGGCGCTACGATCGCATATTAATGGTTATGGATTCTAGTTTCTATATGGTGGAAAATATTTAAAATAAAGATGTACAGAACTAGAATATAGTAACACGAGGAAAGTAGTATTATTTGGGTAGAGCCGTTCTATTAAGTTACTGCTTTGTTAATACTTATTGATGAATGAGTTATTGAATTATTGTAGATGCTCCCACGAGCCTCCGAACGTCGGGGGTAGCTTGATCAGGGTTGTCGACCTTAAGGTACGTATTGACGTACGAGTAGGCGTGCTATAAAATAATTATATCCATGCATACATGTATTGTTAAACGTGATGTTTAAATGTAATACACTGATATGCAATTTGAGTATAATGTTTGTGGCATGGTGATTATGTAAGTGTACGTAACCGGGTATGTGAGTTGAGTTGAATGCTTATGACATGGGTGAATACTAGAAATCGTGGAGAATTGTAATGGTTGATAGGCATAATGGCCTCTAAATTATTGATAGCCACGAATGAGCAAAATGTTACGTATTGTTGGATTGTCAACTATTCTCGGTGATGAGTATTATGTTAAATGATGATATTGAACTTGATGATTATGAAATTGTGGAGTTGTGATACATGAACAGTTTGAGAGTTCTCTTGCTATTTCAGGGACAAACATGAAGTATTACTTTATGATACTGTAATATTTAATTCGTGAATCACTAATTGCGTATTTGATATCGATATGTAATTCAGTTAGTGTATGCTCACCCTATGTGGAGCTGTTTCTGTTGAAATAGGTACCACAGATACAAAGTTATTTTGGAGTAGCAAGCAAGCTCGAGATTGGTTGGATAACATTGATTCCGGAAGCATAGTATGAGATTGGGTAAATTGTATCTTTATTTATGCAATTAGATGGGTATTCATTATTCGTGGCTCGCCTGTTAGCACCTAGATGCCTGTATATGGTTTGTATGGATATTTCGAAATTCTTCTTCTATTCAAGTGTGATAGATGTATATTAAGTTGAGGAGAAGTTGATTTATGATTGGAATACGTAGTTGATGAGTTATTTTCCCCGGTATGTTTAATTTACGGGGAGAATTTGCCCAAATTTTTAGATAGTTCATGTTACGATTATTGGATATGTTGGTGAGAGTCTGAGACTTAATGCATATGAGCAAAAGATTTTACCACGCGTTGCATATTCTATCATGCGTGTTTATATATGTGTATCTCACCATGATGAACAATGCAAATTAAATCGAAGAAATTTTTATGGAAGTGACATCATTAATGTCTAATTGTTGTAATTAATGGGATGGTGTAATACCCTTGTCCCATATTGGTTGTGGATGAAAATTTAAAGTGGTTTATAAAGGCTTACACTGGACTATTATAGCAACTTGGGTTAACTATTTTCGTAGAGCGAGGACGGAACGAAGTAGTTGTTATAGGAGCCTATTGTGAACTTGCGCTTGCGCGGGCCAGGGCGTGACATAATGGTATCAGATCCGGTCACAGGCAGAAAACACCGGGAGATAAGTGCTATGCGGGGCAAATTGCTACGTGCGTGGGAGCCACCTCTTGAGCCTAAAGGGGTAAAGTGCTACACGACGAGGGCCACCTCTTGAGCCTGCGGGTCAAAGTGCCTCGTGCGTGGGAGCCACCTCTTGAACCAGCTTGGCAAAGTGCTATATGACGGGAGCCACCTCTTGAACCTATAGGAGACATATCTAGATTCTCGGTGAATCGATGAGTTAGGTGGTGACGAGGACGTCACGTTCTAAAAAGGAGGGGTGATTGTAAAACAACCCTTGTTCCACATTGGTTGTTGATGAAAAAGTGGTTTATAAAGGCTTACAATGGACTATTATAGCAACTTGGGTTAACCATTTTCGTAGAGCGAGGACGGATATGAAGTAGTTGCTATATGAGCCAATTGTGAAGTCGCACTTACGCGGACCTGAGCCCGGGGCGTGGACAGATGGTGTCTTGCAGGCAATCTGCTATTTGTTGTATTTGTTGTTTCGTGTAATTATTATATGTTCTTTGTTAAAAAAGACATACTAGTGTTAAAAAACATACTAGCATATATAACATTTTCAAGTATCATTTTCTTGAAAAGACATTTCATCTTATTTTTATATTTTCCAACTTAATTATCATTTATCAATACATTTTCTTAAATTTTAAAATAACTTTACAACATTAAAATAATAACTATATATGGTAACATGTCATCATCAAAAATTCAAAATATTTATTATATAATATAAACTGTTAAAATATATCTTCAAGAATAAAATTATGAACACATTACATTTTCCAATCCAGTATCCTAAAATTTAGTTTCTCAAACTATTCTTAAAATTGGCCCAAACTTTGCTTAATTGATTTTTTTTATAGCATAAACATACATTATATTAATTAACATGAGGTACAGGAAATATCCTATCAAATGTCAGAACATACAACAAAAACAAAAGACAATAATATAGAAATATTGCCTAACGAGAGCATTAACAGACACAGAATGAAGAGATGAACTAAATAGCCAATGATAGAGTGAATGATATCATAATCGCAATAACATGACCTAAAGTGTATGGTCCACCAGAGCCAAGTTAGACCCCTTCAAGGCCCAACCATGAAACTAGGATATGGTCGAATAAGAGAATTGTCATCCATAAAATCTTAAGGTATAAATGAGGATAAATGAAAGATAGGAACTGATGAAATACAATCTTTCATTGATATCTGTCTATTAAAGAACATCACTAGACGACGCACGAAATTCAAATGT
The DNA here is from genome assembly GCA_907163345.1 of Haberlea rhodopensis. Classification (NCBI taxonomy): domain Eukaryota; kingdom Viridiplantae; phylum Streptophyta; class Magnoliopsida; order Lamiales; family Gesneriaceae; genus Haberlea; species Haberlea rhodopensis. Next base: position 4,000,121 of record CAJQUN010000005.1, on the reverse strand, counting down.
CTAAGTAGTCGAAACCAAGTAAAGGGAGAATGGGAGCTGACTGGACAAATTTAACCCTTCCGAATAAATGGTCACAATTTCAAAATTAGGGGTTCGACGACGTCCCATGTGAAATAAATCCCTTCTCATGTTTCGTGATCGCGCAGTGCAAGAAGAACACAATAACGAGGAAGAAACAGATCTAAATCGTTGATCGCAGGATCGCAGCCAACTTAATCTCGTTACAACATGGATTCTGAAGGTAAATCAACCATTTCAGCTACTCTTTGTTGTGTTTACCCCGATCGCATCATTTGGTTTCACAATCTTTCATTCCTTTCGACCAATTTTCACAGGACAACGAACTACTTCAAACCCTTCTGCGATGCTGACTGCCCTTTTGTGCAAGAGGGCCAAACTGCATGAAGAGCTTCGGAATATAGAGAAACAGGTGAAATAATGGTTCATTTTATAGTACTTTTGTGAGGTCGTGCTTTATGTGATCATAAATTGGTTTTTTTTTTCCTTGGATGTGATTCTGTAGGTATATGATATGGAGACGATTTATTTACAGGATCCAAGCCAATGTGGCAATGTCTTGAAAGGTTTTGAGGGGTTTTTGTCGTCCTCCAAGAATACTGCACTGTAATGATATTCTTGGCATGCTTTCCTTTCTTTGGTTTCTAGTTTTTATCCAGAAATATACTTAAAAATGATGGATTTGTGAAATAATACACCACCTTGTGCATTAAAGAAAATTGACTAAAAAATAATGCTAATATGCTACCAATCATTGTTTCTGGATTGTGTTTTGGATTCAATTTCGTACGACTCTTTTTCATGTTTTAATTTTCTTTTATGTGTTCGTTTCAGATATTTGTTTTTTTTCTTGAATGTTGATGATTACTATGAACCAATAATTATATAGTGGTGTTCTTTCCATTGCAGCTTGAAACGATCCCGGAAGTTTCAGCCTGAAGATAGGCTCTTTTCGTTATCTTCAGTCACTTCACCAGCTGTATGCCTTTTATTTATCGTGTATCTTTTTCCAAATGTGCTCAAAATGTTATTTCTTGTGGCTAAATCAAGTGTAACTGTGTACTTTGGTGTGGTATAGGTTTTAAAAGATACTTGGACTTTTGCTTCATAATTTTTGTGTCGGTGATTACGTGTGTTTTAACTAATGTTGATTTACCCGAAGTAAAATTTCAGCTGGCCTTGAAACAAGGCATGATCAAATTTGAGATAGGATACCACCACGGTCTTTTGGATTCCTTATTTTATTTTTTAAATTGGATGCGTTATTTCGATTTTGGTTGTGGTTATTGAATCTATCTTTTCTGTTATCGACTGCTACATTTATAGAGACTTGGTCCGGTTCATTTTCTCGAAAGTAACCATCTTGACACAATATGTTTGTGTATATATTTTGTGTATCAGGCCGAAGAAGTTGCACGGGACGGTGTTATAGCAACATATGGACCGTAAGTTTTAACTTTTCGGATAGCTAATTCCCTCAGTTTGATTCATGTAGGATACTTTTAGCGGCTTTGTATTAGTTTGTTGAGGATCCAAGTCATAACTTCGTTTTGAAATGATATCTTAAACATATGCTTGATACATTTGGCAGGGGAAAACCGAAAAAAGGTAGAGGACCAAGAGAGGCAAAGAGAAGGCAATCAAGCGAAGTTGACTATTACTATGAAGATGATACTGATTTGATGTAACCAGCATTCCCTTGTTTTTGGCTGGAGTTTCTGCGTTTTCAGCTCTACAAGGTTTTGGTGGTTATAAAACATATATAATCAGTAGAATCCTCTTGTTTCGATCAATATTTTACCATCTTTGATGTACATAGTTCTAATTTCTATTTCTGTCTCGAAGTTCATGTACTTTTTTCATCGCTGGATTAGCTGTCACTGAACTTACACAAGCTAATGTCATGGGATGATAGTTCGCTACCATGCTACTGCATCTGATAAGGGTGAGAAGGAAACGCAGCTTCTTGGTCCTTGGCTTACTCCTTTCTCCAAATTGTGCGGATTTCACGTAATCACATGTTTTTTTTATATGTAGAACTCATACATGTTTTAATACATCTAGCAATGTGTTGCGTATGGAATGTTATGTCTGTGAATCATATCATATACCAGTTGTTTTCTTTCAGTCAGTGATACTACCTCACCTCTTCTTCACTTCGAGGATCATATATCAAATCACTATTACAAAACTTGCAGTTGCTAGTCGTTGCACATAAGCCATTTCCCAGATTTAGCAACAATTGACTTGAATCCAAAAAATAGAAAATGGATGGATTTTTTCGCGAGTTCCATTACGAAAACGGATATAGAATTAGCGCACTGATCGTTTTCGTAATGGAACTTATATCTTTTTTGTTGGAAAATATGGATCGATTCAGCATGGAACCTTGGTTGAAAATGGAGTAAGACTATTATTCGGTTAAGAGTGTCTCTTTATCCAAAACACATGAAATCCACTCCATGTCATTTGAAATTCATTCTCAATATCTATGTCCATTAGACTCTACCGCCACATTGCAGATCTTTCAACCCTACTATAAACAAACAAGCTTCAATTTTCAGCTCCTAAAATCTAAAATAACACCGAGTGGGTTGTGATGACGATTTTAATTGCGTTACATTGTAAAAAACTATTTGCAAGTTGGTATAATTTGATGAAATTTTCAGTATTATTATTAAAATTATCACTCGTCTATCTCATTAGATTTGCTTCAGTATTAAGAACCCATGTCTTATTTCGTAATGTGGGAGTAAAGTTGTGTTTGATTTGATTGGAGTACTAGAGGCTATTTGTTATGTTGTGTAGTGCTAAAGAAGAAAAGTTTGTCGCTGCGTTTGATCATGAGAAATAAAAGTAAAAATAACGGATCTAAAATCAATTTGGAAACTGTGCTCTCCGGTCTTGCTGGGATAGATAAAAATCCATCCTATTTTGGGCAGACTCGATTTCGAGTCGTGCTTGGCGCAAAAAAATCGGTTTAGTCCCTACTCAACTCAAAAAAAAAAAAAAAAATCAGTTTGGAAACTCAGATTCATCCGAGCAACGTATTTCATGTCTTAAAATTCAAATCTATGTGATGAGGTCAACTGGGGTAGAGCTCACTGATTTAATACCTATTGATGAGGATCGATTGTAGTGTAATCCTTCCACATCTCCGCTTCTGCAACTTCTGGAAAGATCTACTAGAAGACTTGATTTATGCAAACTTATTATACAAACCCACTTAGACCACAAGTAACATTTATGAACTAAACTCCTGGCAATAGCAACAGACGCCTCTGTCTACACCAACTCACTAGCTTGCATATTCTTTACTGACTATATGCAAAGACCCTATGTAGATAATATGTTTCGCAGTTACTACAAACACTCTTTTACATTCAACTCACTTATATTAAGATTATAGTGTGTTGGGTTGACACAAATGATTCTATAAATACTCAGATAAAGCTTTCAACGATGGTGCCTGTTTTGGGGTTGCTCTCACTCAAATGATATATCTATTATGCTCCCATTGTTTAAATCTCTTCGGATTCTTGATAGTCTTCTGTGTTTTAAATCTCCGAATTATTCTCTCTCTCTCGATCTTCGATCTTTCAAGTGTGTATATATATCATTCGAATCAATTTGTTTATTAGTCTTGTACTTTCTATGACATCTTCGTAGCATGTCTGTATTTTCAACGGTCTTATTTTAATCGTTGGCTTTCTGCAATTCAGTTGTTGACGACTCCGCTGGTCTGCTTCTCTTCAGTTGAGTTGAACATTCAACTAGCCTAATATACTCAACGATATTAACTCAGCTGGTTTTTGTATGTATCAGTTGAGTTAATTACTCGTCTAATTTCTTCTATTTAACGTATTGATTGCATCAACTTGGTTGAAACCTTCCTATTTCGCTGGTATGCTTCGAAGCAAATCAACCTTTATATATCATCAACGTGGAATATTCCAAATAGAGAATGGTACACCTCTAGGATATTGCTCACGAGTAGCCTTAATATTTCCGACTATAAATGTCACTAAGTGGAACTTTACAAGGCGAAAATAGTGGTGAAACAAAGTAGCTAATGATGGAAGTGGGTAGGCGGCACCGATATGTATGTCTTTTGAGATGGTAATAATCTCAATTAGCACACCAATAATAATAATAATAATAATTACTTCAAATTTGTTCGCATCATCAAATCATTAAGCTAGTAAAATACTAATTAAATAGAAATGTAACATAATTATCATTTGACTTGCTACCTTTTACACAAGTTTTTTTTATGAAATCTACTAGGAAGATTATTTTCCAATACGTTATGACTTATAAATTATAATTAATAAGCACAAATTAAGTATCTTTTTTCTTATTTGGGTTCATTAAAACAGTAATTAATTTGGATTAAGGCGATGCCTAATCTTAATTAGTTCTTCAAGAAAATGACCCCTTTGATAAAATAAAAAAATGACCCTTTTTTAATGTATTCATAGTAGTGTCTAATTACTCTTACACAACTGAATTAATATGGATAAGCATTATACTTTTTTTTTGTTTTTTTGAGCAATAAGCACTGTACTTTTTAATATGTTCTGCATAATTTCAAAGGATTTAGACAAATTGGCTGAGCTGAGCACATCCAACAGTTTGATTTAATTTGAGCACATCAAAAAATTACAGTTTACCCCTAAAAAATATATTTTGTCCCGCAAATTATAGTTTGGCCCTCTAAAATATTTTTGCCATCCATTTTATTCAAAATATATTTTGTCCAATAAACAAAAATTATGCTCTGCAACTGCCCATATTAATTTGATTTTTTTTTTAGTTTGATTAAAAAAATTTGGGCCAATAATTAGAATATAAATTCTAAATCCAAAAACAAATATATATGAAATTAATGGGACGACCAGGGCGGTATCCCGACGATTTGTCATTTCACTTCTCTCAGAGTTGGTTGGTCTAGGGTTCTAATCTAACTCCTCCCCGTCCCCTCCCCTAAATATATATATATATATATATATATATATATATATATATATATATATATATATATATATATATATATATATATGAAATTAATGGTACACACATAATTTGGGGTTTATTAATTAAATAACCTTAATAAAATAAATAATTTCAAAAATAACCCGAAAAATAAAAATATTTCAAAAGTAACCTAAACCGCCAACTGGGTTGGCGTGTCCAATTGGTCACGCCAACTCAGTTGGCGTCACCTAATAAAATTTTGGTCACGCCAACTCAGTTGGCGTGACCAATTTAAAATATATTAGTCACGCCAACTTAGTTGGCGTGACCTTTGTTTTTTACGGTCACGCCAACCCAGTTGGCGTGACCATTATTCACGCCAACTGGAGCTGCAAGTTGGTGTGAATAATTATTGGTCACGCCAACTGAGTTGGCGTGACCAATAAATATCATGTGTCACGCCAACTGAGTTGGCGTGACCAATTAATGGTCACGCCAACTGAGTTGGCGTGACTTGGAGTTATAAAATTTCCGCAACCCTTCTTCTTCGGCAACAACTTCGGCGATTATTACAGTCTAAATTCTTCCTCGCGTTTGACCTCCAAGTTACTATCGTTTTTTTCTCATTTTGCTTCCAGTCACTTCGTAGTTTCAGATTCAGAATTTAGAGGTAAAAATCATGTCGCCGTGAATTAATTTCTGTCACACTTTTTCGCTGCCGTCCGCCGCCCCCCGCCGTCGGCCGCCGCCGCCGCCGGTTGCTGATGGCTGGTGGTTGTCGGCGGTAGCATCGTCATGTTTTATCAGTTTTAATTTATTTTGTTTACTTTATGTTGTCTATATGTACTAATATATTTTTTGTTTCATATAATATGATGGATCCGATGAATGTACCAGGCCCGATCGATGATCATCTGTTGTTATTGCAGTCATGTCATCGTTCTGAAGATGTATGGGCAGGTGATATTGATCGGTCCTTGCGTCTGAGAAATCCGAGCAGCTATTTTTGGGATCTTTGCCCATTTGACACACGTGTTGTAAGTATGTTACATGAGTTTGGGTTTTATGGTGTATATAGGTGTAATAAGATTACCATTGACCCTCATCTAATCACGGCGTTAGTAGAGAGATGGCGTCGTGAAACGCATACATTCCATCTGAGATATGGAGAGGCGACTATTACACTGCAAGACATTGCAGTTATTTGGGGTCTGCCAATAAATGGTCTTGCAGTGTCAGGTGCCAATTTTGATAAGACAATACCCGAGTGGCAAGAATATTGTTATCGTCATTTGGGATTTACACCAGATCCGGGTCACTTTAAAGGTGCATGTTTGTTAATGTCTGCGTTGAGTCATCATTTAATAGTAAATCGGATCCATTTGCATAGTACGGCGGATGAGGTTGCTAAATATGCACGAGGTTGTGCATTATTAATGATAGGTGGGATTATGTGCCCCGATAGCTCCGGCAATACTGTAAAATTATTGTACATACAGAAATTAGAAGATATCAGTTCTGTTGGTAATTTTAGCTGGGGTAGTGCTGTGCTGGCATTCTTATATCGTGAGTTGTGCACTTCAGCGGAGAGAGGGAAAAAAGTAATATGTGGTGCATTACAACTCCTACAGGTAATCGTTACCTTTATTTTAAAATACTGAAAAAATATATCTTGCATATTTAATTTATATTCTTCATGTTAATGTTTTAGATTTGGGCATGGTCCCGGCTCAAAAGTTTAGCTCCTCGACTCGGACGCCTGAGAATTGATATTGGGCCAATACCAATCGATGAGGACAATTACTTACCTGTTGCTCCATATGGTGCAAGGTTATGTATCACAAATTATTTTGCAATGTATAATATTATATTTAATATTTTGTTATATAATTTATGTTTTTTTATGATGATTATGAGTACACAGGTGGACATGTAAAGTAAGATTTACAGAAACTGGCACACATTCATTACGAATTATTAGGGACATCCTTGACCAGCAGCCATTAAGCCAAGTAATTTTATTTTTATATTCATGTATAAAACATAATAGTCTTTGAACATTATTTTAATGTAATACTATATTTGTAGTTTAATTGGCAGCCGTACCCTGATGATTATATTGAAGGACTGCATACTGAGTTATGGACATACAGCGGGCCACTCATTTTGTATGACATAGTTGAGATGCATCGTCCTGAGCGGGTTTTCCGTCAGTTCGGCATGGTACAAAACATCCCACCAGATCCACGGTCAGGGGATGATATATTACATGTAGTTAACCGCAGGGGTAAAACAAATAATGACTGGTCTGCACACCATAGGCGGTACACGACTATATGGGGAAATGCACATGCTCATACCGTGGACAGCCCGCGATATGAGTCAGCTGGACAGGGTGTAATTGTCGGGTACAATGACTGGTATGGACGAGTAACACGTAGATTCATTGGCCATCAACGACAATTTGTGGAGGCTGGTTATCAACATGGAGATGGCCCGGCATGGCAACATGTGGTATGTTGCTTTATTACATATGTATTACATATTTGAAAATTGTGTTTAGATTTAAATACTTAATAAATGTTCACTCATTTCAGATTGATCAGCTGTCGCAATTAACAGTTACCTGCGACCGTAATATCGCTGAGGAACAATCCGTAGGGGCGTACATGGATGCATTTTGTGATGTCAGAAATGTCATACAAAATGTGTTGCATGTCGCGCAGGAACGACGCGATAGAAACTTTCCGCCCTACGAAGAGGGACATGCGACTCAAGGTGAACAAGTACAGCCGATGCATGTGAGTGATGAAGAACAAGTATAGTCGATGCATGCGGGTTTTGGAGATGCTGGCCCTTCAAGCTATGTCCCGACATATATGCCAGGTCCCTCTTCATCATATGCCAGTGACATGTACGCTGATTATTATACTCCTCGACCACAGCATCAGTTGTATGACCAAACGCATTTCACGCCTCATCAACCCATGTACTCACAAGAACAAACCAGCCCAGATGTGAATATTAGATTCCCCGAGATATATGCATCGATGTCACCACAATTTGCCGTGTCACTGTACCTGTAGTGCAAGAAGACCCACCCATTCAGGAAGGACGCGGTCAGAGACGGAAACAGCCACGTCGTTGTGGTACTGGAGGGGCATTATAGAGTTTTAGCCTTCATATATGTAGTCATGTTTGCCTATTGTGAATCTTAGTATTAAATGTAATGAATGTACTTCCATATGAATGTCTTATTTGATATGTGACAATAACAATAACACAATAACAATAATAATAACAATAACACAATAACAATAACAATAACAAGAACAATATCAAAAACAATAACAATAACAATATCAAAAAACAATTACAACTTTATCGGTTTTGGGAACTCGATGCCATATGTCGTCTTGCCCGGGCTTCAGGCCAATCCATCTCATTTTGCATGCGTGTTGTTCGGTCTCGACCTCGTCTTCTTATAGTACGCAAGGTGGAATTGTGGTACAGTTTGAATGACGGGGTTTCCCAATACTGCTCTCCCCATAATGGCTCAAATTCACCTTGATATGTGCTCCAATATTCTTGCATATTATAATACTCATTGACAAATGTTTTTGCGTTTATGCCATAAGCTCGACATACTTGTAATCACATGTGAGCAAGAAATCCCAAATTCTTTCCACTTCCCACAAGAACATTCCCTTGATTCTGATCCAGCTTTCCAACACAAGTCTTTTAAGTGCACGTTTTTGAAACGACTATTAAAGTTTGAGCAAAGATGTCTCAAACAAAATCGATGCACTCCACGGGGGGGTTTAAAGTCGGGGATACAGTCGGCTGCTGCAATAAGGCCCGGATGTCGATCAGAAATCAAACACACGCCGCCAGATTCTCCAATAATGTGTTTGCTAACCATCTCCAAGAACCATTTCCATGACAAAAAGTTATCTTCATCGACAATTGAAAATGCCAGCGGTAACACTTGATTATTCGCGTCCATGGAGACAGCAATCAACATCTTATGCTGATATTTTACATACAGATGTGTGCCATCCACTGTAATAACTTGACGACAGTGGCGGAAACCATCTATGCACGGTTGGAAGGCCCAGAAAACATAACTCAAAGTTTTTTCTCTCGGTCTTGCATTATCAAGATGATCCCACTCCACGACTGTGCCTGGGTTCCATTTTTTCAAAGCTCCCATATAGAAAGGTAATTTGTTGACCGAGCTCTCACAGGTTCCATACACGTTCCGTATTGCACGTTTCAAACTATGCCAGCCCTTTGCATATGATATTTCAAAGCCATACTTATCTTTCACCGTTTGAATCACATACTTGATTTCATAAGCTGGATCACGACGAACGATTCCCAATAACAAGCTAGCAATCATATTCTTATCCAAGTTCGAATGATCAAGCGACAGCTCACTCAGCAGACAAGTGTGAGGACCACCATATTTGGTTATTTTGAATAACCCAACTTTTTTATCCAAACATGCACGCAGGTACCATCTGCAAGGTATATCCTATGTACCGTGTTTGCATATTACTTTCCACAATGTTTTTGTACTCTTAACAACATGGTACTCACGTTTTGCAACACGTACTAAATAATCCTTCACAGCTGCCTGCAGATGAAATTTATCTTTGAAGACCATGTTGCGATGGATTTCACCTTTGGAGTAATCATAAAAACTCCCCCAACGGCCTGTTGATTGTCAATCGAATCTCCAAAAACTTCTGGATGTGTCATGGAAAAGAATGGGATTGTTGGATAAAGATTATGATCATTTGTCATGGTTGGTGCCCCCTCCTCTTGGTTTTCAACTGCTTCTGCCATCACACCAATATCAACTTCATCATCATCAGCATCAGTCTCATCATCAGATGGAATCCCCTCTGGTTCAGAATTAATTTGATCACCAAAATCAGCAAAACTGTCTGCTCGTGGCTCAGCGGCAACATTATCAACATCTACTGGATGATCATCTCGGTCTCCACCACTATATGAACCCTCAGCTTGATGTCGAGCAACAAACGTCTCTTGAATAACAGATGTCGTCAATCCTTCTGAAAAACTGCCACTCATTGGCATTTCTGGAACATAATCATAATTCCTTGGTTCTGCTTGTATATAAAATTCCAAGCAACTATGACCCTGTTCTGAATCAAGTAGCCATGCTAAATTGTAATCATCATCTATGGGTAAAACAGTCTGACGTAACCCCGAAAAATCTTTGAACATATGCCTAGCATATAATTTCAAAAGAAACTGGTTGCGATCGAACCCAGTGATATCATATATTTTATCTAATAATTGTAGAAAATTAATTGTACGCCGTATAGTTGTACCTCTTGATGGACCACGATCATATCGGACGAACTCAGAATCTTGTATAATATTACCCCCCAATAAAATAAAACTTGAATAGACATATTTTGATAACTACAGAAAACTATTACTAGTAGCTAATAAAATCTTTTCTGATGTAGAAGATCAGCTTAAGCTGCAACTACAGAGCATAATCAGAATTTTATCATATAATAAAAATATTAAAAGAGAAGTTGTGAATTAGTGAGAAAACTAAGAGGCGGACGGCTTTATTTATAGCACATTTAGTGCCGCCAACTCAGTTGGCGGCACTATTAAAATAATGTCACGCCAACTGAGTTGGCGTGACCCTATAAAACAAAGGTCACGCCAACTCAGTTGGCGTGACTACTATTTAACGTTGGTCACGCCAACTGAGTTGGCGTGACCAATATTTTATATGTCACGCCAACTCAGTTGGCGTGACCTATTGGACCCGCCAACTGAGTTGGCGGGTAAGGTTAGTTTTTAAATGTTTTCAGAATTCGGGTTATTTTTGTAATTATTTGTTTTATTGGGGTTATTTAAATAAATAACCCCATAATTTGACTCTTTCTGGCCTTACAGAATATCGAATAGTTCCACATAAGCACGCTAAATTTCAAAACTAAGAACATTGAATTCTTCAAAATAAGGTGCGGACTCTACTTGGTCTGCTAGCTGTCCTTGTCAACGTGCATAGCAATTTGTCGTTTAATTATCTTTAGTGTCTGTTGATAAATTGAATTTATAGATAAAAAGGTTTTTTATTATAAAAGAATTCACGAGAGTAAGAGGACATAAGACTCGAAGTTATACACAAATACTTGTAGTTCAAAAGAATTAAACAGAATATTCTGACCGATTGAAGAGCATGGATAAGACAAATGTACGTATCCGATCCCACTTTATTCTAACTATTGTTCATTTAGTCTATCTCAATTCACTGAAATTAATGCTTAGTTGTTGTTGTTGTAACTTAATCTTTTCAATAGAGCTATCAACTTCCTTCTTAAACCACTTCTCTGCAGCCGCCAAAATAGATATCACAAATCTTATTCCTACTCGCACCTGATTCCATCAAGAACTACGAAAGGATCGACGAAAGAAAATGTGCATGATATCTGATGTGATCCGTTATTTTAAGTATTTGGTAGAATGAAGTGTTTACGAAAAATAAAAATGAACACACCAAGATTTTTACATGGAAAACCCTTAAATTGAGAGAAAAACCACGGGACCTAGTCCAATATAAATTTCACTATCACACTTTTTTTTATTACAGGACTCTTGGGACACAACTTACAATCGTCAAATGACTATAGAAATATCCTAGAAAAAATAATGAAAATGGCCGAACAGAAGTGAATATGCTCTCTTCGGAGTCTTTCTGCATAGAAAAATCTAACCCTCTTCAATGAGACCATCCGCAGGTATTTATAGGGTTGTTCCTAGTGATTAATTCGCGGGAGATCCGAAACACGATGTCCTCTGATCGTGGCTTAACTGGGGCCAAACGTGTCCGAGAAATCCGCGTCCCATTACTGCACGTTTATTCACGCCGGTTGATTTGTTGGTTATCCCCGGGTCTTCCGCTAATCTTTGAGCAGAAAACCGAAGATGGTTTAGCAGCTGTTCGGTAAAACCCTGCTCGGTGCTATCTGTTCGGTGTCCTCATGTTCGGTATATAACTTGTTCGGTTCTTGGGGAGATTTTACCCGAAGAAGTCAATATGTCATATGACATCAATATCGTCATTTGGGATTTTCGATGATACCCTCAGGATGTACGTAAAGGTTATTGGCAGCATCAAATTCACCCTTCATCTGTAATAAAACCACAAAATATGCAAACCTTATCCATAATGTAATGGAAAATATTTGTATGAGAATTTGGTTCTATTTATGTGCCCTTTCAATATCTTGGTCTAAATGAATGTCATATTAGTTTATGTATTTATTATTTAAAGGATGTTTTATTTTAATATTAAGTTTGTGTATAAGTAGAGCTCAAATCAGATGTATACAATCATATTAACTAAGTAGCCGTTTGTTAATTAGCGACGTCGGTATGCTGACATTTTTTCTTAAGCTATAGCATCAAAAAATGGAAAAAAAATATTCTTAAATTCCATATATATGATAAAAAGAATATAAACGATTTATCCAATTAAAACAAACATTAGAAGTATTTCTTCAGTTAAGATGGGTGTATATATAAACATGAAGTTCACATCCGATCCATATAATTATTTCGGGACAATGGATTGAGGTGGTTGTTGTTGGATTAATAAAAGTTGTATTATTGGGTTAATAATTAAGAGCCCAATAATTATGTTTTATTTTGTTAATGAGAACAAAATTATGGTAAGTTAATTATGAATAGTCAATTAGGCTAAAGAATCCCACGTTGAGTAATTGAGACACTTATGGTTTGTTTATAATGAGATACAAATCAATAGAGTGTAGTTCTCCGCTCGTCTCGGCTCGTCTCGTCTCGCCCCGCCGCGTCGCGTCGCGCGTGTCGCTGCCGCGAAGGCAGTCCTATCTTTTTACTACACGGATTTCTGAAATGACTTTTCATCTGCCTGACTTTTCATATTCTGCTGAGTATTAAGTTTGAGACTTTTCACCTACCTGCAGAATTGATGTCAGATTTAAGTGTGACACTTAAATCCATATTAATCTGATGTTAAGTGTTGAGACTTTTCATCTACCCCATTAAACTTTACACTTAATTCTGAGACCTTTGGAGTGGTCTGCTGCTCAGCTATATAAGCTGCTTCAGCCATATGTTTTAATCATCCCGAAATTGTATTTCATATCATATCATATTATCTTGAGAGTACCACACATTGTTGAGTGTTCGAGTGAGTCTGTCTGGGTTTTTGCTTCAATCCAAACAGAGGTTCGGACGTTGTACCTTGGAACTCTCTTGTCCAGGAGGTCAGAAGTTGTAAGCGGGCAATTTAGAGTTTACGGGCACACGGTTTACTGTGGCGTCGTCCATTTCAGATACTACACAAAAGAGTTTCTGCACAGTATATTCAAACTGTTGTTGTAAGTTTCTACTGTTTATAAACATCTTTACTTATAAGATAGTGTTTATAAGTTTATCAGTTTTTCGTCAACTTGAACAAAAAGAAAAGAAATAACAGTTGTTATGTGGATACGTATATTCATATATTAGACATACAACGACACGGTATAATAATTGGGATAAAAGTACTTCTCTATAAAAATGGTCATCAAAATCTGCACGTCTATCTTTGACTACTCGGTTCCATAATTACGTCAGGCGTTCATTTTTCCTCGTAATTCGGGGGCCCGAACCATGCATGAAATTTCTTTTTTTTTTATCATCATTATATAATATAATAATACCATTTGAATAACAAGCACAGATATATAAACCACCAGAACCTTGAAATATTTTCCATCAGTACAGAATACTTTGCAGTTTGCATACTGCAATTCAACCTCAAAGACAACTGTTAATAACCCACAGCAAGAAGATTAATAAACACTTGAATCTTAACTAAAATGGGTCGGGCTCCATGCTGTGAGAAAATGGGCTTGAAGAAGGGCCCGTGGACGGCAGAAGAAGATATCATTCTCGTCAATTTCATCAATCAGCACGGCCATGGCAATTGGCGGGCCCTTCCCAAACATGCCGGTATTTGCCATCTGTAACTTCTTCATCACTTTATGATTATAGAGTTTTTGGTTATGAAAAGAGGCTGAATTCTTGGAGTTATTTGTTGAACAGGGATTTTGAGGTGTGGAAAGAGCTGTCGGCTCCGGTGGGTTAATTACTTGCGGCCCGATATTAGGAGAGGGAACTTCACAAGGGAAGAAGAGGAAACAATCATTAGATTGCATCAAGAATTGGGGAACAAGTGTGTACCTTTTACATTTCTCTTTTCACACACATATTTTACCTCTCTTGCTCAATAGAAAGGTTAATTTTTTTCCCAATTATCATATGATTTTATTACAATATAGTAACTAAACAAGAAAAATAACTTTTATTTGGTTCAGTGCATCATCAGCAAAATTCATCTAAATTATATGTCTAAGGAACTTTATAGCATAGATTATGGAGAGATTCATGTGATGTTTACAAATACTTATCGGAAATGTTTATATATTTTTCAAACTAAAATATCAGATTTTTTGTGTTTGATTTCCTTATTTTTGTTATTGTTTCTCTAAAATAAAACAGGTAAAAGCAAAAACAGAAAAAACAAGTCATGATATATTTTTAACTGCTTAACTTATGTAATGATAATTTTATAATTAATTGAAATTTATTAAATAAAGACAATTTATACATTAGACTGTTTTTAATAAACATTTTTTTGTTTAAAAATAATGTAGAACTATATAATAATGGTTATCTTGGAATCTAACGTGCATGTTACCTTATCTTTACTCTGCAGATGGTCAGTAATGGCAGCAAGATTACGGGCCGCACAGACAACGAAATAAAAAATGTTTGGCATACCCACTTGAAGAAAATGGTCTCTAAAAATCCTCGGCCCGAACCCAAACCCCAGCCCCACATCACCGTAATCCAATCATCCCAATTCGATCCCAAGTCAGACAACGATACAGAACCAAACTCTCCGGCACATTCATACAGCGATACGTCGTCAGTAACCACCACGTACACCGCCGCTGACGCTTGCCATGATTACATTATCGACGAGAAGTTTCAACAAATGGACGACAGCTTCTGGTCGGAGGCTTTTTCTGTGAATGATTCGAGTGACGCTAGTGATTTCTCGACTGGCAGTAATGATTTGGAACTCCAATTCCGAATGGAAGAGAATTTGTTTGGTGGTGATTTGAGTATGGAATGTGGCATGGATTTTTGGTTTGAAATGCTCAATAACGCAGAGGAGCTAAATCCTGGATTACCATAACTTTCATGATTTTTAACCATTTGCAAGTGTTAGATATTTCTTTTCTTTTTTTTTCTTTTTCTTTTTCTTTTAGCCTCAAGTTCGAGGGAAACATTTTTCACGCTGAAACTGTTGATAATTGTCTCAAGTTACGAATTTACAAGCAATTTAGCACTTTATAATATACATGAGTTACTTCACTCATCACTAATTTATTTTGAGTTGTAACCTCATGTGCTCTTAAGATGGTATCAGAGATAGGTTTTTATGTGATTGGTTATTCCACATGCATGCTAACCGTCAGCAGTTTTATCAATCCACGTGTTGTGACTTATATAATATCACACGTGATGGAACGTGTATTGAGAATTTACAATATGTTAATTTTTTATAAGATTATACCCGTGTTGGTAGACCAGTACTAGGGGTGCTTAACGGGCCGGGTCAATCCGGACCCTGCCCAAAATCGGACCGGTTAGTTCGATCCGGAACCAGCATGATACCGGACCGGATTGATTCTACCGTTCCGGATCCGGTATCTTACCGGTTCCAGACCAAACGGATCCGGTTTTGGGTTGAACCGGAACAGGATCCGTTTTTAAAAAAAATATTTTTTTAGGTACAGTTATCCTCGTTTTTTATTTTTTATTTTTTTTAAAAAAAATCGGTTCCGAGTTTGAATCGGTCCAACCCGGAACCGATTGGACCGGAATCGGATCCAATCCTGTTCCTTAACGGATCGGTCCGGTTCCAGGATAATCGGATCCGGAATCGGCCAATTTTGGACCGAACCGAACCGATCCGTTAAACACCCCTAACCAGTACGATCTCGACCCTAACTTCTATGGGTATAACGCGGCTCGTCCTCGATGATTGTGGCCCAGCGCGAATAGCCCAGGAGTCTGATCGTTCCTGTATGTCAGCCCATGGCCCTTAAGCTTTCGGCCCAGTAACTCCTCAGCCCGGTTTGCTATTACCTCCTCACTGAAGCTCAGCTCTGTTTGCTAATACCCCTTGCACCAGCTCATCGAGCCAGTACGTTGTTGACTCAGCCAGGGTCATCTGTATATCCTCGTCATCAGCCATCTCGACCCAAATGTGTGGTTACCTTGGAACCACATTATTGGCCCTAAGGGGTGGCATGGGTTGGTTCCACGTACCAATTAGGATCGTACCTGGGCTAAGATATCTGCGAGTCGGCTCAGAGCTCATCCTAAAGTAGCTTCCCTAGCCTGGGCCCCCACCAAATTTTGAGAAAGTGGATAGTGACCTGGCAAACCCTATTGAGGTTCCTATCATCCCAGCCGTTCATAGCGGGAGTTTTATTCCTGATAAAAGAGAACCCCACTCACAAATCAGCCAACCAGAGGGTGACCAGTACACGAATAGTACCATAGTACGATCAATATCTCGGAGATGGCACATCATACAAGGGGTGCATTGTTTGTCGGTGGTCCCCTCTCTGGGACCCCGACTCTCAGCGGCATGATCAAGGTGGTCCCCCAAGGCCCGGGCAAGTCGTTATATGATTTCTTTCTCTCTCACCATCAGAGAGAGTATATATATCAGGTTTGCAGCACAAGACGAGATACACTTTTACTGCCATTTTTCTCCTAAGCTTTGATTATTCCTTTTTGTCCTGTATTAACTTGATCGTCGGAGGGGCTTCGTCGAAGAACCTTCTCCAGCTCCCTTCTAACCCATTTTCTTTCAGGATAGCTCATCCTAGAGGGGAAGAGCTACTGTTCATCTCGGAAGACACCTTACCAGAAATCTCAGGTAACAATTGGCGTCGTCTGTGGGAGAAAGAGCAAAAGGCGTTGATAAAAATGATAAGCACCCGGAGAACAAACCAGGAGCCAAACCATGACCACTGGGCACCATCGGTTAACGAAAGAGAGCCACCACCTGTGGCCGGCATGACAGTGGGAGCTCTAACTTTTGAGCAACTCACACGCCTCATCTCGGTAATAGTGGAGAAGGCTATGAAGCGGGCTATGGATCACTCTGAAAGTGGCCTAGAGGAAAGTATTCGAGAAAATGATCGATCTGACCAAGCATCCATGTCCCATCCTCCGGTTGCCGAGGGCCCGGATCTGGAAGGATAGATAGATGAGGTGAGAGGTGAGGTTCGAGAAATGAGGACAATGCATGAATTAAGTTTGGGGAAGTGCATTACTATGTCATCCTTTTTCTTTGGAATTGTATCGTTCTTTGAGCACAAAATTTTTTTTTCTCTCTTGAAAATGAGTTCGGTTAGTGAAAAAAGAATGAATCATAGTAGTACGCTCTATTCCATGATGATATTAATCTCACTATGCATGTCAACTTGAGTTTTGGTGATTGTAAGACTTGTTTGTGAATTTCTTGTTTTGAGCATGTCAAAAATGATGAATATTTTGAGTACCTTTGAGTCATAATCTTGTGAATTGCATTCGGAGTAGTGAAAATTTGTGTGAACTTGATAAATTATTTTTTAGCATCTTAGAGTACTTTAGAACCTATTTGATGATGACACTTGAGGCGAAATTCTATAGTTACAAACTTGACTTGGAAATCATCTAGGCGATCTTTGGGACGTTTGAGCACTTCAAGCTTACCATGTATACATCAATCTTTAGTGTCCACTTTTGAGCTTAATTGAAAAAGAATGGAGTATGTTTAACATACAATTAGCCTTCATCTAAGATTTATTGGCAAAATCATTGTACCTACCTGTTTTTGAGCCTAAATTGAAATTTTTTATCTTTACCTAAAGGAGTATAATGAATCACATTAGATGCACATGAATTGCTATATTTTGATGAGCTTATTGTTGAAAAAAATTTATGAATGAGAAAAGAAAAGAATAGAAAGTGCCTTGAGAAAAAGTATCTAAATAAGATCCAAAATGGCCAAGAATAGAAAAGAAAAAGAAGATAAGCTCAAATTTGTGCAAATTATGAACATTACATGATTATACTATCTTCTTTGTGCTATCCTATCTTTGCTTTGAAGGCAACACATAGGCCTAACATTACAATCTTAAAATGACCTTTTGATCCAAGTCTATGGAGTGACTACATTAGTGGAGAAGTGTTTGCAAATAGGCATATAGGGTGCTCAACGATAATCTTAACTTTCAGTGACTAGCATGATTTGATCTATGAAACGTACATGAAACTTGAAAGTGACAATAGCACACACGCACGTTCTGATTTGGAGATATGTTGTTTGATCTAAGAGAAAACACGACTTGATAAGTTTTCTGATTGACTCTTGTTTATCTGTAACTGAGATGTTTGAGCTACATGATTGATTGCGAATTGATTCATTTGAATCTTCAATATTGAACTCTACTTTTTGATTTTATTTCTTGATCGAGACGATCAAGTTTAAGTTTGGGGGAGTTGATAAGTGTGATTTTTACACTTATTTCAATATGATTTTATAGTGGTTTTTGTATGAATTCCTGGACGATATTACGTTTTTTGGTATATATTAGTATGTTTCAGGAATCTAGGCCAACTGCGTAAAAGTGGAGGAAATAAGCTATAAAAATGATGAAAAAAAAACCAAACCGAGCGAACACGTCGGAGAAGGGATTAAATCTCGGAAATTGAAAATGAAGATTGGCGGTCGAACTTGGATTATCACCGATCGGTCACGCGTTTACAAAAATTGAGCAACAAAAAATCAGTTTTGGCGATCGATCGTCACTTCTCGCCGATCGATCGCTGGCGATCAATCGCTTCCAGAACATTTTGGTGGCCGATCGCCATGTTTTGTCGATCGGTCGCGGAGTTGCAAATTTTGAAAAATAAAAAAGGCAGAATATTTCGCCGATCAATCGCCACTTCTAGCCGACCGATCGCCAGACGTGAAAAATCGAGATTTTGTTTCCTTGTTGGATATTTTGTGTCCAAAACTTGGTAAACTCTTCTACCAATATTTAAGGAGATGTCATGGACTTTTTGGGGGACTTTGGCTCCTAATAACATCAGCCTTCATTCAACTCCATCCCCAACCATCATCCATATCATTACAACCATTGAAGAAGAAGACAATCCGGGAGAGATGGAACGACGCAGCAGCGCAATGAGTCATCTTCTAGTGTTCTTTAGTATTTCTAAACTTTGTTCTTATTTTATTTTCAAATTCTTAATGTTTAATTTGTTGAAAAACATAATTTTACATTATTATTTGATGACAATAGTTGGTTAAGTTTCGTTGTCAAGACTTAGAGGATCCCATGTTTTAAACCCATAATTCAATTTTAAGATTTTTGATTGATTCTTATAATTCTTTGTGCATGATTTATTGATGTTCATGCTTTTAAAGGATTGATCAGCCTTGATTATTTATTGCGATTGAATTGACCATAAGATATTGCAATACAATATAATAAATTAGGCTGTGGGTTTAGATTGAGACTGACCAAGTAAAATCAAATACATGTGTGATAGCAATATTTACCAAAATCGAAGGCTAGTAGTTTTCATAAATCAACATACAATATTGAGTGTTAAATAAGTGCATGACCATTGACTTGTTGCATCTTAGGATTAGTTTTGTTATAGCTTGACCAAAGTATAACAAGTGCATTAGGAAAACTCATCACCTTAGAATGTTTGAATTTAAATCTTAACTAATAGGCAAATTATGGGGGATTACATGGGTGAACCAAAGTCTTAATAATTGTCTCTACTAACTCTCTAATACTTGTGGGGTTGACTATCGAGAGTTTTTAGTCACTTTAGTTTAATAATCATCACTTATCGTATGCTAACTATAGTTAAACTAGTTGAGTTTAATACTTATTTTCTAGTCCATGTGGGTTCGACAACCTTTTCCTAAAATCGACTATACTAAAACTTGACACCGTGCACTTGCGTTATAATCGCTACACTGGAATTTATTGTTTAAATAAATCGCGATCAGGTGTCGGTCAGGTTGTGGTATCGATACCCTAGCACACAGAAGGACGATATTGAAAGGCAATGCACTGGCATGTCCAAGGGGATTACTCATCCTAGTCACTCCCCTTTCTCTGTTTCCATCATTTTGTTAAAATAATCTGATAATTCGTGGCGATTCTGAGTTGACAAGAGGACGCTAAAAACGAAAACAATCAAGGACAAATTTCATATACCAGTGATTGATGAACTTTTGGAAGAATTTAATGGGGACCACTATTTTTTTCTAAATTAGACCTTCGGCCAGGTTATTATCAGATTCGGATGGAGGACAATCGTTATAATGACAACTTTCAGGACACACCAATGCCACTTTGAATCTTGGTCATGTCATTTGGTCTCACCAACACCCCATCCACCTTCCAAGCTTTGATGAATTTTATTTTTGTTCCATATCTACGTATGTTTATCCTCGTCTTCTTCGACGACGTACTCATTTATAGCTCTGTTGGGATTAATAATTCAAAATTGGGTTTAATTGATAAAAGCCCAATAATAATTATTAATTTTGTTAATGAGAATAAAATTATGGTAAGTTAATTATGAATAGTCAATTAGGCTAAAGAAATCCCACATTGAGAAAATGAGACACTTATGGTTTGTTTACAATGAGATACAAATCCATAGAATGTAACAGTTAAGTAGAAAAGATGTGTGCCCCTCGAGCGCCGTCTGTCCTTCTGCTCCGCTTCGCTCGGCTCGTCTCGTCTCGTCTCGCCTCACCTCGCCGCGTCGTGTTGCGCGTGTCGCTGCCACGAAGGCAGCCCTTTCTTTTTACTACACGGATTTCTGAAATGACTTTTCATCTACCTGACTTTTCATATTCTACTGAGTGTTAAGTTTGAGACTTTTCACCTACCTGTAGAATTGAAGTCAGATTTAAGTGTGAGACTTAAATCCATATATCTGATGTTAAGTGTTGAGACTTTTCATCTACCCCATTAAACTTTACACTTAATTTCTGAGACCTTTGGAGTGGTCTGCCGCTCAGCTATATAAGCTGCTTCAGCCATATGTTTTCATCATTCCGAAAATTTTCATACATACATATAGCATTCTGCTTTGATAGTACTGCACACTGCTAGTGTTCGCGGTAATCTGCTCGGAGTTCTGCTTCAACCCGAACAGAGGTGATTGGGCGTTGTACCTTGGAACTCACTTGTCCAGGAAGCCAGAAGCTAAGGCGGGCAAATTTGAGTTTACGGGTACACGGCTTGCTGTGGCCTCGTCCAGAATTGTTTCCAAATTCTTGTTAATTAAGTCTTCATTTTATAACTACTACTGTAAGTCTAATGCTTTTGTAGTTTGATTGTTTGATGTTATAAGTATACTGTTTCTGTTTACAGTATAATTTCTCTTTTTATTACAATTGTTTAAACTGATTCAATCTTTTCGAGTTAAATAAAAAGATCCAACAAGCTCTTCTTGGGAGACACATATGAAGCACCTTCAAGAGGCATTTGATATCTGCGACAACAACACTATCTTAAGAAATCAAAATGTTTCTTTGCAACACAATAGGTGGCTTAGTTGGGTCACGTGGGCTCGAGTATGGGCGTAACATCAGTCTGTGGCCTCTATGGGTTTCTAGGACCTGCGGGGTATTACCACAAATTTGTTAAAGATTTTGGCATTATAAGCGCACCACTCATAAAACTGCTTAGTACCAACGCCTTCGTGTAGATAGATGTGTCATCGATTATTTTCAAATATCTGAAAACGGCTCTCACCACCACACCAGTACTTGCGCTCTCATGCTTTTCCAAACCATTCGTGATTGAGTGTGATGCATCTAATGCCGGACTAGGGGCGGTCTTATAACAGGAAGGTAGGCCGATAACTTTTTATAGCAATTCATTGGCTTTTCGACATCATAAACTACCTGCCTACGAGAAAGAGTTGATTTGGTTGGCCTATACTACTACAACATTGGCTAACATATTTCAGGGGACAATCTTTTATATTCCGGACCGACCATTACAGTTTGAATTTCCTCCTAGAGCAACGCATCACGACATCTCCTCAACAACACTGGCTAAGTAAATTATTGGGTGTGATTTCAAAGTGGAACACAACGCGGGCCAAACAAATGTAGTGTAATGTTTACGTCCCGCTTTCAATCTCGATCAACAACTGGGTATCCAATCCACGTCGTCACCGGGGAACCAAGGTATCGTATCCAACAGATGGAGACACACACTGCCCTAGACCGCTGCCCGAAACACACGGCCGAGCACTGCCCGAGATCTGCCAACGCACAGCCGAGCACACACAGCACCAAAGCACCAAGCTTTCTCACGGCAAGCAATCGGAAACCACCTAACGGCCGGAGCACAAAGCCACGGCCAGCCACCGTCGGAACAGAAAACGAAGGGGTAGGGGTAGGCGAAAATCCACAGAGTATCAGGGTTGACCAACTCATCATAAACCATACCATACATAAAGGCAAGAGGGAGATGAAGAGATGGGTGCAATTTCCGAAGGGACGAACCAGCTGAAGAGGCGGGCAAGAAGATTCTGGAGCTAGGGCACCGAAGAGGTGATGGCTGCAAGGGGGGAAAGAGGGCTGAAGAATGGGGCTCGGTTATGGGGCATGGGAGAAGGGCCAAAGCCCATTGGACAAGTATAGGTAATGGGCCAGAAACCCAACATGTAGGACGCCCTTTCTCATAAGGATGAAGACTTTGGGCATTTGATCGCCATCACTGTTCCCCATTCCAACATTTTTTCATAGATTCAAGCAGAACTAAGCCACAACAAGTCTCCATAATCGTTAATCCAAAAGGTCAAGGAGGGCGAAGCTTTGGGCCCTTTGGATTTTCAAGATGGGTTGCTCTTCTATCAAAATAGGATTTCGTTCCCAAAGACTCTCCTCTCGGTATGCTGATTATCTCACCAATCCATAATGGCGGCCATGAAGGGTATCAAAAGACATCGCATAGGATCACCACAGATTTTTATTGGACTGGTATGCGGAAGGTTGTCCAAGAATTTGTGGCATATTGTGTGGTTTGTCAACAAAACAAGACAGAACATTGAAGCCAGCATGGTTGCTCCAACCACTACTCCGGAGCATATTTGGGCTGACATTTCAATGGATTCTTGTAGAAGGTCTTCCATCTTCTCGAAGCAAGACAATCCTCCTTTGTTGTGGTGGATCACTTCTCAAAATATGCCTACTTTGTACCATTATCTACCCATACTCGGCCAACGTAGTCACACGTATATTCTTCCATAATATATTTAAATTGCATAGCCTTCCAGAATCCATTGTCAGAGTGACAGAGACATTACATTCTATTCCACTTAAGTGGCTCCTGCCTCTTCTTTGTACGGCATACCATCCTCAGTCGGATGGTCAAACCGAGACCGTTAATCGAGTTGTAGAGATGCATCTCTGTTGCTTCACCAGTGAGTATCCCAAGAAGTGGGTCGAATGGATTTCATTGGCGGAATATTGCTATAACACAAGCTTTCATTCTGTAGTCCGGGCTACACCTTTGAGGTTGTTTACGGCCGTTCACCACCAAGGCTTCTCTCTTATTGTCCGGGTCTCTCTCTGGTGGATTCAGTAGATAAGGCTCTCTGTGACCGAGATCATATGCTACAGGTTCTACGTGAACGCTTGCTTCATGCACAAAACAGCATGAAAACTAAGTATAATACTCAACATTGGGAAGTACAATATACAGTGGGAGATTGGGTCATTGAAGCTACTACCCTATCGTCAAAACAACGTTAACCAACATTGTTGTCAAAAATTGTCGCCATGCTTCTATGGACCGTTCCAAATTATCCAACGCATTGGCTCAACTGCTTACAAGCTACAACTTCCAGAGACTTATAAGATACACCAAGTGTTCCATGTTTCATCCTTAAGAAAGTTAAAGGGGGATTCGGAAATCAATCCCACTCTGCCACCTCCTTTACTTGTTGAGACAAAACCACAACCACAAACTATTTTGAGTACACGGTCCAACAAGGGGCACAATGATGTTTTCGCCCACTGGGAGGAAACTTCACCCACTGATTCCTCATGGGAGTTAGCCTCTGAGTTAGCAACTAATTATCCTTCCTTCGAGTTTGAGGGCAAACCCGATGTCCAAGGGGGAGTGATGTCATGAATGGAAATACTACTATATCCGAGGAAGAGTCCACACCACAACCACCACCTATAAAAGAGTCCTTGCACCAAAGGACGAGTCCAAGGCAACAGAGTCCTTCGCAGCAACAAATGGAAGAATCCAAGCATATCGATATAGTTTACTTGAGATTTCAACATGGGAATTTCAGAAAGGGATAAATCTTCCAGGATTAAGATTTTCATTGTTTTGTCATATCTATTTTTAATTAGGATTTGGTTATCATCTTAGGATTTCGTTGTTATCTTACATTTTTAGGGATTTGGGGTTAGGATTTTTGATTTCTCTTCAATGTATATAATGACATGAAGGAAGGAATAAAATAGCAGACTAAATCTTTTCAAAAACTGTGTGTTCCAAGATGGAGATTCTCTTTAATGAGCCTCATTCAAATCTTAACAATATAGGTCGTTAGGGCCGGAACTCAAATAAACAAGATACATCAGAGTTGAACTATTTATCGCTACAGGAACCATAACAAGATCCAGGGCAAAAATTCATAAAACACATGGAGACCTTTTTCAACTCTAATAATATGTCCTCTTGAATCATCTTAACTTTGGAGCCTTCTTGCTGTCTCGTGATCAACCCCGAATACTTCTGCCAATACTCAATATCGAGACCCTGGAAAATGTTGCAGAATTCATGTTGGCCACGTCTGTTGCCTTCGTGCTCCTCTCTACTGCTTGTGCTTTTCTTGTGAACTTTCAGGGTTCCCCGCCAGGAAAAATGACTGCATGCATGCAAATATATAAGATTAACATCCACATCCCTGGAATCTCTGCACACATCCTCCTAGTGATTGATGTGATGACCCAAAGGTTTCAGGGCATCCAGAAACCATAACCCCATAATACCCCTGGCCTGGAGAAACTAACATGCTTTAATCAAAAAAATTGATGGAGTATTCCACACAAGATTATAATTTATGTAAGTTTTTTATTAATGAACCTTGAACAACGTAGGCTAGAAGAGGGGCATTGTGATAAGCAAGCAGCACCAGGACTTTGGGCTGGATTGTATGGCGATGGAAAGAGACACCAGAGGACTGGAATTCATCCTTGTTAAAATCCCAGAATTAGTTCTGTTGCCAGCTGCTTCCTCGAAGAGCGAAGCTGAGGCTAGAAAGCAGAAGAAAGGCGAGAACTGAAAGTAAGATTTTGGGAGCCATGTTTTGTCGTGGATGGTAAGAAGTGGGGAGTGGGGGCTTTAATAGAGAAGTGGCATGGAGTTTGGATTGAGGGGTTTTCCATTTTGCACCTCTGATGGCTTCCACATAAGGTTTTGTGTTGGGGCAGGTGGATTCCCTTTGAGATCAATAAATACGGCTAATTTAAAAAAATAACTGGGGTATAAAAGAAAGAAAGCATATTATTATGTTATCATATGAAATAATGTGATAAAAATCCTAAATATAAGATAACAAGTCAATTTAAAATCTTATTATAATTGAAATATCTTGGTTAAACTAGCAATATCGGACAAGCTGACACAGACACTAAGAACATGTGTGCGACATGATGTCACACGCCACGTGGCGTGTCTGACATTTATTTTTTTAAAAAAATTCTGACATATGTCGAACACGTTGTGGACACGAGAAATTGATTTTTTTCATTACAATTATGTAAAATCAAATTGAGAAATTAATCAAATTTATATAATATTAAATTTATTATATTCTACATCATATAATTAAATATTATAATAATGTAAATATATTTGACTCGAACCTCAAGTTTAGCACATAACCAATATGTTATTATAACCTAAATACATTTCACTCCTCCCTTTCATACACAACACATACCTAAAAAAACACATAAAAACATTTGTTGTTTTTGCTATTCTCTCGACAAAAAAAAAACACAAAAAAGCGTACATGGTATGCATTTTGTGTCAGATTTTTTTAAAAAAAAAAACGCATTCCACTCTGCGTTGTACATTAGATTGCTCAGAAAGAAAATTTTAGAATTATTTTTTAAATTGCAATATTTTTTTAAATTAGCCTAATAAATACAGGGGAATGTCTTGAGAGTTTTGATGAGTTAAATTAATTAAATGTAAAATAAAAACAAAAATGTAATTTGGAGTGTTGATCACTTGGGAGTCAATACTGCATGTTTAGACTTCAGATACAATTTGGACATCATCATAATTTAGCTAATTATTATAAATTAACTTAACCATCATAATCAGTTAACGTGTGAGATTTAGAAGAGTGAGGAAAGCAATTAAATGTACTCTCAGAATATGAAATCATCGAATCAAAGGACTAGGGTGACAGTTTACAGGCAAATACATACATGATTCGAAACACAAATCTTTGCGGATAAAAATTAATGTATCACTAGCACCAGAAACTAGCATCTAACACTACAGACCCACCCTGAACATGTACATTTTAATATTTCTGAGTCAAATATCCTAATACTTACTTTGGAATCGTTATAAACATCAGACACAGCTTCAGACCAACACGAAACGAGCCTGGAGTGAGTCTAATCATTATTCATGGTATTTTGTCAAATCAAATGTCAACGTCCGCGAGCATCTGCAGCAAAGAAGCACCAATATTTGTTCTCTTGTGAATCAAATATGAAGCAAACGAAAGATTGGAACAGAGTAAAGATTTCTTACCCTCTATCAGAGTCCCTGTAAACACCAACCAAAGCTTCGGCTTTATCGTAAAAATTATCCTTGAGTGAGATCACAATGCTCTGAAATCCGGTTCCAAGTTCTACATCCACGTCTAGCCTTGCTCCTCCACATGATTTTGACCGAATAAAGCTAGCAACTTTGGCGACATTTAGATTATCTAATGCAGCATCCACTTCATCTAATATGAAGAACGGTGAAGGTCTAAAACTGGAAAACCACAGGATAAGGGTCGGTCAGTTAGTAAGAATGAAGAATATTTTTCCAAGAGATCACTCATTAGGGGTGGGCAAATATTTTCGGGTTCCGGGTACCCGACCCGACCCGATCGGGTCGGGTATTTTTCAAAAATTTCGGACAGACTATCTTTTTCGGGTTGGTGTCGGGTTCGGAAACAAGAACCAGAAAATTTTATCGGGTACCCGACATTATATGTTACACAAGTTTTTTTTTAACGTGTTCTAAATTTTAATCACCTTCAGCCCATCATTTCATGACTTCAAAACCCTATCAAATTAACTTGTTCTCAAATCTAACTTCTCCAGTCCAGACTCCACCTCTCGACTCTCGCTCACAACTCACGTCCACGAAAATGAGGATTAAGTATTATAGGCTTGTTTGAACCAAGACATCCAATTCTGACACAGCTTCGGACATCCGATGTGGTCTTTTTCATTAACAACGTTGCCAGGTGAAGATGAAAAAAGAAAACCAAGTGGAATTTTTTCTGAATTTATTAAATTTTGATTCTGATCAAGCTTATTATTTTATTATTATTATTATTTTCAGTTGGGAAATTTCATGCACTATATGGCAACATTTGTATCTGGTTTAATGGTGGGATTCAAAAAGGAAATTGGACGAAAAATTGTGGGATAGGTAAGGCTGGAATTTTGGCATAATATTTCTGGTACCCTGTTGGTTAGCCGACACCACCCGACAAATGTCGGTTACCCGACAGTCGGGTATTGAAGAAAAAACATCGGGTTCGGGTAGTGTTTTTACTATCCGAAATTTTCGGGTACCCGAACCCGAAAACCCCACCCGACGCCCACCCTTATCACTCATGCATGGATTTGTAAATACCTGTGGATGGAGAAAAGTAGTGCAAGTGCTGCTACAGTCTTCTCGCCACCAGATAGCTGTGACATGTCACGATATCGCTTTGTTGGTGGCATAGCACTGTACTTGATGCCGTATAAATATGGCTCATCCGGGTTCTCCAAGTTCAGATATGCGGTTCCACCCACTGCATGGGTACTGCTTGCCCCACCCACCGAGTGTGTATTGCTCTTTGTGAGTTCATTGTATATTTTGTCGATGTTACCAGATATGTGATCAAAGGCTTTCATAAACAAGTCGTGCCTAAATTGAACAGAAAGTGTATGTCAAGAAACAAGTTGGGACAAACAGATACTATCGACGCCATACAGAAGCAAGTATAATATGAGTGTGATACTGTGATGCTAATGGTAAGCTGCTCAGCATAACAAGTTAGAGCATACGCCAAAAATAGGTCAAACAAAAGCATGATAATAGGACAGCAAAGCACAGAAGCACATATAGACCACAGATAAAACTGAGAATGAACCGAAAGGAGCTTTTTCTTTTAAAGGCATGCATATCACATATATAACAAACACTTGGCCTTTTTAATTTACATTCGCAGTATGACTCCCTTTCAAAACAAGATATATTAAGAAACATGACTCCAGCATACTATATCACACCATTCCTACCATGATAATTTTTGCTCTCTAGAAATCATGTACTTGGTTCAATATTGAGAGGCTGAGGTAACAGGTTTTGAATGTTTCATACAAGATTTACAGGAAGACATTACCTCATTAAACAGTTGCCACACATTTTTTTGCAACATCCAATATCATTATTTGGTGCAGTAAGGACAATATAGGTCTTTTAGGTATATTATAATTCTAGCGATGCATAGGTTTAAGAAGGATAATCTTCTGCAATATACTAAGAACATTTTCAACAATTAATAGAGCACCTCGTCTGCTTAACTCTGTTGAACTCAGCAGTTATTTTGTTCTGCTCATCTCGGGCAGCTTCCCATTCTTTGGATGCAGCTCTTTCCTTTGCCAACACAGCCTCATATTGGTCAAGTGCCTTCAAATTCGGAGCTGTTCTTTCAATTTCAGACATCAAAGAAGTTATTTTTTGTGTGAATTCAATTTCAATCTTGTCCCTTTCAGATGGTTTTGACTTTTGCAGAAGAGATCTACTCAGTAAACTGAAGTCAAAAACCGGCCCCAGTGTTGATGATCCCGTATCCATAGGGTCATCCACTGTTGGAATATCTATATGTTCTAGTTCACAATTCTCTAATATCTCTTGCTTCTGCAAATTCAACTGCTCAATCAGAGCCTCCTGCAAATTCATTAGCATATGAATTTTATTTTTATTTTTTGTTTTACTACATTTAATAATCTGAACTTGAAGGCAGTAAGAGGTTGATGTTTAAGAAGCTAATGTCTGGAAGCTCATTAGTGATACTTCTCAAGGAAAGCAACAGATCATAGCAAACCTTGGATTTAATTTGACGATTGTGCTTGCTAATATTTGTAGTAGCTGCAGAGATCTTTTTCTTCCATTCCTGGATATCCTTTTCACAGTCTTCGGATTTCAGCTTCCACTCTAAAGAGGATAGATTGGTAAATTTAGAGTTTTCATGTTGAATTCGAACTTTTAAATGGTACAAAAAGAAAAGTATGGGATCTAAAAACGGGAACTTGAGATCTTGAGAATACAATAGTGAGATCATGAGAATACAATGGTGATAAGATAAGGAACCAGATATAGCATTATCATGAAATCCGACGCGTAAATACCTAATCAGCCTCCAACAAAAGAAAATTCAAGATGTTTTTTAAGCATGCATTGAATAAATTCAAAATCAAATACAAGATAATAGTAGTTCATTTGTGCTTATGAACTGATAATTATGTGTTTTATTGTTGTTTAACAGCTTTTTAAGTGCATGTTGGCTTACATATGATGAAATTCACATCAGAGATTTAGATTCTAGCATAGCATTCCTTTAAACGCTTCACTTTAATAAAGCATGTGCCAACCCTTATCCTAGGCTCTACTATGTCTATGTGCCTTACGATTTAATATATATAAATCAGTTGTTAGCATACAGATTTCCTATGGAGATCGAGTACGGTATTGCTAGACTTAATTCAGATGCTTAAGGGACTAGCACTTAAAGGTTTTAGTTAAAGAAAAAAGGGAAAAAGACTTTAAGTACCTTGTACTTCTTCCTTTAAATTCTCAATCTCGGAATTTGCAGTCTCCATTGCTGATTTCAATTCATTCTGACTTTTCTCTATCTCTTTCAAAGAATTTTTCAAGTCGGAGATTGTTGATTCCAGCTTGTTAATTCGTGAACCCACGTCTCGTTTCATTTCATACTCCAACCTAGCCAAATGGATTAAAATAACTATCCTGTACTTCATTAAATGCAAAAGAGACCACAATGGTACTGAGATCTACCTTCACAAACAATACCAAAACCAAGAGTTAGATCTACCTTCACAAACAATACCAGAACCAAGAGTTCTAGTTTCTTCTCAGAAGAAATTGGCCGGTCATGGAGAAAAAGGGGTAAAGTTTGGGTCTATACTTTCAAGTTGGGTGATATATCAAAAAATATCTGGGGATGTTGAAATAACTCAGCACATAAGTTACCATAAGATGCTAGCTTGATCGCATCTTATGGTAAATGGGTTGGAAGTAAAGAAATAACTACACTTTACTTCACATTAAATGCAAAAGAGACCACAATGATACCGAGGTCTACCTTCACAAACAATATCAAACCAAGAGTTTTTAGTTTCTTATCAGAAGAAACTGGCCGTTCATGGAGCAATAGGTTAAAGTTTTGGGTATGCACTTTGCAGTTGAACTTTAAGAATATATCCGGAAGTTGAATAACACAGCACACAATTTACCATAAGATGCTAGCTTGATTGTATCCATGGTGCTTGTATTTGAAAGTTTGAAGTGTAGCTGGGCAGAAAAGTTGATAAAAAAATTTGGTCCTGATTAATAAACTTCTACAATACATACTGGTACTTTAGCTTTGACTGTTGGTTATGCAAGCTGTGCCTTTCCGCAGCCATCTGATCAATAGCCTTTAGATGATTTTCTTCATATTCACGAATGTTTTTTACCCCAACAGACTCACTGAATTTCTTGTAGATTCGGTCAACTATATCATTGATCCTCTTTTCCAATGATGTAATCTTTGATGTCCTTGTGCTAATGGCATTTTCCAACTACAAAGGCCAAAACCATTTTTAGGTACTTTACCAGAAATAACAATATTGAGGAACCAAAGAAAACCTTTTGAAATTCAGGATTGATGCGGCCAATTTCATCTTCTATATTGCTCTTCTCCACCTTCGTTTTGGTAAGCTTGTCCTCTATGCTTTTCTAATAAAAAACAAAGTAAAATTACATTACAGTGTGATGAGATCTAAAAACCAACACAAAACACACCGCTTTCAAAATAATCAATACTGCATTAAAAACAAGATAAATTTAACAACGAAAGGAATCTTTCGTTTACCCATGGAAGGCTACAGGAGACATTGTGTGTTAGATGTCAATCTGCATCTATCTAGATAATTATGGTTAACAAAGCACAAATCCATAAAAACATGTCGATAAACCAGCTGTGATTATGAGCGAAAAGTGACTTGAATAAATTAGGATATTTAAATCCGGAACTATGGAGAGGATAAGTTAGGTTCCAGATTAGTTGGGTTAGCTTTTCTCCAATTAAATTGAAATTTTTTCCTCTGCAAACAAGTAATTCAATGAAAGAATATTTTCTTCATCTTTCTCCTTAAGTTATTGCTTCACGGTGCCAAGGCCTACGGCATGATCAATTTTAAGGCCACCATGGTCAGCACTGGTTTTGCCACTTCGGAATCCAGCTGCGGTGTGATTTCACGTGTAGGAGTGTGTTATGGGCCTAGGCCTTAATTATTGCCACTTCAGAATCGAGCACTCCATTTTTCTTGAGCTCCGCAAAATAAAAGGGTTTATATACTTTGGGAACTTGTTCTCCGCCCTTGGGTTTGAGCTAATTGTTTTTAATGTTGGCTGGAAGAAAACGAGCTTCCATATTGATCAAGTGGCGAGTCTCAACCTCGAGGACAAGGCTGTTTCGAGGAGGGGAGTATTGTTATGAGTCTGGGCCGTATTTAGTGGTTTGATCTATGGAAGAATCTATATGAGAGGAGGAAGAATAAAAGGTGGGAGGGGAGTTTGTCAAGGCATTGGATATTATTTTGTGAGCTTTGTACCAGCTTTGGCTAGGGAATACTAGCATTTGGCTAGGGAGTGTTACACAAAGAATATCTCGGGGAGAGCTTTGCATTTCAGTTTCTATTTCATCACTAGTATCTTACTGTGTGTTCTTCTTGAATTTGTGCTTCAATCATTCTATTTTGGTGGCCATTTCGAACCTGGTAGCTAACAGAGTGTCTCACCCACATCAGACTATTAATTTTTCAGAAAATTCCCTCCAAGTTACAATTCAGAAATTGAATACCTAAAATTAGCTTGAATGGTCTCAAGTGCACTTGGTAATCGATGGCAAACACAAATGTGGATGCTTGAATGGCGAAGTGAAACCGCCTGCCTCTAACAATCCAAACTATTGACAGTGACAGTTGCAAAACTCAATGGTAACTGCCGAGTTGACCAATTCCATGGATTCGGTTGTGGGAAAACCTTTTATGTTCTTGTCGGTAGCTTGAGATGCTTGGGAGGCTGGTTGAGAAAACTCAGCTTTGGAAATTTATTGTCAATTGTTTGAACTGAACACTCAGATGAGGAGGATGCAGCAAGGTAATCGAGAGGTAATGGTTGACTATAATGAAAAGATGGTTGTTTGGCTTCTAGCTTTAAAGATGAAAAATAGGAAAGCACCAACGATAAGATGACTCTTATTTCAAGTTAGCAAGTCAGATGCCTTCTCAGATAATTGAGGGGAGCATCAGTAAATAAGATGATGGGGAATTAATTTGTATAATTGCTTCAAAACTCAACTAAAATCAACAGAATTTTTCAAAACAATGTATTTCAGCAAACACAAATTTAGCACAATGTATTACAGCAAACACAAATTTAACATAATGCTCCAAGTATTCTCTTGAATCTCCAATCATTTTCCATTCAAATGAACATGTAAGAATATAGTCTGACTTCTAAACCAGAACAAGCACAAAAGTAATGAAGCATGTCGATAAGATGAGATTTGAATCTCAATCTTTGTGATTAAGTTTGGTAGGATAATATTAAAATTATGGTAGGATAAGATTGTGTACAGATTTAGTGGGATTATACTTTGATTCTTTGATCTATTTAAATTAACAGATGTAAACAAATCAAATTCATTGTGAATAAATCAAAAGAAGGACTTTTACCCTTCAAACCATATCTCAAAAATCTTCAAAGCATTCTAAGTTCTCATGCATTCCCAGTATCATTAAACAAAAATATTGATTAGCGCCAGACTGCAACAATCTTGAAATAGGATTTTCAGGTCCAATTTTTTATGCTAGTGAACTTTTGTGTCCAGTTGGTGATTACACTGTTGTCAACTGGCCCATAGATATAAAGAGGATGTGCTGCACACCAAAAGATCATTTCTCACTAAACCA
This sequence comes from Haberlea rhodopensis, assembly GCA_907163345.1. Classification (NCBI taxonomy): domain Eukaryota; kingdom Viridiplantae; phylum Streptophyta; class Magnoliopsida; order Lamiales; family Gesneriaceae; genus Haberlea; species Haberlea rhodopensis. The sequence continues at coordinate 3,966,403 of CAJQUN010000005.1, read as the reverse complement.
TTTGGATGTTTATGACCTTTTTTCCAGTAAGAAGATTACTTCATACAGAAGGGGAAAGGCAAACCTTCTCAATTTCTGTATACTGAATCTTTTTCTCAAGTCCGCTGATTTTGCCAGATGCTTCAGACTCCTTGAGCTGCATTTCTCTTATTGACCCAAGGTTTTCAGATTCGGATTCAAGATCTTCTTTTTTCTTCTTAAGCCCTGCAATGCCCAATAACATTAGCAAAAAAGCAATCAAACTATCTAATATGGTGTAGAATAAAAACTACAAAGACCTTCAATTTTTTTGTCATCCCATTTGTGTGAACGTGCCTCCATTCCACCACTTGTGCCACCAGTCATGGTTCCGGATTTGGTCAGTAAGGTCCCATCAGTAGTCACGACTGTGAGCCAAGAAAAAGGGGAGAGAGAAATAGCATCGGTCAGTTTAGCACCTATAGGAATAAATACAGCACTATTATACCTTTGAACCTCTGCCCGCTCCAGCTCAGATCTTTAGCTTCATGAAGATCGTCACAAACGAAGGAATTTCCAACAGCAAACAAAATAGCTTTTTCCAGCACAGGATCAAATCTGTGTCTGTCAAGGAAAGAACCTAAACTAGCATTGCTGAAAAGGACTCAACCTCCCACAGAAAGATTTGAATTAAAAATAAACCAAGAATTCTCAAGCATAAAACATCAATGAATGGCAAGTATAAAACATCAATGACTGGCCATATTTATGGAGGCGAAGTTCTACAAATTGGGGCAGAAATTAGTCAACAAAGTTATGGCCAGCAAACTCTAAAACTAAAATTCATTTCCTATAAGGCAGCTAAATTTCATGCTACGAGACAAAGGCATAATTTATGCAACATCCCTGTAAGATTCACCATAAAGACTACATATATGTCTCAGATTTATTCGCATAAGAGGTACTAAACCAGAGGGCAATGAAACTTAAAAATCAAATTTTCATAAGAAACAATTATTTCAATATTAGAAACTTCTGGAAAACAGAAGACTTGATAATGCAAAAAAACCATTACTTCAAATCAGAGAATATGAGCAATGTAAACATATAAAGATAACCTAAAGCAGGTATCTGACAAGAAATTGTTCACGTTTATACAGACAAAATATGTACCAAATTCTTGAGAAACAGTAGATGAAAAAATGCAGAATGCTCGACATAAATAATGCATGTGAGAATGTCATATATTTGGCACTAGAACTATAGAATGCGAGATTCAATTCAATACGTAATCATAATCGGGTAGACCATAAGTAAGATTTCCATGTTTATGCATGTGATAAATCGTATCATTGATCAGCATGCTTCAATCGAGGATACTGTATGACATCAAAGACCAACTTGGCTGTTCCTCCTAAGGTGCGCAACTTCTCAATAATTGGCTTCACACGCACCGATTGTAGAGGTATGAATGTTAGTGGAGGAAGCCTTTGTTCTTTCAAATACTGCAGAAAAGAAAGCTCGCTAGTCATAATCGAGTAGCGTTTAAACTTGAAATATGATCACAAACACAAACAAAAACAAAATCATCAGCTCATTAGATTTGTGAAAAATTCATAATGAATTTTTTTCATCCGTCAAAAAACAAATAGATCTTAAAGAGTTCCTGTCACAAACTAAATATGCCAATTACACACCGCAAATACCTAGTAACCCAAGTAAAATAATGTGCATCTGATTTGGAAAGCAAGAAAAGCTGAGGCTCAACTTTGATGAGTAGTTAAATATTTTCAAGAAAATAGAACCAGCAACAAAAATAATACAAGAACTTGCCATTTCAATTTTGACATATACGAAATATCATTCAATCCGAGAGAATGATTTTCCTATGACTTGGCAAAGATTGAAATGATAAGAATGCATCCAACGGGTGACTGTTCTTTGAAACAATTTCAGATAGATATTACACAAGAGCAATAGTTTTAAACTAATCATAACTATTGATACCTTGATACATTCCTTCCCAGTATGTTCGTCCTCGACTACTACAGCATCCATAAATCTGCCCATAGCAACAGTAACAGCAAGGTTATACTTCTTCTGTGTTGGTCGGCAGAGATCAGTCATGCGACCATGAACACCAGGAAAGAGGCGTTTTAGAGTTTCAACGGCCTGAGACATCCTGGCATCCCTCTCATTCTCAAGTCTATCAGCCTTCAGTTCCCGCAGTTGATTATCTAAATCACTAATTTTTGCCTTCAGCATTTCATACTTGCGCCTATTACATTTGTTTATTCAAGTGTGAGAATTATCGCAACGCGGTATTTTAGTATAACTGTCAAATAATAACGCCAGCACTTGGCCAAACCTGGATTCTACAAGCTTGTCTTTCATTTCACGTTGTTCCTTTCGCACTCTAGTTAGCTCATCCTTGTGCTTTCCAACTGCATCAAGAATTTTCTTGAGTCTAGTCTGCATTTGTTTATCTTGTGAGTCCAGCTCATGCTTTCGACTGTCCAACTGCTGAATATTTTCTTCCAAATTCTTCCTGGCTTCAATATCAGCATTTTGCTGCCGGTCTAAAACCTCTTTCTCATCTTTTAGTTTCGCAGTTTTCATCCCAGCCTCCTCTTTACTGAAACATGAATGTTATTAAACAGGTTATCCAAAAATATTGGCTACATTCAAACAGGCGTCCAAAACCAGAAAGCAGATAGCAATTCAAATTTGAAGACACTGAAATGTAAGTACTCACATCTGGTGATAAGTCTCCAACTGACTGTCAACTAACTGAAGCTTTCCACCGGCATCCTGGCCTTTTTTCCTCAACTCATCAAGTTGCTTAGTCACATCGCTCAAGTCATTCTGAAGTTTCTCTACCTCCTCTGCATGTCTCCTTTTTTCTTCTTTTTTCTTACTAAGCTCTTTCGTTGTACTTTTAATTTTTGATGTTATACGCAAAATCGCCTCCTTCAATCTTACAAGCTCAGGTTGCTGTGGTATCAAAACCAATTACTAAGTAAACTACAAGACTGCGAGTAATAGGTCATGTATGATATTTTATGACGGGATAACTGTAACTCAAGCAGTGAGAAAGTAAAGAGACAATAATCATGGTTCATCAAAGTCTTGCTTATTTCTAGAAAGTTTTCATTAGGTTGTAGCAAAGTAGCAAACAACTTGGTATTGCTGAGCGTTTGTGTGATCAGGATTTACAATGAATCAGACTCCAATACTAGTTTAATATAAACCATAAAACATCCAAAGTCATTTTGTTTCCTGAGTTGCTATCGACAAATCCTACTTAATTTCTAGAGAGAAAAGAAAATAGAAAGAAAGACAAGTAATTCAAAAATTTATGAAATTTCATTAAGAAATATATTAAACCCAAAACCAGGATCGAACCAAAATAGCAGAAATAGAAACTTGTTCTACCATTTTGAAATAAATAAAATTAGATTATATAATCATGTATATATGCATTCCAAATGAAGTTTTAAGAAATTGTATATTTTTTGCATTTTCTAGCGGTTAAAGTTAACTAGTTTCCAGAACGAAAATGTATTCAGTTACATGTGCATTTTCCATATTGACGTGTCCTTGAAAGATAAAACATATTTCCCGACTAAGCCACTATAATAACATATGAGGCAAATGAGCAGTCACCCAACTTTTCGATTATGTCGTAGCTGGTTGATGATACATCCATACAAGATGCTACTAAATTTAGAGAACACAGATACTAAAAATGCACGCTCTGAATCAAATAAATACAAAATTCATCGTTATCTAGAAAATTTTAGCCAATGTTTGTCAGCAGAGTAGAGAACTTAAAAGTATTTCAATCACTATTATATGAGCACCAAAAAATGTACATGATCAACAAAGATAACTCACGCTCTTGTCGATTTTATTCTTTTTCTCTGTGATCCTCCTCTCGCGTTGTGCAATATCTTTCAAGTACCCAATCTGCTCTTTCTTCTTCTTGCTTGCTTCTGCTTCATAATTACCCAGTTCATCCACAATTTCTTTGCGGATGCTTTCCTCAACGTCCAGGTCCTCATTCGCCTTTTCAATATCTTTTTGTATGTTTAAGAGTTTCCAAAGAAAATGTTCCTGTTTCAAAGTTTTCTGCAGAGATGATAAGGGAACAAAACAAGTGTTATCCAAAAGAACAAGAACCTATTTCATACTGTAACATCACAGTTAAGGAGCCTCAATAAAAGGTACCACCACCAATAGCTCAAACATAAGACTTCAACGTAGACATAGGATCTGCTTATAAAGAAGTTTTATTATGCATACCAGTTGTTCTTGCAATTTTAGATGTTTTTCAGCTTCCTCTTTCTGCAGCTTCTTCTGCTTTTTCTCTGCAGATATAGTTTTCTTCTTTTGATGGGCAAGCACTGCCTTTTCGTCAACTTCAGCTTTCTGTTGCTCCAGCTCCTCATATGGTCTCTTGTATTCTTCAGAGCCAGAAATTTGTTCCAGGAGTGCTGTCAGATCTTTAGGATTTTTTGAAGCTATAGACTCCACATCTCCCTGCATAATAATAAGACCACGTAATTTACAAAGACCATAACCGACTGCATGACTCAAATCGATTTAAAGATTTATCCCGAACATTTGCTGCCGTATGTATCCCTTTCCTAGTCAGTGGAGAGGCTATGGAATCTTAGGAATATGTAATAACAGCTCTATAAAGTTACACAGGTAAAGAATATCTACAAACATATATTTATATAATGTGATAAATATTCTGCTTTCATTCTACACTCGTGCCAACTAAATAGGCTAACTAATTCTTGAAACTCATACAAGCAAACAAAAATAATAATAATGCAATCACCTGAAAAACAAGAAAATTCCGCGCTTTTACCAGAATACCAAGGGACCTCAACTTCGCATTATACTCATCCCAATTCACGATGCGGTCCCCTATCCTATACTCACTGCCACCAGCAGTGGTAATTGACCGGGTGAACTGAATTTCCGACCCGTCGGGAAGCTGGTACACCAGCATGACATGCGCCTTACGGCCTCTATGCTCCTTCTCGCGGTCGTCAAAAGCGTAAATGAGGTCCCTCAACTGGGACCCACGCAGCTGTCCAGTCCGCACGCCGAGGACGAAGCTTATTGCGTCCATCAAATTAGATTTCCCCGCTCCGTTGGGGCCAATTACGGCCGTGAAATCGTAGAACGGACCTATGACTTGGTGGCCCTTGTAGGACTTGAAGTTCTCCAGCTCCAGCCGGAGGATCTTCCCCGAGGAGGGACGGGATGGCATTTTGGGGATTGTAGCAGAAAGCTAATCCCTAGGTTTCAGAATTTGAGGGTTTAGAGTTTCGGAGCTGAAAAAACAAACGGATTTGGGGGTTGAATTTTTAGTGAGTGCGGGAACTACGAAAGGAAATATTTCTAAAACGATTTTATAGCAGGTTGGAACCGTATTACAGTTGAGTACAGTATTCGCCCAAAGAAGGGAAATAAAGCGATTTTATCTTTTTACTAGAAACGCAAATGCGATTTAACATAACGTAGAGATCAGATGTTATCTGTAAATTTTTGCCCTAATCAAACCACCTGTGAAATATGGATCTATTCCCGTTGCAGCATTATTTCTACCAAAAAATTAAGGAAGGACAAAACTAATATTCATTATATTAACAGAGGATTGAAAAGTATTAATGTTCATATCGACGATTACTATACCCTAAGTAACATAATGTATGTAAGTTGGAGGATGAGCGAGTTCGTCAATTTTCAAAACATTTGAGTTTGGGTTTGCTTTAATGCGTCTATTACAAAACTAAACCGGGTGGAACTATAGGTAAAACCGTAAAGAATATTATTGGGAAGCAATCATTGTCCCAACGAGAGTGGTTGAAATGTGAAGTTTTTGTTGTTGTACGGTTTAAAAGATTTCAGTTGTATTATTACCACCAGTTATAGATTTTGGTAAAGATGTAAGCGTTTTGATCCTATAATTGGTATCATAGTCACAATCACGTGTTCGATTTTCATATATTACAAATGTGTAATTATTGGGAGGGGTTGTTGAGAATCAATAATTTTCTCAACTAAGAGAGCGATCAAAATGTGGCGCTTGTGTTATTGTATGGTTTCAAAGATTGAGTTGCATTGTTACCACCAACTATAAATTTGGTTAAGTGACAAGCGTTTGATCCTGCAATTGGTATCAAAATCAATGTCATATATTCGATTATCATGGATTGCAAAAAGTGCAATTATTGGGAGAGGTTGTTGAGAAGCAATAATTGCCACAACTAAGATAGCGAGCAAAACGTGACGCTTGTATTATTGTATGGTTTCAAAGATTTGAGTTGCATCGTCACCACCGACTATAAATTTGGTTAAGTGGCAAAGTGTTTGATCCTACAATACCAGAGTCAATGTTATGCATTCGATTCTCGTGGATTACAAAAGGTGCAATTATTGGGACAGGTTGTTGAGATGCAATAATTGTCACATCTATGAGAGCGATTGAAACATGACTGTTGGGGTTCAACAATTGCCTCTGCTTTGTGATCGGTCGAACACGTGGCGCTTGTGCCAGTGTATGGTTGAAAAGATTGATGTTGCGCCATTACCCTTAACTATAGTTATTGGTAAAGCGGTAAACGCTCGATCCTACAATTGGTATCAGAGCCAAGGTCGCGTGTTCGATTCCCATGAGTTGCAGAGAGTGCAATTATTGGGGGAGGGATTGTTGGGGTTCAACAATTGTCTCTGCTTTGTGATCGGTCGAACACGTGGCGCTTGTGCCAGTGTATGGTTGAAAAGATTGATGTTGCGTCATTACCCTTAACTATAATTATTGGTAAAGCGGTAAGCGCTCGATCCTACAATCATTGTGTTGTTGTGTGGTTTAAAGATTTGAGTTGCATATTTACTATCGACTATAAGTATTGATAAAACGGTAAACATTTGATCACACGAAAAATATAAAATAATCTTAACCCGTTAAAGTTTCGAAGTACACATATAACTAATTTTTTATAATTCTACTTCATTTGTATAAATTAAATTTAACTCTATGTGTTTAGAAAAATTAATGCACACCACCGTAGAATTAAACACTTTCATATAATTAGCAATTACTTTTGCATAACAGAAGATATAAGGAAAAACGTCTAAACTCCACTACTAATCTTTCATTTAACTTCTAAATTACAATGCTTAATGATAGAACCAAATGAAATGAGTACCGACTAATTTTATATTTGAATTTGATAATTATTGTGATTTTGGTAATCTAAGCAGGCAAATTTCAATCTTAGTCAACTATATTTACTTGTTTTGTGATTTTAATCATTTTCCTGCGAGAGTGTTAACGTGACACATAACATGTTAACAATAATTGGCGTGATGTCTATAATATCATGCAGCACGTCAGTATTCCACAAAAAAAGACTAAAATTACAAATCAACAAAAATAACAGATTTTGACTAAAATTTGACGATTGAAGACCAAAATTGCAATGAGTACAACTCACATGATCGAAAGATAACCCCAAAAAAAAATCGATCTCAGTATAATGTCGTTTTTAAAAGTTTAGAATGTCAAGCGTATCATAACATTTTAAATTTTTTTAGAATCCTATGGGGAGCAAGTTTCATATATAATATTTTCAAAAATCTCTTTTGTGCAGAATCAAACAAAAAAAATGTAAGATATCTGTAGTATTATTTTCAATGCCACCAAGGCCAAGTAACGTTTTTTTAAGCGTCAACGTTTTTCGGGTCAAATACGGTTGACTTCAGTTTCATTGTGCTTAATTCTGATTGCTATTACACAAAGTCAACGCATTACCTCTGCCGTAATAGTACCTTTATGTATTTATATCATATTATATTTGTATATTATATATATTATTGTTGAGGGTATTTTTCAGCGCGTAAATTTAAACGGTCAACTAAATTATCGTGTAATAATGCGATGTTGCATGAGAAATTTAGTTCTACTCAATGACGATGAAATATTGTTGGATTACAAAAAAATTAAAAGGCGCATTTATAATTTTTTAGAATTTTTGTTTAGTGATATTTGTAATTTTTACACTTATATTTCTATGTTTTATTGGTATATTTTTATGATGGTTCATGGACAATATCACGTTTTTTTTATATTAATTTGAATATTTCAGGAATTCAGGTGAAAGTACGAGGAAATAAAGAAAATGAGATTAAAACGATGAAAATGACAAAATCGAGCCAACATGTTGAAGAAATGACAAAGATTTCAAGTTTGGGAGAAAAATGGCTACCGATCGATCTATCATTTACGAAGCTGAAGCAACAAACTTTGAGTTTTACCGATCGATCGGTAGAAAGTCCAGCGATCGATCGGTAAAATACGAAAGATGGAAAATAAAAGTTGAAGAATTACCGAGCAATCGGTAAACAAGTAGCGATTGATCGGTAGGCGATATCAGATTTTGTTTCATTTTGAAGGGTTGGGAGTCCAACAAATAAGCTTATTCCTCTCCCTCTATAAATACATCATATTGCACGAAAATAATCAGACTTTGAACCATAATTCACATCACTTTTAACCTAGAAGTCGTCATCCAACATCCACCTTCACCCCATAATTCATCTTTAGGAATTGGAACGCCCCAACATGGAGATTGAAGAACACAATTGAGATGGAAGTAAGAGAGGAAGGTATGATCTTCAAACGGGGTTGACATCAGGAGTTTTTATTTGTCTTTAAACATTAGTTTGTTTCGTTATGCAATATGATTGTGAACTAAGTTTATTTATCAAGATTAGGATAACCTTTTGTTTTGAACCTATGACTTGGTTAGTAAATATTGATTGAATTCATATATTCTATATGCGTAATTTACTGTTCTCAATGCTTTTGAAGGTTTGACCACCTTTGAATGATTATATACATCATAATTGATGTTGACCATATGCTATTACGATATGATATTGTAAATTAGGCCGTGAATTTCAGATTGAGATCGACCAGATGAAATCGAACACACGTGTGATAACAATATTACCCAATCGAATGGTAGTAGTTTTCATAGAACTCAATGCAATATTGATTGTTCAATGAAGACAGACGAGTGGCTTATTGCACATTAATATTATGTTTGGTTTAGCTTGACCATAGTACATTGAATAAATTAGGAAAACTTGTCATGTGATATCCCCGAAATAATTGATTGCAATTTGGGCATTAATTGTGTTTATATGATTAATTATGGTGGTAATTAATTATGTGCTGGATTTATTTATCATGTTGAAATGCTTAGTCACATGGTAGGCGTGACCGGGAATGCATTTCGGGGTGCATGTGATGCATGTTGGATAATTGGGTGTTTTAATGACTTACATGTGTTGGCAGTCATTTATTGGTGAAACATGCATTTATTTGAGATTGTGGAGCATTGTGATGTAATGCTTTTAAAATATCATGTTGGGGTGTTTTATACACCATGGTATTGTGGAATGCTTTTTATTTTAAACAACCCACTTTATACCCCCCAAACCCCACCATACCTTCACTTTTTAACTTTCCCAAATTTCACCTCCCAAACCCTTCATTCTCTTCATTTTCGTTTTTGTGCAAAAAGGTGGAGAGAAATCCTTCCAAAAATTTGATTTGTGAAGTTTATTGGGAGATTTGGAGTCCCCAAGAGGTATGGATACCTCCTTATTGTTTTTGTTGTGTTTGGTTTGGATTTGTGGTGGTTTTGAAGGGTTTTGAAATGGGTTATTTTGGGTTGGTATCATTTTTGGTTGGGTGTTGGATTTTTGTGTTGCTTGAGGTGTATTTTGTTGATTTATTGTGTTATTATGTTGTTGGGTTGGTGGGAGGAGTATTGATATGAGTTGGGATGGTTTTGGTGTGCATTAATGGTGGAAAATCGCGAGTCTGTGTTAGGCGATCGACCGCCTGAAATGAGGCGACCGATCGCCAACAGGCAGTACCAAAATCGCAGGGTAGGCGATCGATCGCCTGAAATGGCGCGATCGATCGCCGAGAGGCAGTGTCCAAAATATAAGGTAGGCGATCGATCGCCATGTATGGCGCGATCGATCGCCGCGAAGCAAAAATTGAGGCGATCGATCGCCTCAGCGAAGCGATCGATCGCCAGCAGTTGAATTTTGGAAAATGGATTTTTTTGACGAATTTTTGGTATTTGATTATTATTTGGCTTCTAATATGGGTTGTGTGATTGTGTAGAACCATCACAGGTGGCAACGCAACCGAGGAAGTGAAGCCATATCAAATTCCACTTTTGGAAAGGTACGTAGAAGACGTACGGGCACCCAACGGTACATGTATCTGATATACTCATTGATTATGCATTGTGGATGCGAGTATATATGGAATTATGCATTGTGGATGCAAATACATGTTGAATTATGCATGATGATTGTATATGCATATGATGGTTATTGGTGCACATCTCATGAGTCGTGGTCATCCCTTGATGATTTTAATGCTTGCCGCTATTTGATTATTGCCACTAAATGTGAAGCGAGGGGTGGGAGCGCCGCATGTCACATTTAAGCGTGGTTATCATATGAGGCGAGGAAAGAATATTTGCTACTCAATGTGAAGAGAGGGGTGGGAGCGCCGCATGTCCATTGAAGCGAGGTTAATATATGCCGCCTATATGTAAATGAGCGAGGGGCATTAAAATACATTGTGATGAACAGACTAGGGATTGGTGATTGGTATTTGGTGATGATGAAATGGTATTATGTCATGACATGTGTAGACCATTAAATAATCTATTGATTATACTCATGAGTTATGGTACAGGGACAACCAAACTGGAAGCGTTTAAAATGCATGGGAAAAACAGGAAGTGTTTTATTGTGATTTATGCATTTACGCATTATATTCATATTGTGTTGAATATGAATGAGATTATTGCTCATGTTTGGGGGTTGTCCTTGTAGGTACACTTTTGGGCATGATAAGAAGGGCGCTAAGGCGGGTTGAGGCAGTGAGCTTGTGGAGAACACTTTTGGGAATTGAAGGTCGGGATTACTTTTGTATAGTGTCTACTCTAGGAGTAGTGTAAAACTATAGTTGATAACATTCTTGAGATTGGGAATGTAATTAATCCATTGATAGTCCTTATTTTTGACATGTAATTCTTAAAGCTCATAGTCTCAACACGATCATTTTACTCTGATAATTTATGTTAGCTCTACTTATGCCCTTAACACGTACTTAAGGAACTAGGGTCCTTACATGTCACCTTAGAGATACGTGGATATTCAATCGAGTGTCATAGGTGATTACATTGGTAAACCGACGTCTTGATAATCTTGTGTTGTTGAATTTTCTCGTTAACTTTGATTGATTTGGTTGAATTAGTAGTAATTTTTTAGTTAATATTTTTAAGTATTGAATTTATTACCGTAAGTCAAATATAGTCTAAAGCTTCTTATTTTATGAACTAAGTTAATTTATCAAGATTATGATAACTTTTTGTTTTGAACCTATGACTTGGTTTTTAAATATTGATTGAATTCCTATATTATATGTGCGTAATTTACTGTTTTCCATGCTTTGAAGGTTTGGCCACCTTTAAATGATTATATACATCATAATTGATGTTGACCATATGATATTACGATATGACATAGTAAATTAGGCTTTGGGTTTCAGATTGAGATCGACAAGATGAAATCGAAGACATGTGTGATAACAATATTACCCAATCGAAAGGGTAGTAGTTTTCATAGAACTCAATGCAATATTAATTGTTCAATGAGGACAGGCGAGTGGCTTATTGTACATTAATATTATGTTTGGTATAGCTTGATCATAGTATATTGAATAAATTAGGAAAACTTGTCACCTTAGAGATATATGGATATCAATCGAGTGTCCGAGGGTATTACATTGGTGAACCGACGTCTTGATAATCTTGTATAGTTGAATTTTCTCGTTAACTTTGATTGATTTGGTTGAATTATTAGTAATTAATTAGTTAATTTTTTTAAGTATTGAATTTATTATCGTAAGTCAAATATAGTCTAAAGCTTCTTATTTGATACTTGCAATTAGCCCATGTGGATTCGACAATCTTACTTCCAAATTTATATACTAAAACTTGGTAAACGTGCACTTGCGGATTAATCATACACAGCTGAAATTTATTGTTAAATAAAATGCGATCAAGTTTTTGGCGCCGTTGCCGGGGACCAATTTTAGTAATATCATACGAGATTCTTTAACTGTAATTACCATTTTTTTGTATATGTTTTATTTTTTCTTGAATTATTTTGTTTATTTTGATTTTGTGTTTCTTGCGATGTATTTGGGGTGTTTAACAAGAAGTCTTTACAAGTTTTGCCCAGCAACCTTCAGAGCAATCATATGCAGCTTGGGAGATATTCAATGAATTGACACACATTCCAGTGGGAGAGTCGATGATGGGGTTACCTCTTACCCCAGTGGGGGTAACCCCAAAAATGTAAGGAAATGTGAGGCCCACATTTCCAAAAAAAATAATAATAATTGAATACATTTTTGGGTTACCCCTACAACATCGACTCTCCCCATTCCAGCATCATGAATTTTCGAACTATATTGGGGAATTGCCTCAAGAACAAAGGAAAGGTTCTTTTGCAATTTTTTTGCAATGGATTGGATGCAGAAACACAAGAATGGATATTCAATTGAGCTTTGGCAACCACCCTGTTTGATAGAGATAAAGACAGTGTGTTGCATATCTTCAATGATATGGCGGACTTCGATCAACATTAGCACTAAGATCCTTCACTGCAAGGTTGGAGCCACCAATATCCGCCAGGACGTCAATACCCTAATTCTACACACCAATCATTCGAACATCACGGAGAGAAGATTGATATTTCTGAATGAGAATGGCTCAGTTGGAGGATATGTTACTTAGATTCATGGCATCATCCGATAATATTATGGAGAGCCATAAAAACTCTAAACGTCGCCTGTAGCAGCAACTAGAGGTACTCATGAAAACATTTTCAGCGAGCTGCCAAGAGTGTGAGGGTTCGGTCATAATCATGCGTTTAATTATCACACAATGAGTACTTTAATGTAAACAATAGAAGATTAGTCTTAAAAGTTCCAAAACTTGTCCCTAAAAAATTCGACTTGATTACATACATACATAACTCATTTGCAAGACTGAAAATATATAATTCCAGTGCCATAAACACATCTTCTATTAAGCAATCGAGAATTAAATCTCCCAGCAATACCATACTCTAAATACTTCTACTCAGGGCATACCCCGTTAGTTAATTAATTTGTAAAAAGTGTTTAACAAAGACTGGGATGCGATACTCGATAATATAATCTGAGCTCGCTCTCACGGAGCTCTGGTACTCCTAGATGCTTCCTCTCAAGCATCTGCATGATGTCCACCTATCAAGCCCGCACAACAAAAACATGACAACTGATGCGTGTGAAACGTACCGCAAGTGTACGGTGTCAAGTTTTAGTATAGAATTTTAAAATACGGATGTCGAACCCACAGGGATTGAAAATTAAGTTACACCAAGTACTGTAATTAGAATATTCTCGACTTTATTTAGACAATCGATAGCAAAATTATTAAATTAATCTACTAAAATAAAATAATAAATGAACAAGATGAAAATTTAAGTGGAGAAAATCAATGAGAACGGATTCTAGAGGTTCGACTCCACTCAACTATCCACTATGTCGTGTTCTTCTAATTTATTAACCATGAATCCTATGTTATCTATTACCTCTCCCGAGTGTTAAATAGAAATAATCATTCAACAATCATCTTGATGTGCCCACCTAAGATAAATTATTAAACAATTTCAATAGCGCTAGATTCGTTCTATGGCTTCGTTGGAGTTATATGTCTCCCGACTATATAAACTTCCAACGATGTAAATTCCTACGGTCCTATTCAAAACCCCCTCTCCCGAGTGATAGATTCTAAATAAATATGACGAATCAACTAGTGATCAATTAATTGAAACACATTCAAATCAGGAATCACAAATAAACCAAACGAAAAACCAAATAATATTCAATCAATAATCAACGACATAGTTTCAAGTTAACTCTAGAATAATAAATTAGTTCATGAATACATTAAATAAACACATAGACATGTTCTTAATCATCATAAACATAAAGGAAGAGTTAATCAAACGAATTGGATGATGGCCCTCCGTCCCCGGTAGTCGCCGTCGTCTTCTCCGTTGTCAAAATCTCTACCCTTCGGTGTAAGCGCAGCGCCTCGATTGATCTCCTCCTCTTTCACTTTAGCTCTCGGTCGTGTGCTTCTTCCTCTTCTCACGTCTTTGTTCGTAAATCAATCTCCTCCGAATTCCTCTCGTTGTTCCCATCTCTACCTTTACGTCAATGTATTTACGTAAAACTCTCGCCTGCTCTTCTTTTTAAATATTTAATCTCCCCCAAGAAATCTTTCGTCCCAATCTTCTCTCCGTGTAAAAAATCTCCCGAGAATAAGATTCTCTCCTTCTTTGTGCCTCTACCTCACGTGTCTTTCCTTTTTTTATAATTCTGTACGTCTCCTCCTTTTCGTCTATGTACGTCCCTTTATTTAAGTTAATCTCCATCAAATCCTCGTCCGTATCCTTCTATATTTAACGTGAAGTTCCTTTCCCTTCCTGTACGTGGATTGCCTACATAGAATCCTCTCGCTTGCCTTCCGTCAAATTGTTTCCTTAATCTATTGATTTCTTCCTTATGATTGGTCAAATATTCCATGTTCCCTAAATCTTGTTGCATAAGTGGCGTTAGGGTGCAGCATGTATTCTATCCCGATGCACGATTTTTTCACTCTTGAGTCCCAATTTGAATTCTTGTCACATTTATGTATTTTCACCATCTTTTAATAATAAAATGCTTAATTCCTTGGATTCCTGCAAAACATCAAAAACGATAACAAAAGACGTAATTCTGCTCGAATACCAAAACAAAAGTATAAGAAAATATAATAAAATATAAGTGCAAATATGCATTTATCAACAACCCCCACAACAGGGTCAGTAACCCAATACGAGAAACCAAATAAAATCATGATAGTATACAAATTACCGTGTGATGCATGTCATGCATGAATGCAATGCATGTATAGGGGTAACAATATCAAGATCATCATCCCTCGTGTCTGGGCGACATCGGCACACTCGTCGCTACAGTTACTACCTAAACTGAGCCATCGATGTGCCCATCATCCCCACGAACCATAGATATCTAGAAAAATGATACATGTAACAAAGAATCGCTAGGATCAACATGATATGTCCAATGTCAATACCTCTCAATGTATCGTGTAATCACATATGATGCAACTCAATGTATCATGTAATCGTATACCATGAAACTCAATGTATCATGTAATCACATATATTGCAGTTCAATATGTCATATAATCACATAGAAAATCAAATAATGGCAAATAAATCATACCCCGGGAACATCACATGTCTTTGTCAGACATCGTGATAGAACCAGTTTTCTACATACCTTGCCGAGTTAATAAATATCGAGAATTTTGTACTCCTAAAATTGACCTCGGGATCATCCCAATATTCCAATACTAACAATATCATTATTCTAAAGATCATATTTCAAGCCTATTCTAAATTTCAGCAAGCATGCATCCAAGAAATAAACACATAACTCTTTCAAAACTTAACCAAATGACATGTGTCCAATTTAGTTTGAAAGTAACTCAGAATATGACAATTCATATGTTTGACACTTCCCCAAATTCGTTCATTTACCTAAGGCAAATTGGGTCTAAACAGTACCTATGCAAAACAGCGGGAAACTATAAGTTCCAGCTTGATCCATTTTGGTAGAAAATCACAATTAATTCATATGATAATCAAATCACCTGAATCTAGTGTGAAATTCAATCTAACTCAACATACTACATTTCAGTTTTTATGTGCATAAGCTGGTTCATTCATCTAAAGGCACATTTTTAGCATAATACGTCAGCTTTTAAAATCGCAAGCACTTTGTTTTCAGATTTTGATACCGTTCAGTACAACTAGCATTACTTTTTCATGTGAACTCCAAATTGAGTGATTTTGATGGCCAATTACAGCTAACTCAATATACTACAATTTTTATTCAGGCCAAAATCTCTAATTCATTACACATTTTGCCCAGCTTTATTATGAACACTGCATGTTCATCCCGCCTACATGCAATTTATAGATTGTGCACCTTATGGTAAAATTAACACATATCACTCATACTAAATCTAAATTAAGTGAATTTACTATTAAATCGAAGATAACTTAAAGATCTACAAGTTTCATGAAGAGACACCAACATCAAATTCGTAATACATGTTTCCCAAAAAATTCGAAGAAACCACTGTATGTGTTTTGCATGAACATGCAGATTCAAAATGTACACAGTTTAGTAAAATCACCATAACGTTTTCATTTTAGCACCAGATTGAAATAGTTTACTGTCAAATCGAAGATAAATGTAAAGATCTATAACTTTCATTTAGACACCAACCTCAAATTAGAAACTTAACCATGTAAGAAAATCGAAACAATTCACTACAAGGTACTGAAATCTGCATAGCATGTCTTGACATCTACTATTCTATAACATAGCACCAAAATGTAATCCTTAAACTTAAATTCAAGTTGATAAAGCTTAAAAATGATGGTATACCTTCACTTCTCTTGAAGATTGATCACCCAAACAACCACCGAACTGACTAAGGCTGAAATTCTTTCCAATTGCTAATGTTTCTCAAAATCCTTACTTCAACTCTAAAGGTTGGAAAGCTATGCCTAGTGGCTCTTTAAATTCCTTCTTGCATGTGGGTTTTTGATCAAGTTTTTTAGGAGATTGAGGTGGAATTTTCGAATTTTGTGAGAGAAGGTGGAAGAAATCTTGATTGAAGAATAAATAAACAACCATGGCCTTAAAAAAATAGGAGTGTTGCATTCTAGGTGGAGATGAATGGATTTTTGTATTGCGTGTGTGGAGTATAGCACCATATTTGTGTGTGTATGATGTGTGTCTATATATATATATATATATATATATATATATATATATAGAGTGGTCGGGAACACAGTTATTCACAATCTATAGATCATTCGGATTTTATCAAAATTTCACTAGTTTTTCCACTAACTTATTATTTCATTCAGTTCCAATTGTACTAGTTGTTGGATAATTTAAATTGACTTTTCATTTGCTAATTTAATTATTCTCCAAAATTCTTAACTAAATAATCATGCGAGTTTTGCGTAATTCTTCTTAATCCGGATTTATTTGTAACGGTGCCTTACAAAGAGGATAAGATGTTATCTACCAATCAAAAAGTGACTGATCAAATTTGGCTACATGAGGTGACTACTCCTCCAACCAAGTTTTGGGGAGTGATCCCACTCACGAGGAAGATTCAAGGGAGTGTGAGCCTCTTCAAGTGGCTGAGCCTATTTTAGAAAATTATCCGAGGGACTCCCGCAGAAAGATGAGCCGAGAGTGATGTTGGAGGATGAGCATATTTTCAAAAAGATTGATGAGCAGCCATTAGTGGTGACATGTTCAATGACATATGTGGATTCGTTTTTCCCATCGATGCCAACGTCACCAGACTACACCCTCCAATCGATCAAGCCAAACCAAAAATCCTTCTCTCATGCCTACAAATTCAAGAAGAATGCTTTGGATCAACGAAATCACATTGTTCATATCTTGCCAAGCTTGAGGGCACGCTGAATCAAGACCCGTTATGGTATCATATGTACTTACTATAGGCGAAAACCGATATTTGATCGTTGCTTCTAATGATCAAGCCAAAGATTAGAAATCAAGCGCTTCTTGGGAGGCAATCCAACCGATATCCTTTATTATATTGTTTATTTTAATTTTCAATTTTTTCATTTAGTTTATTATCTCTCGAGTTGATTATTTTACTATTTGCATTCTTCTCTTGTTAGGTACTCAGTTGGAGAAATAAATCCCTAGAGCAGCGGAGCTTCCAAAATCCAATCACCCTAAGTCCTTATTCAAACATATTGATCAGGGAGTTAACTATTTCCCTTTTGATTCTGTTTAAACGTTGATGACAATCTTTCATTTAAGGGAGTGACTTGCCTGTTTACCTGTTTAATCTGCATATTGTGTGTTGGAATTGACACTTGAAGCGTCCGATTATGAGCTAATTTTTTTATGGGTTCAAACTCGAGAAAATAATGAATATATTAATGGGTGTTATTCAATGAGGATTTTGGTCTCACTACATATGAACTTGAATTTTGTTGATTGTTATACTTGTGCGTGAATATCCTATTTTGAGTAAGCATGTAAATGAGGAATATATTGAGTATATTGAGTCATGGTCTTGTGGATCACATGATGAATAGTGATAATTGTTGTGAACTCGATGATCTGTCTTGAACAATTTATAGTTACCATAGAACCTATTCGAGGGCACTTTGAAGCGAAAGGTTATAGTTACAAACTTGACTTATAGATGATTTAGGCGATACATTTCACTCCTACATTGTCTATATTATTCCTTAGTGTCCACTTTGAGCTTTATTGAAAAAGAACGGTGTATGTTTTGCATACAATTAGGCACATTCAACATTTATTGGTAAACTCATTATATCTACCATTTTATGATTCTAAATTGAATTTTTATCCTTACTTTAAGGGAGTACAATGGATCTCATTAGACGCATATAAATTTTCATATTTTGAAGAACTTAAGAAAAGTACTATAAATGAGATAAAAGAAAAGAAAAATGAAGTACTTTACGAAAGTGATATAAAAGAAAAGAAAAAAAGTTGAAATAACCTTGAGTAAAGAAAAAAGAAAGAGACCCAAGGAGGACAAGGCTGGAAAAAAAGAAGAAGAAGAGAACAAGCTCTTATCGTGCGAAAGTTATTATACTATTACTATCTTCTTTATGTTTATCCTATCTTTTCTTTAAGAGGCATGAATGATCAATCGCTTACCATTAAGTTAAAAGATATAGCTGGTAGCAGAGGCACAACTTTATCCTTATAGTGACAGTGTAAAATCTCGTACTAAGCCACATATTGACATGAGGGGCTGGACCCTGTAGATATCAATGAGCCAGATTTTTAAGTCAATAGACGACATATGAGCACAAATTTGTCCATGCGTGCACAAAAGGACTTGTTAGCAAACACAACCCCAACAATCCTTGGTAGAGATACAACTTTATTTTCTTATAGTGGTAGTCCAAACCTCCGTATTAAGCAACATTTGAATATAAAGGGCTGCACGTCATAGATGTCAATGAGCCAGTTTGTTAAGTCAATGGATAACAGATGACTGCATTTTCGTCCACGAGTGCACAAATGGATTTACTGGGCAACCACAACCCGACATGGTAAATCAAATTTTCTTAATCATTTTTCATTCATGTTAATATACAAAATTTAAGGGCAATGTTCTCTTGTTTCAACTCCTTATGTATCAGTTAAATACTTAAACAATATACTATTCCATAACTTTATCAATAGTCCCTGGTCAATTTCGGAGCACGTCATCACATAGGTTGATACGTGCCGATTAAATTTATATATATATATATATATATATATATATATATAATGAGACATTGGTTTTCTTTATTAATTTTTATTTTGAATACCATATCTTATAGGAATTTTAACGTGTAAAACATTTTCAAACTTTAATTTAAATTATCAATCCCATAAAATATTTCTTGTTCAAAATATTTACCAATTCCATAGGCTATTTCACAGTTCAACTACGCGTTTAATGGCTTGAATAAATTGTGTGTTGTTTAAAAATAATTCTTTAATATTTATTGTGATAAGTCACGTTTGAATTTGAATATCTTAGTTGATCAAATCAAGTAATAGTCAAAGAAAAATGAAGAGATGCCTAATATTTTGGAAACAAATTGCAATGAAAACATGATTTATATTGTTTAGACCATTTTGGTTTGTGGGGAGAACAATAATTTTCATCTTCTAATTTAGTCTAAATTGAATTTTTGGTTATCTACTTAGTGGGTGTTTGTAAATGCTTTTGCAAACTGCTTATCAGCTTTTCAGATAAAAAAGCAGTTTTTGAGTGTTTTATTTTCTTGTTTCTGCTATTGCTTCTCTAAAAATAAGCAGAAAAAAGCAGAAGCTGAGAAGCAGGTCATATCATGTTTTTGACCGATTTAAGTTGTTTAGTGGCAGTTTTGTAATTAATTAAAATTTATTAAGCTATTTTTTTATTTTAATAGCAAACATTCAATGATTTTACTTAATAACAATTTTTTTCAACTTTAAGCAAAAGCAACATAAAAATGCTTTGAATAAGCAATTGCAAACACACCCTTAATAAAAAATAGATTAATACAGCATTTTCAGTCATCTTTTCGTAATAGTGTTGATAGCGTCGAACATGTTAGCAATATCATGGGTCACACTATGTCATATTTAGATGAAAAATAACTATAAATCAAATTTTTAATTTTCACATTATGTTTCAAATTTGTCATGCAAAAAATCGCAGTCATCTTCATATTATATTAGACCCATTCAAATTTTATAATTCCCATTCAACAGTCAAATAAACTTGCTTATTATAATGCCGTAAGAAAAAAATTCAAAGTCACAACACTATATATACACACCCACCACACACCAAAATAGCAACACTAATTCACAAACAAAACAAAATATTAAATCATCTCGGATTATCAGCCAAGTATTTATTGATTTATTTTATATAAAAAAATCAAGATGAGGGTTACTGCAAAAACGATCTTATTTGTAATGGGATTAATCTTCATACTCAGCATGAAATCATACGAATCTGCTCGAATTCTTGGTGAAGAAAAGGAGCTATGGATTATGAAAGGACAAAATCTTTTACTACAATCCTTGAAGGGCCGGCGTCTAGCTCGAACACCATCGCCTAATGGCTGCACATGGATACCCGGAGGTGGCGGCCCACCATGCAAGCCGGCGATTAGTGGACGGAACTTTGCCGGCAGAGCAGTGGCTGCTCCGTCTCCGCCGCTGGTAAACAATGCTTATCCCGGGCAAAATATGATGCAGTTTGGTGTGGCCAAGGAGAGTAAATGAAGATGAAGTCTTTCGCAACAGAAGGAATAAATTAAATGAACATACATTTGACAAATATTTCACACTGATTTGCAAGAATATTGTAATTTTTTATTGTTTTTTTGAATTTTTGTTTGGTTCGACAACCAATTTTTACCCTTTTTTTCGTTCTTTTGGTATATATTTAAGGACATTTTCTTTAAAATATTATTTACTGTGTATTAGTTAAAAACTTGAATTTATTGGCATTTTCAAGAATGATATATATGATATATCTATTCAACTCTGTGTTTGTTTTGTTAAAAGATCGAATGATATACATAAGGGTTGAAAGTAAAAATTATATAACCTCACAATTGAGGTTGGACTTAAAAAGTATGGAAAGATTGATGAAATGAATAGAGTCATAATAGTATTACGAATTCTCGCATCTGCTTTGAACAATAACAGATGGATTATGAATTCACTCGTCTAATTTGTAACGGATGAAGGAAAAATTGATGTCGTCTCTTCTATGATTTGATATAAAAATACATAGTAGAGTCTATATGTAATTCACCATATTTTTAAAAGACATTATGCAGAAAAGTTTCATGTTCCATTTAGTATGTGCCCAAAAAAAAAAATCTTTATCACATTCCAAACAATTATAAACCACCAACCCACATTTAGAAATCATTGGCAAATGGGAATAAAAATGCTTAGAAACAAAGAGCAAAATGGAAATCTGAAGCACTTTTGGAGCTAACACACAATCAATTTACAAAAATGACCAACTGCAAATTTCCTGCAATTTTAGCTCTTAGATTTTAGTTGAATTCACCCATTTCCTGCTTATAAATTTTAGATTTCTAGTTATTTTGTTATCCTTTAGTTTGTAAATTATGTATTTCTCAGTTATCAATAACATAATTATGTGTTCATGTTTATTTGTTGATTTTTCTATTTCATTTCCGGCCAATCCTTCAAGTTAATTTCCTTAGTTTTGAGTTTTATCAGATCATAACAAACGATCAAATCGAGGCTCACACTGTCTAGTTTTGAAGTTAGATTTTCACTTTTTGCATGTTTGAGTGCCGTGTCATAGGACCATTATATATTAAGATAATACAATGATTTTAATTAAACGAATTGTATTCCATCCAAATGTAGCATAAATTTAACCAAATTTATATACAACGTATATTTTCTTTATCTCTATATTAAAGGTGATTGTAGCCATTATATATATTTTTATTGACTTTCAATATATTTGTATTGGAGGCTTTGACAACAGTTTAAAATGTTCAATATTCAATTTAGACTGAAAAAAGACTAATTTTCTATTAACAGAAAAAAAGTCCAGTCAATAAAAGGAAAATTTGAATAGGAAAAGAAAAAAAAATTTTGGTTCAAATTATTTTATTTTCTTACTTGGTTTGCGGGATAAGTTTCTGTATAATTTTAAAAAATTCTAAGTCTAAAAAACAGGGAAGACTGATTTTTTAATTAAAGGAAAAATATTTCAGTCAATTAGAGGAAAATTAAAAATTAAAAACAGGAAAAAAAATATTGTTCAAGTTATTTTATTTTCTTCCTTGGTTAGCGGGACAAATTTACTGCATTTGCATCAAATCTTACTCGTCTATTTGGGGTTGAATCCATGCAACATATTATAACATATGTATACTTGACCAAGAAGCCATTTTCAAGATGGCATTAATAAGAACAGACACCCAAGTTTTGTGAAATTCTCAATATCGAGTATCGTCTTTTACAGAAAATTGGATGACAGAAAGTGATTTTATCCGCCCAAGATGTCATCCTGTCCATTCATATTAGGAGGAGGGACCCTCCTACAACCAAGAATAAACCTTTTATGAGCATGAAGGACCGAAGTGTTATTTGAAGAATATGTTCGACAATTTGATAGAAAAATATCTGATAGAAAAGTTCTATTTCTTATGGATAATTGTCTTGGTCATACAAATACTATTGAAGAGTTGTAAAATGTTGAATTATTTTTTCTTGCCACCAAATATAACATCAAAGATTCAATCTTATGATGCATGAATTATACAAGCTTTTAAGATGATTATAGTCGTTGATTTTATTGAAGTCTTTAGAGGGATATGAAGGAGGGGACTCAAATTCAGAGAAGATAAATATTTTAGATGCAATCAATCTTGCAATTTCAACTTGGACTATAGATGTTCATGCAAATACAATTGTAAATTGATTATGTCGTTGTCGTATAACATGGTTTTAGAAATTTGGATGAACCGTTAAATGATGAAGGAATTTAAGAACTGCAAAATCTAATCATAGAGTTGAATTATCGTACCCGAAAACTCCAATACGCTCCTGCTTCATTTTTTGTTCAAATAGTTTCAAACTAACGCACAATGCAAAATCTAATCATAAGGTCAAAAATCAAAGGAAAAGGCATAATTATGTTATATATCTAATTGTCCCCCCGAAAAGAAAACAACCCTAAATTTCTATCCAACAATCATGTAAAAAACCATTAACTAAATCAAACAACATCAATGAAAACGCACATTGCAACTGTGAATCACAAGATAACCTAAATCACAAGATGCGTGCGAACCAGTGTTTGTTAATGCAACAGTGATGAAAGGGAAAAAGAGAGAAGCATGAGAAGTAGGTGAAAATACAATGAAAATGCTTGTGATAGTTAATTTTGATAATTTGCCATGAAAATTATTAATTACGCAAAAATAATTGAATTATTTTTTTCAGAAAAAACAATGGGGTCGTTGTCAAGGAAATAACAGACCCTTGAAACCAACAGGATTTCAGATTTTGCCAGGTTGTCTGACCTTGTAAAGCAAATGATTTATATATCATCCTATGTTTCTTGATTTTATTCCAAATATTTCAGTTTAAATTTATTTTAAATCAAAACTCAAATTAATATTTAATTATATTATATCAACATAGTTACACTTTATATACAAATTTATACACACGGGATTGATTCTATAAATAAGATTTAATAATTTACAACAAATACTTTACTTTTAACAATACAATTTGTTATGTACATATATAACTTGTGCTTTAATGGTATATATATTGCTTTTTTTTTTTATATAAAAAAATACTTTTCTAAAAAGATTGGTGTTTGGATTAGGTGTGTAAACGAGAGTTAAGCCAAAAAATTTAAGGCTCGAATTCGAGCTCGAATAAGCGTATCCGAGTTCGAGTTCGATTTGATGCTCGAAAATTTTAATATTTTTGCTCGAATTCGGTTCTAATCAAAGTTCGAGTTTGACTCAAAATATTCAAATATGTTCGCGAGCTATTTGAACTTTACCCGAAAATAAAGGTTCGAAATATATTAATTTTAATAATTGTATTAGATTAATAAAATATTAAAGTTCGATATCAGCTCGAGAAATATAGAACAAAATATAGCTCGGCTCGATTCGGTAATTTAAAATACAAATCAATTATTTTTCGAGCCAGATCTATTTGCTCATACTTTGGATGAAGATGCTCATTTATAAAGCGACTAAAACCATGTTTCTCAATTTTGGAAAGTATTGCCATTCGACCTCTATTTTTAACTTTAAAAAAAAAAACATATAGCATTCTTATGCTACATTTACTTGTATATCTTCTCATATATAATGTTACAAAAATGAAGCATGAATGATTGTTGATCACGTGAACGAATTGTGATATTTTTTAGGTCTGAACATCAAGTCCCGAAGTGGAATAATCTGAGAAACAAAGGTTATATGGGCACCGAAGTAGTCCTAGGCGTGACATTCCGACGGTCAAGTCAGTACTCGAAAAAACAACTGAAACAAGAATCAAACAAGCAATTGTATGAGGATTCTTCACGATATAATTGAAAATCATAACTCATAAGAAGAACCTGGTAATATATGTAGGGTATTTTGGGAGCAGTTGAATTGAATTTCCTGATGCTGGATACTAGTATTTATAAGGTTCACTTCCATCCGCAACTATCGTCTCACATTAACTTGATCTGTCCACGACCCGCCCACAATGTGCGTTTGTCTTGTTGAAATTGTCACCTAGCAATAATACACGTCCCCGTTTTTCTCGGGACATTAATACTGTCAGATCATGGCTTTGATTGAGTGCTAGACTATCTCCATGATTTATACGTGCTCTGAGCTGAAGTGTCACTTTTCCACATCAGCCATAAAGTATTTAATTGGTCCACGAGTATTGGACCGACCTGGTTCTTCCGATGTGATTTTACCCTAGGTGATAAAGATACAAATATATTTTATCTTAATAATGATATCCAAGTAATTGTCATCAAACGTATGCAGTTCAAAAAGTAAACAATTTTATAACCAATTTACCAACAAAAAAAAAAAAAGACAAGTTTTAGGTCTCATGATCCATTTTTTAAGCATCAATCAAGTATCTAGCTAGGCATAACTGAGTTGTGTTTTAATTTTAAAAAATAACTCGAATTAGCTTGATGACTACTCGAGTTCGAAGTAAAAAACTTTTCTAGCTAGATTGAATCCGAAACCGACCTACTTTTGGCCCCTAAAGTGTGGGCTAAAGATTATCAAAGCTCATCTTGTCAAATTTTCAAACTAAGCCATGTCTTCTTTGCATTGAATAGCCCAATAGCATTTAAATTATTTTTTTGCATAATTGCCGATTTTGGTCCGTCACTTCTAAAGATTGGAGCATGGTTGCTGCTTCTGCTCGTTGTCTTGGGATTTTATTAGAGGAAATAAATCAAAACCAATGAACAGATTTCCAAGATACTTTACTGTATGTGATGTTTTCAGTTTGAATCGCAGTCCTCGTTTTTCTTGAATTCAAAACTGATCAGAATTAACTTTTTGGCTCATTTATCAAGCCTGGGGGCATCAGGGGTTTTGCTGTTCTTAGTGCGAAAGGATCCCATTTACAAAATCTGAAGATTGACGGGATCAAGGACATTATAGCTGTTGCTTCTGGCAAAGGCGGCGTTGGAAAGTCCACCACAGCTGGTACTTCAGGACCATTTTTTATTTCTTGAATCGTTTTCTCTTTTTTTCCCCTTTCGACTTCATTGTTTTTGTGTAATAGGTGTATGTTAAGTGATTTGTTGGCTTTACTATGTGTGAAACGTGGTTTGTAATAAATTGGGTAATCTACTAATCTGGATTTTAAATATTGCTGTACGATCATTCCTACATGCTGCCTGAGCCCTTAGTACCTGGATATCCAGCACGAGTCCGATGATTCTATAAGTTAAATGTACATCAAGTTATCTTGTTGGGTTTGGTTTGCGTCCCTCCCTCTCATATATAGAAATATTGAATTTGTAAATGCAAGTTTTCCTAAAGCTCGTATGTGGCCCAAGCTCTGTGCATTTTGTCATGAGTGAGTTGATTTGTCTTTTACATTGCCATTAAAAATTTGTAGTTAATTTGGCGGTTTCGCTTGCCCGCAAGTGTCAGCTTAAAGTTGGGTTGCTGGATGCCGATGTCTATGGGCCATCAATTCCAACAATGATGAAACTCCATGGGAAGCCCGATGTGAGTTCAGGTGGTGCTTCGATTTCCTAGATAGTTAGTTCACTCTCAGCCGTTTCAATTATTTTTCATTTTTTTTTTGGTTAGGTAACTTGTTATTCTCGTTCTTGATATTTGTATTCAGCATTAGTTTTTTTCTGTTAATTAAGATATCCATTATTTGAGGAAGCAATAAGTGGGACTTGAGGAACAAATAAAACCTTATTGGTTGCTAGTTTAATGGCATTTTCATTTGCTGGCATCACTAGTCTTCTTTCACTATTTAACCAATCTTGTTACACAATTTCTAAAAGTTTCGGCAATCAGAAGTATCTTTTGTGATATGGACCAAGAACTCTTACTTTGTGTAGTTTTTGTTTCAAATTTTGCAAATATTGAATTCCTGACCAAGTGAATTTCCTTTGAGGAGGTTTATTATACTTGACCGTTATGCTCTTTCCATGTTTATTTGTTCCATTTGTGGTTTTGAGTGTAGAAATTTTAAGCCTGCTCCTCTCATAATGTTTGTGATCCTGATGTGGGTGGGGTTGTGTTTTCTTTGAAGCACTGGTTAGCCAGACGTACTATTATGTACTTTTTGTAATTTGTAATTGATATGTAGATTTTATCATTATGCATATTAACAGAAAAGAAAATGATCCCAATTGAAAACTATGGCGTCAAATGCATGTCAATGGGATCTCTTGTGGCTGAAGGGGAGGCGATTGTGTGGAGAGGTCCTATGGTAAGTCTCGCAAATGTGGCCTATTAGTGTCTTTTGTTTTGCTTCCGATTGGTTAGTGAGGACAGCTAATGAAAGAGTTATATTGTTTCTAGGAAAGTTTGGTAATAATACTAACAAGCAATTTGTCGACACTACCAATCCCTGCAGGTCATGAAAGCGCTTGAACAGATGACAAGGGGAGTTGATTGGGGAATCCTCGATATTCTTGTGGTGGACATGCCCCCTGGTACTGGTGATGCCCAGATATCCATCTCCCAGAGATTGCAATTATCAGGTTAGACTTCCGGAAGTGCTTTTTTCGAGAGTTCACCCTAAATCGTATGTTTGAAGCAATTTGTAACCAAGTTTTGAAATAAGGGTCTTGTAACTTTTCACTGTAATGAATTGTATATGTGAATATCACTTTTTGCTTTTTGCTATGGCAATGAATTCTTAAAGTCTCTTTATGCCCGTTATATGGACTTCTATTGGAGTATCAGAATTTTCTTTTCCATCGCTTCTGTAAGTGTTAGTCCAGATGCCTATTAATTGGATAATTTGGAATTGTGGCAGGATCACTAATTGTTTCAACACCACAAGATGTCGCACTAATCGATGCTCGAAGAGGTGTCAGAATGTTCTCCAAAGTCAACGTGCCGGTATATTTGTTTCTCGAGCTGTAGTAGCTTGTATTCGCGTACATCTTGAGAGCAAACCCGACTTTGACCTTGCTATTTTGCCAAAATCTGGAAGACCGGGGAATTCAGTATGCTCGGCATAATGAATTTGATACAATAGACGGACAGATTACATCCATGAACAAGTCTATCCATCGAATGTGCCGTTCAATCTTTAATAATCTCTATTGTTATTGGAAATTACCTCAAAATTTAAAGTCTATTTTATTCTTTCATCATTTTTCTTACAGATTTTAGGAATCCTGGAGAACATGAGCTACTTTCAATGTCCAAACTGCAGTGAACCTCACTATATTTTCGGCAAGGGTGGGGCTCGAAAGACAGCACATGAAATGGGTCTGAAGTTTCTTGGTGAGGTATTGTTTCCATATACTCTTTCACCTGTACTCTACATGCCTATTCTGTCCTCAGTTCTCTTCCTAAAATTACATTACATTGAACGCGATAACAAAACACGACGAATATGCAAAGTGGAAGCAGGCACCAGACCATGATAAAATCTTTTGACATATCATATCAGAATATAACTATATTATTGGCTTTAATTGTGCTTGCCCTTTTTGAATCAATCGGCAATAGATACCGTTGGAGATGGGAATCAGAAGCGGTTCTGATGAAGGTGTCCCTGTTGTGATATCCAATCCAGATTCTTCTACATCCCAAGCCTATGGTGATGTGGCTCAGAAAATCATCACCAGACTCGAAGAACTGACCGAAGAGCCATTCTGGAGACCGGAAATTAACATATAAGATACGCAGCTTACTTCTGAACATCTTCTGTCGCTCTATGGCATAAAGAACTTAAACTTGCTTTTGCAAGACTTGATATTGGCATTCTACTGTGTATACATGTTAACCAATATAATAAGAGGCAAACACTATGAATAGTGTTTTGAGTCATGTTTTCATAAAGTAATGAATAGTGATTTTTGGTTGACATTTCTTTTTGTTTTTTTATACGATATACCTCTTTCGTCCAATCAGCACCGTCCTCAAACGTCTCTTCGTCTTGCTTTCTCGTTTAACGAGGGGAGCCATTGTCGTTGTCTTTTCATCTTGCTTTTCCCCGATGTGGTGAAAAATCGCCGCAATTCCCTGTAGGCTTCTTTCAAAAATCGCCTCAAGTGTCCTTCGGGCTTGAAGCTGGTTCCAAACCGGAGCTTCTCTTGGCCATGAAATGTCTCTGTAACGGAAGTCTTGAGGCCCTTTGGTATGCAATGGTTGAAACGTTAAAAGTACGTGTGATTTCACTTTTATATTGCTTGATTTTGGTTTTTAATTTCTCTTTGTGAAGGAAAACATGAATGGTTGGGTTTTAACCAGAAGAGGAGATTGTTGAAGTTGCTCCGGTGATGACAAGAGTGGTATCCATCTCCTACGCTTAGCCCTGTCCTGTAGAAAAATCACTGTCCAAGTCGTGTCTCCGAGCACCGACTCTATTATAGCCATGGCTTCATCCACCGAACAAGAATTCATTTCTGAATATAAAGCGAATCGGGGAAAAGATGGTCAGTGTAATAGTGATGTATAGTTTTTCCTACCAAATTTTTTGCGCGTGCGTTTATTTTGGACCATATCCTTTCGTGCTCCATGCTTATCGTACGTCAGTAGCCCACGTCAAATTCCCAATCCCCTAATTTCAGACTGGCAATTTCATCTTCCCAAGTCCCACCCCACACAAAATTTAGCCTCTAATTTTGAAGCTGCAAATGCAAGAAATATGTCGACTCCTCCTCCGATGGTGACCATGCTTTATCCAAACTCCACCAAAATCTACTTCAGCCATAACTTTGCTAAGCGCGGGCTTTGAACAACCAACACCTGCTCGAGTCATCATACCACACTCTGTCAAATGCACAATCTGAGTTTTGGTGGATATATAAGCAACTACCTTAAAAAATATTGTCTGCATCTTGCCTTTTAAACGTGTTTTTCTCATTAAATAGAGGAAACTTATGTTGAGTATAGTTAAAAAGCTCTTTTTATTTTTCTAAAAGAATGTGAAGCAGAAGGCTTGAAATTCACATTCATCTTGATTTTGATATTTTAAACGCTATTAAAATTGTAAAACTTCTATATGTTTTTCCTTGTTGTTGAAAAAAACTTCTTCATCCGAATGTGACGAGAAATTTCCAATATACCTGTACGAGCGTCTCACTACTACATCAACTGATCCAGTTGATGTTACCATGCGTGAGGTAAGTTCCTACGAAGTTATTGCCTTAATAATTCAATGTTGTTTAATGTTTGCCTCACATTTCGTGCATCAGTTCACTGATGCACGAAAATACAATACTGGTGCACTTACTTTGTGTAAATTTTCGTGCATCAGTAGCTGATTTTAATTTTCGTGCATCAGTTCACTGATGCACGAAAATACAACACTGATGAACTAACTTTGTGTAAATTTTCGTGCATCAGTAGCTGATTTTAATTTTCGTGCATCAGTTCACTGAGGCACGAAAATACAACACTGGTGCACTAACTTTTGTAAATTTTCGTGAATCAGTAGCTGATTTTAATTTTCGTGCATCAGTGATGCACGGAAATACAACACTGGTGCACTAACTCTGTGTAAATTTTCGTGAATCAGTAGCTGATTTTGATTTTCGTGCATCAGTGAACTGATGCACGAAAATACAACACTGGTGCACTAACTGTGTGTAAATTTTCGTGCATCAGTATCTGATTTTGATTTTCGTGCATCAGTTCACTGATGCACGAAAATACACTGGTGCACTAACTTTGTGTAAATTTTCGTACATCAGTAGCTGATTTTAATTTTCGTGCATCAGTTCACTGATGCACGAAAATACAACACTGGTGCACTAACTTTGTGTAAATTTTCGTGCATCAGTAGCTGATTTTAATTTTCATGCATCAGTTACTGATTTTTCGTGCATCAATTACTGATTTTCAATCTTGTCGTGCACTAGTTACTTTAAAAATTTTAGTGCACCAGTTCAATTAATTTTTCGCAGGGTCATCTTCTTCGTTGCAAGTTTCAGACTGTAAATTCTGAAAATGTGCAAAGAAGCATAGACATCAATGCATAATAACTAAAAAACCATATATATATATATATATATATATATACACTCTTACACACATACACACAAACACACACACATACTGGAATTGAAAAAAAAAAACTGGAACATAATGATGAAACGAAAAATCGAAGAGATGAAGAGAAAAAGGTGTAAGAAACCGTAATTGACGAGAGAGATTTACGAGGAGATTTGAATCGCAATGGTGAAAGATCGAACGAAATGCTGAAAGTAAGAGATTGAAATTTTTTTTCAAATGTAACCGGTTCCGGTTCCGGAACCGGTTCCAAACCGGTAGCACCGGAATCGGTGGTACTACCGGTTTGGATTTAAAAAAAACCACCCCGGACCGGTTCGATACCGGTTCCGGGGCGCACCGAAATCGGTTAGTCCGGTTTCGGTTCCGGACCGGACTAACCGGTCCGGTTTCGGATCGGGTCCGGATCGACCCGGTCCGATAAGCACACCCTACTTGGTTTAGATTAAATAAAATAGGAGATATCTGTAAAACGTTAGTTGTTGGTTAATCTGTATATCTTTGCTGCTTCATTAGGATGATGATATTATGATTAGATGGCATTTTTATTTTATGGTTTTAGTTATGTTAGTGTTCATACTTGAGAATTGTTTGATGAAAGATGTCGTGGGTTTCTATGCATGAAATGATTGCTCTCGTGATAATTTAAATTATCTTTCCATTATTGTTTTGAATGTTTTCATCTTTGTTTCATTGTAATGTTTGAGTTGTTCTGTGTTAAGAAAATAGTTATTAAAATCCCATAATGATTGCGACTTGGTTCAAGTTTTGGCGAGTTGCAGCTCTTGTGCCTCATTACAAGTGAAGTTTGGTCTTCTTATTTAATTTAAATTCTCTACCCATCGTGTTTAGATTATTGCATCTGAAGTTTGTAATTGTTTTTCAGGTCCTGGGAGGAATGAACAAGGGGCATCAGGTAAATTTTTTTTTATTTCTTTGTGCTTGAAGTGTATCCCTTCTGTTAATACGCATGCGCACAGTATCAAATTAACAAAGAATCACGAATAATATGATATTTGAAGACTTTGTTAAGGCTACGACAACATTTTGTTTTTACTATTTGAATCCAGAAAGTGAATCAAATGTGATATGTTCTCTGTTCTTGGTTGGATATTTTTTATCTGAATGAAATGATTCCCAAAAAAAAAAAAAAAAAAAAAGTACAAATGGGGAATTTACATGGTCTTTTAGTACATGGACCATGATTGATTAGTCTTGTTGATCATCCTGGAATGAGTTTTTTAAGTGCCACAAATTAGGTGTGAATTTACATGGTCTTTAAGATAACATAGAGCGTCTAATATGCAAGTCTATTTAATTTAGTCTCAAATCAGGCGCTTCTGATGGAATTTGGAAAAGAAGAGTGACAATCAAAATAATGATTTTCATTTTGCTCTCCTCTTAGTGCTGCATGAGATAGCTTTTGATCGGGCTTCAATACTATCATGTAAATCAAGTGCTTCACCGTGATATCAAAGGTTCTATGCAAAATAAGTATTTAGATTAAATTCCATTCCCCATATACGGTGCTAAAATTAGGTGTCTCTTGGTAGACAATGAAGGAAACTTGAAGTTGCAGATTTTGGTCTAGCTCGGTCATTTTAAAGTGATCAAAATGCAAATCTTACGAATCGTGTCATTACACTATGGTATAGGTAAGCTTTGTGGATCTATACCTCCATGTATGACTCAAACTTGGTTAGTTTTTAAGTTGTCTTATCTTCTCAAGTTTTGTCTTGAAATTTCTTGTTCTTTTCTTTATTCTCACTTATCTATCTAGGGGTTTGGAGGATTTGTGGTTGTTCCCTACTTTTAACGGGTTGGTCACGTTTTGCCCAAGCTAGCTTTGAGTTCTTTCCTGTTTCTGATTTCATCAGGCGTATTTCGAAATTTGCAATGTTGTCATGTTGTACACTATGTTTCCTTTTTCGCCCTTGCTTCTTGTACTATTTGACTTTTTGGTGCAAGCTCCTTTATGATTGTTTCTTTTGTGCTTGATGCTACTGACAGCCTCGAGCTTATGGATGTTAGATTTCAAGAAAAATGAAACTCGAAAACAGCTTATCGATATTCTGATTACTGGCACCGTGTCTTACACGGTGCCAAGAAGAACTAGTATTTATATATGTAGGCAGGCTTGCCTTGTTTTTGCTAACAACGTGTATTCATGGTTTCATGTGATATTTGACGAAAATTTTGTATTCTTCGAAACTAAATATAGTTAAACCTCCATAAATTAATAGATTTAAGATTGAGAAAATCCTATTAAGTTAGTGAATATTAAATAATCAATAAATTAATAATTAGTAATTTACAGATTTAATTAACATAATAACTTTCTATTCATGAATTTACAAAATGCTTAACTGTGGAGATAAATTTGAGTCATTGATCTAACATTTAGGGTAGTGCCAATGAGATAGTCAAAACTAAAATAATTTAGAAATGAGACGTTGAATCCTTTATTTTGATCTGGATCAGATATTCAATTATTTCTTCAAATTATCTGATGAGGAGATGGAAAAATTGGAGCGTTTGAGGGGTTCTCCTGAATTATCTAAAAAAAAGGGTGGACAAATGATTAGAGTCGTAACCAGACTTACATTGGGTGAACTTAATTATTTATATACATCAAATCCAAATATATATATATATATATACACGCTCTTTCCCACTCACCGCTAATCCCTCAATAAGAAGTACTTCTTATTGAGGACCCCGGGATAGCTCCTTGTTCCGTGCTTAACTGATAAGTTCCTATGCACATATATACATGTACATACCCGCTCATCAAGCTGCTAAAACCTCCATTTGAAGACCCTTTTGATGATATATATATATATAGAGAGAGTATCGTTTACCCATTTATCTTGATAATAACTATTTTGTCCCTACACATTTATAATTTTGACAATGATCAATTTGGTCCTGCAAAAATTCTAATTATCATTATACCTTAGGGTAATCTTTGTAATTATCATATTGATTTATTCTATTCAAGTTTTTTACATAAAAATTGAATTAATTCAAAACTAAAATTGTCAAAAAAGGACTATGCAAGCATGTAATGCGTATAGATTAAGCCTAGGGCTAAGTCCATCCTAACCTCTCGGCTACTTCCGCCTCTGCAAATGATAATCTGAGAATCACAAGAGCATTAGCAAGAAAGCAGATTTCAGTTTCAAAATTTTATCTGAATCCAATTGGGGTGGTTCGACGCTACCATAAGGGTAATGCTCTAAGCCATTTAACAAACGACACATGTCCGATAACAAAAACCAAGAAAATTACATCTAAGGAACATATCTTCGTCCCAACAATGGAGTTCAAAAAATCTGGAAGAACCATATCTTCATTTTACATATCTTAATGAACCAAAAATGCATTTCATTTACTCCTAATAAAAACATACAAAATAAATTGGATACAACTCTAAACAACTTCGCTAAACTTTGAAATGATTTCCAACCCGTGAAGTTGCTTGAGGAAGAAAATCAGATCTTCCTTTTCAAGATCTTGGTTGAGAATGATGTAAAAGTTTTCCCTCCAAAACTTCTTGAGAATGAGGTGGGAGTGAGTGAAAAGGTAAAAATGTATAGTGGGTGAAAAGTTAAGAAAAAACAACAACGGTTACAAACAAAACTACTGTTTTGTAAAAAAAATTAAAATATGATACTTGTCAATTTTTTAATAGATTAGGGTTATACCCTAAGTCACATAAGTCCGATGCGCGAGCGATGTGCGAGCGATGCGGATGCACGAGTGCGACAATATGAAGTTCTTAACATCATATTTATCATATTTAACAAACTTACATCGTTATTATATTATTTACAAATTTACAATATGAAGTTCTTAACAACTTTGGCACTTGCAGCTTTATTACTCTTAAAAAGCTTTTAAATTAGATCTTATTTTAGGATATAACATTTGCAGCTTTGCAAAACGTTATAGCCAGTGATAACAATGTAATTCAAATATTGTATTTGATCGCTCTTCTAGTAGAAGTTATCCGAAAAATATATTTGTTTCAAATTCGTTTAATTGTTTGGATGGATTTATATTATATGTATTTCAAATTCAATTTTTTACTAATTCATGTAATAAAATCCATAATCAAATCCTTGACAAAATCCATCCATACAAACAAAGAACAGTGAAATTAAGGGGGTGTATTCAATCTATAATTTTATTGACTTTTAATGACTTTTTTAAATAAAAGAATTTTATGAAGTTGATAGATTCCTATTGAATTTTATAAAATTTCATGGTTGATAGATTTTCATAACTTATAGAATTACACGGAATTATAAAAATAATTTTATAGATTCTATAGATTTTATAAATTATAATTGATTTCTTTAAACTAAAAATTGAACATAAATAACTTCTTCAACTTATAATAATTTTTTTTACTAGTAGTGTAAACAACTTTTACTTATTTAACAGCTAAAAATGTGAAAAATTGATATTCAATTCTTTTGTATGGCAAATATTGAACGACTTTTTTACATCTTCAAGATGACGATCTTGAGGATTCAGTCAGTGTTGCTATATAATTGTAATCTATAATTTTGTTTATAAAACAAAAGTTTCCTATTAAATAAAATTTTATCAACTTAAATTATTTTTTGATGATATTTAACTACTATAAAAATTCTTAAAACATACTTTTTAAATTAAACATGATAATTTATACCGTTATAAATACCTTTTATTTTAGAAAATATTTATTATAATTGTTTATAGATACAGACTCATACAATCGTTTTAAAAATCTATAATCTAATATAAAATTGAGCACATTAACTTGCTATTTTATCAAAATACATGTGCAAATATTAGTATTATATTGGATAAAAAAATAAGATGTGAAAAAAACAATAATTGAATATTCTTTCGGTATTCGTCACAATTTCATGTTTCTGTGTTGCATCTTCTATATAAGACACATAGATATACAAAAACATACTCACAACCGCACATTATAAATTAAAGAAAGGGTACATGCAGAAAATAGGGAATGGAAATTAATGGGGATGTGACCGTGTCGGAAATTAAAATAAATGTAAAGAGAGAAGAGGGTAATTAAGAATTAAAACTCATTCCAAATATTTACTACGAGTGGTTGAGATTTTTTTAACTTTTTTGGGATGTACATGGGGCATCAAAGTTTGTACCTAAATATTTCAATATAAATCATAAAAGTCTATGAGTTTTTGGATACCTATAGACTTTTATAGAGTTTTAAAAAGTCAAGTTTGAATACCAACTAACTTTTAAAAACTCTACGAAAGTATGTTTTGAATACCATTAGACTTTTTTGGAGTATATAAAAGTGTGAATTAAATACCATAAAAACCATTAAAAATCAATAAAAATATATACCCAATACACCCCTAATATTAAAATAAACCTTATCACGTACTTTGGTTTCAGATTCTGAGAGGAGAAATCCGAGCTTTCGTCAATGCCATGGTGGAGCTGGGAGAACACTTTTGAATGGAAAATTCGAAGATACTTTCCTGCAATTTGTGTTCCTCTATATTCTCCACGCATGTTTGCATGTTTCTTTCACCTGCAACTTGATTACCATTGATTTTCCTTCCTATTTTCTTACAAGCATTCAAACACTACACGGTTATTTCTTGCGATCGCATCTTGCGTTTCACCGGAGGTCCGGAACCTAATTCTGGATGCATAATCACGTCGCTTTATGTCTTAAAACCAGTTATGTCCCTTTTTCTCCACACCCAAATTTCTTCCAGAACCCTAGATTAAATCCCACTTCGACTAGGGAGGGTTTCGGTTGTTATTATTTTTCGTTTTTGAAATGCAAGGGAATTGGAATCCCGGTTCACAAATGGCACCGTCCTAGTTACTTGAGCTACGAAAATGGTTCTGCCGAGGATGATAGAATTATAGGCCTTGGGGTGAAAGAAATTGATATGACTACACTGGGGAATCTCTGTGTTGATATTGTGCTCAATGTCCCGAAATTACCCCCGAAACCATTGGGTGAACGTAAATCTTACATGGAAGAATTATCAAAGTTTCCTCCTGATAAGGTTATATCACGTCCTTTTATAAGTTTCTTGCTAAATATGGGGATTTTCAATATAATAGTTCATTTTTTTCATTTTTTGGGTTAGTTTTTATTGATATATCTAAATCTCGAAGCTGTGACTGTGAGTGACCATTTGATTCTTGCACCAAGCTTGAATTTTTAATTTTTTACAGGTATTAAGTACTGTGGTGGTATTTTGTTGAACAATACTAATGAAATACTGTAATCATAGGGCTTAGATGATATTTTTTCTCTGAATTGAGCGGAAAGGTTAGGATTAGATTGGAAAGTGTTAATCTTGGAGCTTCACACGCACTTGCTATAAAATCTCTCTTGTCTTAGATATTATTATTTAAAGAAGAGAGAAAAAATATACTATTCTATATTTATGAGCAACTTTTAGGATGTCACTTTTGATTATTCAAACTTGAAGATGAGCTCATATCAGGGAAAGAACCTGGTTGCCAATGCTACCTAATACAATTCAATCTCATTTAAAGAGTGGCAATTATAATGCAAGAAACAGAGAACTGAAGAAAACATAGAAGGAAGGTGAGGGAAACTTGTCTCAAATACTACTTCTTTAAAGACAATTAAATTGCGGTTCTGATATCTGTTTGTTGAAAGTGGCATGCATAGAGGAAAAGTATTGGATTCTTCAAATAGGAAGCTCCATAGTTGTAATTTGGAAGTTAAAACAGTTCTAACTTTTGAGTATTTGATTCTGGTGTGAAATAAAAGTTTCATTGTAACAATCTCATTCTGAGTTTTTATTGTCATATGCAAATTATTTGGACAAGTTAACTCTTCATTGGGTTTTAAGTGTTATCTTTTTTATACCTGTTGACATGTACTCGAATTATGGAACACTTGCATTAACGACCAAATAGTTGTAAATCTTTTTTCTTTTCCTTCCAACAATTAGTGCTTTTTTTTTTAGATTTCTCCATGCATCTTCTCTTCCCCCTTTTAATTCATTCATAAATACTTAACAGCATTTGTGATACTGATTATTAAGTTCAATTGATAGCGATACTGGGAGGCTGGTGGCAATTGCAATGTGGCCATAGCTGCAGCTAGATTAGGTCTTCAAGTTGTTTCTATCGGCCATGTTGGTGATGAAATCTATGGTCGTTTCCTCCTAGATGTACTTCATGATGAAGGAATCAGTATGGTTGATATGAGTGAGCAGAATGATGTAATCAATAGTCTACACGCAGCCTATGAGACTCTTCTATGCTGGGTTTTAGTGGACCCCTGGCAGAGGCATGGTTTTTGCAGGTACAAAAATCGGTCTAAAATGTTGAGCTATTGTCCTTTCGATTAACATAATAGATTTTGTTATACATACTTGACATATGATGACGGATCTTCCATTTCCTTTTTAGTCGAGCAGATTTTAGTGACAAGCCAGCATTTAGTTGGATGAGCAAGTTGTCCACCGGAGCAAAGAAGGCTATCAGAAGGTCCAAGATCATTTTCTGCAATGGTTATGGGTTTGATGAACTTTCCCCTCAACTGCTTATGTCTGCTTTGGATTATGCTGTTGAAGTGGGAACAGCGATCTTTTTTGACCCTGGCCCACGAGGAAAGTCCCTGGTTATCGGAACACCCCAAGAACAAAGGGCCCTTGATAAGTATTTAAGAATGAGTGATGTTCTTCTATTAACTTCTGAAGAGGTGTGAATTGTGATCTATCATTATTTCGCATGCATCATCATAATTTTTCCATTTCAATGTGACAATTCTGTCTCTTTGAACACTGTTTATCCCCATTTTATGATTCCATCAAGAATCGACTGTAGGCTTGCTACTGTTCTTGCCGACTGCTGTATAAAGTGGATGCAGCCATTTTGCTATCTTGGTTTTGTGCTATTTCAAGTTCTAAACTCTATTGTTAATTTACCTTGTTCCACAGCTTTTGTTTATATGCCTCATGTGCCATCTTTCTCACTGAAGCCTTCTCCTTATTCTCGCTGTTCCTACTTTTTTGGTTCTTTCTTGTTTAACTTTTGTTTTATATAGCTATGACTCGTAACAAATATGTGCCTAGGCTGAATCATTGACTGGCTCAGATGATCCAATTTTAGCGGGACAAGAGTTGCTTCGGAAAGGAACTCGCACGAAGTGGGTGATAATAAAAATGGGCGAAAAAGGTTCAATCCTAATCACCACTTCAAGTATATCTTGTTCCCCTGCATTCAAGGTTAAAATTTCTTTGTATACACGATACAGTTCTCCCTGATTTATTGTTCTCTTCTCCATTCTCTCTTCAATTTCTGTCGTAAATTTTTTTTGAGCTAGTATCAGGCTTTGGTGATCCTGGTTTCCTTACTATTTGAACAGGTGAATGTCATTGACACTGTTGGGTGTGGAGACAGTTTCATGGCCGCAATTGCATTTGGATTCATTCACAAATTACCTCTGGTATATACATTGGCAATTGCTAATGCAGTGGGTGCTGCAACTGCAATGGGTTGTGGTGCCGGCAGAAATGTTGCAAAACTAAAACATGTTTTGGAAATTGTGAAGGAACTAAACCTCAACGAAGACAACCAGTTTTGGGAGAAATTGCTGGAAGAACATTCTGATGCAGAGGAAATAACACTACTCACAAAAATGGTCGTGAATGGAGGCAACAAATGGCTCAAACGCGCTTCCTTGCAGAAGGCTGTTTGTGACCTCCTACCAAAGCTTGAATCGTCACAGACAAAGCAGGTTGGATCATGTTGATTGAAATCTTCCTCTTAAAGTATATCCTGGTGGAGAAAATCAAGAATTTTTTATTTATAAAGAGGAGGAAGCAGGATTACAGCTTCGACCCAATTTAGTCTCTTGATTGTTGGCAGATATACTTTTTCGATACGAGTATCAGGCTTGATTTATCCTCGACACCGCCATTTGGTAATTAATAGAAGGGTGTATAAATTCTTCTTGTCCAATAGTTTGCACTTTTGCCTGTCTCGATTTTGAAGTATCCGAATCCAGAGTACTGCGTGGAATTATTTAGCTTAATGGTGGAGCAATTGTTTAAGGTTAAATCTATGGTATCGGGTGAAGTGTGTTTCATGGAATTTAGATGATTTATTTATCCACTGTGCACGGTTCTTATATGAATATGAAAATCATGCTCTTAATGTTATTCATGTTTCATCTGAATAAGTTGCATCCCATTTTTTCCCCTTTAGTACAGTTTTGTGTGATGTTGCTAACCCACAATTACCCTTTATATTGGTATACTTGTCTCTTAATCTTCATTATTTGACAAGTAAATTTTGTATATAATTACACATGTAAAATCACAAATTACGGGATATGGAAATACTATTTCATACGTTTGGCAGAATTGGATCTCAAAATGGAATTCAGAATTGGAAGGATCTTGTCCTCGCTTTTGTTTTAAACTTATTGAGTCAAACGGTCAACCTAAACAAGGAAAAAAATCAATTTCTCCACTAATTAGATGATGTAGCTTTTGAGCATGAAAATTAATAAACTGTAGTGAAAGTCACATGTAGAAGCTGGGTGAATTCTTGTCAGTATAAGATTTAGATCAATAATTCAAATTTAATTTAAATTTAATTTGGATATGTGCGATCCACATAAAAAGTGAACCTTATATATCTAAAATAAATTTGGACCATTGAATATAACATAATGAGATTACTCTCATTCTAGCATCTCAGTCGTAGAATCCCCAAAGAATAAAAGTTCATGTAAGTGACCCCACCCAATTCAAACACGGTTCAAACTTGTTTCTTATGATGAATTTGTTGGAAAATAATGATACTTGTCAAATGACAAACTTTTGAAGTTTTGCCTCTTCTTCCGTTTTGCACCTGCCTGATATATATATATATATATATATATCCAATTAATGAATATATTTTATAATTCATTTTTGAATCTCATGCTCATTAATTGCATAATTCATTCCTAATTCTAATATAAACATAGGTTTTTTTGGTTGCTCATTCCTTAATTCTAATCTTAATAAATCTCTCCGTATGATCACATAATTTTTTTGGCATACAAAACCAAAATACTTGATCTTGAATACCATCTACACGTAATTGAGCGGTTAATGTAGAATCAAAGCAAAAAAAAAGAAAAAGAAGAAGATAAATTTAACATAAGAAATAGAGGAAATGGTGTTGCGGAAGATTGAATAATTGCAAACAAATGTCATATGTTTAATTAATTTTAAGAAGTATTATATCATCCAAAGGGTGGGGTGGGTCTATCTACACCGACAGTATTTTGGACAATTAGTTGTGGCAAACAATTGTCATATGTTCATTGAATTTTAGAAAGTATTGTAATGAGTAGTTTCCTACAATCCTATGGGTGAGCCTATGCTACACTCCACAGCCTTGGATGGGCTTGTTTTAGGGTGGAATCCAACTCAAAACATGTGGAGTCCACCCCGTCCAACGGCTAAAGCTGCACACAGAGAAACTCTTCATGTGTAGCATAGTCACTCCCCATCCTACATCATTCCTTGCACCACTTCACAGATCATACCTGTACACAAAGCTTATTCATAGCCGTTAGAACTATTCTGCAGTTCAAAATCAATCCATTTTAATACATTCACCCTGATTCCTGCTAAGTCATACATTCCCTGCAATGAAAATGGAATCCCTCAATTTCTCAGTTTCGCTTACCTTATGCATAGTTCTGACTTTACTTCACTTGGCATTTGTCATGCCGCCAAACTTTCAATACATATAAGCCTTCTGTTTCTACCTCCTGTTAAAATTCTGCAAACTGTTGTAACAGATTTGCTTCATTACATCTTCTACTTTATATGCTACCGTTTGTTGGAAAACTGAGGAATCAAGTTGAGAAATTCTGAATAATTTTTCTCCTTTGATAGTACGTCTACAACTATAGATGCAGTGTATGCATCTGGTAAAAGATTCCTATTCACCATTTTTTTAAGAAGCTCCGCCACGTTGACTGCGTCATTATTCTCACTGAATCCTCGCATAAGTGTATTGAAGGAGGCTACATCCGGATCACAACCATTCTTTTCCATCTCCAGAAACAAATTATTTGCCTTTTCCAGCTGCCCTTCCATACAAAACCCATGGATCATTATGGAATATGTAAAAGAATCTGGTCTCATGCCCAAATGACTCAATCTCTCAAACAACTCACGAGCAGAGCCGTGTTTTTCTGCTTTACACAATCCATCAAGTAGACAATTACACTGTTGGATACGAAATTTATAGCCAGACTTTTCAAGAGTCTGGAACAGTTGTACTGCCTCTCCAAGGCAGTGGTTCTTGCAAAAACCATCTAATAATACACAATAGGTGGCAGAATTTGGTGACAAATCAAACATTTGCATCTTAAGATAAAGTTCCCGCGCCTCCAGAACTCTACCTTCCTGGAAAAGTCCATTTAACAGTGTGTTAAAAGTAATTGTGGTTGGCTGGTATTTCATGCAGAGCATTTCTTCGAAAAGTCCCATAGCTTCATTCAGTCTGTGAAACTTGCAATAACCATTTATCAACACGTTGTAACTACTAACATCTCGTTCAATGCCCTTTGCTGCCAATGAATCAAACAACTCTATTGCAGCATTCAATCTTCCTTCCAAACAGTACCCATCCATCAATGTGCTGAACGTTATGACATCAGGCATTTCACCTCTCTGAACCATCAGGTCCAACAACCCATTTGCTTCAACGGATTTTCCCTCTTTGCAAAGTGCATTGATCAACACATTAAATGTGACAACATCGGGACAGATGCCTCGATCCACCATCTCAATAAACAAACTCTTTGCCTGATCCCACTGACCCACCTTAAAGAAACCATGAATTAACGTCGAATACGCAACCACATTTGCCGAAACTCCTTGTCCTTCCATTTCTAGAAATAACTCTTTAGCCTTTTCCACCAACCCCTCTTTACAAAGGCCATCTATAAGACGGCAATAATAAAACGCATTGGGCTCAAACTTTGTTTCGTTCCCAAGTTCCTCATGCAACCTTAGAGCAGCCTCTATGTTTCCGCTCTTACATAACCCAATCACTAAAGTCTCCCGAGTCTTCACATCAGGATAAAAACCCATTCGAACAATTTTCTTCAACAAGTGAAGTGCATCACCAATCTTACCTTCCATACACAGCCCCTTAATCAACGAAGTAAAAGTAACAATATTGGGATCATAACCTCTTTTCAACATTCCACCCATAACAGCAAAACCAAGACCAGCCCTTTTCAATGCACAATAACAATTAAGCAAAACATTCGTTCCCAAAAAATCAGGCAATAAGTTAGCTTCAGCCATTCGGTTACACATAAAAATCAAATCTGGATACATCTTACCTTTAGCAACAGTGATCAGTAGCGGGTTGAATGATGAAATGGATGGCGGGGGCTGCGTGCGGAGCATATTATCGAATTGTGTTAGGGCATCACTTAAGCTGATTTTTGGGTCTTTTGCTAGAG
Organism: Haberlea rhodopensis; assembly: GCA_907163345.1. NCBI lineage: Eukaryota > Viridiplantae > Streptophyta > Magnoliopsida > Lamiales > Gesneriaceae > Haberlea > Haberlea rhodopensis. The sequence continues at coordinate 3,922,797 of CAJQUN010000005.1, read as the reverse complement.
ATCTTTCATGCGGGTTTCGGGGTAGGATTTTGGATTTCAAAGAGGTGAAATTTCGAGGGATTATGAATAGTGATGAAAGCTTGCCATTTTCATAAAGTACGGAGATGGTAGCCGTAGCACTGGAAGATGCTCGACGAGCTAAACTTCTTCGAACCATTGCCTCTGCACATTCTCCTTGAGCAAACAGCCCCCATTTTTGCAAAAATGTTTTTATTAATCTATCCGGACTGGGATTTTTTTTTAAAAAATTTTTTTCAAAAATACAATATTTTCAGTTCAAAAATATTTTAAAACGCTACTCGCTATAATGGGACCTGCAAAAATAGACGCCCACTACAACTGTGGCAGGGCCTGAAAAAACAGGCTCATATATTAAGTTTGAGTACATAATTCGTTTTTTTTTCAAAATTCTTATGTGAGTACTAGGCCAAGTGTATGTTTGATCTGACCCCTTGCTTGTCTGATTCTTAGAACAAACTTTATATACATACATCTACTATTGAGATAAGCAGTAAAATAAACCTTTCAAGTATGACTTTCATCGAACATGTTCTCTCTGTGTCCTGACCATCTGTACTACATGTCATTGTCTACACATAAAGACATCAACAGTCTCCTTAGAGGTGAGCAAAAACTCAATATGAAACGATCATAAAATATATAACATATATCTATAACATGATATATGAAATGAAATGTATGCCATGTCATGTCGGTATCATATCATACACACGTTCAGTGGGTATATATAGTCAATAAACGAAAGTCCAGACAGCTCAGAATAGCTCAAGCCTGTCAAGTAAATGGATGTTTATATGGTGTATCGTCAAAGAGTCACCGCATTTTAGCTCTTCACATCATATCATATAGATGATGTCAACGAGGTGTCACCATAACAGTCTAAACGAATAGGGATAATCCATAGGATTATGTCGGCAAACATCACCAATCTATATATCAACAAATCATAGCAAATCATAAGGGCCATGAATCCTTATGCTTTTTAGGCCATTTAATGCCAATCATAGTACCGTGCACAACCTCGAGTCCAAAATAACAAGGTACCAAAGAATCGTAGCTCAACGTGTATGTCATGCATCGATGTATGTATAAATATGATGTGTGTTAACAAAATATTTATTTTCATACACTGATTTGACAAATCATGAATGTTACGAATGCCACGTGATTTAAATAAAACCACGCAGCCACATAATATCACGTAATTCAAATAATTCAACAGATCATATATCAAATGATCCAGATACATGTCGTATGTTGCGTATTGTGAGGGCCCAATCCTAATCATTTATGCTCACATACTATGATAGTCTTTTTGTTGTTTTAACCAATGATGCACGTACAATGACGCGGCGACACAATACTGACAAGACAACACGGATTTTTAAAATTTACAAGATACGACATGGCTGAGACACGCATTTAAACTTTTATAAATATTATATATGTACTATATTACAAAATATTAAAATTCACATTTTTAAATTCTAAAACCACGTAAAAACAACAAAAATAATTTTACGAATTTCAGGAAGCATATAAATAAATGCATGTTACTGGAATCATCATAATATCACACATGTTAACACCAAATGCATATCGCTTCAATTAACAAAAAGTTTTGCAAGCACGTCTAGATAAAATAATACCACCAAATATATTCTTACCAAATTCAAGAAGCACATAATTAATGAATGTCACTAAAAATCATTATAGTATACTAAAAATCATTATAGTATCACAGATACCAACACCGAATATATGTTACTTCAAATATCATAAAGTTTAACAAAAAACTTGTATTATTGTCATATCTTCTGATGTATTATTGTCATAGCTTCTGAACTACTTCATTACATCTTGCATTCTTGATGTATTAGTAATTTAAAGACAAGAATCCTAATACTACTTCCTGATATTTGGAGGATGTAACATTATATTTATGAAGTAAACTTCTAATTGTATGGTTTCAAAAATCTCTTCCGAAGAAAAATATATCAATCTTACAAATAACCAAGAAATAGGAGCATAAAATTTCAATCTGAGAGTAAACTATTTGTTGGTTCTGTTTTCTTAAAAACAAATAGACAAAGCATAAGAAGATCACAAAATACTCTGTTATTATTGTAAGAACCCGGTTTTTCCAACCAAGTCAATAACTAGAGTTTTGGTCAACTCAACTACACGGTATTTTGATCTGCTCAATTACCCATAATTTAGTCAAACACAACTACTTGATATCAATATAATATTATAAATTAAAGGATAATATTGAATTGTATTAGAGTTAATCTTGAATTACATGATATCAATAAATGTTATAGATTCTAAAACACTTATTTAAACAAATAATTATAGAATTAAGAGTGGTATCTTAATTTATAGATAGTAAAATAATGTGTAGATGATTGAAGATTTTATCAAATATAATATTGTGTTGTTAGATAATTAGTAATCGTGTAATTGATATCTATTAGCCAATAAAACATGAGATAAACATATTCAATTTAATCTTGTAGACTTTTAGCTAAACCTAGAACTTAGTATTTTTTTATAACTAGAGTTTGTATATGAGATAAGATAATATTGGGTTTATATATTCAATCTTTTAGGCTTTTAAAACAATTAAAAGTGTATAGATAATTAAGAATACTAATAAAGATAATAATAATTGAATGATCAAATCATTAGCCAATAAAACACTTGAAGAGATAAATCCAATATGATTTAATATTGTAGAGTTTTAAAATAATTAAAGTGGGCACATAGTTAAGAATTTGAGGAGATATGAACAACTTAAGTTGGCTAACAAAACTCTTGATGGATAACTATCTAAAACATAAAACACATCCAGCCAAAGGAAAACACATCCAGCCAAAGGGATTGGTGCAGATTTGGGTTTCGAAAGCTGTAGCCTATTAAATTGAGAATTTGAGTCAATTATTTTCTGAAATTCCAGCCTTTGTTTTTTCCAAAGCTCCAGCCTTTAAATCTTGCAAGTCCAGCACCATTCTTTTAATAAATATAGGTGCATCACCTTGACTCTCAATTTCCAGCATAAACATTCGAAAATTCCAGCCATTATTTTCGATAATTTCACACAGTGAATAGTAACTTCGAAAAGCACACACAAAAACACAGTAAAATTTCAGCAACTTTTTCGAAAGTTCCAGCACCGGAAAGGAAGGATTTCGGCGTATTTCCGCACCCTAAATTCATCAGACGATGTTTAGAAATATCTTCAATCTTGGTAAGTGGGCTTTTGCTATAATTATTCGTTTCGTTTTCTAAAATTATATAAGTACGTTTTGAAATTCCAATCGATATGTAGTATGTTAAAATTATGAAAGTATTATTTTGTAAGCACGCTAAACTCGAAATCTAATTGGATTTGGATCCCCATGACCCTGATGCGGTGGGATGTAACCGCTAAAAGAACCTTATACGGTGGTAATCCGTTGTTTCTGGATTATCCAGACCCTTTATTCGTGGGTTAGCCGATGTTATGACCTCTTCTCTAGGAGGGATAATTCTAGAGACTGATATCAGTACCAAGAAGAGAGTAGAATGCTTTACTGTGCTTAAGTATATGAAAATTATGAAACGATATGTTATGTCATGGCTCGTAAGGGCAAATCAAGTATGTTAAGATACATTCATATCGGTTTATGCAAGTTTTATGATCCAAGTTTATGAAAATTATATATATGTATGATATCGATTGTCCCCCACTTGCTGAGTGTTTTCCAAAACGCTCACCCCTTACATCCACTCCCCAGATATAAGTGAATCAAAATCGAGAGGAAGATCAAAAGCAATTTTGGAGATGGTGAATTAGATGCTATTGCTCAAGGTGCCGTTGCTAGTAATTTATGAAGCTTCCGCTGATATTTGTAAGAATTGTTTATTTATTTTTGGAATAATAGACTGGTTTTCGTAGAATTCTGTATTACGAGGCTTGTTGATTTTGAAGTGTATTTAGAATCAACGCCGGTGTTATCGACCCCGGTCTCGGGGCGTGACAATTATAAAATGCTCGAAACAGTAAAAACTTACAACAAACAGTTTAAATAAACTGGGCAGAAACTTTGTTGTTGGACGAGACCACAGTAAACCGTGTGCCCGTAAACTCTAAATTGCCTGCCTACAACTTCTGGCCTCCTGGACAAGAGAGTTCCAAGGTACAACGTCCCAAACACCTTTGTATGGGTTGAAGCAGAAACCCAGACAGACTCACTCGAACACTAAGAAGTGTGTAGTACTCTCAAGAAGATGATATGATATGCAAATGCAAATTCGGGATAAGATAAAGAATGAGGATGGAGCAGCTTATATAGCTGCAACAACAGGCCTACCAAAGGCCACAACTTAAATGACAATGCATAGTGGGTTAGATGAAAAGTCTCAACACTTAACATCATATTCATTTTGGATTTAAGTCTCACACTTAAATCTGACATCAATTCTGCAGGTAGGTGAAAAGTCTCAAACTTAATACTCAGCAGAATATGAAAAGTCAGGCATATGAAAAGTCATTTCAGAAATCCGAGTAGTAAAAAGATAGGACTGCCTTCGCGGCAGCGACACGCGCGACGCGACGCGTGGCGAGGCGAGGCGAGTCGAGACGAGCCGAGCCGAGCCGACGGACGGACGACGCGCGAGGGGCACCCATCTTTTCTACTTAACTACACTCTAATGATTTGTATCTCAATATAAACAAACCATAAGTGCCTCAATTACTCAATGTGGGATTTCTTTAGCCTAATTGCCTTTCATAATTAACTTACCATAATTTTTTTCTCATTAACAAAATTAATAATAATATTGGGCTTTTAATGATTAAAACCCAAAAATCCTAACAATCCTCCACATGAATGCAATATGGCCAAAAAAATTACACAATGCACCTAGATGAAGATTTGAGAGTACTTTGAGAATCCACTGCATCAGGATAGGTGGTGATTAACCTTGAACCTTCCTTAGTAAAGTATCATCGGATATACTTGTCAACCAGTGGACGCGATGCCCTGAACTGTTCGACGTTTTATATATAACAAGACAACAATACTCACTCAGCTTCATCTCCACAATATTATTGGTTCTTTCGTTGTTGTCCATTTTGGCCCTGGACTGCCTTGGATGTTTCATCGAATGCTCTAGAGATTTAGCCCTCAGGTCATCTCATAGAAGCGGCCCCTTCACATTCAACATAGGTGATTTCTCCTAAAGAGTATCCTGTAATACCCCACTTTATCATCTCGAGATAGAAGAATCATTAAGAGCATGAGCTCAGCCTTCCCAAAGTACAGGTCTATCACTCTTTCATCACAGGAATATGTAAGGAACTCAATTTCCCAAGTGCTTTGTTCGATCCCCCCCACAATTCGATTTTCCCATTGAACCTGCAAATTGGATTTTACAATTCAGGTTGGGTTGCCATCATGGTTGGAAATCAATTTCATGGGCCTCAACCCCATTCCCCTCGATGAAACCTCTACTCGATCTCTTGTCAGACCTTTCGTAAATGGGTCAGCAATGTTTTCTTTAGACTTCACATAATATAAAGAAATGACACCGGTTTTTAGTAAATTTCTCACGGATTTATGTCTCCGACGAATGTGTCGTGATTTCCCATTATACACATTGTTATGTGCTCTTCCCATAGCTGACTGACTATCACATTGCAAACTAATGGGTGGCATTGATTTTGACCACATTGGAATATCCTCCAAGAAACTCCGAAGCCAATCAGCTTCTTCTGCCGCAAGATCTAAAGCTATGAACTCAGATTCCATAGTTGATCTAGCAATGCATGTCTGTTTGCATGATTTCCATGAAATAGCAGCACCGCCAATTATAAATATATATCCACTCGTAGATTTTATATTTTTGGAGTCCGATATCCAATTCGCATCTGAATACCCTTCAATTACTGCTGGGTATCTCGTATAATGTAGTCCGTAGTTAGAAGTATATCTTAGATATCTAAGAACTCGAACTACTGCCTTCCAGTGCTCATAACTGGGATTACTCGTATATCTGCTCAATGTATTGACAAAATTAGCTATATCAGGTCTAGTGCAATCCATGAGTTACATTAGACTGCCTATGACTCTAGAGTACTCAAGTTGTTGCACACCTTCTCCGCGATTCTTGCAAAGATTTGACACCACTTCCATAGCTGTTCTAGCGATGGTATTATTTCTCTTGTCAAACTTGTCAAGTATCTTCTAGACATAATGACCCTGGGAGAGAAAATATACATCTGCATGTTTGGTGATCTTCATTCCAAGAATCACATCTGCAAGACCTAGGTCTTTCATCTCAAAATTTCGTGACAATATTTTCTTGGTAATTTTGATGTTATCGTTATTACCAACAATTATCATGTCATCTACGTATAGACATACTATCACATAGTTTGTATTGTCTCCTTTCACGTAGACACACTTATCGCATTGGTTTAAACCCATTTGAAAGCATGACGCTGTCAAATTTTTCGTGCCATTGTTTATGTGCTTGTTTTAATCCATACAAGGATTTCACAAGTTTACACACCTTCGTTTCTTTACCTGGAACTACAAACCCTTGAGGTTGTTCCATGTAAACCTCATCTTCTAACTCTCCATTAGAAAAGCCGTTTTAACATCCATTTGATGGATCTCTAAGTTATATAATGCAGCAAATACAATTATTAACCTTATAGACGTTTTCCGGGATACAGGAGCGTATGTGTCGAAATAATCAACACCTTCAGTTTGTCTGTAGCCTTTTACTACAAGTCTAGCCTTGTACTTATCTACAGTACCATCAGCTTTCATCTTCCTCTTGAAGATCCACTTGTGGCCTAGTGGTTTACAACCTGCAGGAAGATCCACTAGTTCCCAAGTATGATTATGTAAGATAGATTCTATCTCACTGTTCACCGCTTCTTTCCAAAGATCAGAGTCTTGTGAAGACATTGCTTCTTTGAAAGTAGTCGGATCTTTTTCCAACAGATATGTTAGAAAATCCGAGCCAAAAGATTTCTCTTTTCTCCTCTTTTGCTTCGTCTAGGCGATTCTACATTCTCTTGAGATTCTCTAACCCCCACATTTCTCTCAACATTGGTTTCAGGCATTGTCGGAGTTTTGTGGGGAAAGATTTCCTCAAAGAACGAAGCAACCCTAGCCTCAATGATAGTATTTACATGCATTTCTGCATTATCTGATTTATGCACCAGAAAACGATAGGCACTACTATCTTGCGCATATCCGATAAATACACAATCTACTGTCTTAGGTCCTATCCTAGTTCGTTTAGGAGGAGGAATTGATACCTTTGCTAGACAGCCCCAAACCCTTAAAAACTTGTAACTAGGTGCACGACCTTTCCACAATTCATAAGGCGTTTTATCCAATTTTTTATGTGGTACTCTGTTTAGCACATAGTTGGCGGAAAGCAGAGCTTCTCCCCACAAATTCCTAGGTGAGTCGGAACTTATAAGCATTGCATTCATCATTTCCTTAAGCGTTCTATTCTTCCTTTCAGCAATACCATTTTGCTCGGGAGAATAAGGCGCAGTGGTTTGATGAATAATGCCACTCTCAGCACATATTTGTGCAAATGGTGACTCATATCCACCGCCTCGATCACTTCGAAGAATTTTAATCTTTTTATCAAGTTGATTCTCAACTTCATTCTTATAGTGAATGGACATATCAATTGCTTCGTCTTTACTTCTCATTAAGTAGACATAACAATATCTTGTACAATCATCGATAAATGTTATGAAATAATTTTTACCGCCTCTAGATTGTACATACTTTAGATCGCATACATCCGTATGAATCAAGTTTAACGGTTCGGTGCTTCGCTCAATTGAGTGGAATGATGACTTGGTTAATTTGGCCTCTACACAAGTCTCACACTTGTGTTTATGATTGATGTTAAATTTAGGCAACAGATTAAGAGACCTTAGCCTTTGTAAGGACTTATAATTCACATGTCCTAATCTACCATGCCACAAATGTAAAGACTCGCAAGAATAATCAAACTTTAAAGTTTTATTAGCCACATTGGCAACAATCATTACATTATTTTTGCTTGTGCTAGCCTCATTTGCTGCATTAACATCAACCTCAACATCTACACTAGACTTAGCCTTAGGAGCTAAAGTCATTGCACTCATCTTGAAGAGGTTATTAGCCAAGTAGCCTTTGCCCACAAACATACCACCCTTGGACATAATGACTTTGTCGGACTCAAACACAAGCCGGAAGCCTTTCTTGTTCAGTACTGCTCCGGAGATGAGATTCTTTCGGATCTTTGGCACGTGGAGCACCTCGGTAAGAGTCAAATCTTTTCCGGAAGTCATTTTTAGCTCAACCGTCCCTTTGCCTTCAACTTTTGAGACTGCTGAATTTCCCATGTAGCAGTGCTCATCATTCGCCGGTTGATAGGTCTTAAACATCCATTTGTTGGCGCAAATGTGGCGAGTAGCCCCAGTGTCCACCCACCATTCCTTGGAGTTCCCTCCAACAAGATTCACCTCCGATACCACAGCACTCAGATGCATGTCATCCATGTCAGAGCTCAGATTGTCCTCAGCAATGTGGGCATGTGCAGGCCTCTTGCCTTTACCTTTGTAAGGGACTATCTTCCTCTTACCGTCATTGTTTTTGTAATGCCTCGATTTGTTGTATATACGTGTGATATGATTATGGTGTAATTATATCAATTGGCGGTATGATATTGGGGGTTCCGGTGGAACCAAGAATGAAATAATACATGTATGAAATGATATATGGCAAGGGCAAGGAATGAAACATGGTGTACAATAATTTAATAACATATCAAGTCATGAACTAGTAGGCATTTGCATATGCATGTGAATTTACTTGCAATTGGAGTTGCATTTGAATTTCATTTCATGTACATGTTAATTCACATGTCATTAACTTCAAGTGAGTTAGGGAGCTAATGACCATGTATCAAAGTGACTTAGCATGATGATTAAGTGAATTGCTTTTTATTAAGGGATACCAAGTGAAATCACATACTTCACCTAAACACACCTACTAAAATCCTACACAAGCTCCTCTCCATCTCTTTCAAGTTCTTGATAGTTTGAGCTTGGGATTCACTTGTGAATTGAGCTAGGAAGTTGTGTGAAGTGATTTCTTAATATCTTGGTAAGGATTTCATGGTTTTACACTTGAATTATGTAATTGGTATTGATTTATGTGAAGGGGAATATCAATTATTGATGCTTAGAATCATAACTTGTTTCTTTGCCAAGAATTGGATTCTAGGATGTTAGGAACATGTTTATATGATACTAGGGAGTGCATGAATCATGGTTACATGTGAAATTCTGGGTAGGAGAAGAAGTACCATGAAGATAAGCTCAAAATCGCCATTGTCTCAATTTTTCTGATCGTGCCGATCGATCGGCATGTGGTCTCGATCGATCGCCGCGAACAGTAAAGTTTTAAGGCGGTTTGAGCATGAGGCGATCGATCGGTGAGTTTGAGGCGATCGATCGGTACATGTGGCGATCGATCGATGATTTTGTTCGATCGATCGGTGAAGAGTGAACAGTTCGGCGATCGATCGAGAATTCGGGGCGATCGATCGGTGATGGCAGAATGTTGAAAAATGTTATATTTTTGTAGAATTTGATTTTAATGCCTATGATAACATGATATATTGTTGGCATTGGTGTAGCATCATCTCAGGGGACAGGACAACGAGGCACTTAGCCAGTGACGCCTAATTTATCTCGTTTGTGTCGCCGTACAGGTACGTGTTGACGTACGGAGTATAGATATGATGTGACGATGATGTTATGGTTTTGATATCATATGAGTTATGTTATCTTGTGTCATATGATTGGTAGTTTCATATGCATGTACATACATGGATTTCATATGATTGAGATGGAGGCCTTGATAGATATGTGTATATGCTTTGGTGAGATCATTGCCTCGATAGATATACCTGGTGTGGTATATGCTTTGGCTGGGATCGTTGCCACGATAGATATACTACATATGCTTTGGCTTGAGAGATATACGCCTGGTGTGGGTATATGCTCTGGCTATTGTCACAGATGAGCATGGTACTATGATATGTGCTGCTAATATGAAGATGTGATGTGGTTCCACTGACATATTGAGCTGAATAGGCATATCATATGGGGCTCGTGATAATAGGGTGCTTATTGGACATGTCATGACATAGTGCATTTGTGGATGCATGATACAGAACATTCACGTTAGATGATTTATTGTGCTTTATCATTGATATTGATATTGTTGCACTGAGATCGTTGTTCTCTATACTCATTGTGTGAATGTTTTCTGTAGGGACTCATAGACGTGGGGAGACGGGATGTGAGTCATTTTCCGCTGCGAGCTGAACCACTGCCTAGGAGTTATCTTGGATTAGGTTGTTACTTGTACATGTAATGTATAGGTGGTTAGGTTTTTATAACCTTGTAACAACTTAACTAGTTAGAAACTCTTAATCAGTGTATGTTTTTACTTAATTCAGACTCACGTATGTATGTTAAGATACTACATAAATGGATTAAGTAACGAGGACCCCACAGTTTTGACGTTGAGTGCAGTTGTTTTGACGTTGAGTGCAGTCCTTGGCCTTATGGTTAGGCTTACCATACACATAACAGTCACCGGTGAACCTCCTTGTCTGAGTATCTCCCTTGGGTTCAAAAGTACGTTTGCGCTTATTCCCATGGGAGTTGTCCCCAACTTCAACCACGTTGGTCTTGAAAATCATTCCAAATGATTTCTTGTCAACTTTTCGGTTGTCTTGCTCGATGCGCAGCCTCCTGATAAGATCCTCCAGACTCATCATCTTTCGATTGTGCTTTAAGTAGCTCCTGAAGTCCTTCCAAGATGGCGGTAATTTTTCAATCATCATCGCCACTTGGAGAGCATCATTTAGCCCCATACCTTCGGCAGCAAGTTCATGATATATCAGCTGCAGCTCTTCGCATTGCTCAACAACGCTCTTGCCATCTACCATTCGATAGTCATGGAATCGCCCGGCTACAAATTTCTTTGCGCCTGCATCGTCAGCTTTGTACTTTATCTCTAACGATTCCCAAAGATTCTTAGCAGTCTCCTTGGGGGAATACACATTAAAAAGTGCATCGTCAAGAGAATTCAGTATGTAGTTACGACAAAGGTAGTCGGCACTCATCCAGGACTCAACTATCACAGCAGATTGAGGATCCTCTTTGTCCTCCACCGGTTTCTCCTCCTTCAGAAACCTGGTCAAGTTCAAGGTGGTAAGGAAGAATATCATCTTCTGTTGCCAACGTTTAAAGTTGGAACCCTTGAACTTTTCCGGTTTCTCAAATTGAGAAAACGGCATTGGACTTCTCAGAATTGGCATTGCGGCCTCAGTACCGCTAGCTTTGATCACCGAAATCTCATTATTCACAGCAGGTGGTTGGGTAAACTGGTCAGCCATTAGCTAAAACAGAACACAAATAGGAGAGCACAAATAATATCAAAGCAGTTTTGAAACAGTAGGTTTAAACCTTTGAAAAATTCATGAACAATATCTTAAGTAAATATGAAAGCTGAGTTTTGATAAAACAGAACAAAACAAACAAAAATTTAGAGTTTACGATTGTTGGTTCTGTTTTCTTAAAAACAAATAGACAAAGCATAAGAAGATCACAAAATACTCTGTTATTATAAAATGCTCGAAACAGTAAAAACTTACAACAAACAGTTTAAATAAACTGGGCAGAAACTTTGTTGTTGGACGAGGCCACAGTAAACAGTGTGCCCGTAAACTCTAAATTGCCCGCCTACAACTTCTGGCCTCCTGGACAAGAGAGTTCCAAGGTACAACGTCCCAAATACCTCTGTATGGGTTGAAGCAGAAACCCAGACATACTCACTCGAACATTAAGAAGTGTGTAGTACTCTCAAGAAGATGATATGATATGCAAATGCAAATTCGGGATGAGATAAAAAATGAGGCTGTAGCAGCTTATATAGCTGCAACAACAGGCCTACCAAAGGCCACAACTTAAATGACAATGCATAGTGGGTTAGATGAAAAGTCTCAACACTTAACATCATATTCATTTCGGATTTAAGTCTCACACTTAAATCTGACATCAATTCTGCAGGTAGGTGAAAAGTCTCAAACTTAATACTCAGCAGAATATGAAAAGTCAGGCATATGAAAAGTCATTTCAGAAATCCGAGTAGTAAAAAGATAGGACTGCCTTCGCGGCAGCGAGGCGAGGCGAGGCGAGGCGTGGCGTGGCGAGTCGAGACGAGCCGAGCGGACGGACGGACGGCGCGCGAGGGGCACCCATCTTTTCTACTTAACTACACTCTAATGATTTGTATCTCAATATAAACAAACCATAAGTGCCTCAATTACTCAATGTGGGATTTCTTTAGCCTAATTGTCTTTCATAATTAACTTACCATAATTTTGTTCTCATTAACAAAATTAATAATAATATTGGGCTTTTATGTCTTTTGTGGTATGTACGAATTTGGAATAAAAAAAAGAAGTATAGTGGGGAGTTAGAATAAAGAATCTTTGATATAACGAGGAATGTTAAAATTATGTTTGGAGATGGAGATTTAAGTGAGTTTACTCACTAAATAATTTGTTTATTGGATATAAATAAATATTACAATTCCTTCCACGAGAAGGGTGTTGAAGATTAGATGTAATGACTTATTTTTTAATAAATTCCGTACATTAATTAGTTTTGTATTTTATAGGAAATTTGACCCAAAAATATGGAAAATTACAGGTAAAGCTCGTCCTCTACCACATGACATAGTAGAGTAGTTTAACAATATATGTAGTATAAATACACGAGACAATTAGATTGAAAACCTACGATATACAGTGTACGAACACTGACACGATACGATGCAAACACAACGACATTGGTTTTTTCATTTTTCAGGGTACAACATAGCTGGGACACGTTTGTATATATTTATATATATATTATACACGTACTATATTATAAAGTACTAAAATTCAAAATTTTAAATTTCAAAACCATATAAAAGCAACAAAACTATGTTTACAAATTTAAGAAACGTAAAATACTAACACCATATATATATATATATATATTCAATTAACATAAGTTAACAAATACGTCGAAATAAAAATAACATCAAAAATATTCTTACCAAATTAAAAAATATATATATAAATAAATGTATGTCATCATATTATCACCTATACTAACACCAAATATATATTACTTCAATTAACATAAAGTTTAACTGACATGTCCAAATTTTATTTTAACCAAAAACCTTTTAAATTGTACAATTAACTCCCAAAAGTGTTATTTTTGTGTTGGGCACGCACATCGGCAGTGTCCAACATAGGTCTGATTTTTAGTGGAGTGTCCGACACGGATGTCCGATTTTATTTTTTTAAAAATTAAGGAAACAACATGTGATGTGTCTCACACATGTCCGATGAGTGTTCGATGAGTGTTGGTATCCTAAAAGTGTCTGACTCAGCACCAGTTGATGTTTAGGAATGTATGTGCATCATAGTTGAGAACTGATAATAACCCCAAGAATTAGGGTCTAACGCCTTTGACATCCACACCGTCAGTGGCGATCGCAAACAAATATAGAAGGACAAAATATTTAACATAAAAAATGGAGGACAAAAAAATATAATTTTCTGTAGGGGAGGAGTGGGTAAAATGCATTTAAAAAAAAAAACTTTTTTAGGATAATAATATGTTTTTTTTTAACAAAAGATGACACTTGCCCTTCAACTACTTCAAGGTGGTTAAGCCCCTGCATTGTCATTACCTCGTTACGTTTTCACCTAGGTCATCAAGAAAAGATTTTAGTCGATCCTAGGTTTATCTAGACAAGAAAGAAGGTGGCAACGATCCAATATACCTTGCAGACTAAAAAAATGGACGAGGCTCTCGGGACTCGAGCAACCGAGTTAATATACCTTGCAGACTAAAAAATTAGACGAGGCTCTCGGGACTCGAGCAACCGAGTTAATAATAGAGCATATGAGTAATATATTGATTCTTAAACAACCTCGCAAGGCCTACATTTAGTTTTGCATATTTCCTTAACCCATGATAGCTAGGTTAAAATTAGTCTAGATAAAAATAGAAAATATCCCCTAATAAAGCCTGTGTAAGAAAGCGTATATCCACGAATATCCAGAAAAAATAAAAGGAAAATTACCGAATGATATCATTACAAAACAATAATTCAACTAAATATGTGAACAAAACAACAATATATAAATATCTACTTTTCAACAAACTCAATTCAAATAGTTCCAATTTTTTTAACTTATCCTATTTAAGGCTTTTTTTTTTCTTTACTAAAATATCATCATCTCAAAAAAAAAAAAAAAAAAAAAAACTAGGTCAACCAATAACTTGTTCAAAATGTCATGTCACTTTCATTCGCCAAATCTCTCCCTCCCACTCCCATCAATTCCTGTCACCCACCGCCTTCCACCTTCTCTCTCCTCAATCTATGCACACCTTCGCTTCAGCCATGGATTCAAGGTCCAATCACCATTAAAAATAAGGGGAAAGAGCGAGAAGCTCTTCCAGGTGATGTCTTTCGTTCTTCGGAGAAGCTCTTCCATGTGTACGCCGGTTGTTTCCACCACCTCAGGTGCACTCTTTACTGGTACGGGTGCTGAGTTGAAACAGCCATATGAAAATGAGTTTCTCCTCTATTTCTCTTGCAGGTGCATGCGTGCATTTAGGCGTGTATCTCTTTAATTTTTCCATTCAAACAAACATATTTTTCTTTACTTTATTGACAAAATATAGTGCAGATTTTTTACAAATTTTGTTTTTGTTTATTAGTCAAAACTATAGAAGTTGTGGTTGTGATTTAGTGCATTTGTCGTGAAATTTTAGTGGGAATTGCGTTTTCTCTATTTTGTATGTTGTTTGAGACATGAGATGTTCGATAAATTGTCTTCATAAAAATTTGAAAGCTTAGAGTCAAGGGTCTGCACTTGCTCAAGTGCGCAGATGCACTTGCTACAAGTGTACCGGGTGCACCCTTGCAATTGCTACAAGAACCGGTGCACGTAGGGCTATTATTTGTCCTTCCATCGAATAATTTTGAATTTCAAAGGCAAAAAAAAAAAGGGGGTGCACGTAAACATGAATATGTAAATTTCTTATAGTTGCACTTAACAAATTCAAAGATGCACGAAAAGAATTTGGGACGCACGAAAAAAATTCAAAATCACAAAACAATACACATTTATCGGTGCACGTGCAACATTATCCCGGTGCACGTGTTGCAAGTGCACCCCATGCAGCTGGTGCACGTGCTAAAAAAGGTTTAGTATTGATACTTATAACATAGATTTTAAAATTAAGTCTCAAATAGTAATGTGATTTCTTCATAGCTAATTAACATCCAAACCCATTTGCCTTTCCCTGTTAGCTGCTTTCTTCGTAAACTATATTCAATTGAAGATTGTCATATTATGGATAATGGAAGATAAGAAAACAAATGTGTGCAACTAACATAGATTTTAAAAATTAAGCCCCACCGTTGCACGTCAATGGAGAACCCCCACAAACAATGATCGGGTTTTGGGTTATTAGCGCACGTAAAAATGAATATGCAAATTTCTTAAAAGTGTACGTAAAAACTTTAAAGATGCACGTAAAAATTCAAAGTCACAAAACACAACACAGTAACTAATGCACATGATATAGTAACAGTGTGCACGTGCTACAGTAACCGCGGTGCACGTGTAGTAAGTGCACCACATTCACCCGGTGCACGTGCTACAGTAACCGCGGCGCACGCGTAGTGAGTGCACCACATTCACCCGGTGCACGTGCTACAGTAAATGCGTTACACGTGCTACTGTACCCGCGGTGCACGTGTAGCAAGTACACCCCAATCCCCATGCACAGGTGCACATGCTACAATAACCCCGCGAGGATTATTATTATATTTTCATCAGAAAATGGGCCTATACAAATTGAAGGTATTTTGGTTGATTGGATCAAAAAATATTTCACCTAGTAGTACCGACCCAAATTATCCAAAAATAAATTGCACCTTATGAATCTTCACTTATAAAAAATAAATGGTTCTTTCCACATTTAGTTATTCATTATATTGTTTTATCATTGTCGGGTAATCGTCGAAGAAGGAACAATTACACCTAGAATCATTCACATGGCATTAACTCTTATGTATAGCATCATGCATAATACGAAAAACCAATTTTTTTTTTAAAACAACAGTCATGACACCGATGAATGACTCGAAATTGTGTTTTTTTTTGTTTTATCAGTTAAAAATATATTTAATTCCCTGCGAGTACAGAGGATACTCAAATTCCAAAACTTTTCCAATCTATCAAAGTTTCACTAGATTAAGACAAGCTAAATGTGCTAAAAGTCAGTCCGACAATGAATATGGAGGAATATGATTAACTGGTTGATTTTTTATTTACATTATAAAATTTATTAAAAGACATCAATAGTTTCAAACTGTTGAATGAACTGATTTGTTTGCACGTAAAGTCACACTATAGTACGTGAGTACTCAACTCAAAACACATGCTCCACAAGTGCCTTGTCTCTTATGCATGTTCAATCTCACTCATTTTCTGTAAAATAAGATACTAAATGAAGCAATAAAAACGAAGCAAATGCTATAAATGGAGAGTAATAGCAGAATGCTCTAAATTCTTTAATAAACAAAAGACTCACTTCGGATTCTCAGATTCTTTCTTACAAGCAACATCTTCCGAGTTTCGATTGTAGCTTAGCGCCGTTAAGCAGGCACTAGAAGGCCTCACAAGCCAAAGATCCCAACACAAGACATCTTGGATCGACCCATATTTCCTTCCCGAAAAATATGTACACAAACTTTTGAAACCAGCAAACTGGATGCAGAGGAAAACAAGAGCAAGGGCATGACAAAACCAGAATGCATCGTTCATGTGTTAGCTGATTGTGAAGGCAATCTCGGGTGGTTATGTTCCCCTTCGTAAGTCACGATCAGCATAGCAGGATCTTCCAAGCATCTCTCCACATGTTTACGCGCTGCACAGCCTCTCATGCTACTACATTTGTAGTATCCCCTGCATCAATTCAGAACAAGATTAACACGATAACTACCCGTGTGTCTAATGCTACCACAAGTTTCTCATAGTGCGCAATAATTCGTCTTATAATTCGTCTTATACAACACAACAGAATTTGAAAATTTTGGGGGCAAGAATTTGATCTTTTGGTGCCAAATAATAACAATACAGATCAAAATTACTCAATGTATTAAATGAGAGTGATAGGAGTATAGGACTGCAAATCAACTGACAATCAGCACAAGAATAGTAATATTAGATTTATTTGATTGTTGCGGATTAAATAAAATCCCAGCATAATACATATATTCTTTTTTATCATTCAACATGCCAAAGAGAAAAAAGAAAACACTATCCTTCATGCAAATCATATTCACTTTGCAACTATGAATTGAATATTAAAACAGAGTTTCAGGCAACAATAGCTGTGAACTATGTATGAGTGTGACAAAAAGAAATAAACCAAGATACTCCAATCTCAAACAACTGCAGTTTACGACTTCAGTAAGACAATATACCAACCGCGACTAAAATATTGTGTGCAATCAGTTAAGCCATACCGGGGGTAAGGAGAGCCTTTGATTGGTTTCTGGCCATATTTCCTCCAAGAGTACCCATCAGGGGGAATATCAGCCAACTTGTTACTAATAGCAGGTACTTTGATAGACCTCTTCACCCTATGCTTTCTATTCAAAATGCACGAAAATAAAATACAAATCAGAATTACTCCAAGAAATAAATGGCAATTACATGGGATAACCAATCATAACAGTGGCAGATAAGTTCATTTCCCAAGCTTAAAAATACCAAGCTCGAGTCACAGTTTTGATTCTAAACATGTCATATTAAGGAAAAGTAAAAATCAACAAGCTAAAACAACTACCTTTTCTTATAACAATGGCATCTACCACTGCCACCACATTTCGAACTTCCACCTTCTCCCCTTCCAGAGCAACTTTTCTTGTGATGGGAAAAGCTCTGATTTCCGTTCACATTAGCTACACTCCCATCCATACTTAATGAAGAGATAAAGGACCTAGTTGATGACATAGTGGGCGTGCAGGTAGAGCTATCAAAATTCAAGCTGACACCACTATTGCTGAGCCTATACATCATTTCAGCCTGATGTTTCAATTGCTGCTGCTGAAGTTGAAACCTTTGCTGCTGCTGCTGTTGCTGGAGAAAATTGTAGCTCGGTAATGGTGTTTGTTGGGCGAATGGAAGTGGCCTTTTGCCATTTGAACTTAATTCAAGAGAAAGGATTCCTAAATTCGGGGCAATTTTCACATCGGGCGGGATTTCTTGAACAGAACTGTTGATTTGAAGAGGTTTGGGCTGCTGCTCATCTGTTTTACAGATGGGATTTTCCAAGAAAATATTGAGGGGTAAAGGAGCTTGAATTTTCTTGAGTTTCCTCACTCTAGCGTGACCACAACTAGAATTAAGAAGAGAGAGAACTTTCTTGAATTTGAACACAGCATCTCCAGTTTGTTCTACTAAATTTCTATACAGATTATGATCTTGCGGCTGAGATAAGAGATTAACCACTCTATGGCAACTTTCAACTGCTGCACCATTTGCCCTCTCAATCTCAATCTCCATCTCACTCTCCTCAAATTAACCGCAGAAATAAATAAGTCAATAAAAAACGCCCTAATTCCCAAACCAGACACACCGGTTTCTAGTCAACAAAAGAAGAGGAGAAAAGGTTGGAATTTGAAAGGAAAATAAGGGTCCAAATCTAATTCAACAGATCTTCAACCGCCCCATATGAAACAAAAATCAAAACCTAACCCATATTTGCAAACACTAAGGACATCCTTTTTCTATTGCAGTCGCGAGATTATAAAATATACACGTACAAAAAGATTCATTTTGGGTCACAAGCAAAAATAAATCAAGAACAACAAACCCAGAAAAAAATCAAATGCCAAACAAGAAGGCAGAAGGATCAAAGATAAGGGACCAAAAGCAATTAAAGAATGGTACTAAGATTGAATTTTTGAAGAAAAATGCTTCAAACCTAGATTCTTTCAATGCCTATAAAGAGTTTATGCTTATAGCCAAGAATAAAAAGTTTTGAAAGGTGTGAAAGCGAAGACTTTGCTTCGCTCAGCCTGAAAACTGACAGAACCCATAAAAAGATATTATAAAATGCAATCTTTACAACATGTAGTTATTTTTTATAATTATCAGAAACAAAATTGAACAGTAGATTATGAGAAAATGTTTATATGGATTGGATGTTTATAAAAATTGAGATATATAAATATATATGTATATGTTATATATGTTTGTATATGTATTAATGTTTTTATACCAAGTATACAGAAGTGGGACCATAAATAAATAAAGAATGGTGCAGTGGTACTCTCAGTCTCAGAAGGGGAATTAAAAAGAAACATGCGCAACAGGGAGAGCAGGAGCTCCACTTGCCGGAAGTTCTTATGTGAGGGCTCAATCCTAATAATGTGATTAGTTATCACACAATTATAATTATAGCGTAAACAGCGGAAGATTTGTTTAACATTTAATAACATGTGGCCCTAAAAATTTCAGCATGACCTCGTCGCACGATGGAAAGTTTCGTCTCTGAGTTAGGAACACGGTGGTAGGTTGATCTCGTCGAGAGGTGGTCGGACGGCGGCGAACGGAGCTGATTTATACGCGGTGGTCGGTGGTCGTGAGAGAAGTGAGTGTTTTCGCACCTTTTAGTAGGTGTCCACGATTTGTGTGTTTTTGCATGTGTTTACTGCATGTTTTACGTCCTACACCGATATATATTAATTCCCGACCAATTATGAACACCGGGATGTCACCGGTGTACTGGTGCATGTATATTGCATGTACAATTCACACCTGATTTCGTGTCACTACTTCAATCACAAAATGAAATATATCATTTTAATACAAATTTTATATTTACTAAATTAATTTAACAAAATTAAATGTAATTAACGTTAATCGAACATCGAGGCATCACATCTTAGGTGTACCGGAAACACAAAGTGCACCAAAGAAAAATCCCTCAATTGACGGGTTAAAGTTGTAATTTTAATAAGATAAATTTAAAATCTAATTATAGAATTTGAATTTTTTTTAATATTAAATTTAAAATATAATCCACTGTAAAGATTTCAAATGTTTACTATGTATAAAACGGATTTTTTGATGCTATCCTCAGTGGAATATTATAATTGAAATATCCTCAATGGGAAGATGTACCTCTAAGGCACTGCATCATCAAATAAAGACATATATACTAGTGTGTTTTGATGAAAGATCTAACGACAAATAATTAGTATTCTATTAAAAAACCAATACTCATCTGTCATAATAAAATGATCTGAAATATTTACGATGATAACCATTTTAGTATGATATGAATTCGTTGCATCATTTTGTGATTGATTGTCCTTTGCTTTGAGGAGCATCTAAGACGCCTAATAGGCGTGACTTCGTTTTCTTCAATCATAATATAAATACTTCGGACCTTAAACAATAAAAATAACTCATTTGAAACAATAATCTTACTTTCACACTTTCTAATTTAATGATAGTTATAGAATGGGTGGAGTTTAAGAATTTGACTTGATATTAGGACAAGTAAAATTTTCATTTGATTATTTTAATTGTTTTCCAATAGGATATCTATATAAAATTGTAATGCTTTTACGCTATAGAGATAATTATGCTATTATGATTTTTTTTAAAAAAAATCCCTGGTGTTTAGTCCATCAATTTTGTGATTTTTACCCGGATTAAAAGTTTAAACATTTCAAAAAATGAGTAAAATAAAGAAGTGATCCAATCTGGTCCAAGAAGACGTGGAATACAACAATGGATAATGCATTTTGTTTCTTCTTAAATAGCAATGAGAATGACGACTTTATATAACAAGCTGCTAGGATCGATGTTTAGATGAAAATGGGATGCTATCCCTCATGGCAGTGTTCTAGGGTAATCACAACCCTCCATGTAAAATAATATGGTTATGTGAGGGATGAATTGCTCGTAAGAGCAATGCCCTCACATACAACATCAATTTAACCTATAAATTGGTTTTACATATATCTTTTACATCTTCCACTATTGCTTGTTTAACATGGAAAAATTATTGCCAATTTTGAAATTTAACGTGGAAAATTTTTACATGTATCTTCTACATCTTCCACCCGTATGAACTAAGAGCAAAATTGTTTCGAAATAAACAAAAATCCAATCAATTCAAATACCTTTTACATCTTCCACTTTCGTAATTTAAGATTGCAAGCCTTATCAACAAACAGCACAAGAATCACCACACAACATGGAAAAATAAATATTAGAAAATAGCAAAATCCAAAGAGTTTCTCATCATCCCAAATTAGTTCATTTCCTTAGCTACCAATGTCTCCCTCTTTCGCTCAAAAGCAATGTTCACATTCTCCGCTCAACAATGCTTACCAATGAAGCTGTATCTCGTAGAGATCACCATGAAATATTCAAAGATTTATTTTTTTTAAAGAGAAGAGGAGATGACTCGAACCCAAGATCTATTCTATTGAGAAATAGATGATAACCACTAAGTCAGACCTTGTTGTCTGGAATATTCAAAGATGTTCCCGAACTAGAGTTTTTGAAATGGAACATCCAGTGAAACAAGTTTCACTTCAGGTTGTAACAACTTCAATTTACACGGCAGAAATTAACAAGTGATCGATTCAAGCAAGGTTCCCTCAGTTTCTGGATTCACAGTTTGTCATACGCCAAAGCCCTGTGAATGTATCAAATAATTCACATTGAAGAATGTAAATTACAATCAATTTTGTTTTTTCCTTTTGTATTAGTCCACTAGCATGAGCTTTGTCTCTAAAATTACAAGTTGGCCCCCATAGAAATCATAGTCTTGCCATGCAGAATATCGTCGGAAATACCATAAACAGGCAAACATAACATCTAATGATAGCAAGCAATGATTTCAGTAACGACTAACAATATGAAATATTTCCTACGTGGATGGTTGTAACACAACAGGTTACATGTCATGAGTTCCAAATCGAGAAGTTGGTTACCTATCGGTTCAAAAGCCATTCTGAAGTGCCTGACAAGCTACAAATTCGTTTCCCAGATGAGGCACACATCATCTGCTTCTTTTGTTCTTCAAATCTTTACAACAAAAAAGATTTAAATACAAAAAGAACCAAAGATAAAGATAGTTTCTTGAATAAGCAAGAATTGCTATCATTTGATGCTTTATTCGCCACATCTTTTACACAGTTTAAAGTGAACAATTACTGATTCAATGCATTCATGATGAAAATCAAGGGTTTTCCTGGGTAGGGAAGAAGAATATTCAGATTGAGCTTAACTTGGAAATATAATTATGCAGATTCCAATGTCTGATACCAGGGAGTAGCCATAAATTGAATCATCTGTTTGGAAGCAGATGATTTATCATCCAAAAGTATATGCCAAGAGAATGCTGGCAAATCCAGGTATCATCTTTAAACCTTTTGAAGTGAATGATCATGCCTCCAACAGTGGCCCTGGAGAATGCAGCGGATTGAAGATTTATCAATTATATCCTTACACAGAAATTTACGTGCTGCCAAAGGCACATGGACAAACTAACTTACATCAGTCCAACAGATGATCAACAAAGAGTGTTAAACAGCGGTATACCAGTCAAACTCAGTATAAATAGCTATGTTAAAAACAGTGAGCTTCCCATTGTCGAGATTTGTAAATCTAATGAATTATCAAGAAGCCAATGTTAAGATGACTGGACCTGCACAAATTCATTATGAAAAGTAAGCAATCTTGGAAATCTAGATGCTACTCTTGCAGGCTGATTTTCAGGTATGCATGGTGCACTTCGTAATTGGTTGTGGAATATGAATTTAGATGCCAGAGTTCTTGAGAATGTGCAATATTGAAGGAAAGAAGCAGAGACGAGATGGAATTCATAAGACATCTGGAATCAAATGGATTACATTTATACTGACACAACAATTTAATGGAACATTAATCAACCTTTGGATAGCAGCAAGAAATTGAGGCTATTTGTTACCTACTCAGAGAACAGTAATGAATAAGAATGAATCAAGGCTGAAACATAAAGGAATACATTTATTTCATTGGAAGATTATATACATCGAATAAAGAAATAAAAGTTTCATATATATCAATTAGTTACAATGTGCCCAGTGCCTAAACTGGAAAAGATATGATAACCAAGATTGAAGATGCAGAGAGAAGCATTCTTGTGTTATCTTAAAATTTTGAAACAGAAAAGGAAAAGCCTATGAAAGAAAGATATCAAACAACAATTCTTCAGACATCATCTGACATGGACATCAGTTTTAGCAGAAATTAAGTGTTTCAGCTCCATTAAATGTTCATCATTTGAAATGTGGAGCATGGAGCGGAGATTAGTCAACAATGCTTCACGTTCCCAACTTAAGGGACCAGAAGCATATAAAGCTTCCAGTGTGTTTCTATAAGCATGCAACTCAAATCTATGGATACTGACTTCTACTTCCTCCTTTGAAGGAAGTGGACAACTTTTTCTCACCGAATTCGAGCCATAACATGACTCTGCATCACTAGTAATGGTGTCTTTCACTTGGCAAGGCAGTGGTATAAAATGACAAAACATGTTGGTTTCCTTCTGATTAGTCACGTTACAACTACCTACAGAAGAGGCAGCACTCAGAGAACAACTTGATTCAGAGATTCTAACCCTAGAACATCCAAGGTCATCATTTTGTTTTGCTCTCTCGGTTTGATTATATCCATATGATATATTTTTAAAGGAAGCATGCATGTTTTTTTCACCCAAAATCCCTCTTGGGTAAGCAACAGCATCTACCTTTTCAAGTACTGGGGAAGCAATTGTTCTCTGCCTTCGTCCATCTTCCTCAACTACTCTGAATTCACAGACAGGTCCAGTACGTGCTTCAACCACCGAGTCACCGTAGGGAGATATCCTCTTTAGAGACCTTGAAGAGATTGCAGGAGATTTCCCAAAGCCAACATCATTGCCAACAAAATCTTTTTGGGTCGTAGGACGTGCATTGAATAATGGCGCCTGAAATTTCATCTTTTGATAACAATTTGAAGTTGATGGCTTGCTTGTTCTCGTGTGCTCACGTCTTTGGGAAATCTGAAGAAAGAAAAAACTACAGATTGAATATTTCAAATCTAAAAAATGTTGAGATATATATCAATGCACTAACAGAGAAAAATGACCGGAGTGTAAGAGAAAGCAAACTGGTAGTAATGGCAAGATACCATTTCAGAATGAAGACCTCCACCAAAATTAAATAACATAGATTTTGTTGTAAGAGAGAAGTTATCCACAATTGTCAGTAGTTACAAAATCCAGAAAAATGGCTACCACTAACCCCTTGAGAGGCTAAAGCAGAAGTCCTCGAGTGACCAGGAAGCTTGCAAAATTAACAGCATTGAACATCAAGACACTTTAACAAGGAATTGTACAAATGCACAAAAAATGAGTAGACAAAGAAATCAGAAATAATACTGTAAGTAATAGGATTTTATGTCATAACATAGCCCATCCACCGAATCAAGATTGATACTCAGTAGAAAAGAATCATAATGACATTAGAAGAACAAAACAGGTAAATACCTTTCCCATTAAACTCCATTTGCCATCATGCCATGTTTGTCTCAACCTTATGCTTGACTGGTTGACAATTAACTCCTTTGAAGACCCAATTATTCTAACTAAATATTTATTTTCAAATGCGGCAGCCGGGAGATAGATCTTGTTGTTTATATTTTCTAGTTCGGAACCTATATACTGCACAATAGCAGCAATATTCCAGGAAAACTGATAAAACACCTCCACAATATCACCAGAGTTGCAGTTCTCTGAGCCTTGGACCAGAGGAGGGTCTGGTCTCACAAACTTCCTTGATACTGTCTCCACCATCAGTTCCTTTTTGGAACCAGGAAATGGATCATATCGAAGGCATAAAGAGTGGTCATTGCATGATAGCACCTCAGCCAAACGCCATGAAACTGGACCCTCTTTTTTACTCATAACCTCCACTTTATCTCCTTTTCTGAATCTCATTATAACTGATGTAATATTTAATATGAATGTCCCTGTATCAAGAAAAGAAATAATTTGACACCTATCCATCAAACTGAATAAACATTAACGTCTATTGGAAAGAGATTAAAACCAAATTAGCTTCCAAAAGCATGGAGATATTAAATATCAAGGACAACCATAACCTCCTAGATATTACCATTTACCACCAAGTTTAAATAACATCAAAGCTATATGTTTTAGATTTTGCGTGGCAAAAAAGGTTTTTTTACCATCCGCCTGGTAGAAGTCTAAAATCCGATTGGTTCTTCAAAAAAACTTCCCAAGTATCCAATAATTTTTTTGTAACTACTTCAAAACGTTTTGAAAAATACTAATTTACAAAATTTTCAAAAAAAAAAAAAACACAAATCGCATAAAAATAGTAGATAATCACCAGTTCATCGATAGATATAATAACGCAACAATTACTGTCAATTTAATATCTCAAAACTCAACTCCGGATAAAAAACAATTTAAAAGGCGGCAAAAATTATTGATATCTTCTACGGAAAAAAAATGGATAAAATCTATTTTTATTTTTCAGAAAAAAAGGATGTAAATAAATTGGACACCACGAAAAACACCGATTTTTATCAAAATGCCCAAACTAGAACAACGAGATTTCGATCAACTTTCCGGATTGAGATAATCGAAACTGAAACTCTAAAACTGAAAATTACTCACCTATTCTTCAAATTAAAGCCGATTTCTGACCTGGATGATCGTATTACGATAGCTTTGATCTATTAAGCACTCTATGAAACAAACAATGCCAGAATTTCGGTTTTATATTCTAGGTTTTTTATTTCGAGCCAGTGAGATATAAACTGTGGTTTGTCAAATTAATTTGAAAATAAGCATTTTATCTCCTAAAATAAACAGTTTATTCCATATAGTTTGGAAAATAAGTATTTTATACCCCTGTAGTTTGTAAAAATAGGCATTTTACCCCCTTATAGTTTGTAAATATGTATAAAATACATCATACACATAGAGGTAAATTGCCTATTTTGTAAATCACAGGGAGATAACATGTCTATTTTTACAAATCACAAGGGAGTAAAATACATATTTTCAAACTATAGGAGGTAAACTGCCTATTTTATAAATCATATTGAAGTAAATGTGTATTTTCAAACCACAATGGATAATCCATCTATTTGAGAAACTATAACGGGTAATCGACCAAAAACACTTATTTTCCTATAGAATTATAATTGGGGCCAAAAATAAAAATAAAAATAAATTAAATTGGGACACTTGGATTGTGGATATTATGGGATAAGGAGAAGATATTGCATTGTATTATATTTTGGTGGTTAGGTAGGTCCTCTCTTTTGTTTTTTTAGTTTTTTTATAAACAAGCATAATAAAATCAATTTCTCATTTGCAAGTACCAAAGAATTAAATTATTTATTATAATTTATTAATTTTAAATCAAAAAATTACATTATTAATTAGTATTTTAGAAAAAAAATGATATTTATTATAAAAGATAGGTTTAGGAATAATAAAAAACACCTTAATAATTATTATAATCTCATTGATATTTTTAATCGAACGTGACTACGTGAGTTTTAATAATATACACAACAATTGTAAATTAAATAAGTAGTATTTTTCACGAGCAAGTGTTATCTCTCTATTGTTTATGTAGTCTATCATAATTCATTAAGATTAAATGCTTAATTGTTGTTACTTTTCAAGAGCAACTTCAGATCAAAAAAGTTGCCATAGCAAAATTTGAAATAATTTTTACGTTTAAGCTTTGACTAATTATGCCTTAAATTTGTGTAATAGGTACTGTAAATTATTTGTACACGTGTGAATTACGACGTCCATTGATTGAATAATAACGATTGTCATCCCCTAGTTTAACAATAACGTCTATCTTCCTACTTTTATATTAAATCATAGCGGAGTTAGTTGTAATTTTTCTTATATCTAATTTGTGAAATTGTAATGCAGCTATATATGTTATTGTGTTATTGTTCAAGCTAGACGCCAAAATTTGAAATAAATTTTTTTATAGATGAAACAGTGTGTAATTTTTCCTATTTGAAATGCTATATAGAAGTACACTGCTAATAATGCAGAGGAGGTCGTTTTCCAAAGGGCCTAAACATGACTCCAGCTCCAGCTTCTGGTGCTTGTAGATTCTCATTAGTCGCGCTTCTGGTGCTTGTAGATTCTCATTAGTCGCGAGTATATTCAAATTTCAAAAGAGTAAAACTTCCGAATACCAACCAGTAGGGGGCTACACATTCTGCTTTGCAACAGCTTGTTCTTATTGAACATCGAAGAGAGCATCGCTCATAGTTGAGATCAAATCTCGAAGTGTTTCGCAACTGCACATTAGGTGGGTCTGTCCTGCATAAAACAAGAATGATTTTCTGGAAGTTCACCAAATGTTTAAGAACATTAAGAGATGCAAAGGACAATTTCTCGGATTGTTCTTCGCTCATGTGATTTCACCGTTGCTTGAACATCAGGCCAGGGAACTATAGGACAAAAATGCAATTTTTCACTCTTCCATCAGGCCTGCAAGGAAAAGCATTCCACAACTACGTTTACTTGTATGTTTTCTAATACCATTTAACAGGATTCCCAATACCAAGTCATCAAGCCAAAAAGAAAAAATAATAGTACAATTTTTAACTAAAAATTCAGGAGCGCTGTTGACTCGAGCAAAACCTTTCTAGCTAAATAACAGGGTATAAAAGAAAAAAAAATCCAGGAATAACGCTCAGATTCCTACTTTAGAAGGCTATTCTAGATCACATTTCTACAATGCCCTTAGAGGACACTCACAATCGTGCAGCATAATTCATATTCAAACACAATATGTGGTGATGAAGATAATTCCATATTTAGAGATGTGTCATGTTCTTAGGGACAAAACATTAATGCTATATCGATTTTACTATTTACATGTAGGATAATTGTCCCATGAAACTAACTTCTCCGCCTCTGGGCTTACTGATCTGGCAAAAATTGCGTGATTCACAATGTGACCAAGAGAGAAGACTAATTATATAACTTGATATTTAAGAAAGTTTTGTGGTGTAACCAGATCAAATTGAAAGTTAACTGCATGAGTGAAAACAGATGAACTGTCAATTACCTCAACTTTGTAAATCCTGCTCAATCTGGAAGCTTTAGTTCCCATCAAAGCACAACTGCACAAGGACGGAGTAATTCTGAGGACACAAAATGAAATTTTAAAAATGAGATGATGAATGGATTTACCATCTAGGCAGCAGAAAATTCCATGTCACCATTTTTGCAAAGGAAATTTCTCCTCTCAAGCAGCAAACTGGAATATCAATAATTCCGAAATGAGGGCTCATGTACATGAAGGTTTCGCAGTGACATTCTTCTGTTTCAACTTTCCACTCACAAGAAGATCATAAGTTGCATCATCAGGAGTGAGACCCCTATCAAGCATTTCATCATGCAATCTAAAAGCCTCCAGCAAATTTCCATCCCTGAAATATCCAGCAATTAGTGTATTGTAAATAAGTACATTGGGCGTGACATCCTTCTTCTTCATCCCCTCAAGTATCTTGGTAGCGTTTTCCACTTGTCCTTTGTTACAAAGGCCTTGTACTAGAACTGAGTATGTAATAACATCCGGTACTATATTCTTGGTAAGCATTTCTTGATACAAATCTGAGGCGAGAACTATGTTTCTCTCCTTTAGCAGCCCATCTATCAAAGTGGTGTAAGTTTCCAAATCACACTCAATCCCATCTTTCTTCATTTTTTCATAGAAG
This sequence comes from Haberlea rhodopensis, assembly GCA_907163345.1. Classification (NCBI taxonomy): domain Eukaryota; kingdom Viridiplantae; phylum Streptophyta; class Magnoliopsida; order Lamiales; family Gesneriaceae; genus Haberlea; species Haberlea rhodopensis. The sequence continues at coordinate 3,893,760 of CAJQUN010000005.1, read as the reverse complement.
TCAAGTGCTCCTTCCATATTACATAGGTTTCTGAAGCCACTGATCATGGTGTTGTAAATAACACCATTTGGATATAGTCCCACTTGTTTGATTTCATCAAAAAGTTCAGATGCACTATTCATGTCATTTATTTTGCTAAATGCATCGATGAGAGCACCATATGCAGTTATATCCATATTGACACCTTTTGCATGCATCTCATTTAGCATTTTCAAAGCACTGTCCACCTTTTCATTTTTGCAAAGCCCATCAATCAAAGTGGTGTAAGTGATAACATTGGGAACAGTTCCAGTTTCTGACATCTCCCGATAAACATCCAATGCAGAATTTATGTTACGTTCGTTTACAAACCCATTGATGATGCTATTGTAAGTCATGCACATGGGATTAAAACCGACCTCCACAAACTTTCGCATTTTATCTTTTGCATCGGTGGTTCTGCCATCTTTGCATAAGCCACTGACAAGTGTGTTGTACGTGAAATTGTTGGGTGTGATTCCCAAGCTCACCATGCGGTCGAATGTTGCAAGAGCCTCTTCAGTTTCGCCATTCTTGAAATACCCATCGACTAATATACTGTATGTGACAACATTTGCTTTCAAATTCTTTTCTCCCATCTCAGAGAGTAAGGCTCCCGCTCCCATCATGTTCCGCTTTTTGCAATACCCAAGAATCATATTGTTATATGAAAAGACAGTTGGTTCGACTCCCTGATCAATCATCTTGTCCCATATTTTCCGAGCTTCATCTACCCTAGCTCCTTTACAAAAGAAGGATATTAGAGTATTGTAAGTGAAAGCATTGGCAATTCGAGCCTTAATAGCCTCATCAAATAGCTTGAGTGCTTCCTCAAGTATTTGAGCTCTCACATATCCTTTAATCAAAGAATTTACAATATAAACGGTGGGAAAAATGCATTCCAATTTCATTCGGGAATATAGATCTCGTGCTTTCCCTATATTCCCATTCACACAGCATCCTTCTATCAGGACTGCATAAGTGAGTGTGTTCGGGGTAAGTCCGTCTTCAACAATTTTATCAAACAACTCCAAAGCGCTCTCTAAAGCACCCTGTTGATAATACCCCTTCATCAAGCTAGTGGCAACAACCAAATTCAGGGGATACCCACTTCCTATCATATCATCCTTCAACTTTAAGGCCTCTATCATGTTTCTTTGCTTCACACATGTACAAATTACGTTCGTAACTATACCCATGGAAGGAACCCAACCCTTTTTCTTCATCTCACTCAATAAGCCACTTGCTACGAAAGAATCTAATTTCATACAAGCCGCTCGAACCGCAGCAGAATAGACACATTTGTCAAGCTTAATACCTCTATCCTTTGCCTCCAAAAAGTATTTCTCAGCCTCATCAGCTTTACCCTCTTTCAGACACCCATACATCATCACATTCACAGTGCCACAATCATAACTAACATTCTTCACCCTTAAGTCATCAAACAAGTCCTGCGCAGAATCAACCATACTTACCATAACAAGTGCACTCAAAAGGTTATTCAAAACAAAGATATTGGGCATTATACCATTTGAAACCAATACATTGTAACAATCCATTGCATCTTTCAGTCGCTCAGCTCTAACATATCCATCCAACAAGTAATTAAAAACACGCGGGTTCAGTTCAAAACTAAATCTCTTGGCACAATTAATCAATCGATCGACAATCGCATCGGATGAGGTGGGAGAATCATCAGACAAATAACGATTCAGTAAATTCCTAGCTACAATATAATGTTCCCGGGAACCCACAAGTATATGAAGCAAGATACAGAAAGGGTCGGGTATTCCACGCACGAAACCGCGCTGCTTCTCTGCCCATTTGAAATAACTGAGAGCATAAGCGGGATCCTTTCTGTGAGCTAAAAGAGTTTCTATGACATGGGTCTGGCTCAAATCTGAGTTTTCCGAACTGGAGGCTTGAAAAGTTTGGATTTTGATCAAGTTCTGGGATTCTGGGGCTGAATGTGGCTTAACAGAGTAGGGGTGAAGAAGAGGTGCTTGATAAACAGCGGATATGGAAGAAGACGACAGTGAAGGAGAAGAAGAAGAAGAAGAAGCTGATGAGGTTAGAGATTTGAGGTGAATCAACGAAAAGATTGATCTTCGAGGAATCGATGAAGAGGAGGGGATGAAGTTTTTCATTTTCTCAAAGGGACGACCCAATTCACTGGCCACAACATCCCTCGCTAAATCAATTAATTTAGACATATATTCACTTTCTTTTTAATTTTTTTAAAATTTTAATTTTATTTAACCTTACAGCAAAATATTTATTATTGAATAATGTTTCGTCTTAAATGTTCTGAAAAATTATTATAAAGTTCATTAACACATTAGAAATATATATTTAAATTAAATTTCTTAAATAGTAAAAAAAATTAAAGTATTAATCATAATAATTCATTTAAAATAATTTAATTATCGTTATTCATTTAAAATGTTTTTAATAAAAATTAAGATATAACTATTCCAAATATTGTCATTCTTCAAACTGATAAGTTAAAATTATTTTTGCATGATCCAAATATTATCATTCAATGATATTTGTTTCTATTCAGTTATATTATTTTTTATGGTTTTTTTTTTTGTATGTTTGTGAGAAAATAGCAGCATATCCTTGACAGTGGACACCTCTAGAGGATATACATGTCTTCAACATCCATTATATAATTTAACTAAATAATTAATGTTTTGATAAAAAAAATCTACTAATATATAGTATAACTATTATAATTAATATATAAGGAAAAATTACATAAAACATCCTATAATTTGGTCTAAGTTTCACTTTGCAACTATTGTTTGAAAAATTATAGTTTACATGCTCAACTTTAATGGATTGTAAAACATTGCATCATCTTGACTCGATTTTGTATTTTTACCAAAAATTTATCGCCGCATTCGATCAGCCTTACATACACAATTTAGATCAATTTAAGATTAGTTAATCCAAATATTTAAAAAAACAAAGGTAATATTTTTAGTATCGAAATTATATAGTTAACGATTACGAAAAATGATATTTTGACACTCCAAAATATTTATTTGATTTTTTTAAAATTTGCAATTGCTAGTTTAGTGCTTTAAGTTTGAATATGTAAGGCGGTGATGAAATGCAGCGATAAATTTTCGATAAAACACAAAATTTAGTCAATAGGATGTAAAGTAGTTACAATCATGAAATTTTGGACCAAACATTGGATGTTTTTGGTAATTTTCTCTTACTATAAATATTATATTTTAATTAAAATATAAATTTGAAGAATAATATATAAATAATGTACATGAATTTATAACATATTTAAATATTTATTATAAACATGAATAGAATATATTAAAATACGAATCAAATATAATAAAATATTGAGTGGTCATATTAATTGGAATTAAAGTGAATTGTATGGATAAAGATGATTTGAAATTATAGAATAAAGTATTTGCAAAAGTTATAATATAGCAATAAGATCAACTTTTAAAATTGTTTTGTAATTGCAGGAATAAAGATGATATTAGTCCAATCTATATTCCAGATTAAATATTTCAAATTTTATTTCGGTATATGAGATATATTGGATCATATATCCAAATAAAATTTGGATATTTGCATGTAGTATATAAGTTATCCTCGTGCTATGGTTTCATTTACAGATTCTTGATGCCAACTCTTGAAGCACTACGCACAACACGCGTATCTAAATGGTTGAGACACGACTTCAAATTCATATCGTTATGTTACCCTAAATGGCTAAATCGCGTCACTTGAGTCTTCAACTTTTCTTCACTAATTGCGATTTTTCTCCCTTCTCCTCATCTCATATAATATATAGAAAGCTGACAACTGAATCCCCCCGGCCCGTTCATCAGGCTTCGACCACCGCGTTAGCCGACGCTCAAAATCCCCCCGAAGCGACGGCGTACAAACGCTTCACGAACCTCATTCCATTTCCATTCTCATCTAGGGTTTCATCCGCAGAATGTCGGCATACGCGGGCGGCGAAGCCGGAGCCTTCTCACGGTACAGGTCCCGCGCCCAATCTCTCTTCGCCACGCGCCGCCCATGGCGCGAGCTTCCTCTCTCACCCAGCCTCGTACTCCGTACCCTTCTCCTTCGGCGAATTCGCCTCGCGCTTAAAGCGTAACCTCAATCACTTCCGCGTCAATTACTCTATGATTGTGCTTTTCATTCTCTTCAGTTAGCTTATTGTACCATCCCGTTTCGTTGATTGTCTTTATAGTGATCTTCGTTTTCTGGTTCCTCCTCTATTTCTTTCGCGACGAGCCGATCGTGGTGTTCCGTCGGATGGTGGATGACCGCGTGGTGTTGATCACGCTTGGAATTGTGACGATTGTGGGTTTGGTTCTCACGCACGTTTGGATGAATGTTTTGGTGTCGGGTTTGATTGGAGCAGCTGTGGTAGTTCTGCACGGGACTTTTCGGGTTACGGAGGATTTGTTTTTGGATGAACATGAAGCTGCTGATGGTGGATTGCACTCCGTAGTTGGATCTAGCTACGCTAGGTTTTGAATTTTTTGCAGAATTACATGGTGAGTTAGGGCTGTAGATTGAATTTGCAAACAGGTTTGCTCATAAAAATCATATCAGAAGTTTGATATTATATCCCTTCCTCAATTTTATTATTTTTTTGTTTTCCATATTTGATAGGGTTTTTGTTTCGAAATTCAGATTTGGGAGTCTATTCTTTTTTTAGTGGTCATATATGCAGAATGTAATTGGCAATTACAAAAAGATTTGTGTGTTTCATTTTTCATTGGCATTAAAAGTGAGAGCATCTTCTGTGTGGTTCTTTTATCTTTGATTTGTGGGTCAAGAAAGGATGGTAATTGCAGGGTGGCATATATATTGAGCAAGAGTATCCATGAAAAATGACCCCCAAAAGCTTTACTGTAACAAAGAAAAACTATGGCCTACAATATCAATCTTGGTTGAAAGAGTACACATTGTACTAAAAACTCAATCTTGATGTAATACTTGTAAGTTATCCGAAGAAGGCAAGGAAGGTAAGTTGAAAACGAATCCTCCAAGGAGTTTCATTGCCAAGTGCAGTAACTGTAAATACTTCAAATATAACAACTATGGCGCAAATGTTAATAACTCATCTAAATAACTAACAAAGTTGTCATAGCAGCAGGTGTAAAGAAAACACGGGCGAATTATTGGAAAAATGGGTTAGGGAATCGAAGAGTCGGGAACATTGTGAGCGTAGCCTAATACCATTACGAAATCCTTTGCAGACGAACCGATAGTGGCTGATATTCTCTCCGTAGATGTAGCTTGAAGCCATAGATCGACAAGATTGTTCAGTGTCAATGTGGGGATGATTGCCTGCCCCATGCATTTGATTTCAACCTACAATATTTCGAAGAAAATATGACGATGATATCATTGCTGCAAATGCAACTATCGCACATTAAAGATACCATCTTCTTCTCGATAAATGCACAATGAATATGTTTAGGCACTGTGATATATTGATAAGGGTGGATGAACCATAATTTTTAACTACGCATCTTTACTTATCTCATTTCATACATTGTACCAAATAACCTCTTTTTTAAGTGTTTTTTATTAAATAAAAAAAATAGTAACAGTTTTATTCATGTTTTTCTTAACAAATTTAAAGAAAGAGTGGAAGCAAGAGCTCAAAAATCGCATTTTCTTTCTGGCCTGGAGCTTTCTTTTGAAAGAAAGACCCAAATACCAATTTTTTAAAACGAAGTGCTTTTTTTACTACCAAACTTAAACTTGTGTATCCAATGGCACTTGAAATATGAATTTAATAAGTAGGGAGTTCATTGCATGAGACATGGTTGTAAAGTAGATAAACATGAAATGAGCTAGATTTGTAACAGAAGTTTTGTATTAACAAGACAGGTGAATGATGTTACCTCGTCTTCTTCAGCAAGATCTAACTTCCTCTTGAGGTACTTTTGAATAAAAGAAACGGGTATATTCCCATCCCTGCAAAAAATGGATTTGGTAAAAGATATTACTTGCATCATTCATTTGCTAATAAATCATTTTTTGAACATCAGCGTGGGCGCTATGATAGCTGAATCAGGAGAAGCGTACGAGCCTTTATGAAACTATCGAAGAATACATTATGGAAATATAAGATACTTATTCATCAAGAAAAATAAATGACGAATCTATATAGGCAGTATATTTTACTCGACAAAGCCCAAGAAGGCATCAAAAAAATAAATCTTCAACCAAGAGCCAAAATTCAAGGGACTGCATGAGTACTCTGAGTCATCCAACAAACAATAAAATCCTAAAACCTCCTCAAACTTGTTCCAAGATTTAGACTATAATAAAAACCGAAAAGTAGTTGACGTAAGAAAGAATAAAACAAATAGTTTACATCATTCAGCCATAAACAACGCACAATAACATAAGTGATAGATAGAGATACCATAAGAGGGATGGGTTCATCCAACTTGCATACTGACAACGGTATTTGGTTTGAGACATATTATCGTGTGATTAGCATTCGTACATTACAGATGAGAGACTTGTTCAGCTCTATAGCTCATCCTATGTCACTGAGCAGGGTTATTCAAATCATGCAATCCCAAAATTGTCCAGCGGTGACTTCGAATCTTTCATTGTGAAACTAACAGTTCATATTTATGGCGTTCCAACGTAAATTATAAATGATAACATGCGAGGTGTAGAGAGGTTGGATATAAATTAATATCTTCTAAGAACAATACATCAAACTATGATTCTTACGGGTATTTGTGGATCATGGATGCACATATGGATGCAAACAAATTGACGTCGAAAACCCAGCAGCAAAATCAATTCCAACAAATCATACTCATTTCAGACTAGCCCAACACCACCTATTATCCACTACCCCCAGGTGAATGGGTGTGATTCATTAAAAAATTGCTCTGAGCGCAAGGAATGACTAGGTCATTGAAAAAATTGGGGAAATACAAAAAGACAAGAGATGCTTTCAAATGAACAGTTAGAGCAATAGAGACCGTTAACCGATACCAGGAACGTCAAATGCATACAAAAGATGTCCTGATGTCCAGTAACTATGATAATACGAACTCCAACAAAACCTACAGGTGATGACACACTGGATTCAAAGAAGAATTAAATCTTGGACACTAGATTTTTGTAAGACAGTGTGCCAGATTGCTCCAACGCTATCACCCCAATCAGAAGTCTGTAAAACTTCCGTACAAAATTTTGCATATTTAGTTGATCAAACAACATTTGAGGCCAAAGAACCTTTGAATCAAGAAGCATGTCAGATATAATACCTCTACCAATAAAGACACTTAAAAATTTTCTTTTGTTTGTGACCGTTTGTTTTGTATCAACTTAGTAGGTGATGTCCCAAGTAATTAACGCATGCCTTGGCTGGCAGATGTAAGGAGGCAACAATACCAAAGACACTGTTCAATTCAAAAGCTCAATAATTTTAGAAAGGTGTAATGCATGAAGCTTATGAGAACTTACTTAATTCTCAAGTAACTTGCAGAAATCTGAGGCAAGGGTGCTCCATCTCCTTCCCTGAACATAAAAATTGCAAATAATTAGAGAAATCATAGATGATATCAATAATTTGTGCATGATCATTCAGAAGATTACACTAAAGCTGCTTACTGTTCATCAGCTGCCACTAACGAGAACCAAATTGGATAATTTTTTCTCTCGAATCTAGCACTTATAGCATCGAGCAGAGCCTGGGGAGGAATCCTACATTGTCCAAAATTTGGTGCCTTCTTCTGACGAATTCTACGCAGCTTTTTAGGCTTTTCTGCGTCTGGAGGAATATAGTCATTCTCATCTTGAGCTTTTGATTTATGCCTGTGTTCCTTGTTCTTGGATTTATTAAGAAGCCCATCACTGTCATGGGATTGTCCAGCTGATGATTTCACAACTGAACCTTGGGATCCATACTTTGAAGATTTGCTCCTGTTTGCTGCCTCCACCAAACAAGTTAAAGGATTCCAAATATCATCTTTCCCTTCCCAAGGCGAAGAACCATTTTCTCTTCCTTTATCAGAAATATGGTTATTTGATGGATCCACAGCGGCAGTGTTCTGCAAAAACAATATCAATAAGCATGAAGAGCGGCATCTGTTAACAAAAACAGGGAATTTGATCCCGATGCAGGAAAGATGTACAAATGTTTATAAGCTTCAGAATCAGAACTATATCCATACCTGCCTCATATTTTGAGTAACTTTGTTCAATGTCTCTGGTGAGCTAGAGCTTTCAGGATGGTCCTCGGTGGAGTCATCATCTTTCTTAACTGGTTTTTCAATATTAAAACTTGAACCACGTGATGCTTTTCTTGCAGTGGATTTTGACCTTCTTCCAGTGATTCCACTCTGTGCTGATACTCTGGGAGTGCTAACCACCAATGATGAGAGAGATATTTCCTTTCTCTTTGCAGGTAATGCAATACGAGTTGCAATTTCAGAGGACTGCACTTTTATCCGCTTGTAAGGAAATATTTTTGCCCTTACATCTTGCAAATTATGGTCCGGCCTGTTAGTGTTAAGCAAATTATTGACATGATTAAGGATAAACAAAGTTCCTTATAGACAAATATACAGCAACAACACAGCCACACATGCAAAATAAACACAAATATGATGCGATTAATGGAGTCTACAAATAATACCATTCACACTCAATGATGTGAAGTTCTGACGATAGGTGCAAATCTAAAACGAATCATGTTTTGGTTTAAGTGTTCCTATTTCATTCTACACAGACTCACCATTCTTTTACCGCAAATAAGTGCACAACAATGAACATCCAATTCCTCTGTGTTTGGCAGGGACTGCCATTGAGCAGTTAAGAATTCCAGGTCAATCAGATTTATGATCATCAGAAGCACATCATACACAAGAAAACAAAGGGCACGACATTTTATTTAAAAGAGCAGATTACAATGACTTCCATACAAAAAAGAAAGCCCATGCGCCCCTAAATGTACAACTGCCAGTGAATTCTAACCTGTCAAACTTTTGAGGTGGGAATAAAAGTGAAATAAAATGTATGTGTTGAACTCATGAAGGGATGTAATATTCGGCATAATTTTTCACTAAAATCATTCTGGAAGAATGAGAAAATAGAGCATAAACCAATACCTGCTTTCACTTATATACAATTCTGTATACTAGTTCAGAAAGGACTATAATGAGCCAACAGACTTCTTGTGAGTGTTGTGGGGGTTAGGCATGTTTACTTGTGCACCTATGTGTGTGTGTGTGTGTGTGTGTGAGAGAGAGAGAGAGAGAGAGATTTGAAGACCTGACCTTAACTTCTCCAATGGAACACAACCCAAATCTATATTGCATACCGGGCAGCATTCCATTTCTTCGTCAGACAGCTTCTTGTATATACATATCTGGCAAACTATATGGTATTCATGCAAAAGAACATCAAGTTCACCTCAAAAAAATTGCATAAAATTAAACTATAAACATTTATTGAAGTTCAAAACGTCCAAATCAGGAAAGATCAAAAGATGTCATTGAGACAAAAAAAGCCGAACAGCAAAAGACGAATTACATTAAAGTGCAAATTTTTTTCTTTCCCATACACAGTAAAGTGCTCTCACAGAAACGAATTGCCTGATAACCCATGGTTAATATCTCGCAAATTTTTATCAGGATCTTGAGTCTCAATGTGGTTCAATACTTCAATCATATTAAGTGGGGTAGATAAAGGATCATTGAAAGCCATGTGTCCCCAGTCAGCTACTGTGTTGGTTCGGTAATGCGTCAAAACCAAAGCAGATAAACGTCCCCATTTAGTAAATTCAAAATATTGCTATTTCCAAGAGTATCACCGCTAAACTGTTCTACAATATATGAATCAGCTCACGTGAACAGCTCAACAAGCATATAAATTTCCCCACTGACATAAAATCAATCAAACGTTAACATAAAGCGACAATTCAGACCAGAGAGAAACACTCACGGAACCACATAACCATAAAAACAAGCTCACCACGAACAAATCTAAATACTCCGATAATTAAAACGCGATACGAACGAAAACCAAGACGCGCTAGCGAAACCCAGATCGCCAAGATACACAAGAAGCTCAAAAGCAAATCCAAATCGGAATACCCTCCACGAATACAAGAAAATTCACGATTCCTAAAAAAAATCGAGCATCACTCACACGTGTGGAGACATTCCACAATAGTGGTTGCATCGCGGAAGAGCTTGTGGCAGAGCGGGCATGTCATGCATGGCGCCACCGCCTCCCGTTTCACCTTCACCACCTGATGCGACATCGTATAACCCAATTCACCTAAATCAACGATTCAAAACCACAGCTCCCGAACCAACGTATCTTATGCGGTGCATGCTGGCGCCATCTCACGAAGGGATGAGATTTACGTCCACTACTTGTTGCTACACCTGCTGCTGCGTTAAATCCACATACCAAACCCACAATTAACACCACAAAAGCATTAAACCGCGAGCACCCGGATAATAAAACAAACAAAAGGTGAGGAGGAACACACGGTCGCACAGAGATGTGAAAGGGGTTTTAGTTATATGGACCTGTAAATCTGACGAAAGGGGAATTGGTGAGATGAGATTTGGGGGACAATAGAACTTGGGCTTGAGCGGACGGCGTGTCGTTGACGATCTCTCCCTCTGCGTGTACGAGACTATGAGTGTGTATGAGTGGGGATTTGGAGTCGAAATCGAGAAAGAGAATCGAGAGGAGGCTTCGTATATCTTCAAAAATAGTTGGAACCAAATTTTTATTATTATTGCCCAGTAAAATTAGTTAATTATTACAAATTTACTGATGATTCTTTATCTGTCAATGTGGAAATAAACATGGGTTGTTCGAAATAAATTTTGTTATTTCCAAACGTAGGATCTCACTTATTGAATTTGTATAGAGTATATAAATATTTTAATCGAACATCTTTCAAATATGTCTTGTAGGGTAAGCTTGACAACGAATTAGATTGTGCACACAGAGAATCCATTACGTCACTTATGGAGTCTCTAAGACAACAAAACAGGTACATAACTCAAAATATGATACGAGTGACTGGATAACGAGGAGACAAAAACTTCCCATCATATGAAGAAGTCCATGAGCGTGATGAAGAACATATACATTCGGAGGGTACACACATTCGGAGTGATACACATATCCCGACAGACGTGGCAGGTCAGTACTTATACACTCTGGTCGATAGATGTGGAGTGTCCATCTACACTTACACCCTGGTCGACAGATGTGGCACGTCCATCTACATCTTTTGGCACCGAAGTATATACGGATTGTTATGTCCCCAAGCCACCCCTATCGTATGATCAATCTCCATTTACGACATATGTTCCGATGTATACACAGCAGGATACATATGTCAATGTTGGATTTGCACCATCATATACTACATCTATGAGTCCAAATTTTGACGTCTCACCTATTGTATTTCCCCATCTCACATCCGCATAATGTTGTACCTGTGGTACAAGGGAGGAACGAACAAGTGGATGGGTGACAAAGAGTTCAAAGACAGATATTTCCTCTTGCTTGTGGTACTGAAGGGCATTTACATATGAGGCCTCGTGATCGCTAATAACATGTGTGGCATTTATCTTACAAATATTTTGATTGTTATCAAAAGGTTAGAAAAAATTTGTTCGATAATATTTCTTCTACAAAATATGTGCTCTATCAATAATATATTCAAACTCGTATTATATAAATTAGTATATATTCAAACTCGATTAATACGTACAATAAACAAACAATCATTTACAAATAAAAATATAAATTTATTGATTTTGAGAAGTTGTAGCCATTTGTCGTCTTGCCCGGGATTGTGGCCAATCCATCTCATTCTAAATTTGTGCTGTTCAATCTCGACCGACTCTTGTTTTACGCATACTAGAGTTGTGTTACAACTCAAAATACGGGGTGCCCCAATACTCTTTGCTCCAATACTCATTCATATTATATAGAGTCTTGACAAATGGTTTGTGCGTTTAAGTCATATTTTCGACACTTGTATCAAATGTGGGCAAGATACTCTGAACTATTTCCGTTGATCCACAAGAGCATCCCCTGATTTAAGCTTCACAATATGAGTATTACATCTATGTCATGTGTGTACCCTTGTGATAACAAGGCATATTCTGAATCGAGCATCTGCAAATCATGATGAATGGAATGATAATCAATACGAGCATATTTTTTGAACACATAATTTGGTCACTCTTGATTATTTTAAATCATACGCTCTGTCTTCTTAACCCGTTCTAGAAAATAAAGCATAAAACTCAACAATGGCGATGATTCAAAGGCGATGAGCTCCCTTCATAACCCCATTACATACATATTTGTGGCCAGGATACCACAACGCCAGCCTCCATCATGAGCAAGAGACCGTTGAAACTTGTCAATCCAACTCAAGTAATCAAAAGCTCTTGGTTCGACTTTTTATCTCTTCTATTGTGCAATCAAATTTTCTCACCTGATTTTCTAATTCAGCTCTCCAACACAAGTTTATCAAATGAACATTTTTTAAAAGAGCATTAAAGTTCGAACACACATGTCAAACAGAATCGATGGACTCCACGCGGGGACTTCAAGTCAGGAATACATTCGCCTGCTGCAATAAGGCCAGGATGCCGGTCAGAAATCACACACCCTCATATCCTCTAACAACGTGATTACTAACCATCTCCAAAAACTATTTTCATGACAAAAAGTTACCCTCGTCAATGATTGCAAATGCCAAAGATAAGACTTGATTATTTTAGCGTTCATGGCCACAACAATCAACAACTTACGTTGATATTTTGTATATAGATGTGTTCCGTCCACACTTAGTACTTAGCGGCAATGCTGGAATCCTTCTGCACATGGATGGAAGGCCCATAACACGTAATTTAAAGTCTTTTCTCTTGGCATGTCATTATGAAGATGATCCCACTCAATGACTGTGTCGAGATTCCATTTTTGCAAAGCTCACATATAGTAAGGTAGTTTATTCAACGAGCTCTCCCATGTTCCATATAGATTCTCAATAGCATGTCTCATACTATACCACACTTTTGCATATGAGATCTCAAATACATATTTCTCTTTAATTTGAACGACATACTTTATTTCTTAATCACACCGAATGATCCCACCAACAAGCTAGCAATCATGTTTTTTATCCAAATTTGCATGATCGATCGATAGTTCACTCAGAAAGCAAGTATGTGAACCCTCATACTTGGTTTTTTTTAATAATCCAACTTTTTATTCACCGAAGCGTGCATGTATTATCTACAAGGTATATCTACTATATTGTGTTTGCACCCACTTCCAAAAAGGTTTTGTACTCTTGACGGTACTCACCTATTGCAACACGTCAGAGTAATCTTACAGATGACCTTTATCTTTGAATACCACATTAAGATGGATATCCACTTTGGATTATTGGTAATAACTCCCCCATCTATCTGTTGGAATGTCTACCGAGTCTCCAAATACTTCAGGATGTGTCATGGAGAAGAATAAGATTGTTGGATAAATGACACATTCATTTGTCATGGTTATGTCTGCTACAGTAAATGACACTGGTATATTCTTCTCTTGATCTGCAATTGTTTCCGACATAACATAAATGTCAACTTCATCGTCATCGGCCTCATCCTAATACGGAATCCTCTCTGGTTCAGACTGAATATCACCTCCAAAATCAACAAAACCGTATGTTGGTGGCTCAGGAGCAATAATGTCAGTATCTGTGGGAGCACCATCTGGTTTTCTACCAGAAGCAGTCACTCCTTTGTAACTACAGGCAAAAATTCTACATTTTTTGGAATATAATCATAATTTCTTTGTTTTATTTCTGTATAAATTTCCAAGCAACTATGACCCTATTTTGAATTTAATAGCCATGCTAAATTATAATCATTATCTATGGGAAAAAATTATTTGACGTATCCCGAAAAAATCTATGAACATGTGTGTAGCATATATTTTCAGAAGGAACTAGTTGCCAACAACAACAACAACAACAACAACAAAGCCTCGAATCCCAATGAATTGGGGTAGGCTACATGAACAATAGAGATAATCAAGTCGGGTCGAACACGTGCGTCAGTCTCCAAGCACTTTTATCGGTCAGAATATCATCTTTAATCCCGTTGAACTCTAAGTATTTGCGTATAACTTCAAGCCATGTTTTCTTCGGTCGTCCTCTGCTCTGGTGAAATTGACAAAATCCATGGACCCAATTCGACGTACATGTGCATTACTGGGCCTATTTTGTACATGACCAGATGCATATTCTCTTCTATACAAGCTACACCTACTTCACTTGAATATATTTGTTCCTTATTTTATTTCTTATAGTCTTACCGCATATCCAACGAAGCATATGCATCTCTGCCACACTCATCTTTTGTATGTGATTCCTCTTGGGTGCCTAACATTATTTCTCATACAATATTGCAGGTCTAATAACGGTTCTATAAAAAATTTCTTTTAATTTCAGCGGGATATTACGACCGCATAGAACTAAGACGACGTTTCTCCATTTCAACCAGCCCACGTGAATCTTATGGGTCACTGTCAATCTCTCCATCCTTTTGGATAACAGAAGCTAGGTATCGAAACATGTTGTTCATCGATACTTCTTGACCATCGAGTGCTACAACACCGGGATCCCGAAAGGTACGATTGTTAATTTACACTCTATATATTCCGTTTTAAACTAACTTAATCTAAAACCCTTTGATTCAATGTCTATATCCATAACTACAATTTGGCATTTACCACTGCCCTGGTCTCGTTGAATACCACAACATCGTCTCCGAAAAGCATGGTCCAAGGTAATTCATTATGTATGTCTTTTGTTATCCCATCCATCACTAGGCGAACAGGAAAGTACTCAACGCGGACCATTGGTGCAATCCAATAGTGAACGAGAACTCACTTGTCACAAGAGACCAGACCTTGGGAAGGCATCTCTATGGATTTAGTCTCTAGACTCCCATTGCACGTTCTCACATTGGATATTATTTCATCGTACATGTCCTTTATTATATTGATATACCTGATGTGAATTATTTTCTTCACCAAAGCCCACCACAATATCTCCCTTGAAACTTTATCGTAGGCCTTCTCAAAGTCTATAAAGATCATATGCAAATATTTACTCCTCTCATGATAGCGCTCGACAAGTTGACGAAGTAAATGGATAGCTTCCGTAGTTGACCGTTCTGGCTTCAACCCGAATTTGTTCTCCAAGATCTTAAGCTCCCTCCTTAATCGACATTCAATTATCCTATCACAAAGTTTCATTGTGTGACACATGAATTTTATACCACAAGCAGGGACAGAAGGATTATATGGGCAAAAGTGGCCAATTGTCCAACAGGTTTTTGCCCAAAATGTTCAAATAGCTCATTAGTTTTACTGCAGCACCCTAATTTTTTAAATTTTGTTTTTCTAGTGTTAGTCGAGTTTGCAGAAGAATATTAAATACTAGTTAACCCTGTAATTAATCAAAGCTAATTTCTTCATTATTTATTAAATATTAATAACACAAATTAATGACTACGAACACAAGTTAAAATTAAAGTACACATTCATAACATTTGTAGATAAAATATGTTGAAATATAAAAATGGAGAGTAAAGTTTAGAATAATCTATTGACAAATTAAGTTAAATTTCAATATTTGTAGATAAAATATGTTGAAACATAACATTTGTACCAGTTATAACATATATCATGCATTTTCAATATATCGCTAAATATAATGACAAATTAAGTTTCAATAAATAATCACTTTGAAATTCACATATTAGTTTTCTTTAAAATCAAATTACAATTTTAATAATTTATCATTGAATAAACCAAAATTAATTCTGGAACAAAATTTAAGCCAGTGATGGTTTCTTGGTATGAATAATTTATAAATGATGAGTTTCATGTTTGATTGGAAAAAAATTTCTGGGTTTTGCGAGAAAAAAAACATATCTTGGACTTTTTTAATACGAAGCTTTCCCAAGCTTGTTTTTTCCCAAAATTTTCATTTGTTATTTTCAAAATCCCATTCAACTAATTTTTGTATCAACACCCTTCATAATTTTTATTTTCAAAATCTCAAAATAATTTTTTGCCCACCTGATTAAAAATTTCTAGCTACACCCGTGACCACGAATGTCACATTTGTTCTTATAGATAGGGATGAGAGTACTATTTCTCATAGTTATGATCGATCCAGTGGTAGTATATATGTCGTTCAACAACTGCATAAAATTCATTATGTGAAATATCGTTGTACCTCTTATGGACCACGGTCATATCTAACATCTTCTGAGTATATTAGTATATTACCTCCACAATAAAATAAAACTTGAATTGACATATCTTCAAAAAAAAATTAAAATATAAGAAGCCATTTATTAACAACTATATCATATACATTCAAAGATTATAAAATATAACAAGATTTTTACCTGTGAAACACCTAAGGACGGCCGAGTTAACGTCTACGGAGGTTCGATCAAATGTTTTGGGTGGGGAGAATCGACAAAAATAGAGAGTGTAATCGATTGGGAAGAACTTGAGAAAATATATAAGAACTCAATTGGTTTTGGTGCATAAAATGAAGAGCAAATGGCCGGGTACTTATACAAAATATCCCAAAACAAAAAAGTGGGTAGAAGCCTCAACACTAGAGTAGGGCGCCACCCAAGCAGCGTCCTTCCGCTGTTTCTGCCCTCCGCGCTAAGGCACAAACCAGGCAACGCCCTAGTGCCAACGTTTCGACCATGAAAATTTTAAAAAAAATTATTATTTTTGAATTACGGTTCAAGGTTGAACCAATCTTCATTGCACCAATCCGGTTTCCGGATAAGTGTGATTCCATTGGATGACCCATGGAACCTGAACCGGAACCATTCTGGTTAGAAACCGGATTGGTCCTCAAATGGATTCACCGAAATCGGTCCAACCCTAAACCCATTTCCTCAATAACTGCACAATAAAACATCATAATGACCCATCAAACCTTTTAAGAGAAATTAAAGACATAAAAACTCCCAAAATGATTTTCGAATATAAGAGCTTAAATTGTAAACACGAGCGAGAAAAGAGAAGTCTTTTGGCTCAAATTTCCTAACATATCTGTTGGAAAAGGATCCGACTACTTTCAAGGAAGCAATGTCCTCTCAAGACTCTGATCTTTGGAAAGAAGCGGTGAACGGTGAGATAGAATCTATCTTACATAATCATACTTGGAACTAGTGGATCTTCCTGCACGTTGTAAATTACTAGGCCACAAGTGGATCTTCAAGAGGAAGATGAAGCCTGATGGTACGGTAGATAAGTATAGGCTAGACTTGTAGTTAAAGGCTACAGACAAACTGATGGTGTTGATTATTTCGACATATACGCTCATGTATCCAGGAAAATATCGATAATGTTAATAATTGCATTTGCTGCATTATATAACCTAGAGATCCATCAAATGGATGTAAAAAAGGCTTTTCTAAATCGAGATTTAGAAGAGGAGGTTTACATGGACCAACCTGAAGGGTTTGTAGTTTCAGGTAAATAAACGAAGGTGTGTAGACTTGAGAAATCCTTGTATGGATTAAAACAAGCACTTAAACAATATTACGAAAATTTTGATAGCGTCATAATTTCAAATGGGTTTAAAACAAACCAATGCGATAAATATGTCTACGTTAAAGGAGACAATACAAACTATGTGATAGTATGTATCTACGTGGATGACATGATAATTGTTGGTAATAACAATAACATCAAAATTACCAAGAAAATGTTGTCGTGAAATTTTGAGATGAAGGACCTAGGTCTTGCAGATGTGATTCTAGGATGAAAATCACCAAACATGCAGATGTATATTCTCTCTCCCAGAGTCATTATGTCGAGATGATACTTGACACGTTTGACAATGGAAATAATACCATCGTGAGAACACCTATGGAGGTGGTATCAAATCTTTGCAAGAATCGCGGAGAATGTGTGTGACAACTCGAGTACTCTAGGGTCATAGGCAGTCTAATATACATCATGGATTACAATAAACCCGATATAGCTAACTCAGTTAACAGATTGAGCGGATATACGAGTAATCCCAGTTATGAGCACTCAAAAGCAGTAGTTCGAGTTCTTAGATATCTAAGATATACTACTAACTACGGACTACATTATACGAGATATCCAGCAGTAATTGAAGGGTACTCATATGCAAATTGGATATCAGACTCCAAGAATATAAAGTCCACGAGTGGATATATTTTTATAATTGGAGGTGCAGCTCTTTCATGAAAATTATGCAAACAGACGTGTATTGCAAGATCAACTATGGAATCTGAATTCATATCTTTAGATCTTGCAGGAGAAGAAGCTGATTGGCTTCCACGTTTCTTGGAGGACATTCAAATGTGGTCAAAACATGTGCCACATATTAGCGTGCTGTGATAGTCAGTCAGCTATGAGAAGAGCATAAATATTGTGTATAACTGGAAATCTCGATACATACGTCAGAGACATAAATGCGTGAGAAATTTACTGAAATCAGTGTTTTTTCTTTCGAGTATGTGAAGTCTAAAGAAAACATTGATGACCCATTAACGAAAGGTCTAACGAGAGACCGAGTAGATGTTTCATTGAGGGGAATGGGATTGAAGCTACGAAATTGATTTCTAACCATGATAGCAACCCAACCTGAATTGTAAAATCTAATTTACAGGTTCAATGGGAAAAACGAATTGTGAGGGGGGGGGGGGGGGGGATCAAACAAAGCACTCGGGAAATTGAGTTCCTTATCTATTCCTGTGATGAGAGAGTCATAGACCTGTATTTTGGGAAGGTTGAGGTCATGATCTTAATGATTCTTCTATCTCGAGATGATAAAGTGGGGTATGACAGGATACTCCTTAGGAGAAATAGCCAATATCGAATGTGAAGGGGTCGCTTCTATGAGATGGCCCGATGGCTAAATCTCTAGAGCATTCGATGAAACAACCAAGGCAGTCCAGTGCCAAAATGGACAACAACGAAAGAACCAATAATAGTGTGGAGTTGAAGCTGTGTGAGTATTGTTGTCTTGGTATACATAAAACGTCGAACAATTCAAGGCATCTCGTCCATTTGTCGACAAGTATATCCGTTGATACTTCACTAAAGAAGGTTCAAGGTTAATGATGTGACTAGAAATAGACACATCTATTGCGTTTAATTGTCTACGATTTGGTAGGTTTTGATGGATAATTCGATATGTATGCTACCTAATCGTGTATTTGTGTAATTGTAGGTACAATCGAAGAAAACGAGCTAAAAATGATGTGTAAAGACCAAGAAAAGACATGGACATGACAAGGACTCAAAGTTGACCAAGAAAAGGGCAAAAACGTAATTTTGGAGGAGGAGATCGATTGCCATGAAGAGGAGATCGATCGCCTATGGACAGAAACTTGAGCAACAAAATTCGAGAGCCAGCGATCGATCGCGAGTATCAGGCGATCGATCGCCAAAGTCCATTGGAGCCAAGCGATCGATCGCGATAAAGTGGCGATCGATCGCCGCAAGCATTTTACCGAAAAAAAATAAATAAGCGATCGATCGCCATATTGATAGCGATCGATCGCCGAAGAGTCCGGAAATATGAAAATTGAGTCTTTTACCATGTTTAAAAGATTGTAACCTAAATTTTAGCCTCCATAACCTCAGAACTCGATTTTAACACCTCATATCAGACAGATTTTGATAATTTTAGACTAAGTTAGGTTTTTGAGAATAATTTTTCTTTCAAGTTTTGTCAAGAACAACGCGAAGAACGGAACCGGAATCGACAAGCCGGAATCGTGATTCGTCTTAGTAACTTCTTTCCCTTTATTTATTTAATGATTAAGAATGATATTTTGTTGATTTTAGATTCAATTATGCTAGGCTAAACTCTTAGATTCTTGGTTTAAGGGATACTTGCTTTTGGAATTGAATCTCTTGTGAGAATTTGGATTTGTTTTGTGAATTTAATTTCGATTTCAATTCTGTTTCTTGGTATCGATTTCAATGATTATCGTGTTTGTTTATTAGATTGATCACCTAGTATTCGATAGCTAATTAAGAAGCAACTAAGATTAATAATTACCGGCTGTAGGTGTTATTGAATTCTTAGGAGAAACGATTGGGTAATCAATAGTTAACGGCTGTAGTTCTATTGATTAAGTTTATCGAATTCACTTTTTGAAATCTATCGTTGATTTAATCATAAACGGCTGTAGTTTTGATTAGAGATTTGATAATGGTCGGATTGAATGTTGTTTTCTCTTTGACTAAGATTAAGGTGGATAGGAATTAAATTTCCAATCGATGAATAATTGAAAGAATTTGAATGTTAGTGATTTGATGATCAAGAGAGAATTTTCCAAAAGTAAAGTTGACCGACAACCAAGATTCGCTTCACTCTCATACGTTTAACCCATTTTAGTTAATCTCGTTAATTAGTTTAGTTCTAGAATCTGCTTAGTAGTAATCACTCATCCCAAAACCCCCTTTTTACTATTCATTTTTAAATTGACACGAAAAGGTACTACATTCGCTGTGGGAAAAATCCCTACTCTCGCTACTACAAACTTTTGCTATTAACTTGAGAAAGGGTTAATTGGGCGTACGCGATAAGCGCTACCAGTTAACCACCACATATCCCAATGCAGTGAATTCTCAAAGTACTCACAAATCAACATTTTGGTGCATTGTGTAATTTTTTCGCCAATAGCATTCATGTGTGGATTGTAGGAATTATTAATTAGAAAAGCCCAACATTTTTTTGTAATGAGAACAAAATATGGTAAGTGAATTTTGAATAGTCAAATTGGCTAAAGAAATCTCACATTGGAACTTTGAGACACTTATGGTTTGTTTATATTGAGAAACATAATCAACAGAGTGTAGTTAAGTAGAAAAGAAGGGTGCCCCCTAGTGCCGTCCGCTCCGCTCGGCTCGGCGTGTCACGCGTGTTGCTGCCGCGAAGGCAGCCCTATATTTTTACTACTCGAATTTCTGGGAAAAATTGTCTTTTCATAATCCTGACCTTTCACCTCCTGTTTTAATGCTGAGTTAATCCGACTTAAGTGCGAGACTTAAAATCGAGTTAATCTGATTTAAGCATGAGACTTAAATAAGTGATTAAGGTTCAAACTCTTCAGCTACCCCACTAAACCTTGCATTAAAAATTTTGAATTTTGGGATGTCTGTTGCTCAGCTATATAAGCTGCAACAACTCCAATCTTTTAGCATCCGAAAATCTACATTCATACATATTTCATACGGTTTGAGAGTACTGCACACTACTAGTGTTCGAAAGAGTCATGCTCGGAATTCTGCTTCAATCCGAACAGCGGTGATTAGACGTGTACCTTGGAACTCACTTGTCCAGGATGCCAGAAGCTTATAGGCAGACAAATTTGAGTTTACAGGGACACGGCTTATTGTGCCCTCACATTCCTGTTGTGTAGACATTTAACAGTTTATAAACTGTTGCCGTAAGTTTTATTGTTTCTGTATTTCAGTATAATTTATTTTCAATCAGCGATTGTTTAAACTGATTCAATCCGTAAATTTAGATATACAGTTCCAACAGCAAGATCACGGTTATCTAATACTCATCTTATTGTATAAATTATAAATCTTGTGTCAATCAACTTAGTCGTAGATTAAGCTGTTATGAGTCATGATAAATTTGTTGGTTAAAACTAATGGCAGGAAAAGTATCTACTTAGAATAAAAGGATTACTCTTGATTCGAGATCGCTACGATTCACAGTACACAAACCACAAACTTCATAACTTTATATTATTGAGAAAATTTCGTAATTTTTGTTTATAAAAAAACATACAACAATATAAACATTGAGATATAAACTAGATTGCACTGTCCTAAGATTATGATCGTCTTTTTACTTGTAAGTTTTTGTGATTTATCACGACTATAAGATATTTTAATTCCATTAAGCCATTAATTATTTACGAAAATAGTGAAAAAGGAAATTTTATACCTTTCATCTCCAACAATTATTTACCCAAGGACCAAGTACATTAAATTAGGGACGACAAATCATTGTACTGCCAAGTGTGGTCCGAAGTCCGAACCAAAATGGTACAGTCTTGGTCCCAGGCCTTTTTTTTTTATCAGGAAGTAAATTTATAACGTAATCCAAGATTTAATAAGTTTCAGAAACAATAGAACAAGACAGTAGTAACAAGTCAAACTCAAAAATCCTATAAACATGCTCTCGGGAATTGGTTGTACATGCAACATAAAACATGTAATTGTACCTATCAAAAGCATTCATCAGGTGTAGTATCCTTATCTTTCAATGCTTTTTTAATATGCATTCTTGTACTAAATTAATTTATGTGGGGAACTTTGAAAAAAATAGGCAAAAAGAAAAGTCGAATGATTGAAAACGAGGAAAACTTCTGGGCATCATAACACAACTTGGGCAAAACTCGGAGGCATTAGGGGCACCCTAGCCTGCCTACGAAGTTCCCAAACAGTAAGGGAGGCACCCCTACGCCTCCGCACTGCCCCATCATTGCCTGTAAATTTTCCGGAAGGGCTTTGCACTTTTTTCGTTGTAAATTTTCATAGAAAAAAGCTTCCAACTAATCTTTTGTTATTGTCCATGGGACGACTATATAAACAACTTCTTCACTCGAATTTAAACATAGTTTTCACCAAATTAAACACCACAGATTGAGAAAAAATTTGAATCATTTGCATACCACATTCTGTAGAAAAGTTTGGTGCTTTAAACTTTTGTGGTTTATAAATTTCGTGATTTGTAGTGTTATTATCACGAATTATAGTTGTTGTATCTTGATAAAAGAATTATCATCAAATTTGTAAGCACTCTAGCGGGACAATATCACTTTAAAGATACATAGTTAACTCTTGCGTCTACAATCTGGACATTTTGTTTCATAACCTTCAAATTGCCAAAAGAATATTCCATTTTACCCAACAATCTATTTACTTTAATAGGAAAATTTGGAATAAATCGTAATAATATATATAAATTATATTTATTAAAAAGTTACACAAATCTAAATGTTTTCATAAAAAAATAAATAAAGGTCTCCCCATACCCTTATCATGACCCGTATCAATGAAACAGTCATGATAAGGGTATAATGCAGGAGGTTTTGAAGTATGTCTATGGTCGATTTTTTATCTCAAAATTAATTATTAATTATATAAAATCTATAATTATACTGTAGAGATCTTTTTTTTAAAAAAAATAAAAAGTTGATCAAGCTGATCGTCCCGGTATCCAGTCATGGCTAGTTGCCCATTATTATTAATTATTATATATATATATATATATATATATATATATATATATATATATATATATATATATATATATATTAGTGCGACGCACATACATTACATGTATAACCTCATTCGATTCATCATAACCCAAAAGAAATCTTGTTACATATTTGAAATTTAAAATAATAAAGATGAAACAAACGTGATGATGTAGGACATAAAATTTTCGTTGGCAGTTTTAACAAAAGCGGAAGTAATTAAGAGAGAAGTGGAGTTGGGAGTTAAAAATACGAAATCAATATTCAGAAAAAATGAGGAAGACCAATAAATATGTGTAACAATAAGAAAATACTGCAATAAAAGCATGAATATGTCATTTTTGGGTTTTTGAAAAAAGTTCCACAAAAATAATGACATATGACATCATCAGAACGTCTTTGCATTATTATGTGGAACATAATTTATATATATAAATTCCATCAAGTTAAAATCAAATAAAACATAATAAGACAGATATAAGTCCTAAAACATAAAAAGCTTTCACAAAGATATTGACGGCCCTATTAAGAAATAAATAGCTCGTTAAAAATCATGTACTCTAATTTGTGCTAAAAAACATTGGTCCCACATAATATAAATTTTTAAACTAATCAAATATAATTTTTCAAAATTATTTTTAATAAAAATTTGCTCAACATAGATGTTTTTAACAAATTAGTCTCACATAAAATATTTTTTAATAAAAACAGTTATATAATTGAATATGTGGCTTTGATACCTCTTTTGATTAAAAAAAAAATTAAAACTAATATTAATTAAAAACAAAGTGTAGACTATTTTTGATTAAAAATAATTTCAATGAGACTTTATTTAAATAGGCATAAACTTTGTATCTAGTATTACAAACTCTATTTTATGACCATTTTTTATAAAATTAATCCTAAAAATCATGCTCAATTTTATGTTGTATTTTCTCTAAACAAATAAAACATTGTAAGTAACTCCGAATTCTCATTATTTGACAAGTAAATATTTATTTGTTGATATCATTGTATCATGTATATTTCATATTTGTGTTTCTTTTAACACGTCTCTTCATAGATACTCGCCAATGAGTGACATATGTATTTATTGCTAGTTTGGTCGTTCATTTTATCGTGTCATAGTGGCTTTGACTGCTACTTATTATTTATGTAATTTAATTCCAGTTTATGATAATAAAAAATGAATATAAAATAATCTAATTTTAATTAAATTATACAAATCAAATCAAAATCTAGCTT
This sequence comes from Haberlea rhodopensis, assembly GCA_907163345.1. Lineage (NCBI taxonomy): Eukaryota > Viridiplantae > Streptophyta > Magnoliopsida > Lamiales > Gesneriaceae > Haberlea > Haberlea rhodopensis. The sequence goes on along the minus strand of CAJQUN010000005.1, from coordinate 3,869,098 downwards.
TTAACCTAATTTGCCACCAAAAAAAAGGACACACATATCACATGCCACCACCTCGTTGTTTCCATTTTCTATCGACTTTCAATTAATTACTCCTTTTCTTGATATGAACGTGCCACCTCCACCCGTACCCGCCTTCGTCGCTTAATGCGAAAAATTTATTTCCAATTCGACCCCAATTTAATTGACAGTACACACAACTAATTTTCCGTAGATCTTGTTGTTTTTCGCGAATCAACGAGGAAAAACCCTATTCTCGTCGGTTTTTTATAGCTTTTTTTATTGCTGTTTTTTGGAAATCTGAGAAATAATTGTGTAAAATGAATTTTTTGGGTTTCTGATGCAAATGGTTTTTTATTAGCCCGATTGTGTGGAGGAAATTGATGAGGGCATTTCGTAGATGTACGAGGATTTTGATCCTCTCTTTGCTTGGTATTTTTGTTTTTGTTCCTGTTTTTCTACTGTCTCATAGGCTCAAGCATATTGATTACGAAGGTGAGTGATTTTTTGGCACGTGTGTTGTCTGATTTTTTTGGGTTTATTCTGATTTGTGCTTTTCCCTGTTGTTCTTCTCTTGTTGCAGTGTCCAAAGAATTTGTGGAAGATTTGTCAATCATTGTACGATTCTCTTTTCTTTGGTGCTTGATCGATTAGTTATATTACTTGTTTGGCTGATGTGCTGACGGGCTTTTTGCATATGTATCTCTGTGGTGTTTTGTATTTGTTGTAGTAATTGGTGAGTTGAACTTGCATTTGTTTGCTTTTGCTGTAGATTGTGTTATTTGATTCCATCTGTCGAAAGAATAATTGGATAGTCTTTAAGTTTGTTCTCTCTCTTTCTTCCAGCAGTTGACGAAGGTTGTATAAGCATTAAGAATTTTGGATTTGGTTAACAATTGTTTTTCTCATCAATCACATGCAGTATCAATTTATACGAGTCTCAGATTTTAGTTTTAGCATCCGAATGTGAGTATTATTTGATCAAAAACTGAAGTAATTTATGATGCATATTTTTCTTGTACAGAAACACCGAGCAGAGGCTCAAACTCTTAATGTAATAGAGCAGGTAATCAAGTAGATGCACATTTGTTTTACAGATGTCATGTATTAGTTTATTTTGGTTTTTATATTCCTGAATGTGATTTGTTGTTCAGGAGGATGGTGAAGGCTTGAAAGAACCACTCCTAGTGGTGTACAAAGATAATACATCAAATTCTGAAGTTAGTTTTAGTTCTGATGAGGATAAAAGATCTGTTGAATCTGGAGTTTCTGCAGATGGTTCTGACTTGTCAGCAAATAATGGTTGGTATTGCTCACATGTGGTTTTCAAGATTAAATGTTGATTTTTTCAAGGAATTTTGAATCACATTTGCCTCCGATCTTATTGCAACTTCAGCTGCCAGATCTGATACAAAGGATGGTACGCAGAAGAGGCAGCAGGAGGTTTTGCTTGGGACAAAGGTACAATAATCTGATTGATATAAATGACTTGATATTCAGAGTTTTTTGGTTCATTCTTATATTTATAGGATCACTCGTTACAGTTCACATAGCATGTGCTCTAAGTTTCTGGATTTTTGTTTTTAGGTTGGATACATGACTTAACTTTAATGGCTGTATTTTCAGTTTACTTAAATGCCATTGGTGAATCATTACTTGTAAGACATCCGATGTTTTGTAGTTCGACTCTAGGGAACACCTTCACAGATTTTGTTTGGATGAAATAGATATAATTGTAGTTCTGGTTTACTCAAAACCACCAACCTCACAACATATGAGTGCATTAATTAGTCGCGGGAAACTCCCCTACAGTTTTTAGTTGATTCTTTAGTCAAGAAGCAGGCATACTTGTTTTTCCCCTTTCGTCCTTCCTGTAATCTGAACGTTTCTCTTTTATTTGACTATCTCATAAATGGTATCATGAGTGGGCAATGAATCTGACATTTTCACTAGGATATAAGAAGCACCGATGATCTACCTCTGAACTGCTCCATTTTGTCTGGTTCATGATGGCTGGGATCATGCCATGTAGTAAAATCTATTATATGCACAAGGTGCTATGAGTTCAAGGATGATATCATTCTGTTTTATTTGTTTATGTTCTTTCATACATTCGCCACAATGCATATTTCTTGATTTAACCATTGTCCGTTGGAGGTGGTTGGAGGTGCTTGTTCATAGAAAGTCTTCTCATTGCTCTGTCAAATGTTATTAACTTTTCACTGTGTTTTTCATTTTATTTTATTTTATTTTTTGGGGTGGGAGGTGCTAAATTGTGTTTCCCTAATAATGCTTCGTTCTTTTGTGTGATACAGAAAGTATCCCATGTAGACACAGTTCCGAACAACACAGATGTATCTAACATGCCAAGGAGGACACTAGATGAGAGGTTAAGGGAGATGAAAGACCAGGTGATTAGGGCTAAAGCATACTTAAATTTTTCACCGGCAAATAGCAGTTCTCATTTTGTGAAAGAATTGAAACTTCGAATTAAAGATGTCCAGCGAGCCATGAGTCAATCAACTAAAGATTCTCGTGTATCTAGAAGGTATTGCATTTTCCTCAGTTCTTTACTTTTCGTCTATGCCAAATTTGAACTCACTGGAGAATCAAAAGAGCTTTTCATGGTTGGGTGAAATCATTTTGACTTGTGATACTGACAAGCAGCATTAATTGGTATGTTTGATAGCCACTGTACTATTGTTCAAAGCTTCTAAATGATGTTGGAGTGCTTGGTAACAATTTTATAGTTCTAATATACCAAACAAAATATTCTCTTTCATATTCCAAGAATTGGATGTTAGTTGTAGAATGGCTGTTTTCTGGCAATCCATTTGTAGTCAGTTGATCATGTATCAAACTGGTTTCAAGATCTTAAACCTCATATATAGAGATGATTATTTCCTTATTTTTCTAGATCTCCATGGAATTCACTCTTGGTGATTTGATCTCCCTTAGTTTCCTGGAAATTTTTTTTAACTTTTAGTCAATTAATATTAATATTTGGCATGTTAGTACTCTCTCGAGGCTCTCACAGAAATGCTAAAACAGCAACTTCTATAGTGATAAGTAGACCAATTATATGTTAGTTTTATTATAATCTTTCCTTCCATGGAAATACAGGTTTTATCTTGGTGAAATAACAAGCTACTTTTTTATGAAAATTCAGTAAGGTTAAATATAAATTAACACGCTTCTTCAGTGTTCTACAGAAAATGAAAGCTATGGACTGTACTTTGTTAAAAGCCAGTCGTATATTCCCTGATTGCACTGTTATGGCAAAGTTTTGTTCTATGAAAATTCATTGAGGTTAAAGATAAATTAATATTGCTTCTTCAGTGCTCTACAGAAAATGAAATCCATGGACTCTACTTTGTTAAAAGCCAGTCGTATATACCCTGATTGCACTGCTATGGTGAAAAAACTTCGAGCTATGACCTATAATGCTGAAGAGCAGGTCAGGTCACACCGGACTCAAGAAACTTTTCTTAAAGAGCTTGGTGGAAGAACCATCCCTAAAGGTCTTCACTGCCTTTCTATGAGATTGACTGCTGAATATTATGCTTTGGCTCCTGAGGAGCAGGAGTTCCCCAACAAACATAAACGACAGGATCCTGATCTTTATCACTTTGCTGTTTTCTCTGACAATATATTGGCTTGTTCGGTTGTTGTGAACTCAACTGTTTCGACGGCTAGGGTTAGTGATCTGCTTTGCTTCCCTTCACTGTTTCCATTTTTCTTTGCTAATATTCATTCGAAACTTTGAGTAAATTTAATTGAAATATTTTGGGAATGTTCTGCTTATGAAGAAAATTTGGAAGGAAGGGAAGATTTTTATTGGAAGATATAAGAGTTTTGGATGTGCCTCTTTGTTCCGATTATTAATTTATTTTCTGCAAAATACTTGAATCTTTAGTGGCAGTTGATTGTAAGTTTATGCAAGGAAATAGGACTTTTAATCTATGCAGGATATCCAGTTTTTTTTTTCCTATTTCTCCACTCTCATTATATTTTATTTATTTATTTATAAATAATAATCAGTTAATCACTAACCATGTTATTCATATTATGCCTTTGCCTTACTTCCTTGGTGAAGGGACTCATATGTTGAAGCCGACATATGTGGCTACCATGATGATAGTTCTCTTTTGTTCTCAAGAAAATTGGAGGTTTTGATGCTATTTTGATCAAAAGTACATTTTTTTCAAAAAAAACACGTATACATAAGTTAATTAGCTTTTGTTTATGCACCATACTTTAAATGACTATTTGAGTTTTCTGCCAAACCTTTATGTTACAAAAACAAATGATTGTAACAGCAAAGCGGTTTAATGCTTATCGGAAAGTTGGGTTATTAGTTAGTGATGGATCAATGTTGCTTCTAAGTCATGCATATGAATCTGACACTATAATGTAGAAAATTTTCTTTACTTGACAGGAACCCGGGAGAATAGTATTTCATATAGTCACAGATTCGCTGAACTTCCCATCAATGTCAATGTGGTTCTTATCAAATCCTCCGGCCAAAGCTACAGTTCATGTGGAACGCACTGACAGTTTTCGATGGTTATCAACTACATACAATATAGCTACGAAGGAGGAAGCTTCGGTTGATCCACGATACACTTCTGAGCTGAACCACCTTCGATTTTATTTGCCAGATATTTTTCCTCAGTTGAATAAAATTATCCTTCTCGATCACGACGTGGTGGTGAGAAAAGATTTAACAAGACTCTGGAGCATGAAAATGCGAGGCAGGGTAAATGGTGCTGTTCAGACTTGTGATGAAAGGGAGCCTTCATTCCGCCGTATGGATATGTTCATCAATTTCACGGACCCCATAATAGCAAACAGATTTGATGCCAACACATGCACATGGGCCTTTGGGATGAACTTGTTCGATCTACAACAATGGAGACGACGAAGGTTAACCCAAGTTTATCACAAGTACCTTCAATTGGTGAGTAAAAAATTCTTTTTACCACGGGCAGATCCCACAGAAAGTCGGGGAAAATTCTTCTATGCATCGGGTGAACCCATACACCAACACACATACTAATGTATCTATATGTATGTTGGTGTATGGGTGTTGATATATGGGTCCACCTGGTGCATAGAAAAATTTTCCGAAAGTTGGTCAGACAAAAACAAGTTTGATGCAAAAGTGCAAGTGTCACTCCTCCAAAATCTTTTCACATACCCCACCTCATCCCCATCTTTCGAAAATTTGGATCCGTGCCTGGTCGCTTGCTTCCATTCTATATCCTTAATGCAATGGTGTTCACAAATTTTAACAAATTAACATCGTCTCATTCTCGTAGGGCAATGATCGGCCATTGTGGAAAGCAGGAAGCTTGCCCATTGGATGGATCACGTTTTTCGGACATACCGTTACTTTAAATAAGAAATGGCACTTGCTCGGTCTGGGTTACGACTCCGGTGTGAGATCGGAGGACATAGAGCAGGCTGCCGTCATACATTACGATGGAAACTTGAAGCCATGGTTAGATATTGGGCTTGAGAAGTACAAGCTCTTCTGGAAAAGACATGTCAAGTATGAGCATCCTTTCCTTCAAAGTTGCAATGTCCACGAATAACTATGTCCCAAATCAAAAGTTTCAAATGTGATAAACATTTGTAAGCGTCACATTTTTTCTACTTAATTCTTTCTCAATTTTTTAAGCAAATTTTGATGTAAATCTCCACTCCTTGTTTAATCATATTTTTACTCGGCTGTAACATATTTTAAACATTGAGCTATTTTAGCTATAACAAGCCAAAACTCCCTCGAGATTGTGTACCCACAATTCATGAAAAACTACTAAAGTCCAATGATGTGGCATACGACATCAATAATCAAGTCTTAACCCCGACAAGTGGGGGTGGCTATGTGGATCATCCTACGCTAGCATGCTATATTCTATCATAATCATTATCATTATCTATATTTAAATGAATTTTTATCATGTTTTATATGGATCATGTAGTCTGGTATGATGTAAAAAAATACTGTCATAATATTTGACCATATGATTTTAGGATCACATTAGTATTGTTAAATTATTCACTGAAAATTTTGTTATTCTTGACTTGCTGCATAAAACAGTTCCAACATGTGACGAGTTTGGCTTTTCATTGATAATGTGGTCTGCAAAGGTATTGTGAAGACACGTGGTGTTTGGTTCATTTGATGAGAAGCTGCGTGCATAAATGACATAAGAGGAAAATGTGTGGAATTAGTTGGCTTCTTAAACTATATTAATTGTCCAAATTTATAAGAAAACTTTTGAAACTTAAAACAGCTGGTATGATTTTCATTGAAAGTGGATTAATATTCATTTCAAAAGATGATCTGTGTGTTATTGTCAAACTGGTGTAAGGGATCTTGAAAATGATTCGATTGGTGCGGTTTTATTTAAAATTTTGGTTAATTTCCACTTTATAAATCAGTTTTACCACTTCTGCAAAAATGCAACTGGCCGTGAAATTTGAAACAAATTGGACTGTGATCGCCGCTTGAGCAATTCGAATGACGGTTTTGTTATATCACACTGTCGTTGATCAGCAAATCAGATCGCTCACGAGTTAGCGGAACGTGCTGTTCACTCACGGGCCTATTTTTTCTGCTACAGTTAACTTTTGTCCTTTACTTGTGCATACTCTTGTAATTTAACTTCTCTTCCTTAATATATTTCTTTTTCCTAAAAAAAATGTAGTTAGGTTATTGATTTATCATCTATGGCTTCTTCTCTCAATAACTCTAGAGAGTAAATGATATATTAATTATGCACCTGACAATGCTTCTATCCTCTCTATACGATTTCGTAATTAAAAAAACGAATTGACAAGTGAATGAATGGAAAACACACTCTTTAAATATATTACAAGATAGGCATCTGATGATGACATTATTGGGCATATTAGACTTGATGGGACAGGAGTAATTGTTTATGTTCAAACTTAACAATTCTCACGCTATTAATATTACAACCAACCAAACATGTAATAGTACAGACACAATCCAGCATCCTGCTCCATCCATCTCGTGCATTTGTCCTTTGTTTTCTTTTCCTTGGACCACACGAACACAAAGATCAAACGAGCAAGTTTTGGTTAAATTTATTGAGTCTTAGTTTCTGTTCTTGCATTTCTCCACGGCTCTAGGGGCTGAAGCACAAAAATCAATTTGGTCAAACTATTGATTTGGTACAACTGTACTGGATGGTAATGTACAGAGTGTGTCAATACATGTGAAAACATATTGAACTGAGATACAAAGTTAGAAGCTAACCAATCAGTTGAGACAGATGATAATTTTCATTTTAGATAATATTATAGCTTAGTGATGTGTGAATCACCCCACAATATATTGTTGGTATTGAAATTTAGTTAGAAATTTTGCAAGTGCTAAATATTAAAAACTGGTAAAATCATGACAGCTTCGAAGAAACTAACCGAGTCCTATAGCTTCTGTTCCTTTCATAATGCGAAGACGCTTGCATGATCCAACGAACATCCTAGTAGACATGCATTAAATCAGATTTTATCTACATTTTTTTGATAATTATGAAACAAATCCGAGGTTTTCTTTTCTAGTTAGTAAGATTTGGCTGACTTACTCCCAGGGGAAGTCGCCAACGAGCATCCAATCCCCATCCTTGTCTTCATAAGTTGGAACATAATCACAACCATTTAAAAGATCCATGAGCTTGCTCTCATTCATGAAGTCCATCATTCCTTGAGAATCACATTTACCTTCAACAAAGAAATGGGTTTAAAAATTTATAGCAAATCACAAAGTAAGAGTCATTTTACAAGTTTCTCGAGCTTTGCCCTTTAAGGTTCGGATTCGAAGTTTTTCATGTGACATTGTAATCTAGCAGTAGCAGAAGTATTCATGTGAAAAAGGGACCATCTTTAGCAATTTCAGGACTTTTCATCTCTAGATCAAAATGAGATGATATATATTGAACCGACACTAGTTTGTTTGGTGTCATACTACAGCAACAAAACTAAGTCTTTAATCCCAATGAATTGGGTTAAACTAATATCAAAACTAAGTCTTTAATCCCAATGAATTGGGATAAACTAATATCATTGAGATGCGACTAATTTATCGGCTCGATGTCACACGCCTACCACCAGCACCCCCATTTACCTTGAAACAGGTAGATCATATTGAATAATTAAATTAATTCATCATCTGTGAATAGTGTTGACTGAATAACCAGGATTTGGAAGTTCTATTATGCAAAAAACTTTCAATCAATGTCGTGAAGTCTTAAAAATAAAAAACTGATTCTATGTAATAGAGACTGATATTTTGTTTTCTGGGGCAGACTGTGTAGTTCACTTACCCGTGGTGAAGGAACCGAACATTTTACACAATGCCTCAGAGAGCTCTTGATATGTCTTGTACATGTTCAAGTCAACTTTGCGGAGGTACGGTGCACCGTCCATGCTTACTTTGACAAACACAGCTGCTCCGCCAGCAAGAGTGGTTCGCTTCTCAGTTTCCTCTGGGTTGTTCTGCTGTCCAGCCATTATATTTTTCCGGAATGATCGAACTGGTGGCCATCCCACGACCTGGGCCCTAAAAGATTCGAATTGGGTGAGCATATACTTGAGTTCTCACTATTAATCTTGTTGGGTTTAGCTTTTTGTTAATTCTGGTTTCTGATTTTTTCTCAATGGTATTTCTTGCTTTCTTGTTGAAAAGGAGTAATCTTTTGAAATAAACAGAACGAAAATTAAGAAATTAAGAAGAAACACACTAGAGCATAATACAAAAATGAAGAACGACAAATTTTTAGAAAGAATCGCAAGTATAACGCACTAATAGAAGAAATTCTGAAAAATAGATAAATTTTATTTTAGAAGGATCACCCTTTTGACACAAACACAAGCAAAACAGAAATTAGGAATAGCTTACTTAGCAGGAGGCTTCACTGGATCATTAGACCTAGGTAGCAGATTCTTTTCCTTTCCATGCGACAGATCACTCTCCTTGGAGGAGAGATTAAGCTTCAAATCCACGGTTTCTCCATACACTCTTTTCCCATAATTAGCACTATTTTTCTCTTCTCCACCAGGCAATCCTAGCCTCAGTTCAGTTTCTTTAAAATCCATGCTTTTGTTATTTCCCTTCTCATAACCTAGCATACTGTCAACCATTTTTTTATCACGTAAAATTTCTTGATTGTATTTTTCACTCCTATTTTTTTCTCATTAATCTCTTCTTGATTCTTCTTTTTGAGATGGGTTTTTATTGGATGTGAGAAAGTTAAAAGGAAAAAGTTAATAGAGAATGAATAATAATGTAGAGTTGGGGGAAGAGAGTGTGTGTGTCAGGGCAAATATAGGCGAATGGGTTGGAATGCATGATAAATTGGAATATTGACACCTGGATCAATCAGTGATCTGGATATCTAATCTTGCTGGAATGGGTATTGGGTGGTATACGACGGTAGCCTACTTTCCCATGATTACTTGCTGGAATCGATTGGTTGTCGTCCTTTTTCTTGGTCAATTTATTATATATATATTAGGAGAAATACTTTGCATGTACGATACATTGATCTAAAAAATAAGCATTTTATTCCATCACGATTTGTAAATAAACAATTTGTTTATAAATAAACAGTTTATTCATGTGGCTTTCAAAATAGGCATTTACCCTCATGATTTGCTAAATAAAGCATATACAAATGGGGTATTTGCACATATTCACAAATCATATGGAATAAGCTGTCTATTTATACAAACAATAGAGGATAAACTGTATATTTTCAAAGTACAAATTTTAGAAACTTGGTGAAGATAACAAGTCAATTCACTATATTGCGGTACTACAACCCTCAAACATGAATAGTGTTAGGAATTTAACCAATCCAATTCTCGATCAAGAATCCAAAATACACGGCCAATTCGATTGCACTTAACCAACAGAAACATATCCTGAACTTGAACTTTGATCAATGACGGCATAATCCGATGAAGAACCATCATATTAACAGCAGATAGGCACACACACAACACGACACTAGGCATTCATGAAATCATAAACGAAAACATAAAGAAAATGACACAAGAATTACGTGGTTCAGCAAACAACGGCTTACGTCCATGGGAGGAGTTTTCATTGATTCTTTGAGTGTACAAGAAGCTAATTGTACATGAATTCATTCCCTTTAATCCACTTCTATGTGTTACAATGGATTACACATGAATTTACTCAACTTTTGCCTCACAAAAAACTCTCAAAATGCACTGACACTGCCTCATGCATCACTCTTGTGCGTCTCTCTTTTCTTCTCTTTTTCTTGTGCTTCTCCTCTCCTCTCCGCCAAGCCCTTCAATCCCTTTATATAATGGTAGGAACCCGATATTTATTCAGCAGGTAGTAACCCTCAATCCAGCCGGTTATACAGTCAGCATGTAATTGCCTTCAACCACCAATTGACATTTACTGATCCCAAGCTCAATCGGTTGACATGATATTGAATAAGTTGATAAATATTTAACAAATAGCAATTTCTTTATGTATTTATATATTGTGAACATTTTTTAAATTGGTGTCACTTTATTCATCAGTTCTATTGATCCCTCCCAAATGCAATCAACTTGTTCATCAGGACTTTGTGTTAGGAAGAAAATCCATCGGCACTTTCCACACTAGGATGTTATTATCTTGAATTCTGGAATAGTAATTGGTTAACCAATTGTTTGTATTGGTGGAGTTAAATTTAGAGATATATAAATATGAGAAAAAATGTCATGTTATTCTATTAAAATATATCTATCCATAAAAATTTAAATAACTTACAGTACATTTAGATTGATGGATTTGAAGTTAGCTATGTTGCACCGATACTCCAAAAAATTTCACGGTCAAGTATCGGATACTTCTGGGATACGGATACGCGATGAAACGGCATCGATACGTATCGGATACGCCACGTGGCGTATCTGGGGATAAAAATTAAGTTTTTATTTTGGATACGTTTCGGACACGGTCAGGATACGCCGGTGACCGTATCCGACACGGATTAGATACGGGAATTTTCAGATTTTTTTTAAAAAAATAGGGTTGAAACTGTAATTAAAATTAAATTATTTAACTTAATATCTATTTCCTAACCACCCTAATGTGTTTAATGTCGATTATATGCTTGAAATTTTTAGATGTCCTAGATTAATATTCTACCATTTGTCGTGAATTTGGTGAGTTTGCAACTTTATTCTGATTTCTAATGTGTTTAATGTTGATTATATGCTTGAAACTTGATTTCTTACAAATATTATTATATATATATATAAATAAATAAAATTTGCTGTATCCAGACGTATCGTATCCTACAAATTTCAAAAATCCCATACAATCATACCCGTATCTGCGTATCCGTATCCGTATCCGTGCAACATAGGAAGTTAGTGATTTCAAATCTGTGATAATTTATTTTACAATAGATTTTAAATTTATCTAGTTATTTTTTTAGTCATTTTGGTGGGTATTAAATGTACTTAATATTTCTTTTTAAAAAAATGTAGCTAATATGGAGTTCCAAATCCTTCAATTATTTTTTTTGCCAAATTCAAGTCCTCCTATTCAAATACAACCGGAGTGACCATTTTTCCAAGCCCTACTCAACAGACACCGTTAGCTAAATTACTTAGGTTGATTGAGTGGGCTATATATGGTTGTTGAGTTTTAAAACTAGACTTCATAGCATTAAAGGGCGTTATGATTATACTGAAAGGAGTTGATTGTGGGGGTGGCTTCTTTCGAATCGGTAAACAAGATCTTAATACCATCATACTAGATTATCCAAATTTGATTTAGATATGTTAGGTACACATAAAAATAGACTCAACATAAAAGTGAACTTCACATATACAAATAAAATTTGGATAATTGAATCTAGTATAAAGATAATACCGTTATACTAGGTTGAACATACTTTCCCAACCTTTTATATGATATTTATTACTAAAAAGAGAGTGAAATCATGGCAAGCTTGAACTTGACTTTGTAGCCTGTAATATTAATATTAAATAAATTTTTAGTCGACACTCTAGTTTCGGACACTATGCCTTGGCGATGTTCTTCATGGGAGAATCTGATGACACTATTGGAGCTCTCACATGTGGAGTTTATTAACTATTTTGTTCAAGTAAAAATTGTATGTTATTTAAAGTTATTATGTTGGAGTAGTGTGAGAAAAAGTCCAAGTGAGAAGTCCCGTTTTTTGTTAATGAGAACAAATTGGGTAAGTGAATATTTGAATGTATAATTGGCTAGAATCCCACAATGGGATTTGGAAATAACTGAGATTTGTTTATATTGAGAAACAAATCATTACAAATGTCCGTTGGCTCGGCTCTGCTTGCGTCGCGTGTGTTGCTTCCGCAAAGACAGCCCTATCGTTTTGTTACAGTGTAATTAATTTTCACTTATTCATATTCTTGACGTTTCACCTTCTTCAGATAATTCCTGAGTTAAAATTTTGATTTAAGTATGAGACTTAAATCTGTGTGACCTATCAGCTACACCAACTTAAATATGTGACCTATCAGCTAACCACTAAGCATTACACTTTATTTCTGAGACATTTGGGAGTTCTGCTACTCAGCTATATAAGCTGTTCCAGCTCCATTCTTCCAGCATCTGAAAATCATTCATCATTCATACATTACATACGGTTTGAGAGTACTGCATACTACTAGTGTTTGAAAGAGTCTGCTCAGATTTCTGCTTCAATCCGAACAGAGGTCAGTGGGTGTTGTACCTTACGGATAAACAACTCGTGATGGCATCGTCCATGTCTATTTTTCATTTTCTCTGTTGTTATGACATCTTAACAGTATATACATTGTTGCTATAAGTCTATTGTTAGTGTATTTCGATTTTCTTTATTTAATATCACAATTTGTTCAATCTGTATGTTTCGATTTACTTTATTTAGCATTTAAATTCTGTTTAAATGGTTTACTTTTACATGACCAACAATTCAAGGGGTCAGGCCTCATGATAGGCCAATGATGAATCGATCAGAAATTATTGGTGTTTCAGGCTTTCAGTATTCATTGGCGGTGGTTTTAACTTATTGGTTCCGGGAAATTGGTCAAATGGCAAAATAATAATAAAAATTTATATGTTATGTCAAGTATAATTTTTTGGTGCATCGGATGCATTAAAAATAATACATAACATATACACATATATACATATATTATATGGTGTTGTGTATTGATGTTTAGGTATATCAGATGCACCTAAGAATTTTCTATTATAATACTTTATTTAATGGCATTAATAATCATATTGTTAGGTAGTCGTAGCACTAAAAATAGAAAGAAATGACTTTGATTTCCTACAGAGCGGCAGCTTGTCTTTCTTATGTAGAAATCAACATAGTTAGGGTTGTATTATGTTAGTGTTATGATACTGTTAGAGCAATTATTGCTATTGTTATAGTAATTTTTATAAATTTAACATGAAAATTATCTTCGACGCAAATGCCCTGACAATTAAATCTCTCGTCATATTATAGTAATAAAAAAGTTACTCATATGTCTATCGATTGCGGTTTCGGAACCTAAGTCACATAATGCGGGTGCGCGAATGAGTACGGATGTGTACGAGTGTGTCAATTTTCAAAAAAATTAAGTGTGGGTGTGCCTTAATATGCATATTAAAAAATAAAGTTAAACATATCTAACACACATCATATTTGACAAACTTACACAATTTTAAATTATTTATAGTGCAATTCAAATATTTTATTCGATTGCTCTCCTAATAGAGATAATTATTATTATCCAAAAAAATTATTTTTCAGAATGGAAAATGAAAAAGAAATATTAATATTTGGTCGTAAGATAATGAGTTAAAAAAATAAAACCAAATATTACATCTGTGTTTCAACATGATTTGTAATATTATGAATTTATTAAAATGACTTATATTATTTTTAAATAATTAAGAATGTCTAATATTTAAGTTCGTGATTTAGTAAAACTTAGTACTTGACTTAATAAAACTTAGTCGTAAAACGTCGCACTCGCACTCAATGCGCCAGATCACAACTTGAGCGTTAGTGCGTGACTTAATAAAACTTAGTGCACGACTTAGTAAAACTTAGTGAGTCTTAAAGCGCAGTACAAGCACACAATGCATCAGTTCACGACCGTAGTGTCAGTGCGCTAAGGAGGTATGTGGATTATGTGACTTGATCCGGAACCTTAATATAGTTTCCACAGAATTTTATAAAAGTACATCTGTGCTTTAAAATGTATGCTATGAAAATTACGATTAGGTGTTTGCTACCTCATGTGGTAGTGGCCAATGGAGTATATACATCCCTTCATTGAGAATATTCTCAATGAAGAAATGAATCTACCACATGGTGTAGCAAAGAACATTTCCAAAATTACCCTCGATTTCATTTAATATTGGATACTAGATATAATTTAAACACATATTCTATATACTGGAAAAATATTCCATGAAAGATATATTCGAATTTCTAATCTAAAAAAATCCTTCGAGTTCGATAATAACAAAAGGATACAAATTGCTGATTTCGAAACAATTATTACATAGCAATTGTCAATAATATTATACTCTATATTGTTTAATTTTGTAGAAAAATGTATTTTTTGCTAACCCTTAGACTTTGTGCCCCACAATCATGTGACATGTGAATTACAGCGCAACACCATCCTTCTCACATTGACAATATTCTACGATTAATCCTATGTTTAATTGGATGGCTGTATGATTGTTGGAAGGTAATAACCCGATCCCACTTCCATACATCCGATTTTACAAACATCAACACGCATATAAACATATAAATATACATATACATATATATATTTATGTATCTTAAACTTTACAAACACACTGATCATATAAGTATTTTTCGTAATAAATTGTCAAACATTGTGTCGACGAGTGCTATTAAAGTATAGTTTACATGTGGACTTTTTGTAATTATTTCTCGACTTTATATATCCCTTAGTGTTGATGTATTGCCCGATTTCAGTTTAATTTTCTTGCCTTGATGGATCAATATAGCTTTTTGCTAGAAGATTATGACTAATGAATCAATGTGGGGGATTAAGAAGTGAAAAAACAACCTCTTCTACATATCTTAAGTGCGATAATTGCGGATTAGAAAGCAAATTTTAGTAAAAACATTAACATATTAAAAATACTTGATTCACATTCAAAATCGTCCCCTAAGAATAACCTCTAAACAATAAGTACTAAATTTAATCTATTACAGTTAGATATGTGATATGATTCAAAATTTAAAAAAGTTGTCATGATTGCAATCTCTACATATATGATTAGTTAGAGAGTGTTTTAGATTGCTTTTAAGAAGTACGTATAGATAATAAAAAATAAAAAATAAGATGTTTTTAATTATTTAAGTTGAGCGGTGACCATTTTGTAATAAATTGAATTCAATTATTTTATTTTAATATCAAACATTTGATGTTTTGATTAAGCAAAAACAACATAAAAATGTCTTAAATAAGCAATTCGAATTCGAAACACACACTTATTATGGTGGAGGGTGGATGGGGTCTCATTTTTGATGTGATGGCCCATATTTGAACCCAAAAGTCCATGTCCAAACGTAATCCACGTGTGGCAAGGCCCATAGGCCATACCTTGTTGTCACCATTTAATACCTTACAGCTTTGCAAACTATTGTGGATGTTTCCAATTCCTTGAACCTAGGATATTCACAACGTCGTGCAATGTATCCTTCTTTTACATATTAAATATTTTATTTCTCATTCTCTACACGTACGTTAGGCATATAACTTTGGCTTTCTGTCTGTGGGTTTTAACATAAATGGTGCAGAAATATCAACATAATTGATCATTGGGTAGGATAGTATTTCACGGTCCGGAGAGGCGATAACCATGTCATTTCTGGGAAGTTTTCTAGAGAGCGAGGAATATTATTGAGCCACTGATATATAGAATACTTATCGATGTTACACAAAGCGATGGATATTATGTGATAGAATACTTGCCGAAGCGAGGGGTATTATGTGATAGAATATTTGCCGCTGTTACACGAAGCGAGGGGTATTAGGTGATGGAATATTTGCCGCTGTTACACGAAGCGATGTGTATTATGTGATAGAACACTTGTAACTGTTACACGAAGCGATGTGGTATTATGTGATAGAATGTTTGCCGTTGTTACACGAAGCGAGGGGTATTGATTATGTACCGTTGTGGGGCGATGAATATTATGTACCGTCGTAGTGCGATGGGTATTCATATACTGCTATTGTGTTAGCAATGAAGATTGACGAGCCACAATTTTTTTTTTTACAAGGGGAACTTGCTCCAATGTGGCTCTGCCCATGAATGTATGTAGTTAGGTCCATGCATTATTGGGAAGGACTATCCAATGTGTATGATTGAAATGCAATGCATGGACAATCAGAGAAGTGACATATTGATTAGTCACTAAAATCTTCCTGTAATGATTCGAGTTCGACTCTCATCTACCCATATAGTTAGGATTTATAAAAAAATAAAATGCAATACATGATCTCCAAAATAAAAAAAATGCAATGCATGGTCGAATATTAGATAATATTAGTCGGATATTATATTACAAATAACATCGAAAAACAACTTGATGAAATTATACAGTGCTTGTTAGTTTAGAATCATAGAATTGTTATTATGTCCAAAAAAATATTGAATAAGATAATTTTGAGCTCCAAAATTTTATAATTTTTTTTTAGAATATAATACCATAATGGGGTGTTTTGGGGAAATGAGAATATTTTTAGTCAAAAATAATTATTATATTGGATGATATGAAAAATATATTGTCATACATGACTTTGGAGTAATTAAATGAATTCTTTATATGGAATAAATCATCTAATGTCAACCATGACGGTTATCTTTCGATTTTATTGAAGCATATAACTTATATACTGAAAGTTGGTATATGCCAGAGTGTAGCGAGTGTAGTTATTATATAAACTGTTGTTTGTGTAAATACTAAACATCAATTAATAAAATTATAGCCATCGCTTGCTCCTCGTGGATTCAACTATATTAAATTTTTGTGTTGATTTCTGTTTCGTTTTTGGTATAATTCATCATCAAAATGTTGCATGTTTCACAACTTAAACAATCCTAATGAAATTAATATCATTTTAAATTATGAGTTTTTCACATATTATTTAATTTTAGATGTTTTGAATTGCATTTTGTCTGCTATCGGGTAAATTTTAAAAATGGTCCCATAGAATTAGATTTTTTACAATACTAGTCTCAAACTTCTAGGACTAAGCAAATATAGTCCCATAAAAATTGTTTTTAATCAACAATGTCAATAAAAAGTGGTTTCAAAACACTCAATGCAATTATGACACCACTTTTGTTAAAAAATAATATGTGGGACTAAATTTGTTAAACGACTATTGTTAATTACAAATAATTTCCGTGCGACTATATTTAATTAGTCATAAAAATTTGAGACTAGTATTGAAAAAATTCATATTCTATAGTACCAATTTTCAAAATTTACCCTAGTTTTTATGTTGTTACTATGATATTTTATGGGTGAGTGCGTCAATTTTCAAAAATTTTGAGTGTGGGTGCGCCTATTAAAAATAAATTAATATATATATATATATACATACACACTGATGAAATGAAGTTAAACATACATAATATACATCATATTTAACAAACTTGCATTATTATTATATTATTTACAAATTTACAATATGAAGTTCTTAACAACTTTGGTGTTTGCAGCTTTACCATTCTTAAAAAAAACATTAAAATTAGATTTTATTGAAGGATCTAACATTTGAAGCTTTGTAAAATATTATGGCCAGTGATACAACGTAATGTGAATATTGTATTTGATCGTTCTTTTAGTAAAGATTCTCCGAAAAATATATTTTAGAAAATGAAAAATAAAAATATCATGCACCAATTATAATATACAATTTCACGCACCTGTATATTAGTGCATGATATTTTCATTTTAACTGGTGTAAAAGAAGAAAGAGAATGCACAAAAATAAGAGAGAATGCAAACAGTAAGAGAGAAAATCCGAAAAAGAAGAGAGAAAATGACAAAAAAGAAGAGAGAGAAATCAAAAAGAGGAGAAAGAATGCAAGAAATAAGTTTACATTTATATTTTTGGTCCGAACTTGATCTAAGTGATTTAATATTTTTTACCTTGATTAAGTTGAATAATTTTTTATGATAGGAGAGCGATCTGATTTTTTCTCAAAACATAATAGACATGTGGGCCACTAACCAATACTCACGTGGCCCATACGGTACCTAGTTGCCGACAAGACCTGGACCCACCTCACATGCCCTGCTTTTTCATTTTCATGATATACTTTATTCAATTTGGACAGTCAAATGTTTCTCGTCAATTATTATTATTATATTATAATTGACTATGTGTAAATATATTACATATTAAATTTTCATATAATTAACGTGAAATAATAATTAAAGAGTCCATATCATCTAATGATTATATCAACAATGAGATTAACAATCCAGGATAGAATTTCTCAGCAATTAGTATATTTTCCCATACCGCGAACAATTAAGAGTGGTCTAAATGATTCCAGCTACATTGCTATCATCATTTTTTAGCTTTTGATAAAATAGTAATCATATAAGAGTAGTCCGGTTATTTCATATTATGAATATACAAAAATACATTTAAATTACTTTTTCAATTAATGAATTATCTTTTCCAATGTGATTATTCTTTTATTACATAACAATTTCAATTAAAGTATATTATGCTATTTCTAATATTTTATTCAAATTAATTTAAAAAATTATAGATTTCTGCTCCTTTAAATGGTAAACGTGATCCAACGTTGGTAAATTCTCAAAAAACACTTATTAAAAAAATAATCTCAAAACATATGCCCATCTCCACCGTTGGTTCTTGGACCACGACAAGTGGCGGACGCAAAAATTTTAGAACTGGGGCAAAAAAAATTTAAATAAAATTTTTTGGCTAAAAAATTTCAGGGATCAAAATATAATTTAAGAGGACAAAATATAATTTTTAAGGAATAAATTACAATTTTTAGGATAAATTTGTAAATTTTTTTAAAAAACAATTTTTTAAAGTACTTTTTTTTTCCTGAGTGGCACGTGCCTCTTACTACATCCGTCCTTGACCACAGCTTTGAAATTGAGCGGTTGTGGGGTTGTCCCACGGACCACGGTCCATTTCTATACAAATTATTATCTATACTATATTATAAAGTGTAAACCCGTTATAATAACTACTTTATTCCGTCCTAAATAAACCAATCTCAAATTAATTATATGTCCAAACAAAATACTTGGCTTTTTTATTATTAAGGGGCAAAAAGATAGAACAAAAAAACAGCACATCTCTCCTTTTCCACAAACTTTAGACTAAAGCTTGCCTGTCCTTTAAGAAACACGTGTATCTGTACATTTATTCATGTCCCCATTGGAGACCCCTCACAACCACACGCTCTCTCAGAAGTGTCTCTCACGCGCACATGCCTTGCTCCCTTAACTAGCGCGTGGGCCAACCAAGTTAATCTCATGAAATTCATGCACACAGAAAATAAGTAAGCCAGATGCGACTGTTTCCCACCCTATAAAACTATGTTCATTTTCCAAGTTAAACTCATTCACAACTTTCGGCATCAATTAAAAAACACGGAAAGATTTGCTCAAATCCTGCAAAAAAATCAGTGCCCACCACTATTTCAACAAGTTCTTTTCCCAGAAAGTTGACATTTACACTTATATTCAAGAACAAGATCAAGAAACGACCAGATTTTGTGAAGAAATGGAAGGGTTCTTGGAGAATGGTCATGATCTGAATCTTAAGGCTACCGAGCTCAGATTGGGTTTGCCTGGAAGTGATGAATCTGAGAAGCAATCATCATCTTGTGTTAAGAATAATAACAACAAGAGATCTTCATCAGAAATGGAGGGTCCACGCATAAATGGTGAATCTGAACAACAATCTGATCATACCCCCGCTCACAAGTAAGTTTCAAATCCATATTTTACCAAGAAAATAAATGTTATCACACATATGTAATTATGGTGCTGATCTGTTAATTGTTTTGCAATTTCAGAGCACAAGTTGTCGGCTGGCCGCCGGTTCAGTCATACCGGAAAAATGTTATTAAGAAACTCGAATCTGACGCACCCGGGATGTTTGTGAAAGTTAGCATGGACGGGGCTCCTTATTTGAGGAAACTTGACCTTAAATCTTACAAGAATTACTTTGATCTACTCAAGGCTTTAGAGAACATGTTCAATTGCACCATAGGTACGTATCATTAATTCATAATTGTATTTGTCTCTCAAAAGATTACATTTGCATCCTCTAAAATTATATTTTGACACCTTAAATTTTTTCTAACCTCTATTTTTTAAGTTGATATTTTGCGCTCTAAACAAAAATAATGCATCCACCACATTCCGAACATCAAAACATGTTTGTAAATTTAAAATTTTGAACTTTTGGGAATGGGTACGCATGATACAAAGATATTGATGGATTTTCAGTGAATATTCTCAGGTGGGTACTCGGAGAGGGAAGGATACAATGGATCTGAATATACACCAACTTATGAAGACAAAGATGGTGATTGGATGCTGGTTGGAGATGTTCCATGGGATATGTTTGTTACTTCTTGCAAAAGGATGAGGATCATGAGAGGATCTGAAGCTAAAGGGTTGAGTTGCAATTGATTTTTAGATATTAATAAAGGTGTTTCCAAGAGATTGAGTTAGGTTTCATGGAATAGGATTATAGGGAAGTTTATGTACAAATATTGATAGAGAACTTGTTGTTTTTCTTTCAAGAAACAATATGTATCATCTGTTTTGAACACAATACAATTACACATACACTAATATTCTTATCTTGTATGAGTGATTCTTTCATATCTTGGCACATATTAGTGTGAGTTGTAATCTCTATTAATAGAGTCCAAGTGCATCAATACAATTAATCAAATTCCATACAAATTGTAGCACTTATATGGTATCAGATAGGTCACTCTCACGAGCACCATCTTCGATCGATTCAATTCATCATTTGTCTTCCATCTCCCATACCCTAGCCAACTTCCATCATGTCCATCACTCCACCAAATACTTCCTCCATCACCTCTCCTCACACAGATTCCTCCTCCATCGATGCGCCACTCACTGTAGTCACCATCACAGCCCATCAACACCTCCCAATCAAACTCACTTCATCGAATTTTTCTTCTTGGCGTGCACAAGTCATTGCCCTTTTCAATGGCTATAATCTCACGGGATTTCTTGATGCCTCAAACCCCTGTCCGGACCGTGGTACGTCCGACTCGCCATCTACAGCCTTCATCGCCTGGTTCCAACAGGACCAACTTATCTTGGCTGCAATTTTTGGGTCTCTAGCTGCAGACATACTGATATGAGTCCACTTCACCGACCACAGAGGATAAAAAGTGCACCAAAGAAAATATTTTGCCAGCTAGATTTTGTAAATGAAAATAAAGGCGGGACAATATAGAATTCTGTTGATTTGTTACTTGGAAATTGTAATGCATTGTACATCGAACAGTATAAATACAAGTATGAAAATGAAGGGGAGAAAAGAATTCCCATTTCAAAGTATTATCTTCTTCTCTGATTTCTTCTCCTCTGTGCATTCTATTCTTCAAGCTATCATCCAAATGATATCTGTAAAATCGAAGTTGATATTGTGATCTTAGTTCAATTCACGGTATCTAACATTGGTGCTCTCGTCTTCTATATCATCATTGTTCGCGTTCTCCATTCAATTCGCTGTTTTTGATCGAATTGCGGTTTCATCTCTGTAGCAACGATTCCGGTCGAAATCTCTGTACTGATGGCTGAAGGAACACGTTTTGCACGATTGGAAGATTCATTGACCAAGCTTTCAGCTCAACAGGATGCACAGGCGATCTTCCTTGAGCAACATAAATCCAATTTCGATGCTCTTCGTGAGTCAGTTCAGGAATTGACTGTGAGTTTACAGGCATTAACTGGAAAGGTTGATCAACAATGTCGAAAAACTTCGGGAGGTCATTTACCTAATACTCAATCTCATATAACTTCGTCTCAACAAAATTCTCAGGCAGGGGTAGAGTTTCCGCCTTCTGCTAAGTCAATGCGAGTTGAGATTCCGAGATTTGCTGGTGATAATCCATCAGCGTGGGTTGCTCGTATTCAACGGTACTTTAGTTACTATCAAACACCGAATCTCAACGTTTGATTGTTGCTTCGTTTCACTTGGATGGCGCGACCTTGGATTGGTTCGATTGGGTGAATCGAAATGGTTTAATTGATAGCTGGCATGAATTTTTGGTAGCCATTACTAAACACTTTGGTCCGTCGGTGTATGAGGATCATTTTGGCAAATTGAGTAAAATGATTCAATCAGGTCCATTGGTGGAATATCAGCATCAATTTGAGCAGCTTGCTAACAACATCACTGATGTTCCTGAGCATGTGTTGATTAACTGGTTTGTATCAGGTTTACGTCATGACATTCGTAAGGAAACTCAAATGTGTCGTCCTCAGTCCTTACTTCAAGTTATGGGCTTAGTGAAACTGTATGATGACAAGTTTTCTGATAACACTTCATCTCTCGGATCTTGGAATGATCGTGGTCCTTATTCCAAGTCTACTGAAGCCATTACTTCACAAGTTCCTCCGCTATTACCAAATCCTCAAGGTCCTCCAAAATCCTATGCAATCAAGAGGCTTTCATTGGCGGAAATGCTTGCTAGACGTGAGAAAGGATTATGCTATAACTGTGATGAGAAATTCTTCATTGGACATAAATGCAAAGGCCAATTATTTGTATGTATGTCAGAGGAGGTAGATGTGTGCGATGATATGCAACCTGTGGAACAATTTTCGGACTCCTCGAGCTTTGAACTTAAGGGGGAGCGGTCGGAGATCAGCTTATATACTATGGATGGCCAACCTAGTCCACGGACCTTACGATTACAAGGTCATAGTTCTGGAATTCCAGTCCAAGTTTTAGTTGACAGTGGGAGTACACATAACTTTGTTCCAAGACGTATTGCAAATCTTGAAGTTACCAGTGTTAGAGTCACCACACTTCTCAGTTTTGGTTGGAATGGTGAATCATTACAATGTCAAGGCTATTTTAAGGAAGTAGAGATTCAATTGAACAAAGAGATTCATATTGATTTTTATGTGATGGACTTGCGGGGAGCCGATGTTGTATTGGGTGTTTAGTGGCTTCAACTTCTTGGGCGAATTACCATGGATTATACTCAACTTTATATGGAATTTATGTATCGAGGCCATTGCGTTCGATTGCAAGGTCAACCTCTGATTTATTTTGAAGAGGTACAATTGCATCAACTGAGGCGTTTATAAAAAAACAGAGGGAATCTTACAATGCTATCATCTTTTGTCACTCGAAGGCTCTTTCAATAACTCTGGACAGGTACATTCTCAACCAGAATCTTTAATACACTTGCTGGATTCGTTCAAAGATGTTTTTATGGAACCAACAACACTATGTCCTTATCGAAATATTAACCATTCAATCCACCTGTTGCCAAATGCTAATCCTATAAATGTCCGGCCCTATCGTTATCCTCACTCACAAAAAATGAGATTGAAAAGTTAGCACGCGAAATGTTACATTCTGGAATCATTCGCCCGTGTCAAAGCCCTTTCTCTTCACCATTGTTATTAGTAAAAAAAAAAAGATGGCACATGGCGTTTCTGTGCACATTACCATGCCCTTAACCATGCCACTGTCAAGGATAAATTTCCCATTCCCACCATTGATGAACTTCTTGATGAGCTACATGGTGCGTCCATTTTTTCAACTCGATTTAAGGACTCGATATCACCAAATACGTGTCCATGATCCGGACATTCACAAAACAACTTTCCGGACACATGAAGGCCATTATGATTTTTTGGTAATGCCTTTCGGCTTAACTAATGCCCCGGCCACTTTTCAAGCATCGATGAACGCTATATTCAAACCTTTCCTTCGTAAGTTCGTTATCGTTTTTTTTTTACGATATTCTTGTCCACAGTAAATCCACGGATGACCATATTCAACACCTACATCAGACCTTACTTTGCTTGTGCATCAATTCTTTCCTTGCAAAGTACTCTAAATGCTCTTTTGCTCAATCGAAAATCGATTACCTGGGTCACATTGTATCAATTGCTGGTGTGCAACCCGATCCATCAAAGATCTCTGCCATCAGCTCTTGGCCTATCCCAAAAAACTTGAAGTCTTTGAGAGGGTTTTTTGGGACTGTCGGGTTTTTACCGCAAATTTGTCCAAGGATATGCTTCCATAACTTTTCCTTTAACTGAACTTTTAAAGAAAGATTACTTCTATTGGACTCCACTCATTCAAAATTCTTTTGACCTTCTCAAGCAAACTTTAATCCAAGCTCCAATCCTAGCCCTTCCAAATTTCTCTATTCCTTTTCGGATTCAAACAGATGCGTCTGGTTTAGGTGTGGGCACTGTCCTCCTTCAACAAGGTCATCCTATTTCTTATTTTAGCAAAAAAAACTCCCACCTCACCTTACCAAGGCATCCACATATGTTCGGGAATTAATCGTCATTACCATGAAGTCACAAAGTGACGTTCATATTTACTAGGACATCACTTTTCTATTGTCACTAATCACATGAGCCTCAAAGCCATCCTGAGCCAAACCGTCCACACTACGGGTCAACATAAATATCTTGTTAAACTTTTAGGATATGACTTTGACATTGTATATCAACCTGGCAAAGCAAACATTGTAGCTGATACCCTCTCACGCCATTTTGAAACTCCTGAACATCCAGAATACTCCTCCATTCAATTGCTAGCAGTATCCATGCCCACGTCTCAATTCCTATCTCAACTTCGTCTTGAAGTCCAAAATGACCCTTACTACTTAAACATCATTTCCCCAGAATCTTCGCATTCCTATGTTTTTCACATGCGTGATGGCTTGATCTATAGACGAAATCGTCTATGTCTTAGCCCTTCCTATGCCCTTAAATCCACAGTGTTGTTTGAACTCCATAACACGCCTTTGGGCGGGTCGTGGTGGTGTACAAAAGACTTTGGCACGAATTACCAACAAATTTTATTGGAAGAAAATGAAGAATGAGATGCATGACTATGTAGTAAATTGTTGTGTTTGTCAACAATCCAAATATAACACTCGAAAATCTTTCGAATTGTTACAACCACTTCCTGTTCTAGTTAACGTATGGGAGGATATTTATGTGGATTTCATCATAGGATTACCACCATCCAGTGGTTTTTCTGTCATCTTAGTCGTTGTGGCATGTTATCAAAGTACATGCATTTTGGGTTGCTTAAGGCCGACTTTACGGCTACAATTGTAGCATCTGTATTCGTTGATATTGTGGTTAAACACCATTAATTTCCTAAAAGCATTGTTTCTGATCGCGACCCAATCTTTTTGAGTAAAATTTTGGATGGAAATATTCAAGAGTAGTGGTACCTCTCTACTGATGTCCAGTGATTATCATCCTCAAACTGATGGACAAATGGAGGTTTTAAATCGTTGTTTGGAACAATATCTACAGGCTTTTGTTATGGACAAACCATCACGTTGGTCACGGTTATTGGTTTGGGCTGAGTTGTGTTATAACACCACATTTCATTCTACAATTAAGATGACTCCTTTTGAAGCGGTGTTTGGAACTCCTCCACCTTCTTTTCCAGCTTATGCTTTGGGTTTCTCACAGATTGAGGCTGCTTACACTCCGTTACAGGATAGGGAGAAGATATTGACATCCTTAAGGACTAATATGTTGAGAGCTCAAATTCGAATGAAAGCTCAGGTGGATTCACATCGCACTGATGTTGTGTTTGAAGTTGGGAATGATGTTATGTTCGTTTGCAACCACACAAACAAACCTCACTCATGGATCAGCTCTTTACTAAGTTGAGTAAACGATTCTATGGACTCTTCAAAATCAGCAAGCGAATTGGGGTGGTCGCATATAATTGGAATTTCCTAAGGAGGCCATATTTCATCCTGTATTTCATGTGTCTGTTCTCAAGTTGAGTAAAAATCGTGATGAAAATACTACTCTTGCTTTACCAGAGAAGTTTGTGAATGATCAACCATTGCTTAGCCCGCTGGCTGTTCTCAATTATCGACATATTCAACGACAAAGTAATTGGGTACACAAGTATTAGTTCAATGGGCAGGACTACCTTTGAAGGATACTTCGTGGGAGGATTTAAGTTTCTTCAATGGAAGATTACCCGAACTTTCACCTTGAGGACAAGGTGATTTCTGCAGGGGATGATAATGATATGAGTCCACTTCACCGATCACAGAGAATAAAAAGTGCACCAAGGAAGTTGGTTGATTTCATTTCCAATATATAGTGAATAAAATCATATTTTGCCAGCTGGATTTTGTAAATGAAAATAAAGGCAGGACAATATAGAATTCTGTTGATTTGTTACTTGAAATTGTAATGCATTGTACATCGAACAATATAAATACAAGTATGAAAATGAAGGGGAGATGAGAATTCCCATTTCAAAGTATTATCTTCTTCTCTGATTTCTTCTCCTCTGTTCATCCTATTCTTCATGCTCTCATCCAAATGATTCTATAAAATCGAAGTTGATATTGTGATATTAGTTTAATTCACGGTATCTAACACATACTCCCACTTTTTGCCTCAGTCACCACCTCCATTGCTGCATGGAGTGCACTCACTCGACTCTACGCTAACAAATCTCGCGCCCGGGTCATGCAAATCAAGGATGATTTGGCCCGTGCATCTATCGATACTCAATCTGTGAGAATTTTTCTTCAAATCGTCAAATCGAAAGCCGATGAACTCGCCATCATCGATAAACCGATCTCCGACGATGACTTAACACTTTATGTACTCAATGGCCTTGGACCAATGCACCGGGAAATTGCCACCCATTCGTGCCAGGGAGAAGTCCTTACACTTTGAAGAATTACATGACTTGTTAGTTGGTCACGAACTTTATCTTCGTCGCATTGATTCTACTACCTCCGATCTGATTGCTACCGCTAATAATGCTCAAACGACCGGTGGTTCCACCTACACCAACCGAGGACCCCCTCGGAATAGCCAGCAAACTCGCAGCCAACCTCAGCCCCACAGTGGCGTAACAATCAATCCAATCGTGGTCAAAATCACGTGCACACCAACAATAATAATCAGTGGTCTTCTCAGCCACGTAATTCGGTTATCTGTCAACTGTGTGGACACCCATGTCACATTGCTCCATACTGTCGGAAATTGACTGCCATTGCCAATTTGGCTCAATCTCCCACAGAAAATTCCTCTAGCCCTGGTTTGCCTCATGTGCATGCTTCGTCAAGTATGAATTTTCCTTCCCTGGCTCATGGACTCTGGTGCTTCTCACAATTTAACTGCTGATTTAAATAATGTAAGTATTCATTCCGATTATGATGGCACCGATGATGTACAAATTGCAGATGACTTTGGACTCCCTATCACTCATACTTGTATTGCTACTATTCCATTTCCAACTCGTACTTTTACATTGCCCAATTTCCTCTGTGTACCATCTACTCGTCAGAATTTATTATCAGTCCATCATTTCACAAAGTCTAGCAATGTTTCTCTAGAATTTTTCCCATCTCACTTTCATGTGAAGGATCGGATAACGGGGGCGGATCTGGCCAAAGGAACATGTGAGAACGGTGTTTATCATCTTCGTCCACCTTCCTTCCACTTACTGTCTACAACTCATTTTGCTAACCTTGGAGTTCGGACATCTTCCTCGACGTGGCATGCTTGACTTGGACATCCGTCTTCTCGGACGAGCTCATTTATTATTTCTCGTTTTAAGTTACCAATTTCTACAAAGAAAACTGTTTATGACAATTTTTGTGATTCATGCAATGTTAATAAAACTGAGCAGTTACCATTTAATGCCTCATATGTTGTTGATTTACATCCGTTACATTATACATATGCTGATGTATATGGACCTACATATATGCATCTTCAACTGGCTTTCGTTACTACTTACTACTAGTTGATCATTTTAGTGAATATTGCTGGTTGTTTCCAATGACTATGAAGTTGCGAGTTGCCTCTATTTTCAGCAATTTAAAGTCCTCGTTGAAAAACAGTTTGGCCACTTCATTAAAAAAAATTATAGTGATAATGGCGGCGAATTCCTGGCTCTACGACCATTCCTCACCGCCAATGGTGTGAGCTGACTCACTACTGCTCCTCACACACCACAGCAGAATGGTACCGCTGAACGGCGTCATAGGCATATCCTCGCCATAGGCCGTACCTACACCGTGCTAATCTACCTTCGTAATTCTGGTCATATGCCCCGGAAACGACAGTTTATCTTATCAATCACATGCCCATGACAGTTCTCCAATCAAAAAGCCCATTTGAGGTCTTATTTCATCGACAACCTAACTACCTCAAGTTGCGCGCTTTTGGGTGCCTCTGTTATCCATGGCTCAAACCCTACACCACAAGCAAGCTTGACTGCCCTTCCTGACCATGCCTCTTTATTGGCTACTCCACCTCTCAGAGTGCTTACAAATCATTGAATTAAGCCCGATCTCGTGTTTATTACACACCATGTGCGATTTTTAGAATTTATTTTTCCATATCGCACCCGGTCTCCACCCACTACTTCCGCATCTAACGATAAGCCTCCCTGCTACACCATGGCACCAATCGCCACCTCTGGAATAACAAGTCCCATCCTCTGATTCGACACCTCCTCAGACTGCTCCACCACAACCCACTCGCACTCATACTCTGCGTACCTGAAGCCAAAATAACATCTTCCATCCCAAACAGCTTCATACAGTCACAAAATATCCCCTCAGTGACAGCCTTGAACCCATATGTGCATCTCAAGCACTCACTGATACTCGTTGGCGCCGTGCTATGGCTAAAGAATTCACTACCCTGACTCATCATGGGACTTGGGACTTAGTCCCCAGTACAAACATCATCAGTCGTACATGGGTATTTCGCATTAAACACAAAACTTATGGGTCCATTGGTAAGTTCAAAGCTCGCTTGGTTGCTATGGGTTTTCATCAACGACCCGGTGTTGATTATTTAGTCCCCTCGTTAAACTTGTTACCATCCGCACCGTCCTCTATATTGCTCTCAGGCACCATTGGCCGTTAAAGCAACTAGATATGATCAATGCTTTTCTTCATAGCAATTTATCTGAAGTTGTTTATTTGTCTCAACCACCGGGGTTCATCGATGCCAACTTCCCCACTCATGTCTGTCACTTACGGAAATCATTATATAGCCTACGACAAGCACCTCGGGCGTTGTATCAAGCTCTTAGCTCTGCTTTGCTCAACTTTGGGTTCATTCAGTCCCGATCTGACACGTCTCTATTTATTTTTTGTCAGCATGGCGTTCAAATTTCTCTCTTGGTCTATGTGGATGATCTCATTCTTACTGGCACTAGTGCCTCACATATTGCTGCAGTTACTTCGCATCTCCAGTCCCACTTCGCTGTCGAAGACCTTGGCCCACTATCATATTTCCTTGGCGTTGAGGTTGCAAAATGTAAGGAAGGTCTTTTTCTATCTCAACACAAGTACACCATGGACTTGTTACGTCGCCATAAGATGGACGGTGTCAAGCCTCTCAGAACTCCCACGTCTCCAAACTCTTCACCCTCTACTTCTACGGCAGTTCATCCCACTGAGTTTCGACAGGCCATTGGTGGTTTGCAGTATCTTACCCTCACACGTCCTGACGTTGCTTTCACTGTTTATAAATTGGCTCAATCCATGACTACTCCATCTGACACCGATTGGGCCGCTGTTAAACGCATCTTTTCGGTATCTTAAAGGTACCATTCATCATGGTGTCCTTCTTCGTGGCAACTTGGACCTTTGTCTCACTGCTTATTCCGATTCCGATCATTCTGGCGACACTCGCAATAACAGATCTGATTATTGACACTTTTGCCAAACAACATCGTAAGGACATGAACATTTATGAATAAATACAAGCAAGACGGTTGAAAGCCGATTGACATAATTAATCTCGAATTCCCAGGTTAAAATGTTGGCGCTCGCATCAACTCTTGAATACTATCGAGTTATTTTAAGTGTAACGTTGTCTTGCTTATCAAAGTAATTTACCACATAATACGACAAAGCCTTTTTTCGAGAATACTCAATGGAATTGTGAATTCAAATATTCCCACTTATTTAATAGCACGACTTTCCATAAATG
Source organism: Haberlea rhodopensis (assembly GCA_907163345.1). NCBI lineage: Eukaryota > Viridiplantae > Streptophyta > Magnoliopsida > Lamiales > Gesneriaceae > Haberlea > Haberlea rhodopensis. The sequence goes on along the minus strand of CAJQUN010000005.1, from coordinate 3,838,742 downwards.
TGAACATGATCTTAAATGAAAGAACATAACTTTTCATGAATGAACATAACTTGAACCCGTTGAATAGATGGGGTAGCCTGCTAGGTCGTTTGGTTGGTGGGTTGGCCCGCAGGTTAATCAAATAATTATTTATATAATAAAATGTTGATTAATATGATTAAATAATAATTTTTTAATAACTTTAATTCATTAAAATTATATTTATTATTAGTTTTTTTTATTGTTGGCCGTCTAACCCGCAACTCTCTTCGGAATTGAGTTGGGTTGGACGGGCCAAAACATGTGTATTTCGTTTGGGTAATAGATTGGATATGTCAGCCGGTTTGAGCAGCTGGCCCATATTGACATTGACAAGTTTTAATTAAATATGATATAATATGTTTTGAAATTCTATTATTTTGAAGTTTTCAAAAACCCATTTTACATTTTCAATCGTGCATATTTAAATTTGTATGAATAGTGACTATAATTTACCACATGTACGTACACATTATATAAAGAAGGTATGTAACATGTTTAGGGGCATAAATGGATTGGTAAGGACTGAATAGACGGATTGGTAAGGACTAAAGTGATATGAAATGACTTACCCGACAACACAGGTTCGAATATCGTGTGAGGTAAATTTCTACTGAAATATTGTGGGGGTTTGTCCTGTGATTGATACCTTGTTAGCTCTCTCCCTCAAAACCCTGTCATTTGTCCACATCCATCGATTTACAACATACCTGATCAAGGGACCCTTAACACAGATGAGAGGTTTCTTCTTCGGCATTAATCTTAAAAACGAAAGAAGGTAAGAACATTTTTTTTTTTTTTTGAAAAAGGTATATAACAATTTTTAACCAGGAAGAGATTTCGACTTTTCGGTCCAACGACATAAAACTTGACCCAATATGTTCGGCCCAATAGAGGGAAAAATGTTGGACGTTTGAGTCTTTGGCCGATTCCGTTTACCTCCCCAAACCATCCGTAAACCCTAATCCCCATTTGGGATTCAATGCTGTAAGTCAGTTTGTACGAATTTTCTTGGCATGCATTTTTATTGTAAAAACATTAACAAGGCGACGTTTTTGACTCTATACATTGGCGGACGTTTGAGAAAACGAATTTTTACCCGCTGACAATATTTCTGTGTGGTTCGGGGAAGTGTTGTTCTATTCATTCTAATCTGTTTGCCATTGACATTTTAGTCTATATCTGGTGGTTTACCAGGAGATAGTGCCGTGCGCTTTTACATGTATGTTCAGGTAATTTAATTATTCGTCCTTACTTGTGAATTACGATTCTGTTATTATTTCTGCGAAAATATAAGTTATAGATTGTACTGCCTCCCATGAAGTTGAGTTTTAGGCAAGAGGTTTCAACAGTTTCATGGCCATGTTTCCAATGGAAACCATTCAAAATTTTGTTTCTTAATTGATTTAGTTGGAGCCATGCATTTAGTTTGATCACTCAAAGTTTCTAGTTTGGAGCTTTCGTGAGGATGGATGAGTTCCTAAGCTGCTTTGACAAAGTATAGTTAGATTTCTTATCACCGTGAATAAAAATTAGTTTAAAAAAAAATTGCTAAATTAATAAAAAGAGTGAAAAATGGTTGAGATGTAGTTATTGTTAAGAAGTTTTCAACTTTTGCTAGCAGTCTCAAGTAGTCTTTGAATTCGATTTCAAACTTAATCCTGATTGGGAGCTTTTTAAATTTTTTTTTCCAAATTGAATTTTATGCGAGCCTGCATTTAATAATAAATATATAATATAATATATATTATTTTCCTACATTGAAATGGAATTCACCATTGCAGAGGGATACCAAATCGATATACTTGTGTTTCTCACATTAAAGAAAAACACACCTCACCACCTACCCCCAGCAGCGATGATCATTGATGATGGTGGCAACGTGTCCCCCACTATGATTGGGTGGACTGGTCACCTTTTCTTCTTAATATTATGTTTTTATAGAGTTCGACTTTTTAACCAAGTACATCTCTATGTATACATGGATGTATTTAAATATGATCCTGCTATTTTCCACAGTAATTTTGATATCCATGCATATCTTGATGGGTTCTCTTTTATTTCTTTGATATATATATATATATATATATATATATATATATCACAAGTTTTGAATCTTTTATTCGATAAAGCTTCTGAATCATTATTCTTGGTTATAGTTGCGTTTTAGTATCTGTATATCGAGTTTTCTTAACATTTCTTTCTCAGATTGTAGGTCACCTGCATAGTAGGCGAATCTTGAGATCTCTGTTATCATTCTCAACTTGTTACTTTCAGCATTCACCTGGTGTGAGCAGCATCAGCTTTTTATCATATGGCACCAACAAAAATAATAGGGAGATTGATTTTGAACTTGTGTTCAAGGCTTGCACCAAACCTAATATTGCCAAGCGCCTCCATGCTCTTCTTATTGTGTCCGGAAAAGCCCAACGCATTTTTGTTGCCACTAGAATGGTCAACCTCTATGCCCATCTTGGTGACGTCTTCTCATCTATTGAAATTTTTAACCAAGTTCCTGGAAAAGATGCCTATACGTGGAATTCAATGATATCTGCATATGTCCGCAATGGCTATTTTTGTGAAGCAGTAAACTGTGCGTATGAGATGCTGTCGACCCCTGAGGTTAGGCCAGATTTTCATACTTTTCCTCCAATTTTGAAAGCTTGTCAGTCTATAAGAGATGGGACAAGGTTACATTGTTGGGTTTTGAAACTGGGTTTTCAATGGGATGTGTTTGTGGCTGCTACCTTAGTGCATATGTATTGCCGCTTTGGTTTATTTGGTATTGCTCATAATATTTTCAAGAATATGCCACTCCGTGATGTGGGTTGTTGGAATTCTGTTATTTCTGGGTTTTACCAAAATGGGAATGCTACTGAGGCGTTGAGCATTTTGGATGAGATGAGATTGGAGGGCATAGAGATGGATACGGTGACTGTGGCAACTATTCTTCCAATTTGTGTGGAAATGAATGATTTTTTATGTGGGGCTATGATTCATTTGTATGTCATAAAACATGGACAGGAATTTGATGTGTTTGTGTCTAACGCTTTGATCAACATGTATGCCAAATTTTGTGAGTTGGAAGGTGCACAAAATGTCTTTAACCACATGGTGATCAGAGATTTAGTTTCATGGAACTCCATTATTGCCGCTTACGAGCAGAATGATTGTCCACATGACGCAGTCAAATTCTTCCATCAGATGCTAGAGAACAAATTATCTCCAGATTTGCTGACGTTAGTCAGCTTATCTTCAAGTATTGCTCAGACCAATGATTTACTGTGCAGCAAATCTATTCATGGATATATAACCCGAAGATGCTGGATTCATAAAGACATTGTGATTGGAAATTCTGTAGCTGACATGTATGGAAAATTGGGTGTCATTGGTTATGCACGCAAAGTCTTTGAAATGCTTTCTTGTAAAGATATAATTTCATGGAACACAATGATAACATGTTATGCTCAGAATGGTCTTGCAAGTGAAGCTATTGAAGTGTATAGAATGGTGAAAGAGAGTGATTTGAAACCTAATGAAGCGACATGGGTGAGCATTTTATCTGCTTATGCACATCTGGGAGCCTTGAGGGACGGAATGAGGTCTCATGGTCAAATTATCAAATTAGGTCTGCACTTGGATGTGTTTGTATGTACCTGCCTCATGGATCTGTATGGAAAATGTGGGAGGCTGGGTGAAGCCATGTCTTTATTCTACGAGGTGTCCAGGACGACATCTATCCCTTGGAATGCCATGATATCGTGTCATGGACTTCATGGACTTGGTGAGACATCTTTAAAGCTTTATAATGATATGTTAAACGAGAGGGTGAAGCCAGACCATGTGACATTTTTGTCATTGTTGACCGCTTGTAGCCATTCGGGTTTGGTTGTTCAAGGCAAGCAGTTCTTTGATGTTATGCAAAGAACTTATGGAATCATACCTACTTTGAAGCACTATGGGTGCATGGTGGACTTGTATGGTAGGGCTGGGCTACTCGAAACGGCATATAAGTTCATCGATGACATGCCTTTGAGGCCCGATGCTTCAATATGGGGAGCTCTTCTTGGTGCTTGTCGAATCCATGGAAACATTGAAATGGGTAAAAAGGCCTCGTCCCACTTGCTTGATGCTGATTCAGGTAACGTTGGGTACTATGTTTTGATGTCAAATATTTATGCAAATTTTGGGAAATGGAAAGGTGTGGATGAGGTGAGAGAATTGGCTAGGAACAGGGGGTTGAGGAAGACTCCTGGTTGGAGCTCAATTGAACTAAATAATAGAATCGAAATATTTTATACCGGCAACCGATCTCACCCTCAATGTGAGGAGATTTACAATGAATTAGCGGTATTGAATGGTAAACTGAAACGCCTTGGTTATACACCAGACTACAGTTTCGTATTGCAAGATGTTGAGGATGACGAAAAAGAGAATATACTTGCTAGTCACAGCGAGAGGCTGGCAATTATGTATGGAATTCTGAATACACCCCCAAAGACTTGTATTAGAATATACAAGAACTTGAGGGTCTGTGGGGATTGCCACAATGTAACCAGGTTCATTTCTAAGATTACCGAGAGGGAGATAATTGTGAGGGATTCTAACCGGTTTCATCACTTCAAAGATGGGCTATGTTCCTGTAGGGGTTATTGGTAACTTCTTGTGAGCCATTTCTTGATTGAGAAGATGAATCTCTCGTATTCGGTTTCTCTTCATGGTTTTAGATTATGTTTTCGTAAATGGAACAACTGATTTTGGAGGGGGGCATAAAAGAATAGAGACAAAATGTTATTGAGATTATGCTTTATAGCATCTCAACAGGAAGTCTAGTGTCATTCATTTTATTTATTTATTATTAATTTTTTTTTGGTATGACAAATGTGCTTTATCTCATGTACCATTTACTTGATAGTCCCCTGTCCGTGAGTTGTGTTTTTAGTCTTTAGATATGCTTAAACTTGTAAGAACACGCAATTTTCCAACGTATATATGCATAAAAAGTGAGATGATACTACAAAAATTTTTGTCAAGTGGTCTGATATGTAGCCCTATATTGTTTCATGTCCTCGTTACCTTTCTATTGAACAGTAAGAACAGTTCAACTGTACTTACTGAAAATCAATCTTGTTGAACGTTAGATTTGTTTTTTTAATATTTGAGCTTAGAAGCAAATTTTTAGCTGCTTATAAGCTCGATAAATGAAATTTGTGCACAAGTTTTATCTGACTCAGTGTTTGAGCACGAGTATTTAATTTGTACTTAATTATTGGGTTCTATAAAGCAAAAACTTGAACTAGAGCTCAAGTGTGTTAGCTTATTTATATTGTGAATATGTTTATAAAAATTAGTAAACAAATTAAAGCTTGGAAGCTATAGAATAACATAATTTGAACTCAAATTCAAATTCTACACAAGTTTGATAACTTTACAAGAGGAATCAGAAACAACTGAGCAAAATACACTTTTTTAACCAAAAGTACATATTTGAAAGTGATTTCTGCCTAAAACTCACTCGATTGAAATTGAAATGGTATATGTGATATCGTGAGCTGCTGAGCTTCATAATCCTCAAATAGGTGGCCGAATGGGAATCAGATGTTTCCTAAACGAGTGAAGGAACTGGAAAATTTCGCCAAGAAACTTATATTTTCTGTCTTTATTTTGTTATATTTATGATGAGGTGTAATGAATGGCCTAATGACAATGATTTAATTCTCTAAAAATCTGGCAAATTATCTCTTAAATATAATATAACACTTCGTTTTGTTAGATTTTATCATTCATCTAGGCTGACATTTTCGGTTAGCTATTGAGAAAAAAACACTCATTGAATGCTGATATATATCGTAAGTAGGCAGATTCCCTGGTCTCCCTCCCAATTGCTAGATTCATGAGAGAACACCAATATATACTTATTTCAGATACAGATACGTATACCATGGCTTGTCTTCGAATTACATTTCCAGCTAAAATCACTTGGCAACAAACAGAGGAAAGAAAAAAAGGAAAAGTTTCTGGAGTAATTTAAATGAAAAAAGCAGTAGACAGCTTAAAAATACAGAAACGCAGTAGACAGCATCTCAATGGCTGATGCAGTAGCAGGGATTTATATAATTCACGAGACTTTTAGTACCTCGAAGAGGCCACTGATTCAGCAGAGAAGAGGTACTTCACTCTTGAAAGAACAGAGTCGTGTGCAGGATCATATGGATGATCCTTGGAAGGGATCTCAAGTATTGCTGGTATTGGATTGTTATAGCTGTCCACCAAAAACCTTATCATATTTGCAACCTGAAAATGAAGTACAAAAGAATTTTCAAATGGCGCAATGCAAAATTGTCTGATGGTAGAATTTTAAGGTTGTGAACTAATTGTTCTCTACTGGTTTGAAACCCAAAACGATTAAGAAACATGTTTAACTGAAGATGCGTGCAAATATTGGATAATGCACTCTTGAATTACACTTGTATCATGTGTTGTATACAAATGAAATTTAAAGCTTTCAAAATTTTTGGAAATTTTGTCCATGTCTGGTTATTTATTTGTCCCATATTGCCAATCAAGCCATGCACACGAATGATATGGTACATTATCTTGCATCAAAGGTATGTAAGAAGTCGTTCCTTGTAGAACACTAGAACTTGCTTCAGAAACTAAAATATAACAAACAGCTAACAAAAGCAAAAAACTTACATATTGGCTGATCAATACTATTGCAATGTCTTCTCTTGTCGTGTATTCCTTGAATGCATCTTCAATTTGTTTCACTGTTGTTTCTGCATCCAGTAGTGGGGAACAGCAATGAGCCAATACGTGCGCAGACAAATCCAAAGACAAAAACAATACCATGTCTTTTTCGTGAGATGAGTATATTCAGATGTTCATTAATCAACACGCTTGATTGTTTGCAATGCTCTCAATGAAAAATGAAAATTTAGTACTTGTTTATCCTATCTTCTTGGAAGGGCAATCAACCACCATGTAGGTAATAAAGAAGTTATTCTCATTATTCGCAGCTAGCTAGTATGTTAAAAAAAGAACAAGATTTGATACAAGGATAAGCAATCACACTGGACAAGACTAATCTGTGTACCTAGAAACACAAGAAAGCTACTTTCACAAAAAAAGGGCCTGTAGTTTTTTTTTTTTTTGAAATGGAAATAAATTAAAATTGTGTTTGGATTGAAGGCATTTCAAATTCCTTACTCAAATCTTTTTTTATGTTTGGATAAAAAGTTGATGCAGATATTTCAAATTCCTCTTCAAAACATCTCCTTTACATTTTGGATGGATTTGAAATAACAGCAAACTACATGTCATTTCAAATCCATGAATTTTAAATGATTAGATTTCAAATCATTTACTCTAAATCAAATCTTTTCATCCAAATGCAACCTAAGAGAAAGTACTTTGTGAAAATTTAACCATTAAGATCATCTATCAGTTCCGTAAGTTTTAAATCTTCAACGTGACAACAAAATATTTCGGCGTTGCTTAATAATACATACAATAATGTTAAGCCAACTTTTGTTGTAATCATTTATCAAAATTCGAACAATTTGACAAGATAAGAAAAAGATACGGAGTAAATTGATTGCATCAATAGTAGGTGATGATAATGAAAGAAGAAGACTAGGAATCAAGCTTACTTGAGTCCACTATAAGGTAATTTGTTTTCCGCCTTAAATCAACATTGCCAACTCCAGCAAGTAAAAATCCAGTAATTGTGTCCTATATCCAGATTTGCATAACTTCAAATTTAATGAAGATACCAGCAAGAAAGATCCACTACTGCGACCGAGCTATATAACCGACTTGGTAGAAGTATCTACTAATCATGCAAACTAAAACCAATATCTATTCCTATATGGTATTGCTAGTATAAAGGACCTTTGGGAAAAAGGAGAGAAATTAACAATTATCAGAGGGCTCATCTACACAACACATCTACAGTAGCCTCAGCATGAGCATTTTTCAGTTGATAACCGACAACAGATTACAACCTCCACTACAAATGCATAAACTCCGCCACCAACCCCCCTCCCAACACCCACACACACACATTTAAACAAAATGTGTCCAATTCAAAGTAATATGCAGGATAAAACAGAAGAAAATCACACTCAACCAAAACAAAAAGCATACCAAAATTGAGGAACTCAAACTACAACTATCAGTAAAACATAAGTCATTCAGTAAGAAAAACAAACTGGAAACAGTACCTCGTCAGCGATCATAGCTATGAGCGCTGAGCTGCTAGTGCGGATCTGAGGTTTGTTAGCCATTTGTACGTGATAAATTCGCGAAACTTTAATCACCAAATCCTTCAAACAAAAACTATATGATAACAAATAGTCCAAAATATATTCAGGAAAATCAAAATGTAATCGGCCGCAAAAGAGATTGGTTGAAAATGTACACAATTAATTGAAGAGATTGAATCCAAATCTAAAACGATAAGAAGAATTTAGCAAACAATCTAACAAATTCCAAAGAACCATCAGTTCGAGTTCATGAATCTCACCTTTTGGAAACGGTGTAATCGAGTTTGGATCGCGATGAATTTAGGCAATAAGCTTGTAAATGGTTGAGGATGAAGGTGAACCGCACTAAAACAGAATATAAGTTCACAAATTTACGCTTCTACCCCTAAAAAAGAATTAATAGTCTACTGTAATGGGCTGTTGTTAGACGTGTAAGTTTGAAAGTAAATGATTGGGTTTCGGCCCAATATCTTCGGGCCAAGCACATTTGACATGACTTCTGATTAAGAGCGTGTTTGTGTCGATGGCATGTAGTCCATCTGGCCGGTCGCAATTACAACTCGGTTGTCTCGTATTCGAGTCTCCGTTCCTTTTCTCCAAGTAGTTGTAATAGTTGCTAAAAAAAGAGCGTGTTTGTCATCCCAAGAAAACAAATATTTTTTTTATAATTGAGGGGAGCTGGTATATGATCACGGTTTTTAAATCGATATATTAGAATCAATATATTGGAATTGGTTTCCAGTTTTGAAATGATAGCCGGAATGCCAACACACATAAAAATGCATGTGCGTGCGATCCGATTTGATTTTTTATGTGATCCATATGTCCAGTCCCAATCTATTGTAATTAGAAAGTTGTTGTTGTCTAGAACAATTCAAAGTGTACCATGTGAAGGGTTGTGTGCGATTAGGTGTCTTTTCAGTCAGTAGACACAATGATTTACCAAGAGCAATACAAATAATCTGTCATATTGACCACAAAATAATATGATAATTCACCACAAAAATTTCATGATCTTTCAATTCTTTAAATCTATCGCTCAGTGTAGGCGAAAAAGACAAATGAAATCCAAAAATATAGCAATAGAGCGTAATTAGGATAAAGAGTTGGCACAAAAAAATTTCTTAAAAGAAAATGCTTTTTGTAAAAAAAAAACATATGTTTTGATGTAGATTTTGTTCAAAAAAACTATTTTAAAAACTAAATTTAGAAGGCAGAAAATACAATTTTGTAGTCCCAAACTTTAGCTTTCCTCTAACACTTCAATAAAGTTGTGTTTCACCATTTTATTTATCTAATACAATTTTTATCTGTTAAAAAAACACAATTTTAAAAAAATTAGAAAAATCATCCTTTAATTATTGTTAGGGATAATTACATCAGCACACTCTCAACTTTGACCTAATTACAGAAATCTTTCTTATACTCTCCATTGTTGTGTTACGACGTCAAAAAATTTAACGGAACACACAAAATGAATTTATTGTCTTTTTGTATTTGTAATATAAAAATTAAAAAAGAAGTCTGAATAATTTAATTCTTGTTATGACTAATTTAGCCTCCTTCTTTTCTCCAGTGTAATAAGTCAAACGATGCATTTTCTTCTTTCCTTTTCTCTTTCTTTCTCCTTTCTTTTCCTTCCTTCTCAATTTCTTTCCTTCTCATTTCTCTCGTCATTCTCGTTGCCTTTCAGTTTCCTCAGGCGAACGTCGTTCAGCTCTGCCAAACAGAAACGACGAGGTCGTCCGATCATCCTGCAAGGCCTGGTTCTCAATTTCGCAAGGTATGAGCTTCATTTTTCTTTTTCTTTTTCTTTTTTCTTTCTTACTTTTGTTTAATCTTTGAAATAAAAGTTTAATCTGTTAGTTTCCTGTTTATATTCAAGTTTTACACATTCACCCACTGATGGTTAGTAGGTTCACAAATTTCTACCACGTTTTTAGAGTTTTGGTTATTTTGAGAAATTTTAGTGGGGTTTTTCTTTGATATAGTAGATGATCCATTTGGTCTATTTTATGTGTGTGTGTTTTGCATTTTATTTTTTTCCCAAAACCCTAGTTTTTCTGTTTTGTTTTTTCCTGCATTGTTCTTCAAGGTTTTTCTGTTTTTTTTTCAAGGCTTATGATCAGGTGCTGATTCTGGAATTTTCCTCTTTTTTGTTGCAGTTATGGCATATCTGGTTGGTGATATTGTGCTTCATATATTCAACGAGCAAGAGGTACTGACAGATATTGATGCACGAAGGTACAAGTATAAAGATCTTTTGAATGATGTGTGTAGGTGTCGTTTTATGCCCAATGTTGGTGGGGTAATTAATATCTCTCTTGATTGTGAGGATGGTAATAGGATTCCAATTAGCAATGATGATGATGTACATGAAATGTTTGAAAGAAATCACTGAATTAGAGAAGTTCGTGTTTGTATAGATGTTGTCGTTGCAACTCCTTTAGCTATGTTGTTGCCTGTGACTGAGATTGATGATTCTGATGATGGCGGTGGTTGTTGTGGTGTTGGAGAGGGGGCAAGTGGCGTTGGGGAGGGGGAAAGTGGTTCAAGTAAGGGGGGCAGTGGTGTCGGGGAGGGGGCAGTGGTGTCGACTTGGTGGCCAAGAATTGTGAATGTGGAATTTGGGATCTCATGTTGACATGCATGTGTGGTTATATCTCATAATAGAGAAAACATTGAAAAGTTCATAGACAGGAGCTTCTTCAAATGCATATTCTTGAATGTATATGGCCACATAATCAAGCTAGTGTCTGATCTTTAATTTTGGCCTGAAATGCATGATTTGGTACCTCCAACTTTACTCCCTCCACCACTCAAAAGGTTGCCTAGTAGACCAAGAAAAAATAGAAGAAGAGAACAAGAAGAGGGACCAAGCTCCACTTCTCATAGAAGGGCACAAACACTGAAGTGTGGTGTGTGTGGGTGGTATGATCACAATAGAAAAGGGTGTCAAAGAGCTGTATGTTTATGATAGAATGTGGCTGGAGAAGATGGTGTGTCAACATATGTGGACATAGGGCAAGATGTACCACTTGTGAATGTGCTCGGCAACATTCGGAGAAGAAGAAAAGGAAGAAAAACAACAAATGAAAATGCAGAACATCCCGGAGGGAGCCAAGCACCTGAGCAGGACATACTGAAGATGGGTTAACTTCTGGTGCCGCCACTTTTGATTTTGGAGAATACATACCTTGTATTGATGATTTCTTTTTTTTTTTTATATAAAAAAAGTGACTAGTTTGTGCGACAAACTTTTTAATATATTTACGTTTTGGTATGCTGTTGGATAACAACAAATGTTTATCATGGTTGACATAGGGCGCTTTGGGTTGTAAATTTGAATGTCATGGTTTTGGCATTTTTGATGGAATATTGGTAGTAGTTTGGGTGATTTGTAGATCTATTTTTGCTAGATAAAAGTGATGTTTATGGATTGCTTTTATTGTATATTAATATGAATATCTCTTTTTTTGGTTATTCTTATCTTGTGATGAATAATGGTAGTAGTTTTATGGATCTGTATCTATTGAATGAAGTATACATTATGGATTTGTTTTTGTTAAATATTAAATGATGGACTCTTTCTCACAATCAGATATTTTTCAACTCATTTTTACATGTTACACGTGCCCATGAGCATAAAATGCATTTTGGTCTAAAAAATTGGTCAAAATATAGGTTAAAGTTGACTAGGGGTAATATGAAGTTTTAATTAAATAATTCTGGTGACATCACTAACGACAGTCTATTTTATTAACAACAAGAATTGTATATAATGTTTAACCTAATCTGAGAGGAAGTCTTCATAATTATTCAAAGTGTAGTGAAGATTTCTGTATTTTAGGCCAAAAAGAGTGTTGATGTAATTATCCTCTTGATATATCCAAGTTAGGTTCTTCTCTAGATCACATAAGTCCGATACGCGAATACGTCAATTTTCAAAAAAATTGAGTGGCGGGCGCGCCTATTAAAATAAATAACAAATATATATATACACACACACTGATGAAATGAAGTTAAACATACATAATATACATCATATTTTACATCATTATTATATTATTTACAAATTTACAATACAAAGTTCTTGACAACTTTGGTGTTCACAGCTTTACCATTCTTAAAAAGCATTAAAATTAGATTTTATTAAAGGATCTAACATTTGCAGTTTTGCAAAATGTTATAGCCAGTGATACAACGTAATTTGAATATTGTATTTGATCATTCTTCTAATAAGGATTCTCCGAAAAATCTATTTTAGAAAATGAAAAATGAAAATGAAATGAAGTATCAAAAAATTGTTTTATTTTAATATATAAAATAACGAATTTGAAAATAAAACCAAATTGTACATATATATTTCAACATGTTTGGTAATAATATGAATTTATTAAGAATGACTCATATTATTTCCAGAGACTTATATTATTACCTTATGAAACGACTAATATAAATATTTAAATTAAATAAATAAAAATAAAAGTTTTATTTATGAAGTTCATTCTATTAATTTTCATGCAAAAACTAAGATATCAAAAATTATTATTATTTACTCCGCAGAAATGGTACAAAATCACAGATTTATCTTACTTTCTTTTATAATCTTTCCTATGTTTTTATGTCTTTTCATTATTCATCACATAATAGTGAATAATATATATCTATTTACCATATAATATAATTTTCTTACCAACCCGAATTACTTAGAAACCATAAAAATTCATCTAAACCCAAAATCGGAGAATTTGTTTTAATAATTACAAACAAAAAAAATCAAAAAATTAAGGAGGATTAACAAGATTCAGTAACTTAATGCGCGACTTAGGAAATCTTAGTGTGCGAATTAGGAATTTTTAATGGGCAAATTATAAAATTTTAGTGTACGACTTAGAAATTTTTAAAGCTCAAATTATGAATTCTTAAAATACGAAATAAAAATTCTTAATTAGCCTTAAATGCAAGCGCACGCGCACCACCAATTCGTGAGTTCGCCTCCTGAGCGCTGCATCTTGGATCAACTTCGAGGCGTAGGCACGAAAAATAATAAAAAATATCGGTCCGCAAAAAGTTTTCGTGCAGTCTTCCGTCACCCAGAAGATAGTTTGCGCGAGAATAACGTTATCAATCGGCAACGAATCAGTAATCGTCTGGGAAATACAGCAGGTACTATGTTCTGTTTTTTATGCTTGAGTTTCTATTATTGCAGATAGGTTTAGTCCACTCTGCAAAAAGAAGAAAAATGTCATTAAATGATGAAATGCTTACCTTAATGTGTGTTGGATAACAAAAGTTCACTGGTTTGCTGCGCACAGGAGTGATTTACTTGAAAGTGTCAACTCTTTTGATGCCACTGGTTGCTGAATGTTGCTCGAGACTTGAGCTGGAAGAAGGGCTCAGCCTTGGTGAACTTTCTTGGAATTAGTTCGGAGATACGTTTTTGTTTATTTTACTCTTCTAATGTCTGCGTGGTTGAAGTTGATTCTTACATTTGTTCTCTAAATTTGGTGGCTATTATGCTTCTAAATACCTTCGTTTTCCAATGGGAAAGGATAGCTTCTCATCAACTCTGTCCAACAAAAAAATTGTTTTTGTCATTCTTGCTGCTGTTAAGATTCAAGCTTTATGAACGCTCAAGTTCTGATAAAAATTGGTGAACCAGAAAAAAGGAAAGCATTTTCAGCCATTTGAGAAATTCACTGCATAAACATTGACATTTTATATTTATAAAGTTAACGTGTAAATGTTTTTCAAAATGCGTTCTTTGTCTGTGTGCCTTTGCAAAGGATAGGGAATGGAATGAAAATTTAATAAAATAGGAAAAGCTAAAAGCTTGGTCCCAGTTGCTGGATAACGTTCTCTAATGTAACTAATTACTACACGTTGATTATTAATCTCGCACCACGAGCATTGTCAATGACTCAATGGCATTTCAAAGCTTCCATTATGAGTTCGTTGAAAAAACTAGAAAACTGATCTAATGAATCTACATGAGTTTATACATTCTTACATAAATAGAGATGAAATAAAGAAAGGATTTCTTTAGTCATTTAGGATTGAAAGATTAGTGAATAGTTTGAAATGCCATTCTATTGTAAAATTGTAAGTAGTTGAATGAAATTGATATTTGGCTCTCCCTTCTCTTCATTGTGTCCTTCCTCAATTCTTTTATTTTATCGGTGTCTAAACTTGCTAAAAAAAGTGTTATGTCATATGAATTAGGATCGTATTCAAATGATTAACACATCAGATGAGTGTAAGTGGCATGTTACAGAAGCTTAGGAGTGAGGAAGAATGTGGTAATAGGGGTTGTAGGTGATAAAGCTAGGTTTTGGGTGATAAAATCACAAAAAACAATAATTTAACTATCAACTTTTGAAAGAAATAATATAATTGGAGGGTAAAGTAATATTTTAGACCCAATTGTGAACTTTTTGAAAACTTAAGGAAGGTGGGTGTTACTATTTTTTTGTCAGGTTTTGCAAGTTTGTACTTGACATGTCTCATGCCGAAGTACATGCGGTCAACCAAAAGTTTTTGTTCAGAAACAAGACTTCTTTTGAGAAGCTTGTTCTGTAATGGCATCCAATTCAAATATCATTTAAATTCTAACATCTTAGTTACCTAAACAGACTGAAACAACATAGAATGGTGAAGTAGAGAGATGCTTCTGTGCCTTGCAGGCTGAAGGTTTTTGTAGACCGTAACCAACGGTCATGCCTAAAAATCAATTCAAAGAAAGGAAATCTGTAGCTCTTGAATACTTTCAAGATGTAGTTTAAAACGAATCAGATATGCCATGTCGACCCATTGTTTCTGGTCTTCATTTCAGTTTTTTGTGTTGGCTTGGTTGATTTTTCTTCTTTTGGCCTTATTTTCACATTCCATATCGGGGTTATTATCCGCCCTCATTCTTAAAGCTCTATATCCTTCTCTCCTTTGGTTTGCTGGATTTGCGCTTGCCGTTTCTTCCTGTACTGGGAAGGAAGGGTTCCTTGAAGTATCTGCAGTCTTCTTTTTTGCATTATTGCCTCTGCTTCCATCGTTCCTTGGTTCACAAATATGTGAAATGACCGTATATAATGTTAAATAGCAGTATCATATGCATTACGGAAGCTATGATAAAGTGAATAATTCTTCGCAGTTGGGAAATGCGACTTATTTG
Source organism: Haberlea rhodopensis (assembly GCA_907163345.1). NCBI lineage: Eukaryota > Viridiplantae > Streptophyta > Magnoliopsida > Lamiales > Gesneriaceae > Haberlea > Haberlea rhodopensis. The sequence continues at coordinate 3,823,289 of CAJQUN010000005.1, read as the reverse complement.
AATGTTTAAATGTTAGAAGCAATAGGAAAATATTAAAATAACGTTTCTAGATTTGGATATATCATCTTTAGCGTACAAGATAAGCTTAAGTTAGAAGGAATCATTCATTGTTAACTCATGCAAATAAGTAGGGCAATTGCCATGAGATCAGTAACGATGATTTAGAGAATACAACTTGTGTTGTGGATACATCAACATGAATGTATCACAACTATATTTGGGAATTGTATCTTTAGCGTACAAGATAAGCTTAAGTTAGAAGGAATCATTCATTGTTAACTCATGCATATAAGTAGGGCAATTGCCATGAGATCAGTAACGATGATTTAGAGAATACAACTTGTGTTGTGGATACATCAACATGAATGTATCACAACCTATATTTGGGAATTGTAAATTAAAGTAACAGATTTGGTTATTAGGACATAGACTCGTAGATATTTATGCATGTTTATTGATGCAGTATTTAACTTGAGTCGGAAGAAAAAATCGGCACTAAATATTTGTCTTTCCAACTGAAACCTGTCTTTGAAGTCCTTATACCCAGTATACTCTCTAATATGATTCACGAGTTACATAAGAAATCCGAGACATAAGAAATCCGAGACGAGAAACTTTGTTCTTGTTATTCAGCTTAAAGTCTGACTAAATGATGTGATTCAAAATATAATAATATTGCTTCTTACCATGGGGGTTGACCATGAGGGGATGCTTGCTCGTCGAAAATGACATGTTGAAATGTCAAATTATCCTTTTGCTCGGGACCTTCATTTGCCTCCTTGTGTTCAAAACCTTGGTAAGTTGCCATGAAGCACTGCGACGAAAAATCTTTTAACTGTCATTTGGGACCTCAATAGTTAAATTATCCTAAAGTCATAAATTACCTGATTATCAGCAGTCACTTGATTCAGTTTGGTAGGTGAGGAGGTCTCTGTATGTGTGTTATGTTTGGCAAATATGACCTAAAACATAATAAGCAAATATTATCAATATAGGGACGAAAATAAACAGAGAACATGTCCTACAAAATATTGAAAGTCAACTATTTTTTTATTCATCGATAAGTATCATTTCCTCACTTGACGTAATATATTAATACTAAGAGCCCAAACCCATGCCTGTAATTTTCAGTTGGAAAGGTTTGCAACTTAAGAGCCATTTGTTTGATCTACCTTCATAGAAAGCCTCATCGAATCATCTTTTTACTTCTTATGCAGATACACGTGTTGAAACTAATGCATTTAGTGCATAAAAGTTTCACATAAGTCATAAAATTTCCGGACACATGAATTTGAAGGATTAAGTATTTTTTTTTTATCGGACAAATAATAGTCTCCTGCGCTTTTGGTAATATTTTTTCACCATAATTGAACAAATGTTACTGAAGCGCCCTCCATATGGCTGCAACTAGTGTTTGATTTGTGTTCTAATGATTTAGGAATGAAATTCACAAGAGGGTACTTGTTAATAGTTTCTCTGGTTATGCTTCCTTAAAATCTTAAATGACTTGAAGGATCTGATACCTAATCTAGCTTGAATTTTCTAACACAAATCAAGCAAAGAACATCACGACAACTTTAATAGATCTGGAAAGATTGATAGCATCTCTGTCCTTGTTGCGAAACCATAAGTTATGACGGTGTTGTGCAATGGCATTCAAAGACGTAAAAACATAATAATCTTAACAAAATTCATCGACTTCTGTGGGGCATGGAGGATATTAAGAAAGTAGGACCAAGAAAATTCCTACTTCTTTAACACGGGAAAACTATCTTATCAACGCAGAAACACGTGTTTAAACTAATGCATGGAGTTCATGAAACTTCCACATAAGTCTTAAAATTCCCACGCACATAAAGTCAAGTATCAAAGAAAGCTTGTGCTCTTTTGCTGATTATTTATTTTCACCATAAATGGAAAAAAGTTTATTGAAGCACTCAAGCACCTTCGCCATGATGCGACTAGAGTTAAATTTGTGTCCTAATGAACCTAGGTAAAAAATGCAGTAGACGTAGTTTTTAATCTAGTTATCATTCATTAGCTTCTTAAATGATCTGAAGGACTTAAGACCTAATCTAAACTTGAGTATTTCTAACAGATTAAACCAAAAAACATCACGACTTTCAGAACAACTCCAATAAATTTCGAACAATGATGAGTAGCTCAGTCCATGTTACGAAATCATAAGTTATGACTTTGCCGTGCATGTCATATATATACATGAAAACACAAAAAACAATGAAACAATTCACAGACATCTATGGGGCATGGAGGCTACTAAGGAAGTAGGGCCAAGAAAATGACAGCTTCATTTTACCAATACTAGTTGAAAGACTTGCCTTCCACTCCTTTTTCACTCATTTTCTGGCTGTAAAGATGAAAAAGAAGTTAAGCAAACAAACAAATATTTCTATGCCATGCTAAGTGAAATATTACTTCGTAAATAATCAATTATGAACCCTTTCAAGAATCTAAATAACAACTTTCATGGCACCTACCACATTCGATGCAAAAGGTTGGCAAAAACCTAATGGGAGAAGGAAATCTTGTGGTGGCTGTTGCATTCATCTGTGTGTATATAGCTGTTACATTTATTACATTGAAGCCTTAATGATTCTGTATTCTCATTTTGGTAACAATTATAACTGTACATCATTCTGACCTGTCAAAGAAAATTAAATATTTTACTGGAGAAATATTGATATGATGTGTAAAAGAGCAGTAAGGATCGTGATCAACGATCTCATTGTATTGTTTCCGCTCGAAATCAAGGATTAATTGCTTTTGTCATGGCTGAGTTGGATGCTTTTATTTCAGCAGCTCTTAGCCCAACTTAAAATAACAGAAAATTTAAATTTGAAAACTAAGCATATTATTCTTGTTGATTTAATAGAAGCTTGACAATGTTAGGACTAGATTATCCATGAGTGAGAATTGTGTATATCAGAGACAATACATTTGGAAAAAAATGCTTAATTCTTATAACTTATAAAGACAAATTAGATGTATTTGGTGAAGTCTACAAGAATCCTTTGAATCATAGGATTGACTTTGGTTATAGCCTTTACGTGTGATCCAAATGCAAATTTGGTTCCGTGATCATTTCTGATAAAATGTTTATGTAGTTTCTTTCCTAGCGGCTAACATGAGTTCCAGATAAATAATATACTATGGAAGCTAGGGTGGAAATATATGAATGACCTAACAAGTAAATTTGAAAGGAAATGTAGGCGTTGTGATACAGATATTTGTATTGAAAGAATTTAATTCTATGAGCTATACATAGTTATTGCTTGCCACCCCATTCCTATTATAGTTCATCAGTTTATATAGCATCTCAATAGTCCTTGCCATATTTACGGTGTGTTGTTTGTCTACTTTGGGAAACTCGAAATGTTCGTTAAGAGTCGGTGGAAGCAACTTGACGCTACATGAATAATGTTCATGAGTATCATCCATCTGTATCGTTACATTAGTCGTTACTTGATCATAGTATTATTTTTATCACTTGATCATAGTATTATTTTTATTGTATTTCATTAATCAATGGTTGGTTCATACATTGCGTCAAGGTACAGTCATCTTCATTTGTTACATCAACACTTTTTACTCGATTTGTTTATTGTTTACTGATTATATATCTACCAATGCTTTGTCTTTATGTTCCTTAATGCTAATTGAAAACTGTTTTAAGCCAGAAGATATCTAACAAGAAAGATACCGTGATGATACTACATATTCTTCTTTTTATTACATTTATTTTTCTTTCTCAAACCACTTTTTGAGCATATTCAATTGTCAACTATCAAAAGAAAGACTGTGTTGGGATGCCAGTAATAATGGGCAGCCATCTCAAAGTTCGTGATAGATTATGTTCCTTTATAAAGCTATACATCATTACACATTACTTTCTTACCTTTTATGTAATAAATTTGAAATTCAGGGACGAAAGAAGGAATTTGGCAGCAAGTCAGAGTGTAAAATACCAAAGAACCTTGTGGTACGATGTTCTTAAACATGATTAAATTGCTTCTGATACGTCGTCGAATCTCAAGTTTTCCCTTCATGAGCGACTCGATAAGATAAATAGAAAGCAGCAGGTGATTTATTAGATCCTTCCTTCATTTTCTGTTTGTTCAATATCAAACCTCTAAAATGATCAAATGCATATGCATATGCTTTCATTCTAGTATTAACTGTGTATTGTGAATAAATGTGTCAAATTTGTTTCTCATTCATCATCATTACTGGTTCTTCACAATCCTATTTTAGATTGTGTTTCATCTTATATCGATGTATATAGAGGAATCTATGTGTATACAATTCCTTTCGAAATTTCTTATAAGAAGATGCATATCATGAGAAACCCCAATTGAGACAGAAGATTTACCCTCTGGAGAGATGTTTCAAACTTATTTGCCTGTTTTTCTTATTGTTGTAAAATGGTATCATTCACCGTGATCTGTTTTTTCTCCTCTTACTTTGCATATAAAGTACCAAAAATGTGCTATCAAACCAAGAGGATTGCCGATCTTTTGCAAGACACAACCATTGACAGCTCAGAAGAGTTCTTGATTGTCAATGTTTCTCTTGATTGTCAATGTTTCTCAGCTTTTTGGTTTTTTCTCCTTTCCCTCATCATGCTGTTTCAACAAATCTTGTACATCTAAATTGCCTCCTCCTGCTCATAAGAACCCATTAAAATGTAGTTCCCTATTCAAGATTTGAAAGGGTCAATTTTCATTATGATGATTGTCAAGTTAATTTGCAGTTTTTGGTCTAAAACTAAGAAACAAAAAATGCTTTAAAAGGGTGGCTAGTAGCTTTGTTCAACATTAAACCCGTTCTTTTTTACCCTTTTAACATTTGTGTGTGTGTGTGTGTGTCCGACTAGACACAAAAGTCCTTGTGTGTCTCTCTTACCTATTTGCAGATAAAGATCACATGCAGGCACGTGAATTATCTTAAAATTCACCATGTTCATCGATCACATCTCACAAATTTTTCATTCTTCAAACTTTTTTATTGATATTGCTATTTTTTTGGTTCAGACTCCCAATTCCTGGAATCATATTGTGTCATATCAATTCTGAGTTGAATCTAGTCAGATGCGTTATGGGGAAGCTGTCGTAACACCTATCTAGTATTGGATGCATTCATGTGTTCAATGAAACAATATAAATTCAGAAAGACATTGAAGAAGCAATGGTAATTCGATGAATTTTCTTCTTATTGATAACAATGGAAGGTTACAACCTTTATACAATTCACATCCTCTCTATACAAGACAACAAATCACTAACCGACTCTAAATGATTAATTTTCTATTCTACTATTTTCACAATAAGGAAAGTTGACAATTCAATATCTCCTGATATATTGATAAAATCTTCAACATTCCACCTCAAGCTTAGGATTAGATGTTTCTCATTCCAAGCTTGCCTAGAAGATTTTCATGACATGGCTTTGTAAGACCTTTTGTAAGAATGTCGACTTCTTGATCATGAGAGTAGATATAACATAGCTTGATACCCCCTTCTTCCTTTTCATTTTTAATGAAGCTTTGATCTATCCTTACTTGTTTCATTCGGTCATGTTGAACAGGATTACTCACAATACTAATCGCAAATTTACTATCACTATACAATTTGATGGGTGTATTGATAGTAATTTTCAGGTCTTGCATTAGCCTTTCTTGCCAAATAACTTCATTACTTGTTCAGTGGCTCGAAATTCAACCTCTTCACTGCTCCTTGCTACCGCAAGTTTGCTTCTTGCTTCGCCATGTAGCTAGATTTTCCCACAACTTTGAACAAAATCTAGAAGTGGACTTACAATCATCACTTCCAGCCCAGTCTGCATCGACATATCCCTCAATGCTTCGGTCATGACCCTTTCTGAACATAATTCCTCAGGGGTTCCCTTGAGGTATCTCAGGATATGAGTTATTGAATCTAAGTGTCGTCGGGTAGGAGAATGCATGTAGTGACTTACAACACTTATATCATATGCAATATCTGGCCATGTGGGAGATAGATAAATCAACCTACCAACCAAGCGTTGGTATCTTCCAATGTTTGTAAGAGGTTCATCCTCCTTAATTCTACTCTTCCAATTCTTCTCCAATGGTGTTCCTACCGGCTTGCAACCCATTTTTTCCGGTTTCCTGCTAGCAAGTCAAGAGTGTATTTTCTTTAAGAAATAAAGAATACTTCTTTGCTTCCAGCAATTTCCATGCCAAGAAAGTATCTGAGAGTTCCCAAGTCCTTGATTTCAAACTCCTCTTTCAAATTTTCCTTGAGTCTATAGATTTCAGCACTATCATCACCTATGGCTGTTACTAGGATATCATCCACATACACAATGAGGATGGCCTTATGTCCGCCTTCTTCTTCTTTGATAAAAAGTGTATGATCCGCTTTGCCTTGAACATATCCTAATCGCTTAATAGTGGAGTTGAATCTTGTAAACCAAGCACGCGGGGATTGCTTCAACCCATATAATGATTGTCTTAGCTTGCACACTTATCCTTTCTCACTCAGATTGGAAACCAAGTGGCATTCTCATTTACACTTCCTCGTCCTGTGTACCATGCAAGAATATATATTTTTTACATCAAGTTGGTGTAATTCCCAATCTAAATTTGGAGCTAGAGATAGAAGGACACGTATGAATTGAACTTTGCCACATATGCAAATGTTTAATCATAATCAATTCCATACATTTGTGTAAATCCTTGGGCTACCAACTGTGCTTTGTATCTTTATATCTCTCCATCTGCTCGATATTTAACCGTAAAAACCCATGAAATTTTTGATTTGGCTGTTCCTAGTCGTCATGGGAACTTTCATACAGGTGTTGCATGGCTGGCGTCAGCTCATGTCGTGAGATGTTTGGTCAAGTCCTATAACGAGCGAAACCCTTATAGTAGTTCCATATCTGTTATTTACTGTTTTTAGCTCATTCTTTTCACTGCTTAGCTCAATCACCGCATGACTCGCTCCTTGTTTCGTTACTTGTTTTTGTCATAACGATGTTGATTATCATATATTATCGTATAATGATAGTCAGAGATCACCTTAAGCTTATTATTCAATTATTATCTATCTTAAGGCAACATGAAGGCGGCTATCATAATGTTTATACATCATGATAGAGGATACTGTGCCTCTAGGGTTTGTTAGGAACTAACTGTTTATATAATATGACATATGGTCTCAGGTAGTACAAATTATATGAACTAAGACCATATATTCTATACTCGAAGAACAATGGCACCCTCGATAATACACTTTATTTCATTTCACTCCTATAGAAGAAATAGAAAAAAAAAGTATAGGATGGTGATGATTTACAGAAAAGTTTCCATTCTTATTTATTTGAGAGTGCGAGCGTAAAACAAGAAGAGTAAAGTAAGACCACATCCAACTTCCACTCAAAGACACCAGAGAAGGAAACCACAGGGCAGGAATTACAACCCTTGTCCCCAGCGTAATCGCCTCCAGGAGCTCTGAACGCCACTATGCTTGAACCACCCTCTTATCCTTTGGTAGATCCACGATATCCCAAGTTTTATTCTCATACAGTGCCCTCACCTCGTCCTGTACAGCTTCATTCCACTTCGGATCTTTTAAGGCATCATGGATGTCTTTTGGAATGTTTACACTATCAATCCTTGTTGTAAATGTCATAAAACCAGGATACAACTTTGTACAATTCAGGAATTTTGCGATAGGGTGCATAGTACAGGATCATACCCCTTTCCTTGTTGCAATTGGAAGCTCCAAATCACTGCATATATCAGGTTGCAATTCCGGGTTTGATGATTGAAGTTGCTGGGAGTCCTTCGATCTGCGTGAGTATTTGTAAACAGGGTACAACAAGTCATTTCGGTGTTCATGAACCTGAATTGGTTTAGGATTAAGTGTGGGGGCTGGTTCTATATGATTATACACATTCTCAGATATAGGAAGAGACATTGTAGGATCCCAATCACTCACTTCTTCATCTTTTTCCCCTGGAGCGGAAGATGATATTAAAAGAAAGTGGGTTCAAAAAAGGTAACATCCAAGGTTTCTCAGTTGGTGAATTTCCTACAAACACACATTTGAAAGCCTTAGGATCAAGCTTGCTCCGGTTTGGTTTTTTATTGTGCACAAATGTTGTACACCCGAATACCTTTTGGTTTAAGGACTCGAAGAGATTGAGATTTGGAAAAGTAGTGGCGAGAGTGCTTAGTGGTGTCTAAAGGTTAAGTGTTTTTGAGGGTAGACGGTTGATCAAGTATGTGGAGGTGAGAATTGCTTCCCCACAATAGAAGCTAGGAAGGGAACTTGTGAATATTAGGGACCTAAGCAACCTCTAGTAGATGACGGTTTTTCTCTCCGATACCCTATTTTGTTTTGGTGTATCAACATAAGAGGTTTGATGGTGTATTCCATTTTCCCTTTTAAGTAATGACTAAACTCATTCGAGAGGTACTCACGTCCATTATCTGTTCGAAAAATATAGATAGTAGAATGGAATACATTCAAGACAAACTTATGGAAACCAGTAGAAAGTTTCAGATTTATCTTCATGAGATATACCCAAAAGACCGTTGTGTGATCATCAATAAAGGTACAAACCATTGAGTTTGGTTAGGTTATAGGTTCTAGCTGGCCCCATATATCACTGTGGATTAACTGGAATGGTTTAGATGGTTTGTATGCATGTGTAGGATAATTCACCCTAGGTTGTTTTGCAAGCACACAATGTTCACATTGAAAAATCGAATCCTTTTTATTTATAGAAAGATAAGGATACAATGTTCTCATATATGAAAAACTAGGATGTCCTAGACGTTGATGCCATAACATTACATCAGAATGAGAGGCAACTGACAGAGATAGGGAATTTCGAGACTTGGTGAGGCTTGAATGTTGTGTCCAGAGAGATGGTACTACCCGTCTTTCTTCTCAGCAACTCCAATCATCTTTCCCGAAGAATTGTCCTGAAATTCACAATGAGATGGATTCTTTTGTTGCTTGCTTACAATCAAGAGATTGTGTGACAATTTCGGTACAAATAATACTGATGTCAGTGTCATGTTAGGTAAGCAAACCGTTCCCTTACCTACAGTGTGGAACTTTCCCATCTGCAATCCAAACATCAATTCTGGTATTGCATGTGGTATAATTATCAAGAACGTCGATGGACCCGTCATATGGTCTGGGGCATCTGTGTCAACAATCCAATTCTCCATGTGTTGAGTTTTTGACAGAAAATTTTGATGGATTATACCTGTTTTTGCTACTGCTGCCGTGGGTGCTTTAGAATTCTGATTTTCGGAGCCCATGGAAGCCTTGGTTTGTCTGAGAAGCTGGCGAAGCATGTCCAAATCATCACTGGAAAATTTGGAAACTGAACTAGAGGCGGAATCAGCAAGATTTGCTGATCTAGGTTGTCTGCGTTGTTTCCGGGATTTCCAATCAGCAGGTTTCCCGTGAATCTCCCTGCAAGTTTCACGGGTGTGATTTAGTTTCTTACAGAATTCACACACAATGCGATCATTGGGTTGATATCCATGAACCACGTCTTGTTTATTTTGTGTCGTTGATTGGCGGAAGTCACGTGTAGCTTCAGGTTTGTGAGCAATAAGAGCTGAACCGCGAGCGTCCAAAGAAGATGCATCCTATCGGCCTAACCCGACGTCTACTTTCTTCCCTTCGTACCTCAGCAAATGATTCACGAAGTGATGTGAATGGTTTTGTGCCAAGTAATCGCCCACGACCTCCATCCAAGTCTGGGTTTAGACCTTGTAAGAAATTGAATGTCCTCTCTTTTTCCAGCATTTTGTTGTATTTCTCGGCATCAGATGTGCAAGCTCAACCCATATCGTAGAAAAGATCAATTTCTTGCCATGACTCCATCAATGTGTTGAAATATTCACTCACACACTTAGACCGTCTTGTCTCATGTTTCGGATTTTTGACCGAATCTCAAAACATTGAGAGGTATTTTCCAGGTCCGAATAGATATCATACACAGATTCCCAAATCTCTTTTGCGGTTTTGTAAAAGAGGTAGGTATAGCCAATGGTAGACTCCATAGAGTTTATGAGCCAGGCCAGGACAAGTGAGTTCTCTGTTTCCCAAACACCGAAAGTTGGGTTATTCTCGGGTGGTGGTACCTTGATCGCGCCTGTCAAGTATCCGATTTTGCCTCTTCCTTTAATAACGAGAATGATAGATTGAAACCATTCCCTGAAGTTCAGTCCATTCAGCTTATGTTGTGTAATTTGTAGCGAGTGACTGTCAAAGGAAGGGTGAGATGATAGTGCTGTGTTGCGTGAAGTATTCTGATTCTCCACGCCGGAGGAGGATATTTCAGAGGTCATGATTACTAGGGTAAAGGGTTAATAGATGAAGCAAAAAGTAGAGCACGTAAATCGTTGGCTCTGATACCATGAAACAATGTAAATTCAGAAAGATATTGAAGAAGCAATGGTAATTCGATGAATTTTCTTCTTATCGACAACAATGATAGGTTACAACCTTTACACAATTCACATCCTCTCTATACAAGGCAACAAATCACTAATTGGCTCTTGGTTTTCACATTAAGGAAAGTTTACAATTCAATATCTCCTCGTATATTGATAAAATCTTCAACATTTAATTTATTTATATGTGGTATTTTTAAAAACTTAAATTTATTACCTCAAGTCGTGGAGCAAGAAGTACGTTATGAATTTAATAAATTGATTAATATTTTATAATGGATTATCATGAGTGCTTGACAAAGTTTATATTGATTTCTTCTTTGATTTGTGGTGATACAAGTTGGTTGTTACCAGATAAATGGAAGTGCGGAAAATCATTACGGAATTTCATACATGCAAAGATATGGACTAATATGATGAAATATTGTTGCTACTATATACATATATATTAAGGATATCGGGATTGAGGCATTTTATTCGGAAGGGGATATGAGTTATTGATTCGACTTAGATTCGGTTGTATTTGGATTGGAGGATCTATACTTATGATTTGAAATGGTCCATATTGGGATGTATTTGAAATTCAGTACAATGATTCGAAAAATAACTAGTTGATGATTTAAAATCCATTGTAAATTGGATCAATTGTAATTGTTTGAATAATTTTTCAAATTGATGTTACAGCTTCAATTTTAAACTATTTTGAACAAGGTATTTTAAATCATTTACTCATAGGAGGCCTGAGGCGTCATATGGGTCTTTGAAGGACAACTCTGCATGGAGGATTTTGAAGAGTAACTAAAGCCTGATGTGCTGCATGAGATTGTTAAATATAGTTCATTATGATTTGTATTATTACAAACATCAGATCCATTTATGTTTCAATTCTGTTTTTGGTTCTCCAGTTATGTGATTTATTGGATGAAATAATGAAATGGGCTATGACTGAATTCTTGTATTTCTTTTGAAACTGCCGATACCGTAGTTCTTCTGATGGGATAAACGTGTATATACTTTATGATGGCTGACAAATGCTACACCTCGTGCATCTAGAGAAGCATCAATGCAGCATAAAGATGGTGATAACAAAGCCTTGGAAACTTGTTAAACAGTAAGTTTATGTTAATGAGTGCTTGGGATGCATTCTCATGTATGATCATCTCCTTATTTTTGCTCAGCATGACTTCATTTATGTGCTGCCTATCACTATTTAGTCACTTGACTCACTTGTTATAGTCGATGGGAAGATTGATAGATTGAGGCAGAATTTGAGTATAAGAGGAAAATATTTGTGACATGTAGTGGAACACTCAATTTAAGATTACTTTTGCCTTCTTAAAGATAATATCTCAATGCAATGCGGTAATAACTTCAAAATCCTAATCAATAGTATGTTTTGGAAGAAAAGGGAAAGTGTTGTGTTAGAAGTGTGAATAGGAAACAAAGGTAGATGACACTTAATATAACACCTGTGAAAAAAAGTAATGATCAATGATATATTTTCATATTAAATTACGACGACTGTGAAAGTTTTGTTGATCAAAATATGGAATTGAATCGATTTTGACTTTGAAATATCTATATCTAATGTGAAAGGTATAAACTTAAAGTTTCATAATAGCAATATTTTGCTAGTTGTTTGGAATCTGATGGGTAGTTCGTTCACTATTAGGAAGTGAGGAGAATGTCTTAAATTTTTAAGTTAACCCCTGGAATTCTAGCTTAAGAGAGAACAGGATAACTACTGCACAAGTGGAAAGGTTTTATTTTGTTCATTATGTGGCTATGCTAATTGCTAAGATGCATCATTATTTACATTTTCATTTCTGTACGTTGGGTATAGTTTCCAGTGGGCAGATTCATCTCCTTCCACATGAATCCGGAAAGTCATCGTTGATGATTGATCCAGATTTTGTTAGTAAGCCCGTGGCTGATAACGTTATTGGCTATCAGAGGAGCTCCAGGGAATCGACTTCCAACTGCTCGATATTATACGTTGAATATTGAGAACATTCGGTCTGCCCTTAGTACTTTTCTTAAGAACTACTTAACCGTCAAACTTTAGGAGCATGAAGTCATGTCTGACGCTCTTGTCAATGCTGAGGTCAACCTGATGACCCCAATCATCGTGAATGCATGTTTCGCTGCTTTATTTGCTAAATTGCGAACCATTCATGAACAATTCCAGAATTTGCTAATCGGTTTCACCCGCCTCCAACCTACACAAGTGACATTGAACTGCCTGCCTCTACCCTTTGCTGACGCGATTAAGAACATTGGTGTCTTTACACCTTTAGGTATTGTGAAGAATTACCTTTGTATTCCATTTTACCCTGACAAAGTCTTTAATGAAGGCCGATCCACCCAGATTTAGGAAGCTTATCATTATGAAGGGTGCGTTCCGCAGTTGAAATCACTTGGAATTCCAGTAAGTCGGTTGACACACTCAGCCAGAAGACCGGCTCTCCATGGTGGACTTGTAAGGTTGAGCTCCACTATGGACATTGTGATCTACTTTGCATATTTCCGCCCAGTAATTACAGTGATCATTATTCCTGCATGCTTGCAATCATATTTCTTGGAACAACTGGTGAGCCACCCGTAATTGGCCCGAGCATCACTCACCTTCCTGATGACACGCCTGTTTGCCCACAGAGCTTTTGCAGCTCTGTGCCATGTTACCCGCGAAGAGTGGAGCAGTGCATGATCTATCAATGAGAACTTCTACCGCAGCATCAATTACTTTGTTTTGATTGCATATTTTGTTGATGCAAATCATTTGGCTTGAGATTGTCATTGTGTGTGTACTACTCTCACATTTGATTTCGATGAACTCTTGTAATTAACCATTCCATTTTGAGCTCAATTCGAAGTTCGAATAATATGTTAAGTCTCTTTCTGTCTCAAAACTCTTAATCGTGCCTACTCTCTCGTGCATTCAAGTATCCCGAGGTTTTTCACTCGAATTTGAATTCAAATTAGAGCTTGACATCGAGCTTGGCTCGGAATATTCTGTCATGTTTACGAACTATTGTTCGAAAATAAAGGCTAAATAAAGCTTCAAATATATTTATTGAATGTATATTATATTATATAAATAAAATATTAATGTTTGTGAATTATTGAACAAAATAATTTTTGCTCGAGTTCGACTTGAAAAAAAAATCCGAACATGTTCAATTTTAGAGATTTCGATAATATCATAAACAAATTGGATATTTTTCGAACCGACTTGAAATGCTCGTGGCTCGATCTGTTGCCACCTATGTTGGACTTGGTATATTATGGGGGGACGAGATGTTACGAATTGAGTGATAGTATATTTCCGTCTAAAATAAAAATAAAACATTATTAACTATTTCAAATTCTTTCATTAAATGATTACATACAATGTTAAATACACGTTATATCAATACATTTAAACAGTATCAAATTATTTGAAAAACATTATAAAAAACCATTTTATGTTTTTGAGTCCTAAGTATTCAAACATTCAATTATTTGCTTCGACGATTGAATCTACTGAAGTCAAAAGGAGAAAAATAATATCGATAATGATAATATATGATGATGATAATTGTATGGTGGAATATTTGTCATTTTCCCTATACTATAACTTGTAGTTGTTGTTCAAAATTTATGGGTCTGTATCTTAGGAAAGTAGCAAACAAAAATAACAAATGACTTTTTAGTAAGAATGTCGAGGCGAAATTTCTAATCTCCGTCCTTAAGACAATATTGCACCGTTACGGTGCTAACGGTATACTTTGGTAATTTATCTTCCAAGATACGACGATGTTTTTTATAGAAGCACTCCAAATTACAAATCCTTTAAACCACAAATGTTTAAATCAATATTCAACAAGGATGAAGATCCACAAAATTACTCAAATTTTGATTTTCTATATGATGTGAAACTCTAAATTTCCATGTCTAATTCATTCAAGTGTTGTTTCTTATATAGTATACCAAGTGGTATCATCAAGAGACTCCATTTGGAAGCATTCAATCATGAAAAATTGCACCCCAACATGCATGAACACACCATTTAATTTGGAAACATCCAATCATAAAAAAATGCACTCCAACATGAATGGACACACCATTTAATTCAATTCAAATTTCCAACAGTAATAACCTCATATCTTTTAAATCATAAAGCGACACATTTCGATCACTTTTCTCGTATGGATAATTATTGTTTTACAACAATTCTCTCTCAATAATTGATCATTTTGCAAAGAAAATATTTGTACAAGTTTTGTTTAGATCCCACTTATTGATCAACTCAATATGATTGGTCTAAAGTGGTTGATATGTTAGTTTATGTATTTTTTATTTAAAAGATATTATATTTTTAATATTAAGTTGGTGTATAAGTATGATCCAAATCAGATGCATACAAGTATTTCTCTCTTGCAAATAATTGGAATCAAACACGCGAATTTGACTCTAATCGCCGAGTCACTAAAATCTTTCAAATCTTATTAAAACTAAAACCTTATGTTTCGATGATCCAATATCATCAATAATACTAATAAATAAATAAGTTTCATTGGCAAGATTCCTAGTCGTTTAGAGCATAAAAGGGAAGAGCTTCGGCAAAATATTCCCCCATATTAGTTTTTGTTGTTTTATACACTCTGAATTTCCATCCTTGTCTTCTTTCCCCATTAAATAACCATTAATCCCCTCTTGTTTAATCGATCATAACGAAGACTCCGCCTCTCTCTCCACACCGTGCCGCCACTGCCCCCGCCGCCCAATCATGGAGGTAACGCTCGTTCGACCACACAACAGCTTGTTTACGCCGCCTCGAATCAACCGGAGAATCGCCATGCACAGTCACGTACGTTCTCTTTTCATGATCTCGGCGATCACAGATAACAGTGTTGACAAATCGATTTCATCCACTCGTGAACCGAAAACTGTATACAACGATAACTGGTTTGATCGTCTCGCCATTCGCCATCTCTCTCACAGCTTACAATCTTCAACAGGTTTTCACACATTACCATCTCTCTCTCTCTCTCTCTCTCTCTCTCTCTCTCTCTCTCTCTCTCTCACACACACACACACACACACACACACATACCCAGAGAAACACATCTTAGTATGTATATATGTACGCGCGACTGTCAATGCATGCTTATTTCACCTCCATTTTCTAATCACTGTTGGAAGATTGAATTATTGTACTTAAAAAGGGGAAATACAATAAAAAGATACATGTAATTTGGGTTCATTCACGGTTCACTCCCTAAGTTTTGAACGATTCGATTTAGTCCCATTAAAATTTTTCTCAATTCAGCCACAACGTTAAGTTGGCCATAAGAAATAAACGGAGAGGCACTGAATCTAGAATGTTTAAAATTTTAGGGACTGAATTGAGAACAATCGGACCTCATTTAGTCCCTAATGTTTTAAAAATGTTCTGGAATTAGTCCATCTTCGTTTCTTCTCACACCCAACTAACGTCGGAGACTGAATTATGAATTTTTTTAAAAATTTAGGGACTAAATTAGGTCACTGATACTTTAGGGTTTGAATCGAGAATGAACCCAAACTGGAGGGACGTTTTAATATATTATCCCTAATTAAAAAAACAATGGAGCATATTGTCTATTTATGATAATAATTTTTTTTTTATGAAAAGGGCTTCGAAGTGATAAAAAAGGTTATGATGGGCTGATTGAAGCAGCAACAATGGCGTCACGACGCTTCACTCCGATCCAACAAAGGAGCCTAGTGATTCAAACTCTTGAGACGGCCTTCCCTAAGCCTATACTGTCCTTGGCGAGTTCTCATTATCCATGGTCTTTAATTTTTCATTTATTCATACTTTTTTTATATTAGAAATTTTGCGACTGATTTCATCATTTTCCATCTATTTTGTTAACTCACAAGCAAAGATACACTCGGGCTAATTTATTGTATTTTAGATGGTGAAGTCAGCCACTACCCTTGGGTCCAAAGTGACACCCTCTCATCGGCGAATCTAGACCCAAAAAACAATATCAAAATAAGACATATTTGGGATATTTTTACCAAAATAGGCCGGCAAGACCGGCTTAGCTAGCTAGGATTTGGTTTTATCTAAAGGACTAATTGCATGTCACTATCATTTTTATTTATATTACTTATGATAATTAAGCATCATAATATCTTGGACACATTTAAACACAAGTGTGCTAGAATGTGTTGGGATCGATATCCAATTCATTTGTGATTTTATTTTTGCCCGACCAGTGATATGTTTCCATGCTTCACTTGTTGAACTGTCGTCTCATCTAAAAGCTCGAGCTTGTATAAAGATTTGACAATTTATTATTTATTCTCTAACACACTCTTCACTTGTGAGCCTGTTTATTCCATTTTTTTGAAGGCTCATCAAGTGGATATTTCATGTGGGTGTAGTAGATGTTTATTGGTTTTGAACTCAGGACCTCGGCGTTAACTATATGATCTGATACCATGTTTAATTGTCGTTCATTTAAAAACTCGAGTTTGTAGAGAGATTGAATAATTTATTATTTATTATCTAAGAAACCAATATCAGCATCCCTATAAATTCTACTCAGAAATGAAGTCGGCTCTCTTCTAGATTAAGTTTATCTCTATATATATGAGATGTCATGTTTATTAATTAAGTTGCGCATAAACATTAATACAGTTTCTTTCATATAGAGAAGATCAAAGCATTGCTGCCACCGTCTAAGTTATCAAAGGAATACTTTGCCATCTTCACAACAATTTTCTTTTCATGGCTAGTTGGTCCCTGTCAGGTATGAAAAGAACTACTGTGATTGAATCAAAGAGTTGAAGCAGTGAATTAACATGTTCCACAATCCCATTTGATGCAAGGTCAAAGAGTCGGAGTTTGAAGGAAAAAGAGAGAAAAATGTGGTGTATGTACCGAAATGCAGGTATCTTTTGTTACATCATTTATGTTTTTTTTTTTTTTTTTTTGTGGTAAGACTATTAAATGCAAGCACAAGAATGCCCTAGGGCTGCTTAACGGATCGGTCCGGAACCGGCCAGTTTCGGATCCGATAATCCCGGAACCGGTCTGATCCGTTAAGGAACCGGATTGGATCCGGTTGGGGTTGGACCGGTTCCAACCCGGAGCCGATTTTTTTATTTTTTTTTCAAAATAAGTAAAAAACGATAATAACTTTATCTAAATAAAAAAAATTACTTTTTTTTAAAAACGGATCCGGTTCGGTTCAACCCGGAACCAGATACGTTTGGTCCGGAACCGGTAAGATACCGGATCCGAAACGGTAGAACCGATCCGGTCCGGTATCTTATCGGTTCCGAACCGGTTCGGAACCAGTTAGTCCGGTTTCGATTCCGAACCGGGCTAACGGTCCGATTTGGGCAGGCTCCGAATTGACCCGGCCCGTTAAACACCCATACTCAAACCTCTTACAAATTCATTACACAGAGATAATAGAAAAATTGTAAACATGATGCAGCACACATAAACCAATCCTTCATAGTGTAATAAGATAGACATGTTTCTTTTGCTTTGTGCCAATTCAATTATCTGACTTTGATGAGCTCAACAACTTGATCAATTTGGACAGCTTCGCCCCTAAACAAAACATGGCTTCAGTCCCATTTATAACATCATTTAGATTATATAACTAATGGATTATTATTTGAAATAAAGCTCTAATTGTGATGATATTAGTTCAAAATTTTCCTCAGGTTTTTGGAGGGGACAAATTGTGTGGGAATGTGCACCAACCTTTGCAAGATGCCATCTCAAGCATTCATTAAAGAATCACTGGGAATGCCCATCAACATGGTCCCCAGTAAGTAGTTTCAGATAACAAGTGGTGCTTATTTTCCAAGTTACACACACACACACATAAGTCCTATAGGTATTTCATCGATCATTATTTTAATCTATCGAGATAAACTTAAAATTTGAGAAAAATATCTACAAAATTTATTTACGATGAAATTACAAAAATGATCACATAATAAAGGTTCTTTCAATACTAGTACCACACTTTTAAGATTAATCAAATATAGTATTACATGAACCAAATATAGTCCGGCATAAATTGTATTCTATCAAAAGTGTTCTCATAATTGATAAAAGGCTTTGTATCACTTTTGATAAAAAATAATTTATGTGAGACTGAATTTGCTAAACACATTAACGTGAGACTATTTTTGATTAATTTTTTTTTTTGTAGAATTATAATTGATTAAGTCCTAAAAGTTTGATACTAGTATTAGAAAATCACATATTTTATGAGATTAGTTTTTTTTAAATTAACCATTATTTATTTTTCATTTGAGGTAATTGTTTGTTGCACCAAGATCTGATGACACATATTTCACCATTGCAAGGGCATGCATGGAGTATTACTATTTTAACCAGGTTTTTTATTATTTAAATATTGGTGCTCAAGAAAAGACCATTTTTATGTAAGCACATTAAAGGACAAGAGGGAAAAGTGGAATCATACCCAGATAGGATAAATAGTGTATGCACTAAAACTTGGAGACCTAGCATATTAAATCAATGGAGGACCCATTTATTAGCCACTTACGGCCAAGCAGACCCACCCAATATAGCCAATTTGTAAGCTCCACCATGTATAATATACTTTTAACTTGTGGTGTTCAGACTAAGTTGGGATCTTCTGTTACATTTCTTGTGAGCTAGTGGTATTTACCTTCTCATGATATTAATAATAGGTATTTTATCACATGTGGTTTGTTAATAGACACTTTATCTCATGAGATTTACAAAACATAGCATATATTAAGGGGGTGCTTTCCATCTATTCGCAAACTATATGAGTAAACTGTCTATTTTATCAAACCATATGAGATAAATTGTCTATGTTCAAAATATGGAGATAAACTGTCTATTTTAAAAATCACAGGGTGATAAACTGTTTAATTTCAAAGCATAGGATGCAATCTGCCTATTTGAAAAACAACAGGGGCTCGCTGCCAATAACATATTTCCAGATATATTCATATAAATTCATACACGTGTCAATGGCAACAAAATTAAGAAGGTTGTAAGCTATTAGGAGGAAAGTCATTTATTCTTTAATTTTGCATCCATCTTATTTATGGGATTCAAATAATTGCTAATAAAACACTGCATTCGGCAGATTTTGAAGATATGAGCTGTGAAATGATATTTGGTCAAGAACCTCCGTCACAGTCCAGCGACCCAGCTTTCATACAGCCGTGCTTCAAGCAATGTAATCGGTTTTCACTTCAATTTCAGTTGGCACTTTGGACCAATGGAACATATGAATATGGCCAAATTTATTAATTTAAAAATGTGATATCTGTCCTCTCACAATATATAAAACCGCTACAACTAATTTATGGTTTTTGACGACGAACCCAGGTAGTTTTCCAAATAGACAGTTTACACCATATGATTTGAAAATATACAGTTTAATTCTCTTTGGTTTCAAAATAGGCAGTACCACCATGTAATTTGAAAATAGACAGTTTATCCCTATGTGGTTTGTGAATACGTGCAAAACACCCCTTCGTGTTAGGGGAAAGCGTGCTATATTTTACAAATCACTGGGGGATAAAATGCCAATTCACGATGTCTATTTACAAACTACAGGGAGTAAAACGCCTATTACGATACCATAGAGGGTAAATTGTCATTACCTCGAATTTCTAATTATCCACGATGAAAATAGACAGTTTAACCCCTTTTGGATTCAAAATAGGTAGTAACGTCATGTAATTTGAAAATAGACAGTTTACCACTATGTGGTTTGTGAATACGTGCAAAACACCCCCTTCGTGTTAGGGGAAAGTGTGCTATATTTTACAAATCACTGGGGGATAAAATGTTAATTCACGATGTCTATTTACAAACTACAGGGAGTAAAACGCCCATTACGATACCATAGAAGGTAAATTGTCATTGACTCGAATTTCTAACTATCCACGATGAAAAATGTTCCATAAGAGCGCTGTTGTACTGTGTCTCAAAACCACAATATGTTTTAATCTATAGGATTGTGATGCTCATTGTTCTTATGACGATGTTCATGCAGGCAAGGAAGTGAGAAGACCTCACAAGAACTGCACAAGCTCGTAGTGTAGAGTGATCACCACAAATCCGGTTTAAACAATAACTGATCGAAAGGTAATTATTTATGTGATCGACATTTGTTGTTCGAGTTATTTTTGAACCATTTATCATAAGACTATGTTCATGAAACAATTTCAATAAATTATTACAAGATTTTTAAGGGTTTGAAATCAATGGTTTTTACAATTAAGTTAGACTTATTCCTTTAGCCATAAGCATTGCAAACACAATTGACAACCATTGACTGAACTTGCTTATTTTAGACCAAATTGGGATCCCTCAGCATAAAATTAAAGTGGTTTGACTCATCATTAAGTTCGTTGAGTTCAAGGACAGCAAGATTGGACATACACAGTAATGTCTCCCACTTCAAGTAATATAATATACTACAAGTTTACCTAATCAAAATTTCTTCTATCTCATTGAGTCAGATTGGGAAAGTGCTCTGAATTTAGTGGATTTTTGATTGAGTTTAATTATAAAAAAAATTTAATTTATGAAAAATACAAAAAACAAAATTGATCCTTGAAGTTAGCATGTATATGTTTTTTATTATCTAATTTGCCAAAATTTGGTTTTAATACAATAAATTGGCTTGTTTGCACATTTAGTCCGATATTAGTGGGAGTTAATGATCACAATTGGATAGATTAACAATATCTGGAACTATATTAGCATTATCTAGTGTCATGTCATCGTTCGAGCAAAAATCAAATTAAATGTGCCAAAAAACTCAACTTATTAAATAAAGCCGACGGTTGAGGACCACCAGAACTAGCTTGAGAAACAGCACTAAGTTTGAGATGGAGCATAGCTTTCTGACTGGACAAACAACTCCTACCTTGTTAAAAGAGTTCGCTCCTAAAGGAGAGCGAAAATGATCTATTGAGTCAACGAGGGTTCTTTATAGCTCTGTCTTTATTCGGATTCCGCTTGAAACTAATTCCGTCTTTGTTGTTATTGGGGACCGAATTTCAACTAATCATAGGACCAAAAGTCTATATAGACCAATTTCTTATTTCTACCACTACTAAAATTCGATCCATTTAATTTGCAAGGTGAAATGGATTTGGGAATTGGGCATTTGTCATTTAGTGAGCTCAAAATATTTGGACCTTTTTAGAAAAGTTAACTGATAGAAAAGCCAGGCCCATTTTATCCGAAATATCACATGCGCGTCGTTGCTCCGGTATTGCGTGTGGGTTGTCCCAAATTTAACTCTTTAGGTAAATAAATATCAAGTAAAAAATGTATTTTGATTACGTGAATTAAGCCAACATGGGGCTGTGTTGGCACACTAGGGTGGAACCACACACATGGCATATTTGTTCTCATAGTCATTTTGTTATTCATTGGGTTTTTAAAATTTTAGTGCTATTACTTTAAAGTCGTTAGTCCTTGTATATTTTAACGTTCTTTTTTCATGGGTTTTGGAAACGAATCTTACGTGGTTTTTCAAATAGATAGTTTATACCATTATGTTCTCAAAATATGTAGTTTATTCCCCTATGATTTTCAAATAAACAGTTTACACTTCTATGATTTAAAAATAAGCAGTTTACCCCATATGTTTTGTGAATACATGCAAAACACCCCTACATGTGAACAGGCAGTGTGTTATATTTTACATACCACATTGGGTTAAAATGTTTATTTACAAATCACATGGGATAAAATATTAATTTACAAACCACGGGAAGGTAAAATGCATATTCACTATACCATAGTGTGTAAAATATCTATTTAAACCATATAAGGGTAAAATATCATTAGTGATATCACATGCGACAAATTGTCGTAGACTCTTTTTTGGGTTATTTAAAAAAATAACCCAAAAAAAAATATTTTTAACAAAATAACCCATTTTAAAAATTGTTAACAAAGTAACCTGAGACGCCAACTCAATTGGCGTCTCCAACAAAAAAATTTTTTTTAATAAATGTTGGAGGCGCCAACTGAGTTGGCGCCTCCAACATATTTTTTTTTTTAATTTTTTAATTTATTATTATTATTATTATTATTATTATTAAAAATCAACCCAAATTCAATGCAGTGTTCAACGTCAATCATTATCTCAAAAACTATTATTGATAATACAAATATTTTCTCAAATATATAATGTCTTGTGAACTGTCGGTTGAGTCCAATCATTATCTCATATTCAAAATTCAAATAATAACGTTATCATGAGTTAGAATACTCACTTTGACCATTTAAAATTTTGAATCACATTCAAATAAGTATAAAATACTATCTTTTGATCTGAACAAAGATTAATATGTGTCCCACTTAGTTGAAGTTAGATGTGTAAATGAATCGAATCGAGCCGAATATGAATTTTTTTTAAGATTCGATTTCGGCTTGAAATAGTTATATTCGAACTCGGGTTTGATTCAAACTTCGAATAGTTTTAAAAATTTGACGCGAGTTCGATTCGAAAAAATTCGAGCATGTTCGTGAGCTATTTAAACAGTTATTCTAAAACAATTTGCAGCACGGAATGACCGTCGCGGAACATTATTAAATTTTTTAAACATAAAATTTAGGGATGTCAATGAGACGGGTCTAAACTCTTGCCCGTGTTAATAATGTTCCGCGACCGCCATTCCGAGCATGTCCGCGACGGCCATTCCGTGCTGCAAATTTTTTTAGAATTTGATAATAAAAAAATTGTTTAAATAGCTCACGAACATGCTCGAATTTTTTCGAACCGAACTCGCGTCAAATTTTTAAAACTATTCGAACTTTGAATCAAACCGAGTTCGAATATAACTATTTCAAGCCGAAATCGAATCTTAAAAAATTTCATATTCGGCTCGATTCGATTCATTTACACATCTAACTTCAACTACACATCCAAGTGGGACACATATTAATCTTTGTTTAGATCAAAAGATAGTATTTTATACTTATTTGAATGTGATTCAAAATTTTAAATGGTCAAAGTGAGTATTCTAACTCATGATAACGTTATTATTTGAATTTTGAATATGAGATAATGATTGGACTCAACCTACAGTTCACAAGACATTATATATTTGAGAAAATATTTGTATTATCAATAATAGTTTTTGAGATAGTGATTGACGTTGAACACTACATTGAATTTTGGTTGATTTTTAATAATAATAATAATAATAAAAAAAAATTTAAAAATTTTAAAAAAAAAAAAATATGTTGGAGGCGCCAACTCAGTTGGCGCCTCCAACATTTATTAAAAAAAAAAAATTTTGTTGGAAGTTGGCGTCTCCAACATAAAAAAAAAAAAAAAAGTAGGAGACGCCAAATTAGTTGGCGTCTCAGGTTACTTTGTAAACAATTTTTAAAATGGGTTATTTTGTTAAAAATATTTTTTTTTTGGGTTATTTTTTTAAATAACCCCTCTTTTTTCATCCGGCTAAAATGCTAAAATACAAGCCTTTTATTCTAGTAAAAAACAAGTGGTTAGGATTGATTTACGCCTTCTTCAACGGTGTATTTCTATAAAAGTGTTTTTTAGAAATTATATTGAAAATATGGTATGATTGGTTTTGTTTATAAACGACAGTTTTTTTTATTACGTACTACATCATGAAAGTATGTTGGTCGGATAAAATATAAAATCTTATGTAAATATCTTTTAACAAAAAGTAAAATTGGAAAGTGATGTTTATATTTTCGAAAAAAAATATATCTTTTAAAAATGCATCGAGCTTATATTCTAGTGAAAAACAAAGGTGGTTAGATTGATTTATGGTGTTTTCAACTGTGTATTTTCCATAAAATGTTTTTCATATATTATGTTAAAAAAATAAGGGAAATTGCGGCCGCCTCTCCTGTAGAATAATATTAATATAACTTTTGACCTCTAGTTTGAACAATAACTAATGTACCCCAATTTTTGAAAAAAAATATAAGGACACATTAGAGGTTTTTTATATAACAGAGAGGTAGAAGTTATTTTTTATACTAAAAAAGCTAAATTATTAATTATTAAAACTAGAGGGGTATATATGTAATTTATCAAAATAATATTATATGTATTTGATTTTTTTTTTCGAAATGAGACGTTTTTTTTAAATATTGACATATATAAATAAAATATATATGTACCCAAACATTTTCCCCCAACCAAATGAAATAAATTTACTCCTGATAAGTTCCTCTCCCAAGGCATTCGACACTTCAAGGTGCAGTCAATAGCACAAATAAATAGCATTCACACCAACTAGGTGAAAATAGAAATTACCTCCGATAAAATGCCTCGTTAAAAATAGTATAAATTTATGAGACCCATAGCTTGTGAAACATTTAATAACAGAGACTCTGGCCTTAGTCGAATGATAACTCTATTGTCCTTTTCGATAACTCGAGTTTGAGTATGGACTGTAATCCAAAAATATTTTTTTAAAAATCATCATCTTCCATATAAAAAAAATTTAGTAGCCATGATAATTTATAAATATAAGAAATTATATGCATATACTTTGTGATGAGTTACAATTCAAATATTAATTATGAACTAAATAATATCTTGTTATATATATTTTATTATAATTATATTTAACATGTTTATTAATACATTAAGGGTATGTTTGAAGTTAGGGTAAGTGTGATGATTTTAGATTGATACCCCTTAGGAGTAAGAGCTCATCCAAACTTCTAGGAGCACAAAAACCAGACTTACCCAGCAGGAGGTCTCTTGCAAGGAGGTCGGCTCATTTAGGTTGATGACCTCCCAGCATATGACCGACCTCTTGACATATGACCGACCTCCCAACGTGGCCGACTTCTTGTCGCATGGCCGACCTCTTGACATATGGCCGACCTCTTGGCATATGCCCGCCCTCCCAACATGGCCGCCCTCTTGTCACATGGCCGACCTCGTGCCATATGGCCGATCTCCCAATATAGCCGACCTCTTGGCACATGGCTGACCTCTTGATATATGGCCGACCTCGGGGAGAAAGGTCGACCTCTTGTCATATTGTCGACCTCCCGCATATGCCCGGCCTGGTGTCGGGCCGACCTTATGCTTCTAGAAACCACGATATGATATTGTATGGCCGATCTGAGCTCATCAGCTGGGAGTGAGATCTCCGGCAAGATTTTCGGGATTCGATTTATCACGGATTGAAGAGATCTAATAGATCTTATCGAATCTTATCAGATATTCTCAGTATCTTGACAGATTCAGATAAACATGGAAAATGTCCTAGCTATATGGTAACTCTCCCTCTATAAATACTAGGTTTGGGGCACTAATTCATTTATTCATAATGATCTCGCTTACTTTACAGCATACATTTTCCCTTATTCTCTCGCCTGACTTGACCGTCAGAGGGGATACGCCGGAAAACCTTTCGGCCCCCTCTCACGGTTGCTTTGTGCTTTCAGGTCATCTCAGAGGTTACATACTGCCACCATCGTCGTTATTTTGAGTACTTGAAAAGAAAGATAGGAGAACCTCCTCTTTATGATAGCAGCATGTTATTGCAATTTTTGGTGATATCATAGACATTATTTTAATTCAATGTTTAGTTATTTTTTGTCACAAAATTATCACATCATAATTATTCCAACTTTCTACCAAAATCACATACATGTCATTTCCCACCCATTTATACTATTGTATAGTTTGAAATTCAAAAAAATTCAACTTGCTTTATAACTTAAATTTCAAAAATTTGAAATTCTCTCCATTAGTTAGAGACCGTATTTTAGTCATTACAACGAACAATAAAATCAATCCATCAATCATACCATATCTTATAACTTATTATGCTATATTATTTATAATCATCTCATAATTTTAATCACCCTCATACTTTTCATATATCTAACTTCAAACGGTAAATGATTATTTTAAGATGGTTTCAAGTTGAATTTAAAATGTGAAGCTTTAAATGAAAATAAAAGCACGAAGCAATGGCATGTGCCAATGCAAAGAGTACCTACCATCCAGAAGTCCAAGACTCATCACAGATAAGCTTGTGCCCTCCAAGAATGACAGAGACACCCCATGACTGAACTAGTTAGACAAAACTCAAGGGCTTTGTTTTTATTTTTGCCATGGGTGAGTTCCAATTTTATGAATATTTAGGGTCGAATTTTTTTATTATCAACTTAAAATGTGGAGGTATCGATTTCGAAAACATACTCGAGTCACAACAAATACGTCAATATGATTTTTTTTTTAAAGGTATCAGTTGTTCGTATGGCTCAGCTTTTTAGATTTTGCTTTAATTTTTCATTCTTCCAGAGATATATGTAGGATCGAGCATTTTCCAGATTAACAAAAGTTTACAATTGGTGATATATATGTAATTCATAATAATAGCTCAAACATCATGTTTCGACCGCTCTCTTAACAACATTAAATATTGTTTCCTAACTATCTGTCTCCTAATAATTTTATTATCCTATAACTCATGAGAATCTAACACATACATTGACTGTGATACCATTATAAGATTAAGTGCTTGTCGATTTACCAAAAGCTATAGTTAGTGGTAACAATACATGATATAAAAATTTGAGTAGCCCTCATGGTGTCCCATTTCGGAACACCATTAAGCTGAAAAGCGCCGGTGGCTTCCCACCCTATATATGTACTTGTTTTCCTTCACGTGGTAGTCCCATTTTGGTGGTGCTACTAGTTGATGATGTAGGTCCATTTCTATCTGGAGGTTGATACTGAACAAATTAGCATTATTTATAGTCTTGTTTCCGACTTTAAATCGATCTTAACATAAATGGTTAATTGTATTAATCAAAACTGACAAAGAGAACTCCGGGTATATCCGGGAGGAACAGAAGTTTCAAGAAACTTTTTAACCGCATGAAAGCATAAGAAGCCATGAAAATAAGTCGAGGAAAAACGCAAATATGAGTATTGAAATGCATGAAGCTTGATCTTGAAGAACATCTCATTCACGTTAAGCACTGTCCCTTCAAAAATCATTTCGTTGCGAGATTTCCTTAAGGCATATATAATACTTCACAAGTGGTCATTGTTTGTGCTGAATTTCTTCAATCCTCTCGAAATCGTCGAGCTTCTATGCCATTTATCATCTACCCAAGAAATTTTGTCTAGACCGAAACTTGTGTACTCTAGAAATCTTCATGTCTGTAACGAATCAAATAAATTGCGATTGAAAATATTAAATTAGTTATCGTACATTATATTTTGCCACCCACAGATTTTTTCAAGATTTTATCCTGACAATATATTTATAATGTTTCTTGAAAATTATATCTTTTAAATTTTTTTTAATATGCTAATATATACAATTTTTTTCTTTTTCGATAATCAAAAGCATTACTCAGAAACTTACAGAAATTTGGAACACAAAAAAAAAAAACGAACAAACAAACAAACTATGCTGAAGAAAAGTGTAACAGGAGAAAATTAAGTCAGCCAGTCGTTCATCGAGAAAGAACTAATGTCATCTTTTTTTGTCACCAACCATGACCACAACTTAATCTTTTGATCATGTCTAAGATATTATTAACATCCACTTTTTCTTGCTTAAAAATCATCACGTTTTGCGAATTTCAGATCCTCCACACCACGCAATTCCAATAAGCAATCCAAATATCCATCGGAATAAGCCCAGGACGCAGGGACAAAAGAAAATTTTTATCATTTCATCGAGTAAAAAAATTTATTCATACTGAGAACAAATTATGTTATAGTTGATTAACGGATTAACTGTAAATGATAATTGGCTGGAGAATTGCATTTGGTTATTAGAAATGTGTAAATCAGTTCAAAAAAATCATAAAGAGATATAGAAAAATATAATTGACTATAGATCATCGAATTTTTAATAATATACTAGCCACCTAGTGACACGCGATACGTACAATAATATTAATTCATTTTTCTGTGAAATAAGTTTTTTGAAAAGGTACAGACACACATATCAAAATTTAAAACTTTAAAAATAGATTTTTTAATTATATATTTAATGTTAGAACTTAGAAGTCATTTAAAATTCAAAAGTATAAATAATGGTAAAGAAATATTTTATTGAGAGAGGGTAGTTATAGACGAGACATAATCTTTTTTTTTATAAAAAAAATAGGTTTTTATGATATTTTACTAAATGAAGATGAAGTATATTTTGTAATTTGAGGGACGTATCGTTAGGATCGGTTCCGGGAGTTGGTTGTCAATCCACAATCTAGTTCAACCAACTAGAGGTTAAATAGCTCGTGTTCTTGAAATATTTGTATCGAGAGATTATATCGAGTTCAGTTTCAAAATCGAGCGGATGACACTCGACATAACCCGCTCTATAACCAATTAACCATTTGAAATAAATTTTAAAGGTATGCAAGAAAATATAAAAACAGTAATGTAAATAAATGCAGTAAAGTAAATGCACAAGCATTTGTTTATGGGAGTTCGAATGTGGTGTAATCCTTCCACGTCTCCCATTCTCCCATCTCATTGAAGGATACACTAGAAGACTTTGAGTAATACAATCCCGTTGTACAACCCAACTTAGGCTAATACCACAAAGATAACCTAAACTCCTAGCCCACACAGTCCACAAAGAGCATGTTCTTTAATGTCTCACATGCAAAGACATCACCAAGTTGTGATAAACCACCAACTGTTACAATGGTATTCACTCTTCTATTTTAGCTCACAAATACAATGAATAGATTGACTACAAAGGCACAAATGATCTCGTAGTGCGAAAAGGTTTGGGGAGTTGCTCTTCATTTGGATTGTTTTTTTAAGTTCCCCATTTGAATCCAAAGTGGATTTGCTTTCGAAGGCTTGGATTGATCTCCAATCAGTTGTTATTGAGTTTACAAATCATGTATATATAGCACCAAGTATACGTTATATATAATAATATAGCCATTGGGAAAGTTTTGATAAGCTTTTAAACATTGCAACAATCATATTCTGCTTCTAGATTGTTTTTGCAAGGCTGCTGATTTGTTCCAGTAGAGCAGGTCTACTTGTCGAGTCTGCTGGTCGACGTCTACTGGTTGAGTCTACTGCTCAAGGTCTACTCAGCGACTTCTACTGGTTGGTCGATCTCTACTGCTCAAGCCAACATTGTTGTCCAAAGTCTGATGTTTTGTTCTCTTGGTTATGACTCTTGATTCGTTGATTTCTGGGCAAAGTGGTCAACATGAAAGTTGTATCCCTTTCTCTTAGCTTTCCCATGGAATCAAGAATCACTCAATTTTGAGTTCATATGAGAGAGTTATGCTCGAAATACGAGGCGATGCTCCTGCTGTAAGTTTGCTGATTTTGTCTTCACATGGCATGAAATGCAGAAGCTTTTTGGCCATCTTAACATCCGATTCGGTCTTTGACTTCTAAAGATGATTCGTAGATCTTTGTCTTATCTTTCCAACCCATACTGAATTGTTCCGTTTCAATAAGCGAGCTGAGAGTTATGGTCAATATACCACAACTGCTCTAATATGTCCGCTGCTGTTTCAGATTTGCATCAGCAAGCTCTTGCAGATATGTATTGGTCATGTAAACCTTCGAATTATGTATGCTAACCTGAAATACAACTTGCAGTAAATTGAGTTGGTTATTCAACCCATTTGAAATCAGGTCATTTCGATATCCGATCTATGATATATGATCAATTTAGTCAGCAGCGCTCGAGGTCTACTGGTTGTATCTACTGGTCCAGTAGACATTTGCTTGTGTCTACTGGTCCAGTTTACTTCAACCCATTTTTTTGCTAATCATGAAGCTCATAATCATGATCTGTTCATTGCACACTTGATGAAATATGTTAGCAACACAATAACAAGTTTTGTTAACATCAAAACAAAGATTATTCGGGATTCCAAAACCCAACAATCTCCCCCTTCCGATTCTGTCTTCGACTTCTAAAGATGATTTCCGTTTCAATAAGCGAGCTGGGAATTATGGCCAATATAGCACAACTGCTCCAATCTGTCCGCTGTTGATTTAGCTTTGCACCAGCAAGCTCTTATAGACATGTATTCATCATGTAAACCTTCGAATCAGGTCTGCTGGCCTGAAATACGGCTTGTAGTAAATTGTGTTGGCTATTCAACCCATTTGGAACCAGGTCATTTCGATATCCAAGCTATGATATATGATCAATTTAATCAGCAGCGCTCAGGGTCTACTGGTTGTGTCTACTAGTCCAGTAGACATTCGCTTGTGTCTACTTGTCCAGTTTACTTCAACCCATTTCTTTGTTAATCATCAAGCTCCTAATCATGATCTATTCACTGCACACTTGATTAAATATGTTAGCAACACAATAACAAGTTTTGTTAACATCAAAACAAAGATTATTCGGGTTTCCAAAACCCAACACGTATTTTTGTTTTGAATACTTTATATTATAGTATACATATCTAAAACCACAAAAGATTTTACATCTTTTTTTAAAAAAAATATCTAAACTATTTTATCTAAAAAATGGATAAATTGCAAAATGGTCCTATAGAGAAAAAGGTCTTTGCTAGTAGTCTCAAACTTATAGAACTGATCAAATATAGTATAATAAAAATTGTTTTTTTTAATAAAAACAATCCAAAACTTTTGTTTTAATCAAAAATTATCTCAAAACTCTATATTCAATTGAGACCATTTTTGTTAAAATTAATTTTTGTGAACATTTATTTGGGATTATTTTGATTAAAAATAATTTGTGGGTCTATATTTGATTAATCCTAAAAGTTTGGAATTAGTATTGAAAAACTTGATATCGACTATTTTTAAATTTACGCAAAAAAATTTGAAACTAAATTTTGGTTTTTTTAAAAAAAAAAAACCAAAATTTCACCCAATGTAGGGCTAAAAAGGAATTAATTTCACCCAGATATGAATGCAATGCGTACGAATCATATACTTGAATGTGCACACTAGATAGAAACACACTGCAAAGTTATTTGAGTACAAATCTGTATACAAAATTAATTGCGATCCATAGCATAAATCAGAAGCATTCAAATGAAAAGATGGTGACAGCTCTAATTACTCTCACTCTCTTCAATTCTGTCCTTATGGACAGCTCTTAGAACCAGATATGATTTCCTAGCCTCTGACTTCTAAGGGAGATAGACCGTCGATACAAATGGTTCTATTCCATCCATCACCATGATGTACATCTATATCATATCCAGAGTTTTTGGGGATTTTACCCAAAAAAAAATCGATACACCCCGACATTGTTCTTATGATAGCATAAAAAATTCTACTATATCCAACACAACAAAAAAAAAATCAAAAATCAAAAATCCATATTCAGTATTGTACTACTTGAGATCACTACTTCATTTATCCTCTTTAATCTCCTTAAACTCCAAGTCTTTGCCTATAACTTCGAGCCATGTCTTCTTTGATCGTCATATCACTCTCGTGAAATGATCAAAATCTATGGATTCCACTCGACGCACCGATGCATTGTTGGGCCTACGTTGTTGATGTCATATGAAATATTGACCTCCTCGGGTAAAATCCCCGCAAGCGCCGAACAAGTCATATACCGAACAAGATACACCGAACAGATAGCACCGAGCAGGGTTTTACCGAACATCTGCTAACCCTCCTCGGTTTTCTGGTCAAAGATTAGCGGAAAACTCGGGAGTAACTAACAAATTAACCGGCGTGAATGAACGTGTAGTAATGGGGCGCGGATATCTCGGACGCGTGAGGCTCCAGTTAAGCCACGATCATGTGACATCGTGTTTCGGATCTCCCGCGAGTCAATCACTAGGAACAGTCCTATAAATACCAACGGATGTCATCACAGAGAGGGTTGAATTTTTTTCTGGGCAAAAAGACTCCGAAGAGAGCAAACTTGAGTCTGTTCGGTCTTTTTTACAATTTCTCTAACAGTAGTTGTGTAAGTCATTGAGTGATTATTTTTGTGTCCAGATCATCTTGTAAATCATCAATATTTATAGTAAAGCTTTATACTGGACTAGGTCCCGTGGTTTTTCTCTCAATTTGAGGGTTTTCCACGTAAAATCTTGGTGTATTCCTTTTATTTTTCGTAAACATTTAATTCTACCAAACACGTAAAATAACGGATCACATCATTGGCGCCGTCTGTGGGAACAAAAAGAGCAAAGACGTTGAAGCAGAGATTTTTTCATCAAGAGTCCAAGGCGAAATGGTTAGAAGCAAAGGGCGAGGGCCAATGTCGGGGAGGGATAAACCAATGACCCCCCACGTTCATGCCCAGAACCAGAAGGGGCTGGGGAGGCTGGATCATCGCAGAATGTTTCACGAGTATTACCTACCCAAGGAATACCCATGGAACATTTAACTGAGGTGATTGCCAAAACCGTTGGAGAAGTTATGAAGCAATTCATGATCCCCCCCCCCCCTGTCAGGAAGAAAGTAAAGAAGAGGAAGAAGATTCAACTTCTATAAAGAAGTCGGAGGAGGAGGCGGAAGAATCGAAAGATTTTCTTAATCGTTCAAATGATGAAATAGATAGGGCTTTGCACCATCAAATGGAGGATCTAAAGGAGGAGCTACAAAGAATGCGCAATAAAATGGAAGGCCGTATTAACTCGGCAAGAAGAAGCACTCCATTCACTCCTCAGGTCATTGATGATCCTCTGCCTATTAATTTCAGAACTTTGAGTGTGGGGAATTATGATGGTAGCACAGATCCAGAAGAATATTTATCTCGATTTGAGAATGCCTCACTCCTTCATCAGCTGTCAGATGGGGTGAAATGTAGAGTGTTCTTGACTACTCTAGCCGGCGCTGCTCAGTCATGGTTCAATCAGTTACCATCAGGAATAGTGGATTCATTTCCCAAATTCAGCTCGTTGTTCCTTCATCAATTCGCGAGCAGTAGAAGTTGCAAGAGAACAGCCTTGAGCTTGTTCGGTCTCAGGCAGATGGATAAGGAAGTGCCCGAGGAGAAAGTTTTCATGAAGGAAGAATGGATGTAAGGCGAGGAGCTGACGATGACTTGAGAAACAGTGCTCCTTTCGCCCGGAATAATGTTAATCCCGGGAGAGGAGCACTTCAGCCAGTTCCTTGGGCAGTACGGGGGGAAAGAGTGGAGGCAGGAAATCAAGTTACCAGGGAAAGAACCATGAGCAATGTTCCTAACCGAGGGACTATACATATAATTTCGGGAGGAACATCATGTGGAGATTCTAACCGAGCAAGAAAAAGTTATGCTCGAAAACTCGAAGTGTTATCCATTAATCCAAGTCATACTCAGGAGAGTCCTTCTATAGCTTTCGGACCTGCTGATTTACAAGGGAGCTCGGAAAGTAAAAGTGTTCATGGATTCAATGCTGGTTGTACAACAGGTAAATGGGGTGTACAAGGTGAAAGAAGAAAAGCTGAAAAAATATGTGGAGAAGGCTCAATTATTAACGACTCAATTCCAGGAAGTAGAGTTAAAGCAAATACCACGAGAGGATAATGACCGAGCAGATTCACTTGCAAAGTTGGCCAGCTCCATCCATGAGTGGAAGAACAGGAAAGTGCTGGTACAAGATCTTTTGGTCTCACACATAGCAATCAACAGTATAATGAATTTGGAGCCTTGTATAATATCTGATTGGGGGGAGCATATCATTAAATTCTTGAAAAATAGGGTGTTGCCGTTAGATCCAAAGGAAGCTGCTCGGGTGAAGAGAATGGAGAGGCGTTTTGTGTTAGCAGAAGGTAAATTGTTCAAAAGGGGATTTTCAGTTTCCTTCTTGCAATGCACATCAACACAAGAAGGAGAACATTTACTAAAGGAGATTCACGAAGGCTGTTGTGGGATTCATTCGGGAAGTAATATGTTATATCAGAAAGCCCTTCGGGCAGGATATTATTGGCCCAGTATGAGAGAAAATGCCGAAGAATTGTTAAAAAATGTAACAATTGCCAGAAACATGCAAATTTATCTCACATACCCCCAGATGTCTTAAATAGCAGTATCACTTCCTGTCCCTTTGATCAATGGGGGATGGACATCGTCGGACCTTTTCCCCTTGCCACGGGGCAAAGAAAATTCCTCCTAGTAGCAGTTGAGTACTTTACGAAATGGGTGGAAGCCGAGCCTTTAGCAAAACTAACTGAGGAGGAAATCATCAAATTCTTATGGAGAAGCATAGTATGTCGGTTCGGAATACCGAGGATAATTATTTCGGATAATGGAAGGCAATTTCAGGGAAAGAAAATACAGGAGTGGTGCGAGGAGATGAAAATCAAGCAAATATTCACGTCAGTAGCCTATCCACAATCAAATGGGCAAGTCGAAGTTATTAACCGTATTCTATTACATGGGATTAAGACGAAGCTGGAAGGGGCCCGAGGGGAATGGGTAAATGAACTACCTGGAGTCTTGTGGGCTTATCGAACAACTCCTCGGGTATCTACAGGGGAAACTCCGTATAGTCTAGTATACGGTTCGGAGGCCCTCATTCCAACAGAAATTGGGATTTCTCTCCGCGTACAATGTTATGATCCAGAGCAGAACGAGGTTAAGAGAATGCAAGAGTTAGATGAGATTGATCAGCTAAGAGAACAAGCTGTAGCAAGAACAGAGCTATATAAAGTAAGGATTACCAACGCCTATAACCGAAGGGTTCGATCAAGAACATTTCAAGTTGGTGATTTAGTGTTACGAAGAACAAATCCTGCTGGTGAGGTGAAAAAGTTGGCACCCAAATGGGAAGGTCCTTACAAAATTAAGGAAGTAATCGGAAGAGGAGCATACAGACTGGAAGATCATGAAGGTCGGAAATTGGTAAGACCTTGGAACATTCATAACTTGAAGAAATATTTTGTGTAATCTTTCTTTTTTATTGTTTTATGAATTCAGCAGTAATAAAATGAAAGTATTTGATTCATCGAGTTTGTTCGAAATTCTAATGGTTTACTCGTGGGATCGGGATGTTTGGTCCATGTTTAAACATTACATTATCATCGGTTTACTCGTGGGATTGGGATGTTTGGTCCACGTTTAAACGTTAAATTATCATCGGTTTACTCGTGGGATCGGGATGTTTGGTCCACGTTTAAACGTTAAATTATAATCGGTTTACTCGTGGGATCGGGATGTTTGGTCCACGTTTAAACGTTAAATTATCATCGGTTTACTCGTGGGATCGGGATGTTTGGTCCACGTTTAAGCGTTAAAGTATCATCGGTTTACTCGTGGGATCGGGATGTTTGGTCCACGTTTTAAACCTAAAATTGCCTAAGTGTTTGTGCTCGGGGTAGCGAGCTGTTCGGAATTTTAGTTGTTTACTCGTGGGATCGGGATGTTTGGTCCACGTTTTAAACCTAAAATTGCCTATGTGTTTGTGCTCGGGGTAGCGAGCTGTTCGGAATTTTAGTTGTTTACTCGTGGGATCGGGATGTTTGGTCCACGTTTTAAACCTAAAAAAGCCTATGTGTTTGTGCTCGGGGTAGCGAGCTGTTCGGAATTTTAGTTGTTTGCTCGTGGGATCGGGATGTTTGGTCCACATTTTAAACCTAAAATTGCCTATGTGTTTGTGCTCGGGGTAGCGAGCTTGTTCAGAATTTTAGTTGTTGACTCGTGGGATCGGGATGTTTGGTCTACGTTTTAAACCTAAAATTGCCTAAGTGTTTGTGCTCGGGGTAGCGAGCTGTTCGGAATTTAGTTGTTTACTCGTGGGATCGGGATGTTTGGTCCCCGTTTTAAACCTAAAATTGCCTATGTGTTTGTGCTCGGGGTAGCGAGCTGTTCGGAATTTTAGTTGTTTGCTCGTGGGATCGGGATGTTTGGTCCACGTTTTAAACCTAAAATTGCCTATGTGTTTGTGCTCGGGGTAGCGAGCTTGTTCGGAATTTTAGTTGTTGACTCGTGGGACCGGGATGTTTGGTTCACGTTTAAACGTTAAATTATCATCGGTTTACTCGTGGGATCGGGATGTTTGGTCCACGTTTAAGCGTTAAAGTATGATCGGTTTACTCGTGGGATCGGGATGTTTGGTCCACGTTTTAAACCTAAAATTGCCTAAGTGTTTGTGCTCGGGGTAGCGAGCTGTTCGGAATTTTAGTTGTTTACTCGTGGGATCGGGATGTTTGGTCCACGTTTTAAACCTAAAATTGCCTAAGTGTTTGTGCTCGGGGTAGCGAGCTGTTCGGAATTTTAGTTGTTTAGTCGTGGGATCGGGATGTTTGGTCCACGTTTTAAACCTAAAATTGCCTACGTGTTTGTGCTAGGGGTAGCGAGCTGTTCGAAATTTTAGTTGTTTGCTCGTGGGATCGGGATGTTTGGTCCACGTTTTAAACCTAAAATTGCCTATGTGTTTGTGCTCGGGGTAGCGAGCTTGTTCGGAATTTTAGTTGTTGACTCGTGGGATCGGGATGTTTGGTCCACGTTTTAAACCTAAAATTGCCTAAGTGTTTGTGCTCGGGGTAGCGAGCTGTTCGGAATTTTAGTTGTTTACTCGTGGGATCGGGATGTTTGGTCCACGTTTTAAACCTAAAATTGCCTAAGTGTTTGTGCTCGGGGTAGCGAGCTGTTCGGAATTTTAGTTGTTTACTCGTGGGATCGGGATGTTTGGTCCACGTTTTAAACCTAAAATTGCCTATGTGTTTGTGCTCGGGGTAGCGAGCTGTTCGGAATTTTAGTTGTTTACTCGTGGGATCGGGATGTTTGGTCCACGTTTTAAACCTAAAATTGCCTATGTGTTTGTGCTCGGGGTAGCGAGCTTGTTCGGAATTTTAGTTGTTGACTCGTGGGATAGGGATGTTTGGTCCATGTTTAAACGTTAAATTATCATCGGTTTACTCGTGGGATCGGGATGTTTGGTCCACGTTTAAGCGTTAAAGTATCATCGGTTTACTCGTGGGATCGGGATGTTTGGTCCACGTTTTAAACCTAAAATTGCCTAAGTGTTTGTGCTCGGGGTAGCGAGCTGTTCGGAATTTTAGTTGTTTACTCGTGGGATCGGGATGTTTGGTCCACATTTTAAACCTAAAATTGCCTATGTGTTTGTGCTCGGGGTAGCGAGCTGTTCGGAATTTTAGTTGTTTGCTCGTGGGATCGGGATGTTTGGTCCACGTTTTAAACCTAAAATTGCCTATGTGTTTGTGCTCGGGGTAGCGAGCTTGTTCGGAATTTTAGTTGTTGACTCGTGGGATCAGGATGTTTGGTCCACGTTTTAAACCTAAAATTGCCTAAGTGTTTGTGCTCGGGGTAGCGAGCTGTTCGGAATTTTAGTTGTTTACTCGTGGGATCGGGATGTTTGGTCCACGTTTTAAACCTAAAATTGCCTATGTGTTTGTGCTCGGGGTAGCGAGCTGTTCGGAATTTTAGTTGTTTACTCGTTGGATCGGGATGTTTGGTCCACGTTTTAAACCTAAAATTGCCTATGTGTTTGTGCTCGGGGTAGCGAGCTGTTCGAAATTTTAGTTGTTTACTCGTGGGATCGGGATGTTTGGTCCACGTTTTAAACCTAAAATTGCCTATGTGTTTGTGCTCGAGGTAGCGAGCTTGTTCAGAATTTTAGTTGTTTCCTCGTGGGATCGGGATGTTTGGTCCACGCTTTAAACCTAAAATTGCCTAAGTATTTGTGCTCGGGGTAGCGAGCTTGTTCGGAATTTTAGTTGTTGACTCGTGGGATCGGGATGTTTGGTCCACGTTTTAAACCTAAAATTGCCTAAGTGTTTGTGCTCGGGGTAGCGAGCTGTTCGGAATTTTAGTTGTTGACTCGTGGGATCGGGATGTTTGGTCCACGTTTTAAACCTAAAATTGCCTATGTGTTTGTGTTCGGGGTAGCGAGCTTGTTCGGAATTTTAGTTGTTTACTCGTGGGATCGTGATGTTTGGTCCACGTTTTAAACCTAAAATTGCCTAAGTGTTTGCGCTCGGGGTAGCGAGTTTGTTCCAAGATACAAGCAAATGATTTCATTAATAAAAAAGAAAGAAATACAATAAAAGGTAAAAGCTCTACCCTACGGCTGAAATAGCTCCTCTGGGAGGCTCTCCAGAGCAGCATTGACGTCAAGGAAGTCCTTTGAAGCCTCTTCGGGAGGGTAGCCTTGAGATCTAAATTGGCCGACGCATGCTTCAAAACCATGATCAAAGAACTTGTAAGCACGGTCAGCCACCATGCTGCTATACTCTGGAGACTTCAAAAACTCAGCTTTCTTTGAGAGCCATAGTTCTTCCGCACGAGCAGCTGTGGAAGATTTCTCTTGAGCCAGCTGCTCGGAGACAGCTTGATGTTGCTCAGCCAGGGATTTATACTGCTCTGACATAGTAGAGTTAGCATCTTCCAGAGCAGCAAACTTTGTCCGCTCCTCTGCCAGGACCTGCTCCGCCTTGTCCCGAGCTGATACCAGGGCCGAGTGCCGCTCCTCCAAAAGGCTCACTGTTTTCTTCAACTCCTCACCCATACCCTCTAACTGCCGGATGCGCTTCTGATTTTGCCCATCAGCCAATCGAACTGAATGAAAGCGAGTGAGAAGTTCACCCGCCATCATGTGGGCCTGCATCAGATCATATATAAAGTTAAAATAACAAATGAAGGTATTGAAAAAAGACAAACGGAGCAAATTAATGGGTATAAACATTTACCTGAGTAAAGGAGGAGGAGAAATCATTCACCAAGTTGCTGAAAGCCAGCTCCCCGAGGTATTTTCGATCAGCAGGGTTGGGGGTATAGCACAACATGGAATTGGAGGCTTTGGGATCGGGTTTTTTCAGTAGCGGAACAGTGGGGGAGTAAGTCCACGAGGGGATATGGTATCTCGAGGAAGGATGGGAGACACCGAGAGCGGGTTGAGAGGAGGCTCGAGGTTCGGAAGGGATGAGGGAAGAAGAAGTTTTCTTAGTAGGAGGTGCTTGGGGCGAAGAACTTGGACCTTCGGGAGTAGTCTTTCTCTTGCGATGAAGAGCATGAGTCTTCTCAGGTGAAGCCTTCTCCTCAGAAGGAGTCAAAATCTCAATAGAAGGGGGAGGTGCAGGAGTAGCAGCAGCCTTAGAAGTTTGGCCTTTTTGGCTCTTCTCCCTTAGCTTCTCGGCTATCATTGCCTTCATCATTTTTGTTTCTGAAAAGAGCAGAGAAATATTAGTCCGAACATGATAAGTTAAAAGTAAAACGAAGAAGATTACTTGGAAAACACTCACCGAGGGGTATGTTCAAGGATACACCCTTGGGGCTCAATTGGAACAAGTATAGCAGTCCGTCGTCAATCAGCTCCATCAAATTAAAACACTGATCGCCAAGTGCACGACGAACCGACAAATACGGTTCCTCCTCAAGGTGACCCTTGATCGATTTCCCCCTCGGGAGATTTTCCCTCCACTCCATAGGGCAATCCCAAGGCTGGAGGGGACGAGCAAAGAAGTAAGAGTTTTTCCAATTTTTATATAGACGAGGGGTATTTTTTGAGGAAGCCAACCCCTGTCCTTGAGGAAAAGTAAAAAAGCCCGATCTCTTTCTTGTTCAGTTGGAAGAAACAATGAAAAAGCTCGGGAGTAGGGGTAAAACCCAGATAAGAAAGAACTATGAAGAAGCCTGCTAATAACCTATAGCTATTGGGAAATAATTGACTAAGGGAAACGCAGAAGTAGGAGGCCACTTCAATAAAGAAAGAAGGGACGGGAAAACGGAGCCCTCCTCGGAGTTGGTCTATATAGAAAGGAAAATACCCCTTAGGGGGTAAGTGGAGACGAGATCCAGAAGGGGGAGCAATAATAGAAGTCCCCTCAGAAATCCCCCATTTAGTTCGGATATTGATGAGTTGCTGAGGCAATTTAACCTCAGACTCGAAGATCTCGAACCAAGGAACCTTGGCTTTAACTAAATCTCGCTCCGTAGCACGTTTCTGCTCTTGTTTATGAGCAGCCGACGCAGCAGAAGAGCTTAGGGTTTTGTCACTATCAAAAGAGGAAGAGGCTTGAGGAGAGGGGCTAAGAGCATCTCCTTCGGTAAACCTATCTATAGCTTGCAATGAAGAATCGGCTGAGGAAGAAACCATACTTAGGTGATTAAAAAGAAGGGAACTGGTGAGACAAGTTGTTCGACCGTCTGGTGCTAGCTCGGAAGCAAAATGCGGTAAAGTAAAAACAAATGAAGAAAATGGAGGGGTGTTTATAGCGGGGACCATGTGAACAGTCGTTTAATCCTTACCGTCCAAAAATAAGGGAATGGACGGTTATAAAGGAGCCTCGGGAAACTAAACGTCGCGCGGCATTTGAAATATTTGGGCGGGAAAAAAGGGCGGCAAAATATCCCGAGCAGGTTAAATTTGGATTTTACCCGAAAGCAATAAAACAAGACTTCAAAAGTCTCGTCTTGCTTTACTTTAGGGGGGTGAGGTGATGTCATATGAAATATTGACCTCCTCGGGTAAAATCCCCGCAAGCGCCGAACAAGTCATATACCGAACAAGATACACCGAACATATAGCACCGAGCAGGGTTTACCGAACATCTGCTAACCCTCCTCGGTTTTCTGGTCAAAGATTAGCGGAAAACTCGGGAGTAACTAACAAATTAACCGGCGTGAATGAACGTGTAGTAATGGGGCGCGGATATCTCGGACGCGTGAGGCTCCAGTTAAGCTACGATCATGTGACATCGTGTTCCGGATCTCCCGCGAGTCAATCACTAGGAACAGTCCTATAAATACCCGCGGATGTCATCACAGAGAGGGTTGGATTTTTTCTGGGCAAAAAGACTCCGAAGAGAGCAAACTTGAGTCTGTTCGGTCTTTTTTACAATTTCTCTAACAGTAGTCGTGTAAGTCATTGAGTGATTATTTTTGTGTCCAGATCATCTTGTAAATCATCAATATTTATAGTGAAGCTTTATACTGGACTAGGTCCCGTGGTTTTTCTCTCAATTTGAGGGTTTTCCACGTAAAAATCTTGGTGTATTCCTTTTATTTTTCGTAAACATTTAATTCTACCAAACACGTAAAATAACGGATCACATCAGTTGTACTTGACCAAATCAACGTAAGCGATATCTTGCATCTTCTCTTCTATACAAACTATACATACTTCAGCTCGAATATCTCCGTTCCTTATTTTATCTCTTTTGATTTTACCACACATCCAACGAACCATACATAATCTGTCACACTCATCTTTTGGATGCGATTCCTTTTTGGTGCCCATCATTCCGTCCTATGTAGCATTACAGGTCTATTGGTGGTTCAATAAAACATCATCTTCGATTTCAGCGGGATATTACGATCGCATAGAAGTGTTACTCCACCAAATGATGTGAAAAAGCACCAAGTCTTTAAATTTTTTTATTCTAAATATTATTTATCTCGTTTAATTTATAATTACTAAATTATTATCTACTATTTAAATAATTTAGCAAAAAACAATGAAGGACTGACTAACAGTCAATCGAATAACGATTTCCGACTCTCCGCCACTGTAAAACTACGGTGTTC
The DNA here is from genome assembly GCA_907163345.1 of Haberlea rhodopensis. Lineage (NCBI taxonomy): Eukaryota > Viridiplantae > Streptophyta > Magnoliopsida > Lamiales > Gesneriaceae > Haberlea > Haberlea rhodopensis. Next base: position 3,781,342 of record CAJQUN010000005.1, on the reverse strand, counting down.
TATCTCATTTTTTTTTATAAACATTTTCAAGTCATCCAAAATAATTTTTAGAGAACTCAAGAGGTGTTTAAGCATTATAATTATTTTTACGATATATTTTTCAAATTTGTGTTGAACAATTTTACATTGATTACTCATAACCAATAATAATTCAATGCGTTAAGAAAACAAAATTACCATAATATGAGTAAATCTGAAGTAAATCCATCTAACCTAAGTGGTTTATATAATTAGAAAAAACAAAATTTATAAATATTATTTTTAAAACAATTTAAAAGTTGAGAGCTTATCCTTACATCAATATATTTTATAAAACTTTCTTTTGAAAAATTTAAGGCAGCCTTTGGTAGTGTTGTAAGTGATTAGGGACAATTGAGAACAATAACAATATTTTTTTCCTAGAGATTATGCTAATTAACTATGAATGAATATTCTAATAAATTTTGGGAAATAAATAATAATTTAGAATACTCGGTAATTACAATCCAAATGATGCTCTTTTTGGTATTTGTGGTCAGAATCTTTTGTTATCTGAGAATCAATCATTACAAAATCTCGATGAATTTCATCATTCTGGACAACCGTTTGGTCAAAATTACAGTTTGACCACTCATTTTTTTCAGAGCCGACTGGAATCTTTTTGGGTTTTTTTAATGGTATCAGGACTATACTTCTATGCATCGAACATGAGATGCTATATTTTCTAGGTGTTAATGTGCCAGAATGTTATACCATTAAAAGATAGATGATCGCATATTCGTTCACGAGTGCACATAAGAACTTGCTGGACAAACATAGCCCCAACAATATCTAGAAAGTATGACCACTCAATTTTTTTCAGTTGTGTTTTTGGTATCGGGACTATTCTTCTATGCATCGTGTGGACATGAGAGGCTGCATTCTATAGGTGCCAATGTGCCAGACTGTTATACCAATAAAAGATAGATGATAACATCTTCGTCCACGAGTGCACAGAAGGACTTGCTGGGCAAACACAGCCCCAACAATCCCTAGAAAGTGCTTTCTAGGCAACTCGAACCCATGACCTTGCTCTGATACTAATTGAAGGATCAACGCTTATCACTATGATAAAAGTTATAGCTTGTAGTAGATGTACAATTTTATTTTTTTATAATAGCAGTGCAAAACCCCATACTAAGTTACATGTGGACATAAGATGATGTACTCTATAGTTGTCAATGAGCCATACTATTAAACCAATAGACTACAGATGACCATGCATTTGTCTGTAAATGCACAGAATGACTTACTGGACAAACATATCTAAAAAAAATAAAAAAGACAGAATTTTTTTAAAATATATTGTATGTTGAGCCATAAACACATTGCTGAGTTTAATGCTTAATTAATCTCCAAATTATTTATGGGTTTTGATGATCAACAAAACTTGCATTTATTGTGCTAATGTGTCTACTTAGTGTACATGGTTAGAATGATAAATTGGTTCTAAAGACCAATGGAAGAGGGCCCAAATATATTGAGATTTGCGTATTCTTAAGACAAGCGATAATTTTTATCAAGAAAGATATTGATCTTGGATAAGAAGGAATGACATCTATAAACAATCAAAATAAGTGTTCAACTTGTGTGGAATGCTGTTGAAACAATATTTTATGATGGGACGAAGACCCACGAACCAATGGTCCGTTGGTGGGCAAATTCGTATAGAAGCCCATTTGAGCACATCGTGGTATTTTGATTATATCTTATGGCTCGATGATCCGAATGATGTGATTCCAAAAAGGTTGGAAAGCCAACTCAAAATTATATATTTCATATTCAAACATCTCAGTCCAATTTGAATTGCATCATGGAGCAAAATGGCATCATAGCAAATGCAAATTGCATTTAGCTTGAAGCCAGGTTGGAGCGGCTGTAGCATTTTGGGCATAACTTCTTCATACCTTAATGGAATTCGATGATTTTAGTGTCCACGCGTAGCCAAGAGGGAGGAATACAACTTCGATGTTTACCACTTTTCCCAGAAACGAGCTTAAGATGGTCGAAACATGCGAAGTATGAGATTGTTGAAATCTGAGCAGATAGTTTTAGGCATTCCGAGTCATAGTATCAGGCGATCCGAGCCATGCGTGCCAACGCCGCACACCATCGACTGAAGCAATGTCATGGTGAACGCGCTAGGTGCCTGAACGCCCCAGGCGATCCAAAAAATAGTCTCATGCGATCCAAGATAGTTCCAGCGATCTACTGTTAGCCTGAGGCGATTCATTTTTACTGTTCACTTTTTGACACAACCTTAGATTTTTGGCTAGATCGTCTGAGGCGATCTATTGTTCACCTAGGAGATTTATGCTCAGGTTTGAATTTTTTGACCGTTGGGCTGAGGCGATCCAATTTAGTTTCAGACGATGCATGATCTTTTTTGGCCTTAATTGTTGCTAACGGCTAGTATGACGCAAGTTGAAAATTGTATAAGTCATCAACAAGTGAAGTTGGTGCATGCTTGTGGCTATCCTTAGAGCCTTAAGGCCAAGAAGAATCGTGAAGAGTGTGGGATTCAGGAAGAGTTTGTTTGTGGCTATCATTGGAGCCCTTAATGCCAAGAAGACTCGTGAAGAGTGTATGACTCGGGAAGAGTTTGTTTGTGGGTAACTTGGAGCCCTCAAGGCCAATATCGAATTGTTCTAGTGGAATCTCGATTGGATGTTTTCTAATCGGGAAGAGAAGACGTAGGCGATTCGCCGAACTTCTATAACAAATACTTATGTTGTTTATTGCTTTATTTACTTTATGCATCTAAATTATTCGATCATGGGTTAACGCGAGGTCCAACAGCCTAACTGATTTGGGCCATGAGGTCCACATGTTGAGATGTGGACCCCATGTTCCAAATGCAATTGTGTTCATACAGTGGATTAATAACTCAAATTTAAGAATGCATTGAGTCTCATATAAAAAAAAAGAGAGACATTGATCAAATATTTGTGATAATGTCCCGTGGAGTAGCCCATATTAATTCGGTTCAATGAACTTGGAGTGAGTAGGGTCGAATTTCCCTAATTTCACTACGAAAAAATATCACGCTCAATTGGTTGAAAGGAAAAGCTTACCTTGACATTTTATTTTCTTACAGCTAGCAAAAGTGAAGAGGTAACCGTTAGTAACGTTCCCAATAATCTGAGTGAGAGAGAGAGAGAGAGAGAGAGAGAAGGGGTAACACAGCAACTATATGAAGAAAAAGAAAAAGAAAAAGAAAAAAACCACAGGTAACAAGCAACTATATGAAGAAAAAGAAAAAGAAAAAACCCACAAAAACCATTTTCCCTCTTTTATTTCTCTCTTCATAGGATTCTCAGAAAACCAGCTTTCTCCTTGTGCTTCTGTATGATGCCAATGCAGCAAGATCTTGGATCATCCCATTGACCAAATCTTTGAATATCAGCCGTTCGATCTCCAAGACCGCTTCTGACATCTCCATAGGATGATCTCCTCCCCATCCGGTTAGCTCGTCCCCTGCCAAGTCCTTCCTCAGCACACCACAAATGACCTCAAACAAATCTTCAGCAGCATTACGGTTGTGAATTCTTTGAAATTCGGACCAAACCTCATCGAGGGTTGGTGTTGTTGCGTCATAATTTGTCCAAGAAACAGTCTTCCATGGAGGCAGTCGTCTGTTTCTTTCAATAATTTCGTTGATAGTATCAAAGACTAGCTTTCGCTGGAGCCTGGAGGAATTGGATGTGTCCTTTCCTTTGAGATATTGCTGCTTTTCTAGTAACAGAAAGATGTCCGAGTCTTCTGAGAGAGAATCCGATGCCCTTAAGATATCTGAAATGTACACAAAATCGCAGTTGTCCCGTGTTTCTTCTTGGCACTTTGATTGAGCTGGTGATGCCACTGGGCTCCATATTTCTTCCTCCAATTCGCCCGATTCATCTATGAGCATAGATTTAACAACAATCAAAACATGATAAACCATGTACACACCACCCTCAGCATGAGAGGACCACCTGAAGAAGAGAGCGTGGTCACCAGTGTCCCTCCATTCATGAAGAATTGGGCTATATTATATTTATTGAGATCAGATTTGGTTCAGCAATCAAGAAACAATATCCGAAAGAGTTATTATAAAGTTTCTAGGACGGAAATATTTCAATTATTCAGACCAGCATTTAGAAGTTGAGCCAGAAAATTTGATAGAAGTGTGGCTAACAAGTAGAGCACTATATCACATAATTGCAGTACATTAACCAAGTTCTTGGATTCTTGCACAATCCTATGCCATAATATTCGAATACTAGACCTTTAGGATGCCACTGACTGGAGCTTAAACGTTCACTAATTTCTTCTCAATTCAAGAACCAAGAAAGTGAAAGAAAACTATATCTTTCAGTGTTTGGACCTTATATTGCCATCGGCCAAAAAAGCATAAAAGCCAAATATTACAAACATAAAAATTAGTCAAGAACAATGTTTTAAAAAGCAAGATTAAGTGTTACAAAAATACCATTACTCAAGAACTCTCCCTTTCCTCATTAAAATCGATTTAGTTAGCGAAATATATATACATCTATCTATACATACTATAAAAATACGCAAGAGCGTCATATAGATTCTTTAATCATATAACAAATTAACTTTACCGAAACTCCTTTTCTTTTTTTAAAAATATACGATCTTGATGAATTAGTGCTTCAATTTGATATTGTATATAATTATTCGAATTTGCTAAAAATAATCCCATTTGAAATTTTTTTCCCAAATATTGATTAGATTAACAACATAGATAACAAATACTAAGAGGCAAAACCCGGAGCACGAAACTCCAGCGATGTGCGGGATCCGGTAGTGGTTGGGCTCATTAGGCCTAATATACGTAGCCTCAAACCCTTGACCTCTAGATCACCAAAATTAAACAAATACTAAGTACCAAATAAATGTATGAAAGAAATATCATGAGGGCTTGTGATAAATATAATACAAAATTAAGAGGATGAATAAAAATTTAACCTTCGAAATCAAGATTACGTCTGGTTTTAACAGGTGAAGGGGTGAATGTTTCGTCCTTGTAGAAAGAGGAGTCGAGAACGGACACGGGACTCGGCTGTGTATCACTTCCATTCATCTCTGCTATGCTCTGAAGCAGCTTTTCGCATCTCTCCAATAAATTCCTTCCCTCTTTGTATTCCACAGTTTTCCACCTCTGTATTAAAACAACCACTTATGCACATATATTGTTCAATTATTACAGGTAATTAACTCGAGTTAGCATTAATTAATGATTTTTTTCTGGGACATTACCTCGGTATCAGTTGATGTAGTGATGCTGCTTCCAGACATGGATGAAGATTCACCTTCGTCAGCAGTAACGGTCGTGATCTTCTCTTTCTTATTGATCTTGGCCGTCGGATCTGGGCTGGCTCTTCTGGAGTTGAGCTTCGGGGAGTTAATGGGAGAGTCCCTCCTGATGTCCGCTGAATTCTTCAGTTTCCTCTGGATTTCAACGCTCAACGGTTTCGGTTTGACTATGGAGTTTGACCGCTGGGATCCCGCATTGCATTCATTTCGAGTCGTCGGACTCGGACTTTCACCGGCACGAGTCGGACTCCGCAAACTGCGTTCCCGGCGAGGGCTCGCCGACTGGGAATTTTCACCGGAGACACTGTGATTACGGTGAATGATACGGGCTTGACTTCTACCGTTTGGCCGTACATAATCACTAAAGTTTCTCCTGTTAATAGGCAATGAATTTGAACTCGACAGTCTCGAAGGTTGCATTACCACGATTGGTGACTCGTCATAAACAAAGATCCTGTGGCTAACTTGATTTCGATTCTTTGAGTGAAGAAGCCCTTTCAGTTGCAAAGCTTCCAGGATCTGTTTCAAGGTCTCTAAATCTTTCGACTGCTCGTCGATGACCCTCACCTTGAATCTCTTCTCAATCTCGCCGTGGACTGACACAGTCTGTTTAGGTTCCGGGAAAATATCCCCTGAATCAAAGAAGTTTTTGCGGTGTTGTGGAGCTTTCCGTGGAGATGGAGAATTGAAGTTGGCCCTATTTGATGCTTTAGACAACTCATCCTTGCCAGCATTCTTTAATAAATGGTCCTTTGGATCTGCGTAATGGGCAGCCTTTGACGAATTCTCTTTCATCCCATTGTGGAAAAGGGGTTGTAAATTACTGCCATCTGTGATGAATCGAGAGTGAAACAGATCTCTGGAGGCTCTCGATTCGGAGGCGGATCTCCTAAGCTCAGGCTTCTTCTCGGTTTCGAAGTTGGATGAATTTGGCAATAGCTCCAGACCCATGAGCCTCGCTATAACACTGGGAGACCGGTCCTGGCACCCATCGGATGTATTACTTCCTATACTATCGCATCGACTCGCCGTCGAAAGAATTGAGGCGGTTGTTCGGATCTTTTTGGGATGAAGGCCTCCCTTTGCATCCGTTGTAGCTCTACTATCGAGCGACAGCCTCGGGGATTCTCTGTTAAACGTCCACGTGGACTTGTTGCCTTCTTTCAAATTGAATATAGGAAGAGGAAGAAGAAGAGGTGATTTAGGGGGCAACTCAGCCACCACCTGCTCCGCTGGTTCTGGACTTGGCGTGGCCACAAACTGTGACAACTTTCCCATTCCAAATTCCCTAGATATCTCCGGTGACATCTCCAGATCCGAAATCGTATCAGCAGCCTATAAATGACGGAAGATTACTATAAATACAACGAAACTTCACTAAAGACAGAAATTTGACAGAAAACAAGATAATCATACCGGAGAACAAGGGAGACGCTTGGTGGAAGAGAGGCGGTGCCGATCAAAAAGATGGAAGAAGCTAGCCATGCAGCCCATTTGCTTCTGCATCTGTTTCTCCACATTCTGCTCATTCCCGGAGCCCATAATCATTTCCAGATGAATTACGTCACCTCCCGCCGACCCTTGATTCTCCCAACAACACCCAACTCTCGCACACTCTCTTTATTCAGTGAAATTAACGTCACATTTGGATTCAGATTCAGTCCCTTCTCCAAATTTTTGCTTCTCTTTCTTCTACTTTTGATCTTTTTTTTTTTTTTAATCTGTTGAGAACTAACTCCCGCTTTCTGCTCTTTTAAAGGTGGGACTGAATAATGGTGGGAGGAGAGGCCCTAGGTTTGCTATTGTCACCCGCAGGTTAACTGTTTTGAAATGACATTTGTACCCTTACAAAGGAAATATTAGTCCATGAAATATACAAATGAATGGTAACATGAAATATTCCACATAGCAAGGATTTCTAGGCGTCTAAGATGTATGGACACTGATATGATGACAATGACACAACAAGATACGACACGGACGGCGACATGGATTCTTAAAATTTTCAGGATATGACAAGGCTGGAACGTGCCTGTATATTTTTATATTTATATATTATTATGCATGTATTATATTACAAATACTAAAATTCATATTTTTTAAATTAAAAAACCATGTAAAATAAACAAAAATATTCTTACAAAATTTCAGAAGCATATAAATAAATATATGTCACTGGAATCATCATAGTATCACTCGTACTAACACCAAATACATATTACTTTAATTAATATAAAGTTTAAAAAACATGTCAAAAAAATAACACAAAAAACATTCTTATCAAATTCAAAAATAATATATATAAATGTTTGTCACTGAAATCATCATAGTATCAAATTTTACTAACAACAAATGTATATTACTTCAATTAACATAAAGTTTAAATAACACATCTAAATTTCATTTTAGCCAAAAACTTTTTAAATTGTACAATTAACACCCAAAATTGTCATTTTTGTGTCGGGCACTCCAATCGTTCATGTCGATACAGGTTTCTGATTTTGGAGGAGTGTCCGATACAGGTGTCCGATTTTGGAGGGAGTGTCCGACACGGGTGTCAGAATTTATTTTTTTAATAAAATTAAGGACACGCCACATGTCCGAAGAGTGTCCGAGAAGTATCCGACACTGCACCGATTGATTTTTAGGAGTGTCTGTGCATCATAGTTTGTCGTAGTAACAAGGAGAGGCCCCAAGATCTCATGTTTTAAGGGAAGACTTGAGTTCAAATTACATGAATATGGGTTATGTCTATATTTATTATAGGTAGATGAATTTTGTTATACTTTGTGCTTTGATAATATTAGTTGTAGCTGGTTGTACTATAGTGTTGATTTGTACTATTAATGTAATGATATTTATAATTATCCATGTACTTATAATTGTAATTATTCAAAAAAAAATTATTCCACATAAATAACAGTGATTTTAGACCGCATCAACCAAACCCTTTGAAGGTTTGATATAGACTAAATAAAGTGTTGGCTCTACTTAATATTGTGGGGGGTTTGTACTGGGTTCGGATCCTGTTGATCCACTCCCTTAGAAATCTGTCATTCGTGCACATCTCTCGATTTACCTGGTAGAGGTCCTGAGGAGTCGGGGTCATTATTCAAAGATTAGTCAGACATAAGCCTAAATAACTAGTTAAACCAAAAAAAATAAAGCATTGGCACCTTGAGGTTACCGTTTGTGGGCACTACACTGGGAAATTCCCGAAAAGTAGTCTAAACTCTTAATTTTTTAATTAATCGTCTTTAATTAAGTATCACCAATACTGATATCACCTAAATTTGCGATGACTTGCTGATATCAATAGAGAGGGGGTTCACCTCTCTTTCTCCTCCAACACTCAATATAACATCCGGGATATTAGTAAATATCTTCTGCAATGACCTGAAAATACGAAGCAAATGTGAGAAGGGGCCGGAAGTTGTTCCGACGGGTCCCCTCCGACGCTCAAGTCAGGCGAGAGAATATGAAGAGAATATATGCTGTAAGTGAAAGCAATTATAACATTAGTCCTTAATCAATACTCCAAACCTGGTATTTATAGGCGGAGACCTAAGAGTAGTATTGCAACAAGGACTCTTTCCATGTTTATCCAAATCTTACCCAGATATGTCAAGATCCTGATAACACAATCAAATCCCTGATATTGCTCCGCATATCTAGGACTAGATATCTTGGGGAACTGGTTTCCTTGCTGAGAGCCGGTAGCGACAAGGGAAATGAGGAGAGCTCGGCCTATCAGCTCGGGCTCTCAAAAGAGGTCTCACGTCGAGGTAGTGGAGGGAAACAGGTAAGGCGAAACAGGTCGGCCAAACAGGTCGGGCCTCGCAAAAGAGCTCGGATGGGTAGGCGAGGTCACGCCGAAGAAAGACGAGTAACATGCCTTGGAGCCAGGTCGTCTCGTCAGGTGGTATCTTCTAGCGGGTATCAAATACAAAACAATAAATATATAATCAATGATGTACGAATTACGGTCATCTATATCATATGATATGGATATGTGCTACAATTTTTTTTATATGTTATGAGCACGTGTATATATATATATATATATATATATATATATATATATATATATATATATATATATATATATATATATATATATATATACTAGTTGACATATAAGACATTTGGAATCATATTCCCATGAACGAGACATCACGATGAGCTTCAAAAAAATCGCTTACATCTCGACTCAAACTTTGTTTGGATCGAGCTCAAGCATATTTGATTTAAACTCGAGTGGACGACGAGTATCTGGAGTGCTGTATATAAGAGTTGAGTTGCTTTCAGCTTTTCGAAAAATTATGAACTTTTCATACTTGACAAACTCGATACAAGTAATTGTAGGTTGGGTTTGAGTACACCACTCTACATGTAACTCGACTCAGATTTGTATTCCGCCCGGAATAATCTTCTACAAGCTGGCAATAATATTGAAATCTGGATATCGTGGCGAGATATATATATAAGAACCTGGGGCACTGGAAGCTGTGTGACATATCCAAGAATTCCTCTACACGTGAACATGAATAATGCCGATAACGTAGCTCTTGGTCTCCCTTCAATTACAAAGGTCCCTATAATGTAGGCAGTCTGCATTCCCACAAACACCTAAACCACAAATCCATTTCAAAAAGAATAAAGATTCGAAATTTGAAAACTCACACAAAACAATTTCAATTTTATATCATTATAAAATAATAAAAATGAGACATCTCCACTCAAAACATATTATTATAAAAGAATAAGTCGAATGAAGCTTGCGTATGACAAGTGACAACATCAAAATTCTAATCTTGATCAGGAGATTTAAAGTCAAAATGCGCGATTCACATACAGTATTAAGCCCAGCCAGAATCGTATTAAGATCGGGCTTGGTGGCGAGACACCGGTGGAGGGATGCGGTGGCGATAAAGCCCAGATCAAAAGGCGGAGCAGTCGGCGGAATCATGTTAAGAGTGTACTCAACTACCATGAAAAACAACACGCAGGCAGCAAAGACGCACGGCACGGGGTGGTACCGTGCCGTGCCGCACACGTCCTCCGCCGTCCATTTCAAGAAATATATATATATATATATATATATATATATATATATATATATATATATATATAAGATTAACGAGAATAATATGACCGAAAGCAGCTCTTGAAGATCTTGAAGATAGGGACGGGGTGCGCCAGACCTTAAAAAAATAAGTTTTTTCTGAAATTTTTTTATCCTTATTTTTAAATTTTTTTTTTTGCACCCTCAAATTTTTTTAGCAATTAAGTATTATAAAAAAATTAGTCCCCTCAAGAATTTTTTTTGGGTCCGCCCCTACTTGAAGAAGACTAACGCATGTGTACGAGGTTCACTTGATTCTTTCTATAGTTCATATAGTTTAATTGTTATTATTGTATCTATAATATAAAAACCATATTATTAAGATGAACATATCATAGTAACTTTGATAAATATCAAATATACTCATATTTTATTTAATGTTAGGTATTAAACTATATTACGAAATTATCTCAATATTATCCAAATTTCAAGAACTATATCACCTCGCATCCAAAAGTTATCATAAACACTATAATTTTTTATTAAAAATATTTTCTATATAGTTCTTATTTTAATATAACTCTAAATTTTGTACACAAAAACTATATGTACGTATTGCTTGCCAAGAGATGTTAGCACACTATGTTAAGGATCAATCTCTTGGTGGTCATTTTAGGTAAATTGACAAAAATATCCCTTATTCGATTCTCTTCGTGGTCATTTTAGGTAAACAAGCAAAAATATCCCATTATGAGTAATGTGGATCAAAATATAATATTTAGGCTGTTTCACTTTTAATAAAATCTCATGGAAGACTATTTGCAAATCAGTCACGTGGTGATGGATTCGAAGGGTAGGTAGAATAATCAATCTTTAGCAGCATTCTTCAAAGAGAATGGAAAGGCTCGCAGTTTAATTTGCTCATCCGTTACGCCATTCGGCTTCATAGTAGTGCACACCACGTGAAATTTCATCAAATGCTTGTGAGGGTTTCACCTGAATAAATGAATTAATCCAGATTTACGTTCGAAATTTACATTATTTGCAATCGCATGGAAAGTGATGCAGAGATGTTGTTGATCCAAGTTAGGATTCGCCAACTGTCTCAAGCTTTGATTCGCAGCTTCATGTTCCTCTCTTCTTCTTCTTCTTCTTCTTCTTCTTCTTCTTCTTCAATTCGCCTAGCGTCTCTTCTCCTCCGATGTAGTATCCTCTCAATCTCATAGTCATATTGAAAATTTTCTTCGTGATCAGACTATTCACATGTACTCATTAACACTCGTTAACAAACCAAAGTAGTAGTGCGGGATAATAAAAAAATTTAACACAAAAAATAACAATGCCTTCCTTGGCAACGATGCTCGTACGCCCAAATTAGCCCTCTCAAGTTAATAGCAATAAGTAATGTATTAGCGTGAGTAGAGATCGACTCCACGAGGAATGATGTATTTTTGTGTTCATTAAGCAAGCGAATAGTAAAAGGGGGGTTTTGGATTGATTAACTACTATTATGAAAAATCTATGAATTAAACTAATTAACAAAATTAAACTAAAGTGATTAAAATTTGGTTTTCAGTCGACTTTACCTTGGATTTTTGCATTCAATCATTGATTATCACAAAAGATGTGATTTTTACTTGAATATTCATCATTAGAAATTCAACTCCTATCTTACCTTATGCCTAGTTAAAATAACCCAAGCGTTCTAAGTTAACCCGTATCGTTATATCGATCAAAACAACAACAGTTAAGATTAATATTAACAATAGCTTTCAAATCTACAAGAATGATGAAACTTAAACAACATAATCCAAGCGTCTATGTTTAATCTAGTCAAGGGTTTTTCCTAAGAATTTAACAACACCACAACAGGTAATTATCAATCTTAGTTGCTTCAAAGGCCAAACAATAGATTGCATGTAAAAATCATTAGATGGCCGATCTTAGAATCAAAACATAACAATCATGGCAATAATCATAGAAAAACACATGATACTCAATAAAAATCAATAAAAGAATATCAATCTCATGAAAAACATAAAATCCAAGGTATTGTCTTTCTTCAACCAAGAATCAAAAGTGTTTAGCCACTCATGACTAAATTAAAAACAACAAAACTTAATCTAGAAAGCATTAAAATAAAAGGAAAAGAAAGAATTACTAAAGAGAAGCACGATTCCGGAACGTCAATTCCGTCTTCGTTCTTCATTCTTCAAATTGTTCTACAAAAAGTTGAGAGAAAATCTATTCTAAAATCTATAATATGATGGAAAAATCTCTAAATAATGAAGAATGGTATGATTTAAGGTCCCCCCCAATTCGTGCATATAGGGTAGGAATCTGATATAATAGGTAAAAATCTATACAAAGATGAAAAAATCGAGTTTCCTTAAAAATCAGGATTCTGCTGGCGATCGACGGCCAGCTTTTATTTTTCAAGCAGAAAATTTCGGCGATCGATCCGTAAAATGTGCCGATCGATCGCCGAGTCTTTAATTTTGTTGGCTCGATTTCTTGGTTTGGTGACTGATTGAGGCTTCCGTTGTCACTTTTATGTATTTTTCTTGGTCTTCTTTGATCCCTTGTCAACTCCAATGCATTTCTGGATCCTTATTCGTTTTTATTACTTCGATTTCTTAGATTTCACATACATTTACACAAATATACGATTAGGTAGCATACCAAATCGTAAATAATTAAGCGCAATAGATGTGTCTATTTCTAGTCACATCACCTACTTAATCTAAAACCCTTTGATTCCAATGTCCCTCTCCATAACTCCAATTTGGCATTGACTCATCGATTAACACAAATCGTCAGCAAAAAGTATGTTCTAAGGTAATTCAGTATGTATGTTTTTTGTTATGTCATCCATCACTAGGGCGAACATGAAAGGACTCAATGCAGACCCTTGATGCAATCCAATAGTGATCGAGAACTCACTTGTTACCCCACTGCACGTTCTCACATTGGATGCTACTACGTCGTACATGTCCTTGATTATATTGACATACTTGATGTGAACTTTTTTCTCCATCAAAGCCCACCATAATATCTCCCTTGGTACTTTATTGTAGGTCTTCTCCAAGTCTATAAAGATCATAGGCAGATCTTTACTCCTCTCACGATGCTCAACAAGTTGACGAAGTAAATGGATAGCTTTAGTGATTGTCCGTCCTGGCATGAACCCAAATTGGTTCTCCGATATCTTAACCTCCCTCCTTAAAAGACATTCAATTATTCTCTCCCAAAGCTTCATTGTGTGACAGATGAGTTTTATACCACGATAGTTGGTGCAACTCTGAATGCCATTCTTGTTCTTATAGATAGGGATACGAGTTACATGAAAAATCAAAGAAATCCTAAGGCTTTTCTAGCACTAGAATCATGAATGCATTTCGAAATCCGAGAAATTTTATTTTACCTTAAAAAATTTTGCAAACTTAAATTTTAAATTTCTATTTCCTTTATGAAATTATTTAAGAGACAATAAACTTAAATTCTACACACTTATGGGGTGTATTGATTGATGACTTTTAATGATTTTTGTGAAGTTTAAAAGTCTAAAGGTATCCAATCTAGACTTTTATATACTCCATAAAAGTATAGTGGTATTCAATCTAGATTTTTATGTTCTCTAAAAAAGTTTAATGGTATCCAAAATAGACGTTTATAGAGTTTTAAAAGTTTGGTTGTATTCAAACTTGACATTTATTAACTCTATAAAAAGTCTAAATGTATTCAAATTTAAATAGACTTTAATGACTTTTGTGGAAGTCTTTAAGTACAAAAATTGAAGCATTATTTACAAGCATGAAAAAATCCAAAATTCTCCATTACTCGTCCCATGGATTTGGCTTGACTTTTTTGTTTTTTCCCGAAATGGTATGCCTAAACTCATCACCTTCCTCTCTTGTCTTTCGAAGCAAGTGACGGAGTCGAACGATCTCAACCGTTCACTCCGAGCTCAGAAAATATCGGTGTTCCATGACCTCACAAGGCCAACATATAAATTCAAAGCTATCTTTAAAGAATCTTCAAGTATGCCAATTGTAGCCCTTCATGCTACGTTGTTTCCTATGTTTATCTTGATCGGTTCACTCAAGGACAACAGACATTGAAGATCAATTCTTTTAACGTTCACATGTTCCGTTTTTCACACATATTATTCCTACCTCCAAAAAGAAATGATGCTTCATCCATACATCACTGCAAAAATTTTCAAACTTTATTTGAGTTTCAGATATGAAGATGAATCATCACATCAACAACATCAGCATCTTGTTGTTTAAGCTCGTTGCATTTTTTTTAACCATTGAAGAATTATGATTTTAATTAATTTGTAAGACTTTTTTTGGAGGAATCGGAAAATTATTCGGTTTTTCTATAAAATCTTGTTTTTCTTTAGCGTGAATGTTGGGGGGAATATATTTATGTAATTCGGAAGTAGGGTGTTGGTTAATTCTTTTTTTTTTTAAAGAAGAAGAGATTCTTCTTGGTTTCTTCCGATTGAGTCTCCAACAAACACTACACGTTTGTTTCGCAGTTTCTCTAGCATTATTCGAATATCGGCAAGTCGGAATTTTTAGGATGCAACCTCCATTTTGTGTAGAAAAAAAGATATATTATTATGTATTTAAAAAAATATTAATTAACCGAATATATATGTTGAATTGACTTGAATAATTGAAATTTTGTATATTGAATAATGATTTATTCATCGTATGAAAATGTCTACAAGAGTCCATGAAAAGTTTTTTTTATAACTCTGTGTAATTCAATAAAAGTTAATAGAAATCTATGAAAAAAGCTACAAGAGTCTATGAAAACTTTTCATAACTATGTGAAATTCTATAAAAGTCAATAGAAATCTATCAACTCCACAAAAGTCTATCATTTAAAGAGTAATTAAAAGTTAATAAAAATCTAGAATGAATCATAATTGACAATTTTATCAATCTTATAGTCCTCCTCAAATTGTCATTTTCATCAAAAGGCTATTTAATATTTTCGATGGATGCCATCAACAGAGTGAAATTACCATAAATAGTAATCGACACAAAAAACTCTATGAAGATGGGATACCCATAATAATAGTTTAGAATTAACAGTGAAGATTTGTGGAACGACTATTGTCACAAGCAAAATTGGAATGAGTAATAAAGATTTGGGAGACCTGGATTTGCGAACAATAACTGCAATACATATATGTCTAGCCAAAAATGTTCTTACAAATGTGCATGAAATATTTACGACAAAGGAACTTTGGGAAAAGCTCTAAGAGTTATATCCAAAGGGCATGTTAAATCGTGTGTATTTGAAAAATTAGATTCACACATTGCGAATGAACAAATGTACTACTATTACATATCATTTAAGTGTTCTCAATGGTATTGTTTCAGAGCTTGAATCTATTAGAGTTGTACTTGATGATGGGTATCAGACATTGAGACTTAACTGATATCTTCCACATTTCTATGAACACATGAAACCGATATTGATTGATGGGAAAGAGAAATCATTTTCTCAGATATGATTAGTAAGCTTCTTTCTGAAAAGAGAAAAGAGAAGACATGTGAGAGTAATAGTTTACATAAAATTTTGCAATGGTAGATCGTGATTGGAAGAAGAAGAACCGTGGGAAAAAAATCTGTTGGAGATATGGACAAACTGACTACATAAAGAAAAATTATTCAAAAGCTGGAGCAGGTTTGGTAAATTGCCCCGAGTCTGTAAATGGAGATATTAGTAATGTAGCTAATTGTCTCTTTTTCTAGTTTGCTCTGAAAAAGACATCTACATCCTTATGGCATATTCTTGTTCCCAAGTTGCCACAACAGAAGATATGTAATGTTAACTGTTTAATAATTTTCCACACAGACATTGATGTGACTAACTTCCAGGAGAGCCATACATGGGAGTTGCACCATAAATTTTCACGAGTGTTATTTTCGGCATGGGCCAAAATTGAAATGTTTGGAATGATTTATTCTGAATGAGTAAGCATGATAATTCTTTACATTGAGAATTATGACTGTCTTGCAGTGTCAGTTCAGAAGCTGTGTAGATCTTTATCGATGTGAAGTGTTGTGAGCCTATAAAATCACAAGGTGGAGATTTGTTGGGAGATGTGCCTTTTTGTCCCATATCAGTTGGGAAATAAAATATGGGCAGCTCCTGAGCTATAAAAGAAGGCTTGTACCTTCTTATTTTAGTGCACTAGTCAATAACTTGCAATTTTTGGCTTTAGATAAAATTTGTTGTCTTTCTTGTAAAGGGAATATGTGTAGGTTATACAGTTTTGCTATTGGGAAAGCTTGGAGGATGTTTTTGGGGGGTATGAACAAATTATATTGTTGTAATAATTTCCACAAAGTATATTTTCTTCTTTGGTCCTCATGATTTTTCTCTTGATATGAGAGTTTTCCACGTAATATTTTTTTTACAAAACGAGTATGAAAATAAATACGAAAAAAGATTGATAGTCTAGTAATATTTGTTGCGACTCGGTCACTTAACAATTTCAACTAATATCTTTTCCATAAATTTTTCATCACCTTTGTTTTGGGAATTTCCTTGTTCACTTCACATATTTCCCCAAATATTTAACATCGACCCGAAAAGCTAAATTTTTTTTTTTTTTGCGTGTAAGACCCTCAAATGTGCCTAAATATGAGAATTCCATCGTAAGACTACATCTTGGTCTTAACAAAATATGCATTTTCGAGGAATTTTCTGTAATAAGATAATAGTTATCCGTAAGAAGCCACCCAGATTTCCACTCAGATTACGTTCTGGTAAATAATTTTTTTTAAAAAGTGACCAATTTGATTTGAATGCTCAAATTTTTTCTGTAATCTATGCATTCTTATTGGAAATATAAATAAAAGACTGTTATATGTTGCTCTCTCCCATGTTCTAAGCAGCTGTGTGAATTTGTTGTGCAGCTAACCGTTGAGTCAATTAATTGATTTTAGGGAGCTTTTTGACTAGACATGACCACGGTTCGTGAACCGCCGGTTGACGGTTCAGAACCGCCGGTTCGACGGTTCAAAAGAGCTCGACCCTTAACCTCAACCTTCGTAGACGGTTCCGGTTACGGTTCGTGAACCGCCGGTTACGGTTACGGTTACGGTTACGGTTAACCACCGGTTACGATTACGGTTCGACCCTTATATTTTTTAAATTAAAATTAAAATTTTATTTAAACAATTTAAAACTTACTATAAAAGAATCATAAAAAAGAACGAAGGAAATGTAACGGAGGGGAGAGTTTAAACTTTTTAAGTTGTCATTAACTCTCTATATTCATATGAATCATTTAGCAATTTCTAGTTCAACGTGTAAGTATATCTAGTTGCAATTCACATGCCATTAATCTTACAAAACTTACCCAATTGTTTCATCAAACTCGATGGGACCACAAATAAGATAATGCAATTTTAATTGATTGAATCTGATTATCTAACGATACTAATTACATATGAAATTGGTATTAAACATATATAATTTTGATACTAATTACAAATGATATTGGTATGACACATTTACAATTATGATACTAATTACATATGAAATTCGTATAAACATATACAACTTTGGTACTAATTACAAAAGAGTTTGGTATGAAACATTTACAATTATGATACTAATTACATATGAAATTTGTATGAAAAATATACAACTTTGGTACTAATTACAAATGATATTAGTATGAAGCATTTACAATTATGATACTAATTACATATGAAATTGATATGAAACCTATACAATTTTGATACTAATTGCAAAAGAAATTGGTATGAAATTTCAACTTTGGTACTAATTGCAAATGATATTGGCATGAAACATTTACAATTATGATATTAATTACATATGAAATTGACGAGTATAACATTGAATTATTATTTATCTATAAACAAAACAACACAAAAGTTCTTGTTATGTTAAAAAAAGTCAGTAACAAGATTTGTCACTATCAATTTACAAACAAATGCCAGTAAAGTTATTTTTATGATGATTTCATTGATTAATCATAAATATATTAAGTTAGGAGTTATTAATTTATATAATGTTAAGTTAGTGAATTATCAATTCAATACGTTGTTCTCAAATCAGTATAGGTAAATTATTAAAATAGTTTATTAATTAATCAAATATTACATTAAAATAGTTGAATGAAATTTTTTAACTTCAAACTCTTCTTCTTCTTCTTGATTCTCTTAATTCTTCGGTGATTAATTCACCATTCTTGAGGAGATTTGCTCTCTTTCATCAATTTGGTGCTCTCGTTGTTACTTTGTTCATGGCGGAGCACACGGCAAGCACGAATCGAGGAATTGTTGGCCAAAGTGACTACAATGCAAGACAATCACGCCGCACTTCTGTAGAAACATGCATCACAATTGAAAAACATAAAAACATTATTATCGAATTTCTCATGAATTCGATGAAAGACGTGTCAATTGGATTACAAACGCTCGAGGTTAAGGTGGATCAGTATACGTTCGACACAAATACCTTCTCCAGACATAATTATTTTCCACCATGGGCCATAATAAAGCTGAACAAGTCAATCAGGTGAAATCAATGCGATTGGAAGTACCGAGATTTTCCGGTGAGAATTCTTCCGCTTGGCTTTCTCGAATACAATGTTATTTTTATTTTTGTAAGCCACAATGTTTAATAATCGCATCATTTCATTTGGATGGGGATACGCTTGAATGGTATGACTGGATGAGCAAGAACAAGAAGTTACTATTGAATTGGAAAGAATTTTTGTCGGATGTTGAGAAACGGTTTGGGCCATCTGAGTATGACGACGCATTTGGCAAATTGAGTAACTTGATGCAACAATCTTCTTTATCGGATTACCAGCATCAATTTGAGCATTTGGCCAATCGAACCTTGGAGTTCCTGAACATGTATTGATCAGCTGTTTTGAGTCAGGATTGAAATCGGATTTAAGAAAAGTGATTCAAGTTTATAAACCCCAATCCCTTGTGCAAGCCATGGGGTTAGCAAGGTTGTATGACGAAAAATCTTTGGATCACAACTTTCAGTTTCGAACACGAGAGGATCATTTTAAGGGTGACAAGTCTTTTGCGTTGGGGAAGAGTTCTACCATGGTCCACTTATTACCAGGGGATAATCACTCAACATTTAACAAGAAACCAGCCACCAGTAACTATCAAGAAACTTTCGTCAAAGGAGATGGCTGCTAGACGGGAGAAAGTCTTGTGTTATAATTGTGAGCAGAAGTACACACCGGGACATAAGCGTAAAGGGTGACTCTTTCTTTTTTTGGTGGATGATGAGAGTAATGAAGGTGATGAAATGGAGAGTGCAGGTCATGATCAGGACCTACAAGAAATTTTACCTGAGATCAGTTTACATGCGGGCAGGTGACACCTCGAAAATTACGGTTTCAATCTCACATTTCTGGCCATAAATTCAAGACATTAGTTGATAGGGGAAGTATTCATAATTTCATGCAAGATAGAGTGGCCAAGTTTCTGAAATTTCCAATCAATCCTTCACCACACTTTAATGTCTTGGTGGGAAATGGTCAGTCGTTGGACTGTAATGTGTATTGTCCAAAGGTGTTGATCTACTTGGGATCAGAATTGCTCCATATTATATATTACCAACACAAGGGGCTGACATTGTATTAGGGGTTCAGTGGCTGGAACTACTGGGACATATCACTGTGGATTACCAAAAGTTGTGTATGCAATTAAAGTGGCAGAACAGAGTTGTAAGGTTACAAGGGGAACCTTTATTGCAGATTGCACATGTGCAATTATATCAATTTAGACGGATGGCAAGGGCGGATGGTATTGCTACATGTTTTCAGTTGGTTGCCCTTCCTGACCCTGAGGAAAACAACAGTAAACTTACTTAACTTTCTCATTTGCTTGATCAGTATAAGGATGTTTTTGAGATTCCAAGAACCCTTCCACCCCATCGTACGATTGATCATCGAATTCACTTAGCACCCAACACAAATCGTGTCTACATAAAGCCTTATCGATACCCACATTTTCAAAAGAATGAGATCGAATAATTATTCCAAAGAAATGTTAAATTCCGGCGTTATAAAGCCTAACCACATCCTTTTCTCTTCTCCTGTCCTTCTTGTTAAGAAAAAGACGGCACTTGGCGCTTTTGCATTGACTATAGAGCCCTAAATTATATCAAAATTAAAGACCGTTTTTCTATACTCACTGTCGATGGTCATTTGCAACATCTGACACTGATTCTTCATTGTCTCCATGAGAACTAATCCTTTGCAAACAAAAGCCAAATTTATGTTTGGGCAGAGCTCAATTGATTACTTGGTACATATAGTTTTTGTTAGGGGAGTGGAACCCTGATCTGGACAAGCCTAAAGCCATCCAAGCTTGGCCACTTCCTTCCACTTTGAAATCACTCAACAGGTTTCTGGGACTTGCAGGGTATTACCGCAAATTTGTTAAAGAATTTGCTTGCTCAGCGTCACCTCTCACTGATCTACTTAAGAAGGATTGGTTTTCTTGGTCTGAAAAAGCCCAACTTGCCTTTGACAATCTTAAACAAGCACTCACACAAACACCCATTATAGCACTCCCAAACTTCTCTGTTCCTTTCAACATTCGAACTGATGCATCTAGATCTGGCATCAGAGCAGTGCTGTTAGGGAACTGGTTGCAGTGACAGCTGGCAGAAAATGATCAACAAATTCCACCAAATGGTCTAACTGATATACCAAGCTTGCCACTAGTAGCAGGAAGTGAAGAACGACATCAATGTGTTAGAAGAAGACCAGCATGGATGACGATTATGAGGTAAACTGAATTGACCAATCTGAGGACCCACGTACACATTTTGCTCTATTTTTGGATTGTGAACCTACAACCTTCAAAGAAACTACCAAAAAATCAAAATGACAAAAGGCGATGGGTGAGGAAATTGCAGCCATTGAACGGAACAACACATGGGAATTGACTGATATTCTAAAATGACAAAAGACAATTGGTGTTAAGTGGGTGTATAAGACGAAAATGAAGGAAAATGGTAAAGTTGACAAGCACAAAGCACGCTTAGTCATTAAAGGTTACAAGAAAGAATTTAGCATCAATTACAAAGAAGTCTTCGCTCCAGTTGCAAGCCATGACACAATCAGACTGGTGATCGCATTGGCAGCACAAAATTCATGGCCTATCTTCCAGTTGGACGTGAAATAAGCATTCTTGCATGGTGACCTTCAAGAACAGGTATATATCGATCAACCTTCTAGTTATGTGAAGTTTGGAAGTGAAAATAAGGTGTATAAACTAAAAAAGCATTATACGGGCTAAAACAATCTCCACACGCTTGATATAATCTTATAGATACTTATTTTTCTAAAGAGGGATTTTAAAAAATGTCAATATGAGCATACACTTTTTACTAAGATTGGAGATGGAAGAAATTGCTCATTGTGTGCTTAAATGTATACGATCTTATATGTACTGGAAATGATAGTGCCATGTTTGACAAATTTAAAACATCTATTATAGCTGAATTTGATATGCCTGATCTTGAAAAAACACATTAGTTGTTGGGCATTCAAGTGGTGCATTTGTAGCTCGAATTTTTATTTCTCAACGGAAGTATGTGAAAGAAATTTTAGACAAGTTTCAAATGAAAAATTACAATTCTGTTAGCACGCCTACTGAAGAGGGTCTGAAACTTGTTCGAGATCCCGAAGGAATGAAGATTGAAAGCACGCTTTACAAGCAAATTGTAAGGAGTTTGATGTATTTAACAACCACATGGCTTGACATAATGCATGTTGTAAGTCTCATTGGCCTGTTCTATAGAAAGGTGAAAATTCAGGTTTATTGGCTTTACGGGAGATCAAAATTATAGACAAAGTACTTGGTGATATGTTTTCATGCTTGGTTCCGGAGCTATTTCGTGGTCTTCAAAAAGCAAGCAATTGTCATTTTGTCAACAACCAAGCAGAATTTGTAGCTGCAACAGCCTGAGCTTGTCAAACAATTTGGCTAAGAAAAATACTCGAAGAGCTTCATTTCAAAGAAGAGGGAGCTACTGCAATTTATTGTGACATTAGTTCTGCCATCAATTTTTCTACAAATCCTGTTCTACATGGAAGAAGAAAGGACATAGATGTGAAGTTTCACTTTCTAAGGACCTCACGAAGGATGGAATAATTGATCTTTTCTACTGTTTGTAGTAAAAATCAAATTGCTGACATACTGACCAAGCAGTTGAAATTGCCTACGTTTCAGAAGCTAAGGAAGCTGGTTAGAGTCCGTGCACTTGACAAGTTGGATTAAAGTGATGTTTGTGAACTTTCAGTTTAAGGGAGTGAATGTTGAGTCATGTGAGTTTAGTTAATCATGTTTATTTAATTATATGTTGTTTGGTGTTCCCACAATGTAGCGGTTTGTTTTTAGTGGGTCTAGAAAATAGATGTTTGTTTACCAAGTCAATAAGGTTAGTTTCTACTTGTTGTTTTTTTTTATATATATATAGGATTTAGTGGTTATACTTTAAGGGTGTGTTGGTAGGGTTGATTAAGTAGGTTTATTGAAGGTTTAAAGTTTTAGTTAGGTGTTTGGTTGGTTTTTTGAAAACACCATTTTTCCTTAAAGCCTGTGATACACCTAGTTTAGAGGCTGGAAAATAAACACACCCATTTGGTGGGGGGACTACAACAAGCATCCTGTACAATAATCTATGAACCTTTAATTTATGTAGCAAAATTGTTAAGGTATCCAAAATATCTGAGGTCTACCATTGTCCAAAATATGTAACTAGTATGCTTTAGAGTATCAAACAGCCATTTTCATGGTCAATTAAACTTCGGCTATGAAACACGAATTTTACTGTGTGCTAAGATTGGAGCTTTACTTGAGATTTAGTCATTACTGTGATTTACTATTTTTGTTTCTTCCTTGTTATTTTTTCGAGAGATTATTACTGTTGAATCTTGAAAAAAATCTCTCTTTTTTGCTTTATGATCATCTACAGCTTGGTCCTAAAAAGCAGAGGATGTGGCAAAACCAATGAATCCATTTGTGTTTCTTATTTGTTTCATTCTTGGAGCTATGGCAGCAACATACTATTTGTCGGTTCCGATCTACATGTGGATCAAAGATCAAATTGTCTCGATTGATCAATCTATATAGGATGAGTTAAGGAAACATCTTGGAACAACTTAATATCCCAGAAACAAGTATGTGACAACCCCACACCCACTTCAGCGTGGCAAATTTCAAGGGATCATGGAAGCATGATAACATGACAAATTAACGAGAAATTAATGAGGGTTGATAGATGGCAATAGTTGTAACAGGAAAGAAATGTGAAACATTGGAGTGCAAAATTCCTCTAAAAAATGCATCAAAACAATTCAGTATATACATATGATATACATTCAGAACAAAGAATACTATGATCTGTTACCAGATTTTTGGTAATCATCTCAATTAACTGTAAGTGGACTTATTGCTTTAAATCGTTATTATGTGTTATATTTCAATCGAATATGTGAATTAATTTTGAAATATGATATTATGATATTATGAACAAGTTTTGAACACTGAAAATGAGTTTATTCTTATAAAGATCTTAAGTATGTGTTAAAAACTCAGTTGAGCATGAAAGTATGAATACGATTTGAACCCTGAAAGTTTAGGAGACATGAATTTTGAAAGTTAAGGGCTATACGGTGCAAAATGCTACGTCCTACACCTCTTAAACCCGGGGGGTGGGGGTGGGGGGCAAAAGTGCTACGCATGATGGAAGCCACCTCTTGAACCTATGGGCCAAAGTGTTACACGTATGAGAGTCGCCTCTTGAACCTGAAGAGCAAAGTGCTACACATACAGCAGTCACGTCTTGAACCTGTAGGAGCTACCATGTGATTATGTGTTTACGATAAGGCTCTAATGTGAGCAAATATTAGTATATGTGTCAATTTGTTAAGTTTGTGATAAATATCTATTTGAAAAGCCTTATGTACACACACACAGTTGATTTGTAAGAAATCTGATAAGGCATGCAACGGAATATAAAACAAAATTCGGATTCCACCGAGGATCTGCAATAATGAAACCATATTGGTGTTAGAGTTTATATCTTTGATGCGTGTTTGAAGTAGACTATCGAGCACGTGCGTCCACGAGTCACGAGCAAATGTTCACGTTCTGCCTCTTCGGTATCCACACGATCAAATCGCCTCAAAGGGTCGTTGAATTCCAAGATGCTAGACTTGAAATCAACAAAAGGGTACTCGGCTGCTAGGGTTTAGAATGACGACTGATTAGATGTATATCTCTGAAACCCTACCACAACTCCACTTATATATAGAGATGTTTATGATGGTTTAACTCCTAGGGTGTTTGAAGGCTGATATCCCAACCAGTTCAAAACCCTTGGCCCATCATAAGATAACTTTTATATATTGGACCATATACATAACATCTTTTATTATGACTCTTCCTAATTAATTTTAATTCATCTAATGAATTAAATATCCCTTTATCGATTTAATCTTTTGTGCAACCCGTTGAGATATTATAACGTCGGCAGTGACATAAAATCTTATTTTACGTCACAATCAATGAGCGGTATCTAGCAACACATCAAGGCTACCCAAGTTACAAGAATGTCATAGACTCGACATTACCTATGGCTTGTGATAATATTCATCATGTAATTTATTCCTTTGTCCTAGATGTTTATATTGAACACGAGTCATGGAATATGCCATACTCGTATAGTTCAATCTTTTATTTCTTTATCCCAGAGTCATTTTTATTTTATGGTTTTAGTTATGTTAGTGTTCATACTTGAGAATTGTTTGATGAAAGATGTCGTGGGTTTCTATGCATTAAATGATTGCTCTCATGATAATTTAAATTATCTTTCCATTATTGTTTTGAATGTTTTCATCTTTGTTTCATTATAGTGTTTGAGTTGTTCTTTTGTTAAGAAACTATTAAAATCCCATAATGATTGCGACTTGGTTCAAGTTTTGGCTAGTTGCAGCTCTTGTGCCTCATTACAAGCGAAGTTTGGTCTTCTTATTTAATTTAAATTCTCTACCCATCATGTTTAGATTATTGCATCTGAAGTTTGTAATTTTTTTTCAGGTCCTGAGAGGAATGAACAAGGGGCATCAAGTAAATTTTTTATTTCTTTGTGCTTGAAGTGTAACCCTTCTGTTAATACGCATGCGCACAACATCAAATTAACAAAGAATCACGAATAATATGATATTTGAAGACTTTGTTAAGGCTACAACAACATTTTGTTTTTACTATTTGAATCCAGAAAGTGAATCAAATGTGATATGTTCTCTGTTCTTGGTTGGATATTTTTTATCGGAATGAAATAGTTTAAAAAAAAAAAAACAAGTACAAATGGGGAATTTACATGGTTTTTGAGTACATGGACCGAACATGATTGATTAGTCTTGTTGATCATCCTGGAATGAGATTTTTAAGTGCCACAAATTAGGTGGGAATTTACATGGTCTTTAAGATAACATAGAGCGTCTAATATGCAAGTCTATTTAATTTAGTCTCAAATCAGGTGCTTCTGATGGAATTTGGAAAAGAAGAGTGACAATCAAAATAATGATTTTCATTTTGCTCTCCTCTTAGTGCTGCATGAGACAGCTTTTGATCGGGCTTCAATACTATCATGTAAAATCAAGTGCTTTACCGTTATATCAAAGGTTCTATGCAAAATAAGTATTTAGATTAAATTTCATTCCCCTGCTAAAATTAGGTGTCTCTTGGTAGACAATGAAGGACACTTGAAGCTTGCAGATTTTGGTCTAGCTAGGTCATTTTAAAGTGATCAAAATGCAAATCTTACGAATCGTGTCATTACACTATGGTATAGGTAAGCTTTGTGGATGTATGCCTCCATGTATGACTCAAACTTGGTTACTTTTTAAGTTATTTTATCTTACTGTCTTGAAATTTCTTGTTCTTTTCTTTATTCTCACGTATCTATCTAGGGTTTGGAGGATTTGTGGTCGTTCCCTACTTTTAACGGGTTGGTCACGTTTTGCCCAAGCTAGCTTTAAGTTCTTTCCTGTTTCTGATTTCATTAGGCGTATTTCGAAATTTGCAATGTTGTCAGGTTGTACACTATGTTTCCTTTTTCGCCTTTGCTTCTTGTACTATTTGACTTTTTGGTGCACGCTCCTCTATGATTGTTTCTTTTGTGCTTGATGCTGAGCTTATGGATGTTAGATTTCAAGAAAAATGAAACTCGAAAACAGCTTATCGATATTCTGATTACTGGCATCGTGTCTTACGCGGTGTCAAGAAGAACTAGTATATATACACACATATATATAGCATTTTTGCCCAACATGTTTTAAAAACTAATATTTTTGTCTCAATCAAAAGTTCTATAATTTTACGCCCTCGATCATATGGCTAGATTCACCATGTGATTCTATATATTACCAGTTAAGAATGCTCAAATGAACCGGATTACCTTGATCATAAGGTGAGAAAGAATTCTAAGTCGCCATCGGATTAGACAAGCTCTGATAGAGAAATTTTTCTGTCCCTTTTTATAATTTTAAAAAAATAATATTTTTCTTCGTGTCATTCTTCCCATTCAAGTCAACCATTGAATCTTAGACTCGAAATATACAAAGAACTTCCAGTCTTTAGTGCTGAACATAATTTTTCCACCCTATATTGTTTGACTTTACTGACATTTTAGTTGGGCAAATACAAAAATCGCGGTGCTCTTAATTTCTTTCTTCCATTTCTATATTTATGTGATTTCTTTATCTATACTCAAGCCATATATAGCAGAAGAGTTCCAAAACTTGAATCAAAATCTTTTAAGAAAATGGTTGATTCATTGGCACAAGTGGAGATTGCTGAATTCCGGGAAGCCTTCTGCCTCATTGACAAAGATTCAGATGGTCAGTTTTTTTTCTTTGGAATCTGTATGATTTTAGTTTCTTGAATGTTATAAATTCTAGTATTGATTCAGTTCTGTTAATATTCAAATTCTGATTAAGGGCTTTTTAATCTCTTTTTGAAGGTGTGATCACTATGGAAGAATTGGCATCGGCGATTCAATCTTTAAATGAACACCCAACGCATGAAGAGATTCAAGAAATGATGATTGATGTTGATGTTGATGCTGATGGAGATGGTACTGTTGATTTTGAGAAGTTCTTGAGCATTATGGCAAGAAAAATGAAGGTAATCGAAATTAAATAGTAATTGCTTAATCCATATAAAATCTTTATTTTAAATTAAGATTATGGGTTTTGATTAAAAATTTAATTTACTAAACTTTTTCAAAAAATTGAAGCACGTGGATTCTATTTTTTAGTTTTCTTAAATTGGTTACAATTAAATCTCTATAAATTAATAATATTGAGACCATAAAATTTTATTAATACTAAAGTAATAATATTAAGACCAGAAAAAAATATTAGTTTGGATATGTTATTAATTTATCGAGTATTAATTTATGGAGGTTTTATTGTATTTAACAAGGCTAATCATGTTATCCAATAATTGTTATTGAAATATAAAATCTTTGGGACTGTATTGAGTATAAATAACGTTACTTCTTTAATAAATAATATTTAAACTTCTAATTAATTAAATTTTAATTCAAAAAGTAACTGATATTATTATAAAAAATTGATAGGAAAATGTGGCTGACGAGGTAAAGGAAGCTTTCAAAGTATTCGACAGAGATCAAGATGGATTCATATCTGCTTTTGAGGTGAACATATTTTCTTCACATTATTAATTATATTCTTACAATATTTAATATAAATTAAAATCCTTTTGACTTTTTTGTACATATTGTTTAATTCTTTTTTTGGGGGGGGGGGGGGATATTTGTGCAGTTGAGAAATGTGATGATAAATCTGGGAGAAAGACTTACAGATGAAGAATCAGAACAGATGATTAGAGAGGCTGATCTTGATGGAGATGGCCTTGTTAGTTATGAAGAATTTGCGAGGATGATGATAACTTCAGCCTCTTAGTATTATAGTTATCATCAATATATATATTTTTTCAGAGATTTAAATAAAAAATTATGTCTTAGCTGTTCAATTGGTTTTATTTGCATATATTGGTATTACAAAGACCAAGAATTTGTAATATTTTTTTTAATTTAAGATAATTGTAGATGTAACTGCATCAATTTAGCTTAAAATGCAGACTTAAAATTTGAATTTATACATTTTCTATGGATATCTATCATATTTTTTTTCGAACTATTAGAGTATTAGTTGGGTGTTTAGTATTATTTTGATATATAGCAAACGCGATGTAAAGAAATCGAATAACTGGAAAAACATGAAAGATATTTGGGAAATATTGAGCGTTGGTATGATATCTTGAATGTTTCTTTGGGACAAGTAGAATGCAAAGTAACAAACTGTTTTGAATGTTGATGCGAGAATTAAACTCTTTTTTTTAAAAATGATATTGTCTCGTTATGGTTCTTACGGTTACAATAGCAATACGTTTCCTAAGATATAACGACTATGATAGAAGCACTTCAAATTATGAATCTTTAAACTACAAATGTGTGAAGGTACTCAAACTCTGGAATAAGAAAATGGGATGAAAAATGCAAAGATTTTTCTTCTTAATCTTGTGTTTAATATCTCAAAATGTATGTTTAATTCGAAAAGGAGTTATTCTATTTATACTAAACTAATAAACACCACTAAAGGACATCATTTGGAAACACAAATTCACGAAAAATCACAACAAGACGCCAAAAGATACACAACCCATCAGAAAAACTGTGAACCAGTGCTAAGGCTCTGCATGTGCCTACTGCGTGGGAAAATTACCAGGCAGTTGGATTTTGCACGGGCAGTGTTTTAGTGTCCGATTTTGCCCATTTTCTATTCGTTTGCATTTTTTGACTTTTTAATGCTTAATTTCAATTCATTAACCATAATTTTCTAACAACCCACACATGAATTAAATTAATGCATGAATGCATATGATTACGGATGAGTGCCTTTAGCTAACTGTAATAGCATCCGGAGAGATAGCTTGCAGCTTTAAACCTTCCGTAGTGGTATTCATTCAGATTTACTTGCCTTAATAGTGAACTTAGTCTTGAACTATTTAGTAGTTAGTGTAAACCTAGACAATTGAACCCACATTATAACGATTCCAACATTCGTATTTGTTTGTCACGGTTGTGTCCATTTCGGCCTTGGAACACGTATTTAGGTAATCTGTCATTGAAAGTAGGACTAACAAGTGATATTTGGACAACTTATCTTGGCAATGCATCATCTCTGTGTTACAGGACATTGGATTGATGATAACTGGGTGTTACATAAAAAACATTTAGGTTTTACAAAAATTGATTGGCCTCATACGGGTGGAGTTATTTCCAATGTCATTATGCAAGTTACTATTGAATATAATATTAGTAATAAAATCTTCTCTATTTCATTTGATAATGCAACTAATAATACTGCTGCAATTACTATATTAAAAACTTATTTGAAACCAATTTTAAATTGTGATCTTTTTCATATTCGTTGTGCATGTCATATTTTAAATTTGTGTGTGCAAGATGGATTGAAACCACTTGAGCTTCATTTAGAAAATATAAAGACTACTCTTAAATTTCTTAATGGTTCAGTTGCTAGAAAACAAGACTTCAAAAGTTTATGTATTTCTCATGGTATGAATTATAAAGAGTTTCCTTATGATGTTCCTAATAGGTGGAATTCTACATATTTAATGTTGCAAGCATGTTTACCTTATAGAAATGTGATCACTTTATTTTCTAATGAACGGATGGCTGAACATTTTCATATTTAAGAAACTGATTGGGAAATTACTTCTAATATTTGTAATTTACCGTTTTATGATGCTACCAATTTATTTTCGGGCTGTTATTATCCAACTTGTTCAATATTTTTGAATAAAATTTATGAAATTAGTGAATATTTTGCATTACGTAGATCTGATCCCTTTTTTTACAGGTATTGTCGAACCAATGGATTATAAATTTAAAAAAATACTAGAAAACTATTCCTATGTTGAATTGCTTGGCATCAATTCTGGATCCTAGATATATAATGTAGAAATTATAATAGAATCTTATTACACCAACATGGCTTATGAAAATATTAATATTAATCAAGAGAAAGAGCGCATTAATAAATGTTTGATTGCTTTGTTTTCTTTATATGATTCGTTAGATAATTCTAGAACAATTCCAGTAAGAGAAAGTGGTAGTAGTGGTGCTAGTAGTAGTAAGGGTTCTGTGTGTACAATGTTAAGAAGAAGACAAGACACTACTTCCTTTTCTTCTAGTTCTAGTTCTAATACATCTTCATTTATTGAGCTTCAGTTATATCTAAACCAAGTCATAAATTTCAGTGAACAAAAATTAGAAACTTTTGATGTTTTGGTATGGTGGAAAGACAATACTAGACTTTGGCCAGTACCTTCCATAATGGCACGTGATCTACTAACTCCTCCGATATCCACAGTTTCATCGGAGTCTTGTTTTAGTGCAGGTGGAAGAGTCATTGATGAAAAAAGAAGTAGAATGAAGCCAAAACTGTGGAGATGTGTATTCTTTTAAAGGATTGGTTGGATGTTGATAGCCGCTTACAAGATTTGGGAGGACATGATGTTTCTTCGGATGAAAATGAAGAAAACTAGCATATTTTTTAAACTCTTTTGTAATTTATTATTTTATTTTCTTCAATGTAATTTGTAGTTTTTCAATTCGTATAATAAATTTTTATTTTACAAATATATTGTGCCAATCTATATTTTTATAATACTATTATATTTATATAATTAAAATTAAACAAAAAAATAATAAAAAAGCGAAAAAAAAAATTGATTTGGCCTGTGCCCTGGCACGGCCCAGCCTATGGGCAAAAATCGAGACGTAGCGGGCCGTGCTGGGAACAGCGCTAGGCGGCACGGATTTGCGAGCCATGCCGGGCCGACACGGCCCGTTTGACATCTGTAATTGCATCTCTCCATGAATTCGATTTGGATTAGGAAAATGAAACAGTCAAATCTTCGTTATTGTTAACCCTAATTTTATGGTTTGTGCTCGGCATCGCCGGAGAATCTCCGACGTGCCTGACAGTGTTGAGAGGACGGTGGGCCAGCTGTTTCAATCCCCAAAATGCCCTCGTTGGAAGCCCTCTACATTCAAGTCTTACACCGAGACCCAATCGCCTTATGCCACATGCCAGTCCGTGATGCTTATAGACTGACACAAGACCATCGAGGATTGCACTCTCTACTCGTTCGAACTTGGTATTTATTTCCCCGGTTGAGTAATGTTGATGGCTATAATAAATATCGAAGGATTAAGTTTAACTTTTTCTTTATGTTGGCATTTAATATAGCTCTAGAATTTAAGAACCTCATCAGTCATGGCGGACGCAGGGAAAAAATATATAGTAGGTAAAAAATATTAGAAAAAATGGAGGGTTAAAAAGTTTATGGGTCAAAATATAATTTTAGATGAGGCAAAATATAATTTTTGATGGGCAAACATAAATTTTTTTTAAAAAAATTAGGATAATAAATTTTTTTTTCAAGGAGGGCACTTGTCATCTCTTGCCTTAATATGACTCCATCCCTACTCATCAGCACTCTTTACTTGTGTTATTACACTATTTTTAATGTGTATATATGAATTGTAATTTGAGGTTGTCCATAAAAGCAAATCATTATGTGGTGGATACTCTTTACTTTACCACAAATGATTAACCTAATGCTCACTAATCGACTCCTAATGCTATATGGTTGATTACTCTTTTCAAAATAAAGTTGACGATCACCAACAATAATTTGTAGTTAACCTTTGATGAACTTCGAGCTAGTACCATATCTTGTCTATACCTAACGGTATACCACCTATAGGTAATCTAGAGAGTTTTACTTTAAGATAGCTCGGTAAGGAAGGAATGATCTAGCGGAGGAAGTGAAGTTAATTCGAAGAGGTTTACAATAATCGATGTTGATTGGCATGTTGTCAATTCCCCTGCTGGATTCTAACCAACAATGCGGGAACTCGCTCTCAACCTTGAGCGTGATTTGGGCATTCCTCTTCACAAAGAAGTATTGTGGTATTTATTTGTAGCATACTTTAAGTACTCAAGACAGTGTTTTGAGGGTAGCATCAAAATTTTCATACATGCATTAGTAGCCAGCTACCTCCTACTCTCTACTCAACCTTATCCCTTCTTTAATAAGTTGCAATATACATTTTTTCAAAAAGGAAAATTGTTTATTTTTATGTCTTTTTCCTCAACATTTCTTGAAGTGTACTCGAGGGTATGTCTTGGTATGAGAAAGATTTAAAAAAATACATCAAAGTTTATGATAAGTACGGAATGCATGGCTGTCAAAATTCATGAATTTAGTTTCAGTCCAAAACATGCCGAACAATGTTTGAGCAGAACGCCTCAGTTTCTGTGTTTTCCCTTTGGCCTTGTTCATTCATTCATATTTCATACTTATCTATCATAATAATATAATTAATATAATATTGTTCGATCATATATATATATATATATATACTAGTTTATTGGCACCGCACCAGGTGCCAACATGTTGATCAATTTTATCTTAAATTGATCGAAAATAACTTATTTTAACAAACATTTAAAAAAAACGACAATGCTACTGTAATTGAATTGGAAAAAAATAACAAAAGGACCTGCTCTAACTTTTTTTGTAAAAAAAATGATGCTCATCTCACTAAAAACTGGAAAAAAAAACATTTGAAGTTGTGAGCATTAACAACCGATTAAGATATTTTTTTCCTAGTTGGTTTAGGCCAAATCCGGTCATCAACAAAAAAAATTAAAGCGAGCATGCTACTTTAATTGAATGGGAAAAAAGAACCAAAGGACTGACTCTAACTTTTTTTAAAAAAAAACATGATGTTCATCTTACTATAAATTGAAGTTGCGCGTATCAACAATCGATTAATATTTTTTTTTCATGTCGGTTCAGGTTAAACCCGCACATTAACAAAAATAAATTTTTGAAAAAAAAACATTTTTTAAGAAAAATAATTGTAATAAATAGTGAAATACTATTTATTGCTATTTCTTGCAATAGTACTATTCCAAACTCTTACACACTTATTATATAGTTATTATAATAATATATAGTTAGTCGAGAACAAGCACATATTAGCAATATGTCATAGATAAGCCAAAAATCAAAATGTATACAAACAAGCAAAACTAACGACCTGTAATCTACCAAAAATTCATCATGCCGAATATTTATAAAAATTATTATTAAAGTTTGTCACGACGAAAACATATTTTGAATTCTCTGTTCTTTTGAAGTCAGCTCATATAAAAAATTATTATTAAAGTTTGTCACGACGAAAACATGTTTTAAAGTCTCTGTTTTTTTTAAAAAATCAATTCATACTTGACAAAATCAACAAGGTTTTTTCTAAAAAAAAAGAAAACATTTTAAATTTAAAACAATTAAGATGAGATGGATGCACTATTGGGGCAAAGATCAAATCTTTCCAAACAAATCCGTATTTATACAAAATAATAATAAATAATAAAAATAAAAGAAAATAGGATTGACGTTTACTGTTCATACCCGATGCAAAAAAATAATAAATAACAAAAATAAAAGAAAAAAACAAAAGAAAAAAAATTGAGATAAGAGGGATGCACTATTGGGGCAAAGATCAAATCTTTCCAAACAAATCCGTATTTATACAAAATAATAATAAATAACAAAAATAAAAGAAAATAGGATAGATGTTTACTATTTATAGGAACAGTACCCGATGCAAAAAAATAATAAATAACAAAAATAAAAGAAAAAAACAAAAGAAAAAGGAAATAAAAAATAAAAAAAGAAAAAACGTATGGTTACTTTATTGAAACAGTAACCATACGCGGCTTATATATATATATATATATATATATATATATATATATATATATATATATATATATATATATATTAGTACACATATATATAAGTGAGGAACGATTACTGTTGCGATGAACAGTAATCGTTCCTCACTTTTTCTTTTTATATTTCTTTTTATATTTATATTTATATATATATATATATTTATATTTATGAAGAACGATTACTGTTGTCACTTTTTCTTTCACTTTTTCTTTTTATATTTATATATATATTAGTACATATATCTAAGTGAGGAACGATTACTGTTGCGATGAACAGTAATCGTTCCTCACTTTTTCTTTTTATATTTCTTTTTATATTTATATTTATATATATTAGTATTAGTACACATATATATAAGTGAGGAACGATTACTGTTGCGATGAACAGTAATCGTTCCTCACTTTTTCTTTTTATATTTCTTTTTATATTTATATTTATATATATATATATATTTATATATATATATTTATATTTATGAAGAACGATTACTGTTGTCACTTTTTCTTTCACTTTTTCTTTTTATATTTATATATATATATATATATTATATTTATATTATACCATATATATAAGTGGCGTATGAACAGTAATCTTACATCACTTTTTTATTTTTTTTATTTCTTTTTTCTTTTAGTTTTTCTTTTATTTCTGTATTTTTATTCCTTTTATTTCTTAGTTTTTTTTTGTATTTTTTATAAAATATTCGTCCGTCACTTTTTTATTTTTTTTAAATTTTTTATTTTCTTTTTCTTTTTGTTTTGATTTTATTTTTGTATTTTTTATAAAATATTCAGCATGATGAATTTTGGTTGAGTATAGTTAGTCGATTTTGCTTGTTTATATATATTTTGATTTTTTGCTTACCTACGACCCATTGCTAATATGTGATATTATCTTTGTTCTGATGTTTGACATCAAATTTCCCTTAATATATAAGGAGATTATATCAAAACCCTTGACCAACTGTGCATTCCTCTTATCTCAATTTTTAAAATTTAAAATGTTTTCTTTTTTTTTTAGAAAAAAACTTATTGATTTTGTCAAGTATGGATTAAAAAAAACAGATAATTCAAAATAGATTTTTGTCATAGCAAACTTTGATAATAATTTTTTATATGAACTTATTTTAAAAAAAAAGAGTTAAAAAAAAGTTTTCATCGTGGCAAAGTTTAATAATAATTTTTTTAAAAATATTCGGCATGATGAATTTTTGGTAGATTACGGGTCGTAAGTTTTGCTTGTTTGTATACATTTTGAGTTTTGGCTTACCTACGACCCGTTGCTAATATGTGATTGTTCTCGATTACCTTTGTTATGATGTTTGACATCAAATTTTCCCTTCATATACAAGGAGATTATATCAAAAAAATTAGAAAATATTAAATTATGATAATTATATATTACTTGTTTGATAATAATTTGGGACGTCACATTTACATTCATTATTTGGCAGAAAGTATATACATAATTATATAAGTAAGATGATTCATTAATCATGAGGTCATAGCAAGTAATATAAGATCAATATTCTAAAATAACAATGCAACTACAACAATAAATATAAACTATAATTCCTCTTATGCGATGCTCGCTACTGCTATGAGAAACCGACACATATCTGCATTATGAAATGAACCATCGTCATTTTTGAAAACTCTTGCGAACAACTTTTGATTGGTTTTTTGGAGTTCGTTGAGATTTATTTTTATGTGATATCTGATGTCATCTACTACTGCACTTTCGTGGATGACTTTTGTTTAGATAGTCTATTGGGCCCTATTAGGATATCATATGTCAACTCTTGCTATGGTGTACTGTTGGGGAAGACTTTTGTTTACTCCAACCTGTTTGATTTTATATACGTATGATTATGTATGTCCAATGCATATGAACCATCTCTTTATTCTCTAGAACTGTTTGTTGAGCTTGTGTCGGACGTTTTATTGGACATATATACCAGGTTATAAGCTCACTGGCACCGCGCCTTGCGCGGTGCCCAATTAACTAGTATATATATATGATCTGATATATATGATTTTTGAGAAGGGAGAATTAATACGCGGCGATAAGTTTTCTCTGTTGTTGAGACACGTTAGGTGGGACACCTGTTATTATGCATGCATGGCATCGGCTACTCCCATGCAACCCCTTCACGACACTATAAATCTGAAATCTAAGGACGACACATTTCATCTCCATCACTGAAAAATTATTAAAACAAGTGTAAGGATGAGTTCAAAAGCGAGCTTCTGTTTGGCTGCCTTCGCATTGTTGCTCGTTTCATCGTACGGGATTAAAGACCCGGAGCTGGAGCAGTGCAAGCAACAGTGCAAAGTCCAGCAACCATTCGACGAGAAACAGAGGGAAGCGTGCGTGAAATGCTATGAGGAGTACAGTAGAAAGAAACAGGAAAGGGAGCAAGGAGGTGGAAGTGGTGGCCGCGGCTCGTACGGTGAAGAGGATCAGTACTGGAACCGAGAGAGCCCGATCGAGCGGCTGCGTGAGTGCGTGAAGGACTGCGAAACTCAACACGTGCAGCATAGAGAACGCTGTCAGAGAACGTGCCAGAAAGAATATGAAAGGGAGAAAGAAAGATACGAAGGAATTGAGAGACAAGGGGAGGAAGGAGGAGGAGAAGAGAAGCAGCAACGTGAGGAGAATCCATATGTGTTCGAGGATCACCATTTTGTCACCGGACCGCAGACCCAACACGGCCGGGTCCGGATCCTGCAGAAATTCACCGACAGGTCAAAAAAACTCCACCGAGGCATCGAGAATTATCGTTTGGCAATTTATGAAGCTGACCCTCTGACTTTCGTTGTTCCTAATCATTGGGATGCCGAAGCTCTGGTGTTTGTTGCAAAAGGTCTTGTAGTATCAGCATACATAACACCAGTGGTTATTACATATGTTTAATATAGTTTCAATTGTTTTTTATGTTTAACTTAATCCTTGTAATATATAGGAAAGGGAACGGTGAGTTTAGTGACGAAGGACAGGAGGGAAAGTTTCAATATTAAAGAAGGTGATATACTGAGGATAAAAGCGGGGACTACTACTTATCTTATCAATAGGGATCAGAATGAAAGAATTGTCCTAGTGAAGCTGGTGCAGCCAGTCTCCACTCCTGGTAATTATGAGGTAATTCGTGTAAGAACTGATTCTTGAATTAATGGATGTAGTATACTTTTATTACTGATATTTGCCCCTGGTTTTGTGACAAATTAAACAGGCCTTTTACGGCGCTGGAGGGGAAAATCCAGAATCATTCTACAGGGTCTTCAGCAATGAAATACTGGAAGCCGCATTCAACGTACCTTCTTCCATAAACCCATTCAATTTCTGTTCTAAAACTTTTCTCGCTCAGTATGTGGTGATCTAATTTCCTCGTTTAATATACAGGTGAAGAGAGATAGGATAGAGAGGTTACTTGGGCAGCAGAAACAAGGAGCGATATTGAAGGTTTCCAGGGAGCAAATCCAGAGCATGAGCCAGCACGAAGAGGGCGGAATCTGGCCGTTTGGCGGGGGAGAATCGAAGGGGACTTTCAATATTTATCAGCATCACCCTACACATGCCAACCAATATGGACAGCTCTATGAAGTGGATTCTGGCAATTTCAGGTCTCTACATGACCTTGATGTTGCGGTAACTTTAGCCAACATCACCAGGGTAAAATCATTTTTTCCATTTTTTGTTGTTTACCGATTTTGTTTCTTATCTTTTCCCTACACAATCAAGTAATTTGTTTTTTCCCCGTCAAATTAATCTATAGGGTGCAATGACGGCTCTATACTACAACTCGAAGGCAACAAAGATCTGTACCGTGCTAGACGGGGAAGGCTACTTCGAAATGGCGTGTCCCCACTTGTCTAAATCACATAACAACCACGAGGGCAGCAGCGAGCGGGAACGGCCCGGCTCCCGCCGGGAGTCTACCGGCACTCCCAGCTACCAGAAAATCAGCTCCCGCCTGAAACGTGGCACTGTGGTGGTTGTACCGGCAGGTCATCCTTTCGTGGCTGTGGCGTCCAACAATCAGAATGTGCAGGTCATGTGCTTTGTAGTCCACGCCAAAGACAACGAAATAAACACACTCGCAGGTAAGTCTACAACGTCATTATCAGAAAATGAATTCACCATATACAAAAGTGTAGCAAATTATAATCATTGAAATGTGTCATACAGGAAGGAGAAACGTGATTAATCGGCTAGAGAGAGAAGCGAAACAGCTGGCTTTTGGGGTTCCTGAAAGAGAAGTAGATGAAGTGTTCAGGAGTCAAGAAGAGGAGTTCTTCTTCAAGGGACCTCGCCAGCATCAACGAGGCTTTTCCGATATGTGAAGGAGAGGAAAAACAAAAATGGTGCAAGAATCTTGATCTGGTCTCCTGGAAGTTTGCATCTACTGTGTTAGTTTCAAGCTTAGTTTTCGTATGTAATTAACATAATAAGAAATATAAAACTGTTGTCAAACGCTGTAAATATATGTATCTCTGTAATGAATGTATCCAACATAAATAAAACATCGCTGGTCTAGGGGAGTCCCCGCAGCTTTTGTTAAAACTGATAGATTTCTTTTTTTTTTCTTTTTTCTTTTTTATGCAAGTATTACAATTATTGGGCCACAGATACTCGAACAGGAGACCTCCCGATCGTAATTACGAGCTATCGGCTAAACTGATAGATTTCACTTCTGCAGATTCACTTCACACACACAGTGTATATGATAGTTAATTGACATACTTAATACGTTTATAGAATCATTAAATTTTTAAACTTGAGTATTTAGTAATGAATTATATGATTTTAATAAATTTAAAATATTATTTATGATAAGGAATTAAATTTAAATAAGTGAGATAATATGAATATAAATGAGTGAGTGGGGTATGAAATTTTCTAGTTAAATGAGTAAATTAAGTAATATATCATAACTTTTTGTGCAACTTTTATTTTTAAAATGAAGATATGTTTGTTCACATTTTAAAATGTTATTAAGGAATGTTTCTTTTATATATTAATCTAGGTTAGATAGGAAAACAATTTAATTTTTTTTAAAATTTGGGAATGATTATGAGATAGAATGTTTATAGGTGGAAATTGCAATTAGCCCAGCCCAATTTATCCCAGAAGTGGGTGCCCTAGTTACTTTGGGTCAACTAAAAGTCCAATGGGCCTACGAATGCAATCATATAACATTTGAACTTTGAAGAGCTTATGTTGATTGGCAATTGGCATGACCAATATTCTCATCTATATTTTTAGCACAAGGATGCTAAAATTATATTTGCTGTTCAAAACTTCTGGGTGTGTATTTTTTTGGAAAGTAGGAAGCAAAACAACAATAACTTTTTAAACGGAATGTCGATGTGAGATTTGGAATCTCTGTTCTTAAGACAATATTGTCTCGCTACGGTGCTAACGGTACAATTGTTAATTTATCTTCCAAGATACAACAACTATGCTTTGTGATAGTAGCACTCCAAATCACAAATCCTTTAAACCACAAAGGATTAAAAGCGTTCAAACAGAACAAGGATGAAGATGTACAAAATACTCAGATTTTGATCTTCAAAATGTGTTATGAATTTCGAAATTCAATGTTCAATTCAAGTGATGAATGTTATATTTATAGTATACCAAGAGATATGTCCAAAAATACACAATTTGAGGCATCACATCGCGAAAAACCACACTCGAACCTGAATGGACACACCAATTCTACCAAACAAACGCAAGGCCACGATCGATCGCGCCACTGTTTCCAACAAAAGGAAAATTTGAAATTCAATGTTTATGTTTCTTATTTTCTTAATAAAAAATTATCAAATATCATATTTTAAAGATATAAATATATTTGATAAATTCTAACTAAAAATGGGATAATATCAGGATGTGATTGATCTAATTAAAAATTGTATATTGAATTGCAACTTTATAAAAAAAAATTTAATCCATAATATTTTCAGAATCGGTTGAGTTCCTAATGTTTTAAATAGAAATATATTTAATATATTCTAATTAAAAATTGTATATTGAATTGCAACTTTATAAAAAAATTATTTTTTAATCCCTAATATTTTCAGGACACGATTCAGTCCCTAATATTTTAAATACAAATATATTTGATACATTCTAGTTAAAAAATTATATTGAACTGCAATTTTATAAAAAAATTATTTTTTTAAAATTTAAAATAGTTAATTTCACAACCCTATATTGCAACTTTAAAATTGTTAAATTCGCATTCCGAGATCACAACTTTAAAACAGTTAAATTCGCATATCAAGATCACAACTTTAAAACAGTTAAATTCGCATATCGAGATCATAAATTATAAAAAAATGTTAAATTATTTCAATTAACGTTATTTCTTAATTTTTAAAAAAATATTAAATTAAATTAGACTATTTATATCATCCATATTCTTTTTTTAAAAAAAGGGGGGGACATAGGGGGTGGGTAATAATTAATAAATATTATCTCTTGTGTTTGACTTTTTTTAAAAAGAAGATGGAAATCAATAAATTTGCAAAGCTTTGCAGTATATTTATGTGAATTGAAAGCTGGCAGACTCATATAACAAGCAATCCCTATTTAATTTAACACCAAAATCACACTCTTTTTATTATTTACAACTTTTTTGCTTGATATGAATCAACCCCTTTCTTTAAATTTAATATGTACGTCGTCTGTATTTTATTCAAATTTACACAAAATTAGGGATTGTTGTCGAGTTTGAGCTTTTTATACAAAGGTCTAATTAGATAATATCTTACTTCGAACATAGAAGTCGTAAAGATTAAAATTCGGGAAAAGAACCCGATTGCATGGAAGATACTTCAGGAATCGCTTAAATGCTTGTGACCGGACTAATTACGAGTTTACTTTATAATAATAATTATTTGTTTACATATGTAATATGTAAATAAATATCCAAGTATTTAAAAATTAACTTTCATAATATAATTATTTTTATTACTAAAAAATCAGTATCATCTTTATATAGTACGTCATGTTCTTAAAAAATCTACTCTATTTTGAATTCAATCAGCTATAAATTAAATCAATGAGCTGTTCGAGATCGACTGGAAAATTTATGAGATCGCATATGAATCCTAGAAATTTTGGAAGATCGATTGGAGTTCGACTTATATAGATTACACGTATGATAATTGGGTGAGAATGAAGTATTAACAAGATCCCTTAAGTATATATATTTTTATTTTCAAAAGTAGAACCTCGATAATTTAATATTCGTTTGGTCCCGACTTGGGGACAACGTGCTAAATTATTAGTTCGCTAAATTTATAATACATATACGAGAATTCATATAGACCCCAGATAATAGATAAATGAATAATTCCTTAATACATGGGTCAGTTGGATATATGACCTTATAAGAATTTTTTTTAGGGGCACTTACAAGCCGGTACCATTTGATGGATAACAATTCAACCTAGTCCACCAAAAAAAAGCAATTCATTTAAGTCTATTTCCTCTTGAAATGACATTAATAACCATCGCGATGTTACTGTAGCACGGCACTGTAGCGCGTGCATCTACATGACAAAATAAATCGTGCACCCACATGCCAAAATAAATCGCGCACCCACATGCCAAAATAATCATGCATTATGCTTTTACATAATCGTGCATCATAAATTTGAAATTTGTTACATAATTGTGCATCACATTTGAAAAACGGCTGTGATGCACGATTTTTGAAATTTCAAAAATTATGGTGCACGGTTCAAGAATTTCAGAATTTTTAACCATGATGCACGATTTTTTTGCCCCAGAATTTCCTAAAAGTTTGTCAAGTGCTGCACGATTTTGCTCCAACAAGTCTGAATTTTTTGAACGTTAACAGTGCACAATACTTCCCACAT
Source organism: Haberlea rhodopensis (assembly GCA_907163345.1). Classification (NCBI taxonomy): domain Eukaryota; kingdom Viridiplantae; phylum Streptophyta; class Magnoliopsida; order Lamiales; family Gesneriaceae; genus Haberlea; species Haberlea rhodopensis. The sequence continues at coordinate 3,739,070 of CAJQUN010000005.1, read as the reverse complement.
GAAGCACGATTTTTTACCCATGATGCATGATTTTTTTGCCCCAAAAATTTCTTAACTTTGTCAAGTGCTGCACGATTTTGCCCCCCAACAAATCTAAATTTTTTGAACGTGAACTGTAATGTCCGAAATAATTATTAATGGTGCAATTGATGTAATTATGGTGGTTATATGATATGTCGAGATTTAATTCTTGGGTATCGGATTTCGGAGCGGAGTTGGGATAAATAATTCCGGGATCGAAATTATCATGATAATTAACACCGAAATTTTATTAAATATAAAATTTGCATTAAATCGAAAGATTTAATTTTTGTGATTCAAATAAGGACATGAAGTTAGGTGTGGACTGTACATGTGTGGCACATGCACCAGTACACCGGTGACACCCCGATGTTCATAATTGGTCGGGAATTAATATATATCGGTGTAGGATGTAAAACACATACCAAAACGTGTAAAACACACAGATCGCGGACACCTACTAAAAGATGCAAAAACACGCACTTCTCGTGCGATCACCGACCACCGTGTACTTATCCGCTCCGTTCGCCGCCGTACGACCACCTAACGACGAGACCGACCTACCACCGTGTTCACAACTCAGAGACGCATCTTTCCATACCAGATAATCAATTTTGGTGTTCGAAAAGTGGTTCGATTTTGATCTGGAACGGACGAAATCGCACAGACTAGGGTTTGAGCATCTTTTGTTCGATTTCTTCGATTCTACAACAAATTGGACGAAGCCATACACCGAATATGTTCTCCTCACCTGGACGAAACTTTCTACACCGGTCGCCGCCTCTATGGCCGCCGGAGCCTGCCGGAATCGCACGAAATGCGTGCGTGAACTGTGTGAGATTTGGGTAAAATTTGATATCCGATTTTCCGACTTTGCTTCGATAATTACCAGTTAATTTGAGGTCGTAAATGAACTGCTATCCTTGCTTGAAAATCTGCTGCAATTGATTCAAATCTTGTTATGTTGGTTTCACCTTCCTGCTGAATGAGTCTGCTGAACTGAGTTAAAATAGACTGTTGTAGAGAATTGAATTAACCTGGTATTTGGGCCAAATTCTTGTTGAATTTTGGGGTTTACATCATGGCCGAAATTTAAGGGACGTAACTGCTGAATTTTGGGGTTGTTTGGGCTTGACAATCATGCCTGTATGATGTTTGGTCATATACTTAAGTGATATTCAAGTGTTGGCTCAAAAGCCCTATAAATTGTATAGTATGAAAGTCTACTTTTATAACAGAATATTGTAGTGTTTTGGTGAGTGTTGAGCTATGATGTGAGATGCTAATGACTTCGAGCCTGTGTCATTATATCCATAGGAGAGTTAGATACATGTCAATGTGTGGTATAAGCAAATATTACTTATGAATATGCTTGAATATGTGACATAGCATAAATTGGTGATTTATATCACTTGGATGAGTGAATGATGATAATATTGAGTTGTTGAATTAAGATATTGAATCGATATGCATGAGATCGATTGGATTGTAAATGAACTAATATTCAGTGATAATTTCGATATAGATTCTTCATGATTCTCAAGATGTCGGGATAGCCCATCATGTTGTCGACTATAAGGTACGTGGTGGCGTACGAGCAGGTATCCCAGAATTTATATATTCATGCATACATGTATTTTAATGTGATGTTTTAAGGTTCAGTGATTGAGTTTGATAATTGAGTTTAATACACGTGGAATGGTGGATTCGTCGATGTACGTGATCCGATTATACTAGTTGAGTATTGATGCCTTGGGCATGAGCGATATGAGAAATTGTCGAGAATGAGATAGTGGGATAACCAGGTTTACATTGATGTTGAATTATTTATGTTGAGCATAAATAATATATGGTTGCTGTAGTGAATTCATAGTATCGTTGAGTATCATGTTTTCAATGATAATACTACACTTGACATTATGAATGTGCGTGAGTTTGAAACAGGAACAGTGCGTGGAAGCTATACAAACTCAGAATTATACAGGGAGTATATTTTATGAGTTTTGAATAATCTAAACTGTTGCATTATGATTTTGTATATCGATTTGTGATTGATTGAGTTGGAGTATGCTCACCCTGTGTGGGGGCTATTTCTGTTGAAACAGGTACAACAGGTACGATGCTGCATTGGGGTGCTAGGCTCGAACCTTATTGGATGATGCTTCCAGAAGCGTAGTGTGAGATTGAGCTGATATACGAGATTGAGCTGATGGTATGTGTTAACTATGCATCTGGATGAGTATCTATTATTCGTTGCTCGCTTGTGGGCATTTTAATGCATGTATATGGAATGTATAAGGGTGTTGAAACCCACTTGTGATGTCTTCTTATTCTTAAGATGGTGTTTTCCCTGGCGGGGAATTTACTTAGTTTCAGTATTCTGTTTTCGTAGTGTGTTTGTCCCTGGTTGGGAGTTATATTATGTGACGTATTTTTATTTCCGGATAGCCCAATTTATGGGGGGACTCTGCCCAAATTTTTATAAAAACTCACAATGTAAAAGTGGTGTAATGGGGATGATAATGGGTGAACCTTGAGTCTTATTGCTGAGTATTATTGATGTCTTGGATAATATGTGAAGCATGTAAGGATTCGTTTAAAGAATGAAATGTTTTTTCTTTATACTCATACGACGTCATAAATGCACTAATGACGAGTATAAGGGTTGGGGTCTTACATGAACCGTGCACCAAACTTCCCATGATGCACGATTTTTTTTGCCCCACCTAGGGGTGCTTATCGGGCCGGGTCAATCCGGACCCGGCCTGGAACTAGACCGGTGAGTCCGGTCCGAAATAAAAACCGAACTAACCGGTTCCGGTTCCCCCCGGAACCGGTAAGTAACCGGTCCGGGGCGGTTCCCCGGAGCCAAACCGGTAGCACCGTCGGTTTCGGTGCTACCGGTTTGGTTCCGGTTCCAGAACAAGAACCGGTTGATTTTTTTTAAAAAAAAGAATAATAATAAAAAAGAGTGTGGTCAGCATGGCAACGGCTTTATATCCGTTGCCAACGTTCATTTTTTATTTATTTTTTAATTTATTTTTTTTAAAAAATCTATAAATATTTGTGCTTTTTTTTTTATAACATCACAATTCATTCTTGCAAAGTTGTATGCTTCAATCTCATATTTTCCTCTCAATTGTGCTATCTACAATTTACTTATATAATAATGGCATCTTCATCTAGCAGCGGCGCTGGTCCTAGCCGGGGCCGCAGTCAGGGTCTCGTCCCGGGTCGTCTATTACTGAGTTCATCTTTGGCAATGAATTTACCTATGCCAATTCCTGAGTTAAATGAAAGTTATGATTTTTTTGCTGACCTCAATGTTGGTGGTTCCTCTATGAATGTCGAACCGCAACAACCCGAACAACCTGCCGAACCTCCTGCTGCCCAAGCCCAAGAGAGACAACAAGTGGAGTCATCCAGAGCCACTACATCAGCGAGTAAACAACCGACTCGGTGGTCAAGAGGTATCGATGAGCAGCAAGTTTCGATGCCTAGGTTCAGTTATCCAAAAGGATGGAGAGACCACAGGATTCAGGCTAGCTGGCTGAAATGGAGAAACGCTACCGGAGTTCTATGCGATCGTAATATCCCGCTGAAATTGAAGGGAAAGTTTTATAACTGTTGTTAGACCCGCAATGTTGTATGGGACGGAATGCTGGGCACCAAAGAGGAATCACATCCAAAAGATGAGTGTACAGTTATGTGTATGCTTCGTTGGATGTGCGGTAAGACCAGAAGAGATAAAATAAAGAACGAAGATATTCAAGCTGAAGTAGGTATATCTTGTATGGAAGAGAAGATGCAAGAAAGCCGCTTACGTTGGTTTGGTCATGTTCGACGTAGGCCCAATAGTGCATCTGTGCGTCGAGTGGATTCCATGGAATTCGGCCAATTCACGAGAGTGAGAGGACGACCAAAGAAGACATGACTCGAAGTTATACGCAATGACTTGGAGTGCAAGGGGATTACAGAAGATTTGTTGACCGATAGAAGCGTTTGGAGAAGATTGACTCATGTGTCCGACCCGACTTGATTCTCTCTATTGTTCATGTAGCCTACCCCAATTCATCGGGATTAAAGACTTATTTGTTGCTGTTGTTGTATACATGAAGAATGCCTTTGCCCTTTTTTTTTAATAGATATGGATTTTACCGATCAGTAATAATAATGCTATTCATTTTCATGTGGTATATATGATATTTATGAACTCCTAATTTTCTGAAGTCAAATGGAATGTTAGCTTTTTATAAAATGTATGAAATCCCATGTATTTTATAAAGAGTTAATAGCTTGTAAATTCTTAATGTCAGACAACTCTCAACACATTCCATATAATATTTGTTGCAATAGAGATATGTATATGGTACAATTATCGAACAATGAAAATTAATGACCATTTCTATTGTATTATGTATAGTAGGAAATATGACAAAGTGTAACAAAGAGTTTCATTCCAGATTTTTGAAGATCAAATTTTTATTGACCTTCACAGGAAAACTAGAAATGAATGAAGCTTCACTAGCACTATCACAACAAAATTTTCTATTATTTACAATCTTAATTTAACAAGAACTGAGTATGTACACCGATCAATGTATCCAAGATTGATTCCTCTATTAATTTCTCTACTTTGCCTGCAAGAAAAAGCCAATGTTGAATGAGAAGAATGTGGCCTAAGATTCAAGAATGCATCTTTTGTGATGAAGTGAGGAGCTTCAACTATAAAGAGATCAAATTCGAGTACCATTTCGCAACTCTTCGATGGCAAATCCATCTTTAGAAGGTACTCGACGGCAAATCCATCTTCAGAAGACATTTGGTTGTTCGTATGGTGCATATTCACATGAATATGGCAGCAACTCTTCGACCTCAACTCTAGCACTCGAATAACTCATGCTTTTCTTGATTCGTCCCTGATTGATAGACTCAATTTCTGCAAGAAATATACTGTATACTGGTTTATGATCCGAAAATCTTGACTCTCCACGAGCATACGACACTTGTTGAAGGCCACGACCACGCCACAATATCCTATCACACCTTCATTAAATACAATGTCAAAAAATGTAAAAGTTACTTCTTGGACTGGATTTTTTTAAAGGAATTTACCATGCAGGTGTTCTTCGTTTCTCTTTCGGATGCATGTCCTCACCGGCATATCGGTCGGAGTTATTTGAATACTTGTATGTAGGAGGGAAATAAATGTTCCCTTCATTCCATCCGGAAAAAACACGCCCTTGTCTTTGCTCTATGCGCAGCTGTTTTCATGACAAGAGATTTAACAATGTAGTTTACACCAGTCAGTACAATCATTAATATCTAACAGACCACAAAACCAAAGTTTATTTCTTGCCTGGTCATTTTCTAACAAAGCTCTCCAATTTCGCATCTCTACTAGAGCCTTTGCACATCGGTAAGAAAGAGCGATTCTGTAGTTCAAGTCGCCGAGCCATATAATTCGACTGAAAAATATTTAACACAACATTTTCACTGAGCTCTCAACATTTGATACAACTGGAGAAATGGAACAATGGAACGACCAGCATAACAAAATGTAGAGGAAAACAGAACGATGTAATAGGGAGGGAAACTTACTCATGCTCAAGAATAGTTTGAGGAGAGTTCTCATTTCCCATTCCATGAACTCGGGGAAACCTCGTTTTCCTCAAAATTTCCATGACATCAGAGTTTCTCCGCTGTTCAGCACCTTCCTTCTCTCCAGAAGTTAAATGACTACAAATGAAGCAGAAGCTTGTTTGGTGCAAGGACATGCTAATTGAAATCGAACCCTGACAATTTTAGTTCCATGAGATGAAGATTTTCGGTGATACACTTGAGGTTTTCAGTAGAATCATGAGTTTAATAAAAATTAATTATACCTTGTTTCCAAGATATCCCATCAACCCTCTGCCTACACAAGACACCTTAAGATTATTAACAGCATCTCTTAGATCCCTCCTCATCCACACGGTAAGGAAAATCCCGACCATTTGCTTGCTTGCAGCTAAACAGTATCTTGACCGCCCTGAATTTCGATCTCTATCCTCCATAGGACCGTAGCCACTATAAGAGACAGGTGAGTAGCAATGCTTACAAGACAAATCACCAAGCTCGTTTTCATCATCAGAGTAACCATCCCCAACATTTGAACAATTATAGTCGCTTGGTCTATGCCCGTATATCACCCGATCACATACACTGAACCGACGATCAAGTCTAGGCTGTTGCACGAAAATGTCATTTTCCATCATTCTCATGCTATGGCTTAATGATTGGAAAGACCGGCGGTGGAAGAAATTCGAACTCTTTTCTCTATTTGATCCTTCAAAGTCATCATCCGATTCAATTACCGGATAAGGAACTGGGGAAGGCGTGCAACAACTGCCACTACTTCCGGGAAGACTGTTCAGAGTTTTTCGAATCAGTGCTAACCATTTTCGAGCAGGGCCATTATCTTCCGCGCCCAAAACATTACCAGCATTTAAGGGGACAATTTCTTGAAACCTAAAGAATGAATGAAGAAACTTCATTAACATTAAATCACTGGTAAAAATAGGTAACTTTTGATTAATAAACTCACCCAAGAACATAGATATCAGCAGGAGGTGAAGTGTTCAGCCATTCTTCAAGATTCAAATAACTAGGTGGAGATTTTCCAGCCACATTCCACGTTGCCACAAATATCCTATCCCAATTTAACAAAGATTACATGGATCAAACTCACTTTTCTTTACATGAATGCCTAAAATTGAGTTTTATTAAAACTAAGAAGCACGCACCTATAGTTGTGCACATCTGTAACTTGAGAGGCACCAAGATCAATCTTATTCGGTCTCACACGATCGGTGTTTCGCCTATTCAATTTCTCTGCGGATTCGATTAGGAAATCAGCATTAGTTTCAAGAATGGTGAAAGTGAAAAAAAAAACTATAATAGAAAATGTTGCTAATGGCAAATTATGGTTCAGTAGTTCAAAGATGGACCAATTGTTTGACTCTGAACCTGTTTTGCTTTTCTTGGTAGTGAATGCCCCCCTCTCTGAGAAGTTGTTCCTCCATTCTTCATCAACACCTGAAAAAGCAAAAACATAAAGCTTTTTAAACATGTGTCATTCACTGTCGCAGCAGAATACCAACATTTGCACAGCGCAAAACAACAAAATCTAATTAATTTCCTTTGGACAGATATTTTTAAATTAATTTCCTTTGGACAGATATTTTTTTCAAAAAAAATCAAGAAGTTCACAAAGAAATGAATACAACAAATAAGAGATCTAAGAAGATTCATGAATGCAGAATCAAATAGTGATTGATTCCCATGTGATGATATAAGAGAAAAGGACAGAAAATACCTTAAAAACTAATAATACAGGATTCGACAACTTCTTCAAAGTCCTAAATTAGATTGAGATTAATACTACCTCCTTTGATGAGGTCATCAGCATGAAAATCCTCAGCTCTGCCCTTGATGTCGAACCATTTCTTGACTAGAGTCTTGGGCCATGAACACTTGATCAAGGAACACAAAAAATCAGAAGTCTTGACAGCAACAATACAAAAAACTGTTGTTTTCACGAAACCTCATTAATGCACTTATGTTTCTTTAAGTAAAACAAACCTTGCTTTTCTTTGAGTTTCCATCACTCATTGTTTCACCGCTTCATATAGAGATAACTTTCTTGACTCTATGATTAAGGCAAGATCAAAACTTTCTTCTCTTTCTTAAACAAATTACAGGTCTCTTCCTCTTAACAGATTCAAAAAAAAATTGCAAAAACTGATTCTGACAAAAGAATATGATGCAAAAATCAATGGGATTGGACAGCAATATTTTTTAAACAGAAAACAAATCAAACCAAGAAAAAAATCCGACAAGTTTTTGTCACTCTGATTTAGTTACATGCAAAGACAACCCAATTCCAGTAATAGCAGATGAAATGCACTCCAAAACAACGGGAAAAAAGAAGAAAAAATCAAGAATGAATTAGGAACATTAAGATAATCAAACTATGAACGCAGAAACAGGACAATGCAGAAAATAAAGATCAAAGATGCACGCCTTCAGACTTATGTGTTTTAGAGAGGGAGATGGTTGTTTGATTTCTTCTCATAAACCCCAGTTTTTCAAGAGAATAAAGTGGCAAGGGAAAAGGAGAGAACAAATAAACGTAGCACAGTATCTCTCTCCCCACATCACACGCGCTGAATGTGTGTGTTACTCGAGGACTATCAACTATGGCTCCATTCAAGGGGCCCTGACCCCATATTAAGGGCAACATGGCACAGTGAATTTTGATTTCAATATCCAATAGTATAGGACCCCCCACCCAACCTGCCCGTGTTCTTTTTCTTTTATTTTCTGGACTGCCCACGGTCAGCCATGGAGATCATAGAAAATGTGGAAACAAAGGCAGTTTCGTTTGAAAAAATACTCTTGGTGTGGTGCTACATTTCTATAAATATATTTATGATATAACAATTTCAATTATATAGGGATTTATGTTGGAATATTTTAGGTTTGTGTAATTACAAAGGATGCTACGTTAAGCAGAACTAGCAGAGCTTTCGGCTAGCAGAGTCATTGTCTAGCAGAGCTGTTGTCTAGCAGAGATGCTGTCTATCAAAGCCATCACCTAGCAGAGCTACCCGATAATGGAGCTAACCTAGCAGATGAGCTAAATTAAAGACTTTAGCAGAATTTGAGGCTAGCAAAGCGTGGTCAATAATACACTGACAAATGTAACACTCTGTGGTGGCATCATGACTCATCAGAAGCTGTTAATGACATATTTGGCAATAAAACAAAATGGAATGTTGGAAGTCTGTACGACCGCAACTAAAAGTACCCGATGGACAAAAACGACAATGTATACGCAGGACTTCATATAAATACATCACATTCTGGATGTTTGAGATCTGTCCCAGTCAACCTAATCCAAGTACGAATTATTCAAACATCCTTTGAAAAGCTTTCATCACTTACATCGCTCAAATCCAATCAATCTATTGAAGAAAGCTAAGAGTGGCACACCTTACATTTCCATCTGAACTTTCAAAGGTTCAAGAGTGATGCATCAAAGATTACTCAGACATTTTCAAAAGAGTTCTTATCATCAAGATAGTGATACATTTTGTATTAAACAGTTTTGTGAGGAAATTTAGGAGTTTAAGTTATAAACGTGACCTTAACCTAAGTGGGTTGTATTTGTATATATATAAACAAAGATTTCTAGTGATACTTTCCTTTAAAGAAAGAATGAGAGACGTATAAGTTTTAGCTTCGAACTTTCAGAAACATATATAGTGTTTCCGCACTTTTTTTCTAGCCATTACCTTAGCAAGATGTTCATACATTTGACCATCAGACTTTTTATCCGCACTTTACTTCAAGTATTCTGTTATTCTTTTTGTTATTGAGATCCCAAGTTCAGTCTCCAAAAAGACTGGTTATCATCCGAAAAAACTAATATATTTTTGAGTATTTATTCAACCCCTTTCTAAATACATCAGTGATCCTAACAGTTTACTTGCTAAATAATGAAAATATAGTGATAACTACACCATATTATCTGTATAGTATAAAATATAAAACAAAGTGAATAAAATAATTTTATTCTTGTTTGAAGAATTATAACAATGAAGACAATGGTGAATATAATATCGACCAAAGAAGACATGACTCGAAGTTATATACAAAGATTTGGAGTTTAAATAGATCAACGATGATGTTCTGACTGAAAGACGCTCTTGGATAAGACTGACGCATGCATGCGACTCTTGATTCCTCATATGGTTCATGTGCATACCCTACTCTATTGAGATTAAAAACTTAATAGTTTTTTAGTATATCAACAAATTATTTCCATTAAATTTATGAAGTTAGCTTATATAAGCCGTTAAATATTATATTGGTTTCTTGATATGATTGGTGTAACATAGGCAAGATTTTGGGGGATGTCTCTTGGAATTATGTTATTTTTGTAAAAATTACTTTTGTCCTCTCTGATATATATATATATATATATATATATATGATAAAATGAAAATTTTGAATAAGGTACATAGGTTTCCAATGTAGATTTTTTGGGTGGTTTTAGCATGCATAACTTTGAGGACATACTTCTATGTTTTAGTGTTTCAAAATGGTAGAACAAAATGTTTGCTTGTAAAGCAAAATGTAGAGGTCCTTTTTCGGTCAAACCAAACTAGTGTCTTGGGACCCCAAGACAAGTAGTCCCAATTTGAGGACTTTTGTTTGGGATTATATTTCAGTTATTTTACCTTAATCGTTGGTCAATACAAACTTTTTATCCTATGGGGAATCCTTCTTTTTTCCCCTTATATGAACAAGAACAAGTTTAGACAACTATACCACCCACAAAAGAATTGTACGGCCCCATGAACATGGCATAACGATAAATCATGTATATGATAATGTGAGGCTCGTAAGCTCAAATCTCAACAACTACTTGGAGGGATCAATGAGTGGAAAACTAAACGAGAGTCAACTCACGATGTGTATAGCTAATGACCACATCTAAATTTACTTGGGACGAACTAGGGGATCTCGTCTTTCCCAGAATTAGCCGGACGAATACCTAGGTTACCAAACAACAAACAACTACTAAGTCTTTAATCTCAATGAATTGAGGTAGATTACATGAACAGTAGATAGATTAAAGCCGGATGAATACCTCGGTTACCAAAAACAAAAATCGTAGAGCAATTGTAAATACATGTAATTTAATTTTAAAAAAAGTAGATATATGTACATGAGCCTAAGATCATCTTTATCCTACTTACAAATTACCATATTAGCAATTACAAATCCAATGTGAGATTCAGTGGATAAAATAAAGCTGTCAGTTTTTCAAGATTTCAAGTTTTGAAATTGCATTGGCAATGCCATGCTTTGAATTTTGTTCTTTTTTTTTTAAGTTTTTTATTTTCTAAAAAAATTTCAAATTTATTTATTATTTAGTCCATTCAAATTTGTAGACCAAAGTCAAAGATCAAGTTAATTGAATATTTTAATATTTACCAGCATGGAGCGAAGAAGTTTATTGGATTGAGCTCACTAGGTTTGGAATTATAATTGACTAATCTTAAATTCACATGCTACGTGTGGGAGACTGTCGTGTTCCTTACCCAAGTCAGTTTTTTTACATTTTCAAGGTTCTTTGCAATTTATATATTTAGTTTTAATGGATTCCTAGGATTAAAGTAATCCTGTTGTGGATGAATATATCGGGAAATGCTTATATATATCCGGTTTGAGTCTTATTTATACATCAACTCAATATTAAAACACATCTTTAAATAAACAAAACATAAACCAACCAATTTAGACTAATCATAATGGGCTTAAATCGAAACCATAAATTTCACCACTCTTCATGAAATTTTGGGCTCCGCTCCTGCATGCGACACCATAACACATGTTTATATGTCACAACTTATAATAAATTCATATGAACCAGGATAATCTTTGTACCAACAATTAATCGTTAAAAAGGATAGTATCAAGGATTATTACCGATGTAAATTAAAGCATGGCGGCTATAGCCTATAGAATTTTGGGGATATTCTATGATAACTCATCGGGTATTGGCCTATTGGATATTAGAGTGACTCAAATTTAATTTGGGAGTGAGATCTACTCCTCGATTAAATTTGAGCTAATTATTCCCTATATAAGATAATACCTCATGGGACATGTTAGAAAATTTCAGGATTTTGATACAGGACTGGAGACATGATTAGCTGGCAGCCTGGCACACTCATTTATTATTAATTTTTGAAATTAAACAAAAATTAAATATTTTAAGATATTTCTTCAAAGAGGATTTCCCTTTTCTTTTGTTTTAAATATTGAAACATTAACTTTCTTTTTTGGGATATTATCTTCACCCAAATCCAATAATATAATAATAATAATAATGCTAAAATGGAAGGGGACACAATATACTTTTATATCAATGACTTGCAACCTATTTTTGTTCGTTAGTAGGGAATCAAGATAAATTAAGGCTGAATTTTTAACTTTTTTCTAAACAATAATACATCATTCAGGTGTGTTTTAGTGGGTTATTTCTTAGTTACCGCATGAATAGATCAATTGCTCAAATTTATCAATGCATTCAATCCCACATAAAAAAATGGGCTATTGATAAATCTGAGTCATTTATGACGAGCCTTTATGGACAAAGTTTAAAAGTTGTAATAGATAGTTATTTTGTTGTCTATTGATCAATGCATTTTGTTACTAGAATGATGACTAATCGCTTCGGTGTCTTAGTAAATTTTGTAATAGGTTGGAATACCCCTAGTATTCCTATTAGTATTAATATATTTGTCTTAAAAAAACTGGGTCATTGATCCTATATTTGAGGTGCCTCATGGGGTAGCCAATAATAATTCGTTTAGTGTCGCATTGTGACAAGTATCCACGACTTTATTTTCTTTAAAAATATAATTGTTTTTTTAGAAAAAAATCGAATTGCGGATTCATTTTTATTATTATTATTTTTCTCTTGGCTGGCTCTAGATAGGTCGTCGCACTTAAATTAAAGAAGAGTAATTAATTAACTAATGAATATTTTATATAAAAATATATATACTTGAAGCATGCAACTATGATATTAAATTGTTCTGCACAACAAACTAGTTTTTTTCTGACTAGTTTTATTCGGGATTATATTTTTCTCACATTATTGAATAATAATAATAATAACATATATGTTAAATTTATATGTAAGTAGATGAATGCATGATAAAGACATGTGTCGCAAAATAACGCCCCTATTAAATATACCAATCGAGAAAAGAGGCGGTCAAAGGGTGTTATCTCCTTTATTTTCTTGCTCTCGTTTATATTGATATTCTTTTGATTGCCTGTGCCCTTATGTCCCAAGATATCAATAACTATAGACAAGAGAAGTCGATCAATATTTTTTAAGAATAAAATTTCTTATACGTTTGTCACAAGCCTAGTTTGCATTTTAAATGAGAATTATTACAACCAACCAAAATGGCATTCCTTAATAAGAATTACATCGATGAAAAAGCTAAATATTTTGTGGGTGTGAGATAGAAAGATTAGAACTTGAGGGCTGTTGAAATTAGGGAGATCACAAGACAAAATTATGGAATTAGGCTAGAAAAGGGGATATTACCGTCACCCTACATCCAAGAGTCCAAATTTGATTTAGTATATGACGTCTATATAAAAAATAGACCACGCATGTCCAAATCGTATTTGGATCATCGAATCTAGTATAAGAGCATTACTTTTAGGTTGAACATATCGAGAAAAAAGGGGAATGGATAATCAAATTTGAAGGTAAAATTGAGCACACATGGCATGTGTAAGATTTTTCCTTGGATTTTAACGTGTATACAACATATGTGTTTAAATTCCATAAATCAAAAGTGATCACAATTACAATGATCCCACTCACATACACACGTGGTATGATATGGCCTTTGGAATGGGGTTTTCCCCATCAATGCATGCTTTGCAAAAAGCTTGCACTTCACCACTTAGACCCATACTTGATCGTCCTTGTGACACATATAACAAAGAGGGTTTGTTTGAAGATGCCCTTAAGGGTAGTGTCCTTAGGGCCAACATCACCATTTATTTGGAATCTTTTTTTTAAAAGGTAAAAAAAGATTTCATTTGGATGGTGGATGTTGCTCCTTAGCGCCCTTAAAAATAGCAACAAAGTTTCCAACAAAGAGAAGGAAAAAAAAGACCCATTTATATTCAAATTTTGATGTAAAGTTTTTTAAAAAAGGTGTAAGAATATGGTAGAAAAAACTGTTACTTATGAACAAAAAAATTACATAAAGAAATCAGATTCATTGACCAAACCGCCAAAGATCTTGTCACTGTCTTACTTGTCTTATGTTTTCACCCACCCTTCGTCACTACCCGTTTATGCGTTGGTTTGATTGTGTCCAAACTTATGGGTTTTGGGCTTTAGTTTGTTTTAGTTCCACATTGGAAAAATGAACTAAAGTGGCCAAATGTTTTAGTATAAATTAAGGGCCTTTGATTTAAGTGCACCAGTTAATAGCATGTCTAGCAACTTTTGGCTTTAGATAGATATATTTCTCTATTGTTTTAGAATCTAGTAAAAGTCTTAGTATGCTCTGTGGTTGCAGCTGTGTCTGAGCTTCCACATCAAAAAGGATTTTACTATATGTCTTTGTTGTAAGGGGAGTGATGTGAGTGATAAAGTGTGGCTAGTGGGAAAAGCTTTGTGGGTGTGTTTGGAGTGAGAAGAGAAATTATGTGGTTGTAATAATTTTCATATAGTGTATTTTCTTCTCTGGTCCTGGTGATTTTTCTCCTGATTTGGGAGTTTCCACGTTAAATCCTTGTGTTATTAGTTCTCATTTTGCTTGCTTTCCATATAAAAGGTGTATCCTGTGGGGTGAATTTGGAGGGTCAAATTCCCAACAAGTGGTATCAGAGCCTGGGTCCTTTTGCGGCGGTGGAGCTTTGGTGTGGTAGGTGAATAGGTAGTGACTAAGAAGGTTCTGTCTAGGAAAATTGGTATTTAAGTGGGACCATTGTGACCCCACCAATTTACCTGGGAATCTTAAAGTTCTGTCTAGGAAAGATCGAGATCCTCTCTTTCCTAGGAGCTTACTTAGTGTGTACTATTAAGGTCTACGGTAAAATTCATCAAAGTATCAGAAGATGTCGGGAAGCAGAGTTTCAAATGCAGTCAGATTTGATGTGGAGAAATTTGATGGGAAAATCAACTTTGGCTTGTGGCAAGTGCAAGTCAGGGATGTGTTGATTCAGTCTGGTTTACACAAGGCATTGAAGGACAGAGTATTCCCTGAAAGCAACAGTGATACTAGTTCGAATGGCGGAACGACTAGTGCAACAGGTAAAGCTGGAATGAGCAATGAAGATTGGGAGGATCTGGATTTGAGAGCAGCAAGTGCTATCCGTCTGTGCCTGGCCAAAAATGTTCTTGCAAATGTGCATGGAATGTCTATGGCAAAGGAACTCTGGGAAAAACTGGAAGAGTTGTATCAGACAAAGGGCGTCTCGAATCGGGTGTATCTGAAAGAGCAGTTTCATACATTGCGAATGAATGAAGGTACTACTATTTCAGATCATTTAAGCGTTCTCAATGGCATTGTTTCAGAGGTGGAATCCATTGGAGTTAGAAGTGATGATGAGGATCAGGCCTTGAGACTCATCTGGTCTCTTCCACATTCGTATGAGCACATGAAGCCGATACTGATTCATGGGAAGGAGAAAATCATTTTCTCAAAGGTTACTAGTAAGCTTCTTTCTGAAGAGAGGAGACTTGGCGGGAGTAACGGTTCACATGAAAGTTTTGCAATGGTGGCTCATAATTGGAAGAAGAAGAACTCCGTGAAGAAATCCTGTTGGGGGTGTGGATAACCTGGTCATATCAAGAAAAACTGTCCAAGAGCTGGAGCGCGTTCAGCAAATTGCTCTGTATCAGCAAGTGGAGATGCTGATAATGAAGCTAACATTGTCTCATCTTTTGATGTCCTCTGAAAAAGGACATGTACATCCTTATGGCATGCCGCTGTCCCCAAGTTGCCATGATAAAGGATGTAAAATGTTAGCAGATCCACAGTTTTGCACACGGGCATTGATTTGGCATTGATGCAAGATGTGTGGTGGAAATTCATGTCGATGGTTGATTAACTTCCAGGAGAGCCAAAAAGTGGGAGTTGCACCATAATTTTCAGCAAAGTTATTTTTCGACATGGGCCGAATTGAAATGCTTGGAATGGTTTATTCTGATGGGGTATGCTTTTATGGTGGAGCATGATAATTCTCTACATTGAGAATTATGACTGTCTTTGCAGTGTTAGTATCGGGAGCTATGAAGATCTTCATCAAGGTGGAGCGTTGCGGGACGATAAAGCCCAAGGTGGAGATTGATGGGTTTTGGGCTTTAGTTTGTTTTAGTCCGACATTGGAAAAATGAACTAAAGTGGCCAAATGTTTTAGTATAAATTAAGGCTTGAGGCCTTTGGTTTAAGTGCACCAGTCAATAGCTTGTCTAGCAACTTTTGGCTTTAGATATATTTCTCTCTTGTTTTAGAATCTAGTAAAAGTCTTAGTATGCTCTGTGATTGCAGCTGTGTCTGAGCTTCCACATCAAAAAGGATTTTACTAGATGTCTTTGTTGTAAGGGGATGGGTGTGAGTGATAAAGTGTGGCTAGTGGGAAAAGCTTTGTGGGCGTGTTTGGGGTGAGAAGAGAAATTATGTGGTTGTAATAATTTTCATATAGTGTATTTTCTTCTCTGGTCCTGGTGGTTTTTCTCCTGATTTGGGAGTTTTCCACGTTAAATCCTTGTGTTATTAGTTCTCATTTTGCTTGCTTTCCATATAAAAGGTGTATCCCGTGGGGTGAATTTGGATGGTCAAATTCCCAACACAAACAGAATAATTTTAAATCACGGGTTTGATGTATTATATGATATTGTCAATGTGGGTAGCATCAAAAAAATCTCCATTTATGTTCTATGGTGGTGTTTGCAAATACTTTTGAGAAGCGTTTTATCTGCTTTTGGACCAAAAAGTATATTATCAGGTTTGGTTTTCGTGATTCTGTTATTGCTTCTTTAGAATAAAGTAGGTAAAAATGGAATCAGAGAATCAAATCATTACATGTCTTTGGCTGCTTTAACTTATATGATAGCAATTTTATAATTATTTGAAGTTCCTTAAGCTATTTTTCATTTTAACAACAAACACTCAATATTTTTTTGTTTAAAAACAATATTTTTCATCTTTAATCGAAAACAGCATAGAAGTGCTTTAAATAAACAATTACAAACACATCATACGTATTGCGTGTCAAATCCCACTATGTCTTTTATTCATATATACAATTCTGCAAGTTGAAAATTAATGGGACTAGAGGGTTTAATGTAACTTTTTGCTTCTCTATTTGCTACGATGCTCGATTTGTTGCATTTTAAATTGTTAAAAAAGATTGCGTGGAAGCATCATGTCCATTTATAGTAAATCGAAGTTGAATAATGACTCATTTATCAATCGGTCATTGACAAATTAATTTAAAAATAGGGTGGAAGTGTTAAATAAGATTTGGATTTGTCAAATCTTATCTTATTGTTATAAAGGTATTTTTATATGCCATAATCTCATTTTCATGTCACAATTCTTGATTTTTCTAGAATGACTACTAACATATATTACACCTATAACAGTGACGTTTGGACGAATCTAAAAATGTTGTTTAGTAATAAAAATATAAAAAAGTTAAGGGAAAAAGTTATTGGGTCAAAATATAATTTTAGGTTTGTTAAATGCAATTTTTGAGAGGCAAATCGTAATTTTTAAAATCTTTGTATTCTAGGATAATAAAAAAAATTCATTTGAGGGGGACAACTATCCCACAAGATAACTCTGGTTCGTCCTGCTTGTAATAAACTGATAGAGGAATAGAAAATCATAACATTTTAAACAACTAACGGCTGACTTTAATGTCTAATCTTCTTCCACTTTCATCCCTATTCGTTTGGATTTACAAACATGATTCAAGATTATAAAAATAATAATAATAGATATAGATGAAATTGATAAAAAAAATTCTTTGAAATAGTTCACCAATAAAAGTACAAGCATCGTTATACATTCCAAGCCTTTATCATATTTCAAAATCTTGGTGAAAAAAATGTTATTTTTCTTATACACAAATTTGATATTTTTCCCCAATAAACAAAATGATTATTCTGGCATATCAAATCGTGGAATTCACTTAAATACTATCATCCTATAATCCCAAACTATATAAAATACAATTATGAAAAATTTATTAAAACGTCTATTCTTGGTTCAGTCCCTAAAGTTTAAAACAAAATCTCTATTAACGTTAAGTCGATAATAAGAATCGAATGGAGAAGTACTGAAGCTGGAATATTTTAAAATATTAGGGACTAAATTGGGAACAAACAAACTGGTTCAGTCCCTGTCTTTTTCTATTTCCTTTTCACGACCGATTTAATGTCGGGAACTGAACCATGAAGTTTTTAGAACTTTAGGGACTAAATCGGGTAGGACCCAGGCTAAAGGGACGTTTCAATATCGTATCCTTAGCATTATTTGGACCTCTATATTTTTGCTTTTCTTTTTTTTTTTTTGAAAAAAAATTTATGACCAAGGATTTGGACATACACAGGATCCACAATCTTCTAATGATCCCTCAATCTCTTTAAAGAGGATTTCCTAAATAGTGGTACACACGGATACGCAATGACAAATTTTCAAATTATTCATATTCAAAATTATTGAATTTGGGTTTAACTTCAAATCGACAAAAAAAATTTATACGAGACAAATTTAATCCTGAATGAATATTATATTTAAGTTGGTACTTCATAATTATACTTTAAATTGCATGATTTCATGAACTCAAGCACAAGTTCGAGTCTTTATTTTAGATAACTAAGTTCAAATGAGCACAAATCAACTCTTAGGAACTGTTCGATACACATGATTAAAATATGATATGCCATAATATTTTACTCATCCTTTTTTGTCTCATTTTTTGATCATCTCAAGTTTATTACATAGCCCGTGATTATATAGGTTTTGGGCTAGATAACACATCATTCTCGTCACCTTGAAGACCATATGACACACATAATAGATATGTGATTATAACACTATACCTTTTTGCCCACAACCTATCTTATATAGACCTCACGTACGCACCAATATAAATATAAAGAAATGAAGTAAACGAAACATATTAACAAATGTTAATGAAAACATGATAAATTTATTATCTTTATGTTGATCCATATGTCACCCAGGAAAGAAAGGCCATATGCGGATAATGAAGAACCATAAGACTGAATTAACTGGATGTCTATGCCCATAAGAAATCCCGGAGCCACCCATTAATAATAATAGAGAGACCTAGACCCACTCTATTCCCCAATAATTTGGGACTGTACACATTAGAGGGTCGTCGACCTGGTGTCGGACGAAGCCTCTATAATGCTCAAGTTAAGGATGGATTTAAAATTGTGGATGAAATTTGACATAGAGTAAGGTTGGTCTTTTGACAACCCAAATGCTGATTGTACGAATTGATTCACTAAGAAAACCGAGCCATTATCTGTTGGACTGTTGGAACGGGTAGATGGGCCCCGACGGACGAAATGACCAAATCATTTTCTTAGAATATTTGTTACTCATTGTAAGGTTTCGAAGGAGGCCCGGCCCATGGTAATGGTTTTTTGATGCTCTGTGACACATGGTTAATGAAGGGGAAAATTACAAAAATATACCATTTACAAAACGAATCAAGCAAGAAAGACAGAAAAAGGCACTAGAAAGCGCACACTTACAGGCCTGTCTGAACATTGTTCTCGCTGACCCTGGGAGATCTCGTGTAGCCAGGTGCTCTTGACTTTTGTATGGTTATTGGATGGATCCTGTCTCCAAAGGTAGGATAGAAAGGTATGTTATTTTGACTGAAATAAGTTTGTATAGAATATGATGGTATGGAAGTTAGATCGTCATCTGGCTTCACCACTAAATAACCTGCGGTATAAGGAACATGTACGTTATTTACTAGTATAGTCTCGTCTCAAACATAGGCAGTGTTGCGGGAGGATAAAGAACCAGAAGTTTGGGGGGAATTCAATCTAGAACAAATAAAATAGTTATTCAACTAAAATGCCGATGTTTTAAAAAACTAAATTAAAACCCCAAATTCCTTCTTCCTTGTAGTCATGAAGCTCCAACACTACTTCGCGGCACTTTTCGCTTTCAAGGGTTTAAAAGAAGAGGTTTAAGGCGTTTCAATGCCAAAAATGGCCTCAAAGTTGATATAAAATACCTGGATGATGATGATGACCGGGTGCTTTTGTCATGCGATGCTTCGGAGACTACCTCAAGTGTCACGCCCCGAGACCGGGGTCAATAACACCGGCATTGATTTCCATTACAACTAGGAAACCAATAAGCCTCGTAATATCATAACAACTGAAAACCAGTCTATATTCCATAAATAAAGAAATCATTGTCTTTACAACTGAATTAAAAACGTGAAACTAAAACTTAACAACTGAGTAAATAAAATTGTCTTAAAACTTGGAAAACTTTAAACATAAAATCTTGAACTACGCAGCGGACTTGATTCACCAACCCCAAAATTGGTGCTCTTCTTCTTGCTCTAATTCTTCTTCGGCTTTATCTGGGGATGTAGAGTAAGGGGTTGAGTGCTTTGGTAAACACTCAGCAAGTGGGGGACAATCGATATCATACATATACATAATTTTCATAAACTTGTATCATAAAACTTGCATAAACCGATATGAATGTATCTTAACATACTTGGTTGCCCGTACGAGCCATGACATAACATATCGTTTCATAATTTTCATATACTTAAGCACAGTAAAGCATTCTACTCTCTTCTTGGTACTGATATCAGTCTCTAGACTTAACCCTCCTAGAGATGAGGTCATAACATCGGCTAACCCACGAATAAAGGGTCTGGATAATCCAGAAACAACGGATTACCACCGTATAAGGTTCTTTTAGCGGTTACATCCCACCGCATCAGGGTCATGGGGATCCAAATCCAATTAGATTTCGAGTTTAACGTGCTTACAAAATAATACTTTCATAATTCAACATAATACATATCGATTGGGAATTTAAAAACATACATAGTATTTTTGAAAAACGAAACGAATATATATAACAAAAGCCCACTTACAGTGCTTGGATGCGTGTTTGAGTAGTCGACGGTACGAAACGAAACGGATTCAAATCTATCCTTGGCTTGCTAGACTTCTAACTCGTAACTCAAACTTCTCGGCTGGAATCAAAGGTTCCCTTGATAGAATTCTCCGGCTGAGACTCTAGATAACTCGAAGACAATATGAAGAATATGTTGAGTTCCTTGTGGATAGTTCGCTTCGATAGTTTGCTGGAACAAGATGATGAAACTTGGCTCGGTTATAGTTCTCGAAACTTGCTGGAAAAATCTGGAAAGGAGGACAGAACTTGATTGGTTTATGGTTTGGGAATTTGACAGAATTCTCGATGGCTTCCTTGCTGGAATTCTTGGCCAATATCTCTCGGTTTTAGTTCTCAAAACTTGCTGATAATTTGGAAAGGATTTGGGCAGAATTGTATCAGGCTTTGGAGTGATTTTTCGAAGGCTTGACAGCACCCAGATTTTCGAAACAGATGCTGGAAATTTCGATGAAAGCTTTGGCTTTTGGTGCTGATTCTCGAAGAGATTTAGCTACTGGAATTTGCTGGTTTGATGTGAATGGTTGCTGAAGATTGACCAAGGATTGCTTGGTTTCAGTTCTCGGACTTGCTGAAATTTTTAGAAGGATTAAGGACTGATTTGCGTGGCTAGAATTCTCAGCAATTCAACTGTCCCTGTATCGAAATTCCTTGCTAGTTGGGCTGAAGAATTCGATGATTTCGGCTGCTGAATGGAGGCTGAATGTATCGGTTGTTTGCTGTTGGTTAAAGGTGAATTGGTGATTGAAAGTGAGACTAGGGCCTTGCTTTTATAGAGGCATAAACTGACCCAAAGGTGGAAGGACTCTCGGTTGGATCAGATCAAATCCGAAGACTCCTACATGAGACGCAACTCTTCGGCTGGATGGACTCTTCTCGGTTGGATCAAAATCTGATACGGGTTGGAGCAAATCTATGCCGATAGAGAAGAGGTGGAACTGGTTAGGATTCTTCGAACTTAGTGACAGAAACGTGCAGATTGCTCCTTGGTGTATTGAAACTCTAGGCTAGAGTTTAGGAGATTTCAAATTCTTTTTAAATCATGTTTTAGTTATCCCATAACCAAAAATCCGGGTCTTTACATCAAGGCTGATGAAGAAGAAGAGCTGGTCTGCATGGTACAACCCTAATCGAAGGGAATGCAAAGCAAACATCTGCGGACATGGGCAAAGTTCTTGCACCGGCTATGAAAATCATACGTGCACCTGCACGTATACCCTACGTGCACGAGGCGATTGAAGCAGGATGAAAGGCGTAGCACCCAGAAAGCTTCCCAGAGCCGGTGCATGCAGAAAGTTGTCGTGCACCAATGCAAGCACACTTTTGGGGGCCAAAGCTTCCGAAAGCGGTGCACGAAAAAAGCTCCCCAGACCCGGTGCATGATGCATTTTGTCATTATTTCCTTTCCTGTCTCTGTATATGGAAGAGGTATATGTAAGAGCCTGTACCTCAAAATTACCATATATATATATATATATATATATATATATATATATATATATATATATATTAACCAATATAATAAGGAGGAAAGTGTATGAACAGTGATCTGTCTCTGAAATTGACATCCGATGAACAGTAGCTTGCCAACTATTTTTTATTTTTTTTTTAGGTAATTCGTTTTTTTGGGCTTTGTTTATTTATTTTTTGTCCTTCTCAGCCCAGACCATTTTTGTGGGGATGTCTTGGGCTTCTGGCCATTAACAATTAATCAGGGCCTTTTATTCTTCGACCTGCGAGTTACCCAAATCCACGCCCAGACCATTTGCTTTTCACGCCCTTCGCTATGAGCGCCGCCTGCCGTCAGGGATGGTTGCCGTCGGTGGTTGGGCCCTGTCAATCGCCGCCTGAGCCAGATGGACGTCTTCTCGTAGGTGATGGTTGTGGCTAGCTAGCGGCGCGTCCTATCTTCGTTTCTTGCGGACAACATGGCGCCATATGTTCTTGCCCGCTGGTCAATGTCGGTGACCAGATCTTTCTCATTTTCCGATTTTTGTGTGCCTTGTCCGTCGGTGCCTTACGTCACGTTGCTTGATGTCCATGGCTTTTGTCCGTTGGTCCGCTTCAATATTCAAGCTTCTTTCCACCTTCCCCTGTTGTAGCGGCTGTCGTAGCCTACTGCTCGCCTATTGACACGACCATGTAGGTTGGCTCCCATGGTTTTTATGTTTGTATTTATCTTGCCTTCACGTGACAATTGCTCACGCCATTTTGCTTTATCTACATCCCAACAAGGAGCTGGTTTTCTCTAGGCCGTGCTGGTTTTCTCTAGGCCGTGTCATCTTCGAGGTGCACTTGTTAATGCTTGGTTGTTTCTTCTTATTTCTTCTTACAATACTATTTTTACATTATCTGCTTTGTGTATTTTCAATGTTCGGATGTTTTTTGAGGTCTTGGATTATCTGATTTTGGGTTGCCTTCCATTTTAATAGCAGGGATTTTAAAAAAAATTGCCGCTACTTTAACAAATTATTTCCAGTTTTTTGTGCATTGCTCTTCCAGTATGATTGATGGATATGTGTGCGCAATGTTTATCCACTTTTTTGCAGCTGTTGTGACCTCATATGATATATGTTGTTATTCTGGTTTTCTTCATGCTGGGAATAAGGATTTTTATGCGGTTTTCTTGGGCTGGGAGTGGCAAGGGGTTGAAGTGTTTTGTTTATGATTGTATGCCTTTGTGAATTCGATTGTTGAGTTTGGTTATAGATGTTGATTCAAGAGCTCAAAAGCTGCTATCACCCAGGATGAAAATGTTGTTATTTTCAGAAATGAATGATGGTTATTTAAAAAAAATTGAGCAAATCAATATATTTTAAGGAATGAGGCATGAAAAACAAAGAAAAAATGAACATGTTGGTGATGGAGCGGCAGAGCCCTGCTTCAAGATTGTTGCTTTTCGTGCATATACTCACTCAAATTCACTGTTTTTTCTGGAAATTATAATTATAATAAACTAAAATTTATAAACATTACATGTGAAAGAGATATGATAAAAGCCAAATAGACAATGCTACTTTCATATATCTCTAGATTCTCGTAGCGAGAGTTGCATCAATCCAACATTAACTGCATTTTTTATTCATTCTTGCATCAAGATGTTTTCTGTTGTATTATTCTTGCATCAACATTTGCCAGCATATAACTAATATCAATGAAACTGCTAAGTAATTTTCACACACTTTTCTTACATGATTTAATGTACTTAATCTTCACATGATCAAAATTTCTCTACCTGTTCATTTAAATTAAAGGCAGGTCACACATATTGTTCCTCCATTAAACCTATATTTGAGTTATTAGTCTTCTTCCGTATGTCATCTTATTCTTGCCTGCCCTTTTTCCGATTTTTTTGGCATCTTGTTAAAAAACAACCAGTGCTTAACCTATGACCTAAGGATTGGCTTTGGGGCCTTGCACATGGCTGGGATTCACAAAGCTTGTTCTTTGCTGTTTTTTAAGGGGAAAAAGAACTTGGGTCATGGACATTGGTCGATTTATTAGCCTGTATCTATGAGTGTTCTTGCTCAACTCATGTTGGGGTTAAAGAGATAGTAGGTTGATGTATCTGTTAGCATCACACACGCCATCTGGATAGAGCTTGGCAACAACCCCTTTACATTAAAGTCGAAAATCAGGTTCTTCGTTCAGCTCCATTTCTAGAACTATGAAAATTCCAATTCTCATTATTCGGTAGTTTTTTTATGTTAGCTCACTCATGGCTTAAAAAAAAACCGTAGTTCAAATTCCATTCATCCACAAGCTTAAAAAAAACCATAGTTCAAATTCCATTCACAAAGCTTGTTCCACTCATACCTTTGGTCATTATATGCTTAGTCTGCTCCACTTTGCTTGACTTTTTCTTTGTTCCTCGTCACGTGTTTGGCTGGATTGACCTTGGCGAATATTTTAGGTCGTTCTCACGACGTTCTTGGCGTTAACTACGCTATATTATCGAGAATTTTATTTACTGCATGTGCCGCACTTTGCCTACCCTGAATATGTCCTGATCTTTTTACATCTCTGTCCGGGGTTGCACAAATTGCCTATTTCACACGGTCCATTTAGGTGATTCTCGCTTGTATTGATGCATATGTCTTCGGATGATTAATGATGGGTGGTTCCTTTTTAGTCTGAATATTTTGCCCATTTCTTTCTGAAATTGTTAGGCCATTTTTTTTAAGATCAATTAACTCTTTTTTTTAGAAAAAACTTATCATATTCGCTGCGATAGATCGCCCAACTGTGTTTACCTATTTGCTTTCATATGGAATTGGTCAAATGTTCCTTGATTATGTTTTTTTAAAGATAAGACATTTTCCTAACTATCAGGGAAGAAATTATTGGAAACGAAACACAAATCTTCAATTATTGCAATTAAATGTTGCTCCCATTTAATTGTTCAGATGTCCTAGCAAACAAACTACGCCTGCGTTTGTTTTGTCTCCACACTCGATCTTGATTCTTCCTCATAGCTTGGCCTCCAATTATGTTCTCATGTTTTTTCTCCGCAACATGTCTCTTTAGGCCCCGCAAAAACCATTCGTTCGCATCTTTGTTGTTGGTTGAGAATGTCAAACGTGGGTCCGAGCGACATCCATGGCGCTCATGAGGGTCTTGCTGACTCAACTCCCCGCCGCACAAGCCCTACCTCGCCTTTGCTAGGTATATTTCTCTCTTGCCTAATTGGTTTTATTGTCATCCGTCTCTTTTTTATTAGGTCTCGTTATTTCAGGCTTGCCCACATCGCCTCGAACACCAGCCCAGCTTCGGCGCAGGCGAGTCGCGCCCTCCCCATCAGGCTCTGTAACCTACAGGTCTCGTCGTTGCCCTGCTCCAGGTAGCACGACTCGACCTATCTTCGTTGTCTCTTATACTTTGAATTGTCTCGCTACTTTATTTAATAGCTGTTTGTTCTTCTTTCGCTGATCTGTTAACTTCTGTTGACTTCTCCCTCAAATCTTGAACAGCCACCACCGATGATATGGTTTTACCCAGGCGACAGAGGGTCCTTAGGTATCTCGACAGGATTGGTTTTCTCCCGACTAAGGCGTGGAACCTGCCTTCAGCTGCTGATTGCGAGCATTGCGGTGCTCGCCGTTTTTTCAGGGAACCACCAGGCTTCTGTTGCGCGAGCGGCAGCGTCCACCTTATCCCCACGAGAATGCCGTTGTCCTTGTGGCAACTCTACACTACAACTTCGTCACATCTTGCCGACCATTTCCGCCAACGTTGTCGCACATACAACAACTCTTCAGCATTTACTTCCATAGGAATATATTACGATCATGAATTGTGTCGGGGGACCAAAGGGATTTACACATTCAAAGTTCAGGGCGGCATTTACCATTTCATACGAGACCTGATTCCTACAGAGGGGTGTGGCCGGCAGCTGCAACTATACTTTTACGGAACGGAGAATGAAATCGATAATAGATTGGCCCAGTCGGGCGATTTGGATGCTAAGTTAATAGCATTCATCATTGACATCATGAAACTCAACCCATATGCAAATTTCTTTAGGAGTTTGAGGGATATGCCTGACCTCACCTCGTACAAAATTGTGTTGCGTGCCGATCCTTCTTTAGATCATAGGGTGTACAATTTGCCTGTTGTTGACCACGTTGGCGCGATTTGGAATGAGTTAACTGATGCTCCTTCAGAAGTCCCACATGACGTACGTGTGTACACAAAATCAGATGGCACACAATTCATTCACTACTATTATGGTTGTTACGACCCTCTCCAATATCCGTTGTTGTTTCCATACGGGGAGCCTGGTTGGCACACCGGGATCCTAAAAGAACGCTCCCCTTTACATGCATCCAATCCAGGCCTATTGACTCCTCCTGATGGTGATCTATCTTCGCTTCTGCCAGCCCAACACCTTTCCGGTTCATCACTTCTGGACGCTGAGCAAGAAAGTAAGTCTTTCTGTCCCCAATCCCCTTCGCTTAACTTATTCTCATTCATGTGTAACTTTGTTATTTGGACTGTTCTAAACATATTGCTTACTCCTCTTTCAGATTTGGATCGCAATCGGGATAATCGAAGGAATGTTGCCGCCCGAGAATTCTATTGCTACAGATTTCAACTTCGTCGTGATGACATAACCAACATACTGTGCACGGGCCGTCTTATTCAACAATATCAGATCGACATGTACGTAAAAATTGAGACTCAACGTTTAGATTACTTCCGTAAAGCACAGGCGCAAAGCGAAATCCGATCAGAGTCTTTTCAAGGTATTGTTGATAGTATGGCATGTGACGGAATTTCCTATGGCAGCTCCATCGGGCTACGGACAGTCCTACCCGCTTCGTTCTTAGGAGGTCCCAGGGATCTCCGACGGCGCTACATGAATGCGCTTGCCTTGGTCACAACGTTCGGTAGGCCTGATTTTTTTATAACAATGACGTGCAACCCAAATTGGTTAGGGATACAAGATGAGCTACTGCCTGGGGAACATGCACATAACCGAGCTGATTTGCTTGCGAGGGTCTTTCGAGCAAAGAACGAAGAATTGAAGGATGAGATTGTGGATAAACAAATATTTGGGAAAGTCGCTGCTTACTTGTATGTTGTCGAGTTTCAAAAAAGAGGTCTACCTCACGTGCATTGGCTTGTTATTTTGAAAAACAAATACAAAGTTACTTCCGTTGATGCCTATGATCGATTCGTCTCCGCCGAAATCCCCGACCCTTCAACTGATCCTCATCTTCACTCTTGTGTTTCCAAACACATGTTGCATGGTCCTTGTGGGGAGTTAAACCCAACAAACGTCTGCATGAGGGGGGGATCTTGCAAGAACCACTACCCAAGAGAATTCGTTCAGTCCACTTCACATCGCACTGATTCCTATCCCGCGTACAGGCGGCGAAACAGTAACCGTACAGTCCTCGCCCGGAGGAAGCTATTGGACAATCGATGGGTAATTCCATACAATCCTTATCTTCTAGCTAAATTCGACAGCCACATTAATGTTGAGATTTGCGCGGATGTCAAGGTCGTTAATTACCTGTATAAATATGTGTGTAAAGGGAACGACAAAATTGCTTACAATGTAGTTGCCACTCCTGCGTCGGGCAACATGGACGAGATACATGACTTTCAATCTGCACGTTGGCTTCGTGCTCCAGAGGCTATGTGGCGCATTTATGGTTATACAATTTACGAAATGAGCCCCGCTGTTATTCAGCTTCATGTTCATCTCCCGAATTCTCATTATATCTTTTTTCATGCTGCTCGCTCCTTAGAAAGCATCTTATCGAACCCCAACAATTCAAAAACCCAATTGACACAGTTCTTCTCGATGAATGCGACGCATTCAGACGTACGCGCCATGGGTCTGCTTTATCGTGAATTCCCTAAGCACTTTGTCTGGAAGTCTACACACAAGGAATGGTCTTATCGTAATCGTGGCACTGCCATTGGCCGGCTTGTGACGGTGAGCCCCGTCGAGACGGAACGATACTATCTGAGGTTGTTGTTGAGCCATGTCAGGGCACCCACTTCATTCGAATATTTGAGGACCCACAACGGTGTACTCCTCCCAAACTTTCGGGAAGCTGCAATGCAACGTGGGCTACTTGATGCAGATAACGACATTCGAGCGTCGATAGAAGAAGCGTCAACTTATCAAGTCCCATATACATTGCGCCGTTTATTCGCTACTATCCTTGTTTACAACCTTCCTTCAAACCCTGCCACCCTTTGGGAAGAATTTAAACTCCATCTTTCTGAGGATTTCTTATCGACTTGCAATCAAAGTGAACATGTTGCATTCGATCGTGCTCTACGCTCAATTGATGTCTTCCTCCAATCAATGGGTAAAACCGTGGATGATTTCAACCTCGTGCCATTTAAGACTTGGGTTAGTGAGGTCGAGATGCGGAACAAGGATTACGAGAACGAGCTTAACATCTCCGTGACTGAGGAGGAATTGACCGCTGTACACAAGCTAAATTCAAGACAACAAGAGGCCTTCGATTCTATCATGGCGTGTGTGGATGACCCAAATGGGGGCGCTTTTTTCATCGATGGGCCCGGAGGATCAGGAAAAACTTTCCTATACCGAACACTTCTGGCTATTGTGAGGAAGACCCGTGGTGTTGCCCTCGCAGTTGCATCTTCAGGCGTCGCAGCATCGTTGCTTCCCGGTGGTCGGACTGCTCATTCGCGCTTCAAACTTCCGACCATAGTTGACCAATCAATCTCTTGCGCAATAAAAAAACAAAGCGTCCATGCACAACTTATTCTATCATCCAAGCTAATTATTTGGGACGAGGCTTCGATGGCCAATCGAAGATGTATTGAGGCTTTGGATGTTTTACTGCGCGATCTTACGGATAATCCACAATTATTTGGAGGCAAGACAATTGTTTTTGGTGGGGATTTCAGGCAAACTATCCCAGTTGTTGTCGGTGGTTCCCGTGAGGATGCAGTCGATTCATGCCTTGTCAATTCCCCTTTGTGGCCTAAGGTTCAAAAAATCCACCTACTCCAGAATATGCGCGCCCGAGAAGACCCATTTTTTACTGAGCTCTTATTACGCATTGGCGATGGAACGGAACCGCTAAATCTGAAAGAAGAAATCACATTGCCAACAAATATGTGCCTGCCATACGTCAATTGCGACGAGCCACTGGACTATCTCATAGGCTCAGTTTTCCCTTCTTTCGATGATTTTTACAAGGACCCTTTCTCGGTTATCGACCGGGCTATACTGACGCCCAAGAATGATTGCATGGAGAACATAAACAATGCTATCATTGACAAATTTCCCGGAGAACTTGTCGAATATATCAGCGTTGACATAACAAATAACGCACACCAACAATGCCAATACCAAGATTTCTTGAATGGGGTCTCTGCAACAGGTTTGCCACCTCATGTGCTTCGCCTGAAAAAAAATTGCCCTATCATGTTACTGCGCAATATTAATCCATCTGAAGGGCTATGCAATGGCACACGTCTAATCTGCCGTGACTTGGGCAAGAAAGTTATTGGCGCTGTTATAGCGTCTGGCGGGTACACCGGAAAATTTGTCTTCATCCCGAGGATACCATTGGAAACTTCTGATAATCTTAGATGTCCCATACCTTTTAAGAGGCATCAATTCCCTATACGACTTTGTTTCGCAATGAGTATTAACAAGGCCCAAGGGCAAACACTTGATAAGGTTGGGATTTACTTGCCCCAACCTGTCTTCTCACATGGTCAACTATATGTCGCGCTTTCTAGGGTCAGATGTAGTAGCTCCGTCAAAGTCTTGATCAAGCCATCAACTGCAATCTTTACCACACACTGTCAAACTAAGAACGTTGTTTACAAAGAGATTCTAAATGCCGCCATGTGAAGATGGGTATCTTACGCGCACAGAATTAACTCGATACATGCATGTTTTTTTGGGTTGGCAGGGGAGGGGGGAGGGGGGTTCGCCAACCTTGGTTTACAACCTATTTGCCCTTTACAAAGTTTTTACAAGCTTTCGCTTGTATTTTTTCGCGTTATCTCATGTGTTGAGCATTACATATTTCTTGTGGTTTATGTCTTTGCCCCAATCAATATCGGCGTCCCTGTTTCTGTGGAAGTATTGCACCACCGATCCACGATTGCTTCAGTCTTATTTACCGACAGGTGGAAAATGGGTGAGATACTAATGCCTATTAGATCAATAACTACTGAGACAAATGGATGGTCAGCGAAGGTACGCGTCGTAAGCAAGCTTGGGGTCAAAACCGCGATATTCTCGCCAACGAAATACCAAAAAATGATTCTTGCTGACGAAACGGTAATTCTTTCAAGTAATTCATGTCGCTTTTCATGCTTATTGTTGACGGTCATATATTTATTGCTTTAACTAATGTTTTATGATAGGGTGACACGGTGGAGGCCATAATTTTCAAGACTGATGTTGACTTATACAAGAATTCTCTGGAAGAATCGAAGACATATACAGTCTCAAATGCTCAGGTCACCAAAGTAAAAGATATTTACAAGAACGACCTGGTTAGTAGTCCATACCAATGGACTATCACCTCAAATTCCTTGGTCGTACCTGTTGTTGATGGCGCCATTTCTCCATCCTCATTTCGCCCAAGTTTCATCGGGTCCGAAAAATTTGTTGAGTACTTAGAGTCAAAAAAAATGATAAGTAAGTGGTGGACGTGTTTTCGCATGTTACTTTCGGGCTACACAGTGATCAATCGTCATCTCCTAACTCCCCTCAATGACTGCCCTTTTCTGATTAGGTACCATCTGCGTGGTCATTGCGAAAAGGCCCCCCAGGAAAATTACTACGCAAGGCCAGACACAAGTTCTGCATGAATATGCGGCTATTGACACACAGTGAGTTGTTCTTTCATTACATGTTCCGCGCTTAATTTTACCCTAATCCCATGCATGTTCACTTAGTCGCCTTTATATCTTGCTAGATTTACCCCATTTGTGGTGACTCTATGGGGAGACGCTGTGACCCCGCAACTGTTCGAAGTTTTTGATGCCTGCTACAAGCGACCAGCCCTCGCCCTCCTCAATTTTCTGGTGAAGGGATACTATGGTTAGCTCCCTACTAATTGATTTTCTAACTTATAATTAATGTTGTGTCTTACAATTGTTATTGCATTCCTTTATATAGAAAATTAACTATCATTTGTAGGTTTGTCTCTTAGCTCGACTTCATCTTCAGTTGTTCTTGAACAAATGGACAATAAATGCTTCTCTGACCTACAGACATGGTAATTATCCTGTCACCCATCTCTTACATATTTATTACATAACAATAACACGCTTCTTTTGCTTATAATATATTAATTAATTTCCCATGAATCCACTTTCTCTTCATAGGCGGACCAAGGAAAAACTTCTCATTGACGATGTCATGGAAAGGGGTGCCTTTTTCGAGGAAAAGATCAATGTCAAAGGAGGGCAACCCTTACCGATCAACACTGTCTCCGAAGTGCTTCAACTTGAAAAGGTTTTAGAAAAACATCCAAGATCTGCGCCTAATCCCTTTTTGTATGCTCATTGCATATTCTTCTCTTACGGTTTCCATTCCTCAGCCGGGCAGATATAATATCAAGGTCAAAGCTTGCTTGAACGACGTGTCCCAAAGCTTTGTTTACATGGGATGTGAGGAATGCCACTGTGGGATTAACGCTGATTACAATTCTGTTTTCACTTGTAAGACATGCAATGCCAAAAAAATAGCAAAACCCAGGTACTAATTGCCACCAATACTTTAGCTTCATATTTTTTCATAATATCATAGCTTATCGCCGTTTTACATGGGTTACTTTTTTACTTGTAGATTTCGATTCTGCCTCAACGTTTCTGATCGTACTGGCTCACTTGAAGTTACGGTGTTTGGAAAAGAAGGAGACCTAATCATTGGCATGTCTGCGCAAGATTTCTACAGCAAATCTCTGCAGGTTATTTCAATACAGTTTGATGCTCCTTTACGTTTTTTAATTCTTTCTGTAGAATGTTGGGCTACATAATCTGTTCTTCGTGGCTCAGGACGGGACACCTCCAATTGCTCTTGTTGGACATGGCTTGGAGGATCGCGAAGTATACATGAAGATACGTTCGAGCCTATTTAGCGGGCGCAATGCGAAAGAGATCATCGTGTATAGCTTACTAGCTATGGAATATGTTGACAATCTTGCCAGGACCGCCCTACCGCCAACACCAAGCCCCGATAAATATTTGTCTGCTGCTATGGGTTCCACCCAAGCATTTGAAGGTACGTTTGTCTTGTTGGTCATTTGTGCTATTCTTGTTGGTCTCGTTCTATTCTACGCAAAAGGTTTCATATGCTTTTTCAGGGGTCGCAAAACCAATCAAAAGGAAGCTCGATTTTGGATTGGCGATCACGCCACCACCCAGTGACCCTACAAGCGTTGACCCGGGGAAACCAGCGGATGTTTATGAGATAGGTTGTCCTTTTAACCCAAAAAAAAATAACAAAAGCATCCCAATATGTAATCGACGAGTTGATTAAATTTGCCTTTAATGTGATACATAGGCGAAGTTTCGGTTCGGAGACGCCTTATAAAAAAGGGAAAAACCAAGGTTGGGGAAGACAGTCTGGCGTTTAACCCAAGTTAGTTGTTGCTACCAAATTGTCTTGATTTTGATTATAGTGGCATTTCTTAGTTGGACAAGTAGCTAGAAATAACTCATGGCAACAAAACGGTGTTTTGCATAAATTACAGGTGTTGTGTCATTTGAGGAATCCAAGCTGCCGACCATTGATTTACATGACATTGGCTCTTCTGATGACGGTAATCCTCTTTTAGGTTACCACCTTTCAAATATTTGTCTTCTTTAAATTCATACATACACGATGTTTGTCACATATTGCTTGGAAATATATTACGTTGTTGTGTATGTGTATTTCTAGATCTCGTCCAGTCAAACAATGCTCGTGCGCGGTTAACAAATGCACATGTTCGACCCACAACTGAAGAAAATTTGGTTGATCGGGCAAAAGTTGACATGCCTCTACTCGTGAAGTCAGAAAAAGGTAATCCTTATCGCATGACAACTGAATTTAGCTTCGCCATCACCAATGAATAACCTACTTAATTCTATGTTTCTTTGGCATGAAAAGCTATTGCGATGAAAAATCCCCTATCTATATAACCCAAAGAAATTCTTATGCAGTTGGGCGTGCTCACAAAAAACAAACACGGAAAAGGTTCTTGCATCGAGTCATCACTGATGATGACGACTCAGAAGACGATCTCAAAGTTGGTCATACACTCAACCAAACTGACAGTCCCATTGAAGGTTATTTTCCATTCAATCCATCCATCATACATCATATTAGTTTTTTTACTGGGCTTCTCCTATAAACGTTAAAGATTTTAATTCCTAACCCAATGCAGATGCTGCCTGCGAAATGCCCAAACCCAAAAAAACTGCAAGGGGAAGAATCATTAAAGCCAAGAAATTTGACTAGCTATGCGATGTCATCTCCTACCATGACATACCGAACACATGTTTGCTCTGTAATGAACCATTATCATTTTTGAAAACTGTTGATGATGACTTTTGTTTACTTTTTGTAGTCTGTTAAAGTTATCGTTTTGCCGCACTATCGGATGTCGCCTACTGCGCTGATGCACTTTTTCCTAAGAATCTCTTTTTGCGATATCCTAGCCCCTGCTAAGAGCTAA
Source organism: Haberlea rhodopensis (assembly GCA_907163345.1). NCBI lineage: Eukaryota > Viridiplantae > Streptophyta > Magnoliopsida > Lamiales > Gesneriaceae > Haberlea > Haberlea rhodopensis. The sequence goes on along the minus strand of CAJQUN010000005.1, from coordinate 3,705,049 downwards.
CAATCTTATGGCTTGATGCACTTGTTTTTTTGTAGTTACAACCATTGCTATCATCCTTTAATATATGATCTAGAGTTATTTTAATATTGAACTTGCATGGCCGACTTCTAGACCATTATATTTTGGTTCATGGTTTGAAACAGCTTAAGATAGATAATACATTTGAATTTACCATTAATGACCCGGATGCATTGATTGAATTGTTGTCCAAATTGGAGAAGAACCCTCAGCTTCGACCTACTGCTAGGTGAGCATACACATTTTCATTTTTTTATTGTTGCAATCGAGTATTATTTCATCACGGGCCCAAAGTACTTGTTCATAGATTTGTATACATAGTAATGCCTCTCTTTGAGAATATCCAGCAGAAAAACGCATCAAGGATCTACCTTTCGCATGCCGTGCCGAGTCATGTCCATGATTCTTAGTCGTATGGCGCTTTTTACGGGGTGCTTGTCATAAGAAATCTTGAGGGTTTATCTTGCGAAAAGTCTTTTTGTTTGTTCCTTTGTGCATATCCTTTCAAAATTACTACGAATTAAGAATTTAGTTAAATATATTTCTTTGGCCAGTTTATTTGACCCTGGCACCGTGCCTTGCACGGTGCCAAGAAATACTAGTATATATATATATGCCGTAGGTCATTCTGCATGAAATCCGGGCACGAGACCCGAAAGACTGGCAGCTGCTGGTTGCGCAGAATGGAGACAAACATCGCCCGGAGCAGCAATAGCGTTGCAGCGACGTGCAGGCTTCGGAGTTACTGTATCTAAAGTTGGAGATGATCCTGAGCGTGAAAACGGAAGCATGTGAAATTATGTTGGCTTTGTAGAAGCATCTTGTCTATTTTTTTGTCATTTCATATAAAATGGACTTAAATGATTTGAAAAAAAAGTGTGAACTATATCAAATTAAGTTTTGTCATTAGGTAATGGTCCAAAGTTATCCCTTACTAAGTACCTAAGAACCAGATGTGGGCCAATGATAAGCACGAATCCTATAAATAATTTCGGAATTTATTTTGTCGTATTCGTGCTAATTTAGAGTTTTTATTCCTAATTTTGCAGTTAATTCGTATTATTTTATATTCTTTGTGCTTGACCAAATTATGGAAAAATACTTAAATATGAAAAATTGGTCAACATTTTAACGCCGCATAAGATTGATAATTAAGGAAATATTTGATAATTAAGGAAATATTTGGTATCTTATCTTTCAATTTGAGTTTTACGATGACTCCAAAAGCAATAAAACACTAAATAAGGAATATCTTGGCATATCTTTGCAAGATACAATCAGAGTCATTGTAGGATTTGCAGACTCTAGTATATTCTTTAAAAGGGGAAGGAGCCGATGGACACTAGACATAATTTTCAAGAGGCTTTTGAGACCCACTTGACATTTTGGAAGAAACACAATAGCCCCAAACCGAAGAATGTCGAACTTAGGTGCGGTCGAAGCTTTGCTGAAGCCAAACATATGTAGAAGATAAGGACTCTGAAATTAATCCTCGATGGCTGGAGATTGAGAAAGGAGGATGACGGATTCAAAGGGGAACGCGTCAAACACACTGGTAGGGCCGAGACCATACTTTGTTTGATATTTAATATTTATATTAATATTGATTTTCCTTTATTTATTGATTGGTGTTGGTTTAATAGTGCATGTGAATAACTTGATCACTTATTTGCATGCTTGTTAATTAATCACGAATCAGAAGAAGATTGATTAAATATAGCAACAAAGATGTCGATCAACATATAGTAAAATCGACTAGAAATAGAATTCGATTTCTTTGTGTGGTTTTAAGTAAAAACTGAAATCACATAGCGACTTATACAATTAGATCTAACTAAATTTAATTAGGAATAGTTGGACTAATAGATTTAATTATGTTTATTAACTTGAGAAACCATTTAATAAATAAGTTTGGGGATTTCACTGTAATTATACAATGATTTGGTAATTAATTGAATTTATTTAATACATATCAACTTAATAGAGTTAGGTATAATTGTATGACTTGATCCTTTAACTTGAATTTGATGTATTCATTGATCATTCACTAACGTCAGAGTTAATTATCAATTTTTCTATTTAGCTTAGCTTTAGTTAATTAGATTTATTAATTCATCTCATCTTATTTAATTAATTTTGTCCAGTTTAAGTTAAGTACTTAAAATTCTAGTAGTTAAATATTAGTCTATGTGGGATCAATACTTGGACTCACATCCACTTATTATAACTCGACTTAATCTACTCGCTAGTTTTCCCAATCGAAATCACCGGTCAGTCATTCATCTAGATTTTTCAAGTATTTAATTTGTCATTATCAGTTTAAAAACATTACATTTAGATCTTTATTGTCAATAGGACGAAACAATCATGCATGTTTTGAATATTTAATTTCCAGTCTATATTTATTGATCTTAACTTTATTCCTTGGAAATTAAAGTGCTTTGGGATTGATCATTGATGCTAATTTTTAACAAAAGGTTTTCTTAAATTCCCATCGTAAACAACTCCAATTCGACCATAATATTTGAGGCAAATTTAAATAACTATTATAAAAAAATAATTTTTTTTAAAAATAAGGTAATAAAAAAAGTTATTAAAATGTTCATGAGGGGTGAATGTAAGTGGACTTGTGATAATTATGTTCCGCCCTGGCTGAATATGAGCTAAATATGAACAATTGAATATATATTAAAATTAATGTAAAATAAAAGTTATTATAATTTGATTAACTAATCTAGTTATAAAGTTTGATATACATTAACATACGAAATATCAAAATAAATGATTAATAGCTAATATTATTTTTTTTGACAAAAAAATCAGATATTTTGAAAAAAGAATTTTGACATATTCATTTTGAATAAATATTAATAAATAGTTTTTTGAAATAAAAATGACAAAACTTTAAAATATAAATAGGAGAGATCTCCTTTTGAAGAACTGCGATCTCGGATTGTGATTCCCGCTAGAATCATAAATAATTTTTTATTACCTTATTTTTTAAATTTTTATATTATTGATTTAAATTTATTTCTTAACTCCACCTTGTAATGAATGTCAAAAGTGAAAGCATGAGTATTTTGTATAGTAATTTCCTTTTTGACGAGAGCTAAGTCAAAAGGTGGATCTAATTTTTAATCGAGTGTTTTGAAAATCGAACTGGATTGGCTCGTTTAATCGATGATCGGTGCTTGGTTCGGTATGATTGACCCTCGTCCTGCTACAAAATGGTGGGAACTGGTCAAAATTCGTCAGACAGCCGATTTGACAATCTTTTTATCCCAAAAGTTTGTCAATAATAATCATCCCAAGGCAAATCTAGAATTTAGAGTGAGAGTGTGATACAATATATTTATGACTACGAGATTTGGAATCCATTGAAACAGATCGATTTTTCTTCCAACTCAAGTTGTAAGAAGCAATGTGAAGACCTATAAGTAGTAAGAAGCAATCCTTGGCCTTCTTTTCAAGTTTAAATTTGAAATCTTTTTTTCTATTAGTTTTAACATCTAATTTCCCAAGGATCACAAGGCATTCACCAGATTGGGTGCAGCGAATGAAAAAACATGCACCGGCGGCAAGGTGACATACAAAAAAAAAAAAACCAACAAAAAAAAAAGGCATTCACCAGATTATTCAAAATCAAAACAATTAGATGTGCAGCCCGAGACTATTAAATCAATCGATAGAAATATTCTCTCATATTCGTTTCATACGTTACACTAAATAGATATCATATTCATAAAATACGATACCTTGGTTTTGGACGAGTAGATATGGTAGACCCAAATTTCATGCTAAAGTGCGTGGATGTTTGAATCCACTTTGGTAATAAATTATCCAATTAATTTTCTTCTCTTCCTTTGACTGAAGATGATTTATATGCAACCCTTTATATATATATGAAATTTGGAATATTTGTGGGTTCTTCTAAAAAAACATAAACCGGGTTTAATTACGATGTCAGAAGTTGTGAGCAAGAATAATTGAGGCACATGATTCAGCAAAACACAGTCCCTATTTCACCCACTGCACACCCTTTTTTTCTATTGGCAGTGTTCCACATTTCAAACAAATAAGCCCAAATTTTTATTTTCCTCTTTAAAAAATAGTATTATTATCAATTTGTTAGTGCAGTTTTTGGGTTCCATATTTAATTAATTAAAATTATTGCATCAAACTACTACTATTGTTTCATCAAAAGTTATATAATTAATGGTGACGGTATAATTCAAATATTTTATTATTTTTGAATGAAAATAAGTTATATAATTAATTAGAACAGTGTAATTCAAATATTTTATTATTTTTGAATGAAAATACTATGCAGTTCATTTTGTATGGTCGAATTTCCGATATCGAGTAAAAACATTGACTCAACTATATAAATTACGTTACCTATCCGTCAGCATACTCAAACAAAACCAACGTTGTAAAGATTTTTTTTTGTGAAAATACAAGGCAAATTCTACAATACATGGCGATGATAAGACACGATACAAATTTTTTGATAAGGAGTGATATAATATAAATTTTTGGATAGATTTTAAAATCATACTTAGATGTGAATAATTATAAAAGATGGGACAATTCCTAATATGAATATTCATTATTATGTCCTTGCGATCCAAAAGATGAGTCTGACAGTGATATATATACTTTATTGAATGTGTGGTAGGACAAAAAAATATGACATTAGGAACGAAGATATTCAAACTGAGGTATGTGTAACTTTATAGAAGGGAAGATGGAAGAAAATCGTTTACACTGGTTTATTAACGTATGACGTAGGCCAAACTGAGTAACGATGATTTCATCTCTTACAAGAGAGTAAGAAGAAAAGAAGACATAATTCGAAGTGATGTATAAAGATATAAAGTCCAAAAGAACTAAGAATGATACGTTGGTCGAAAGAAGCTCTTGTAGAAAACTGATATATATGTGCGATCCGACTTGATTTTTTTTATGGTTTATATCATCGATCTCAATTCATTGAGATTAAAGATTAATTATTATTGATTATTCGGTCCTTGCAACAAATAATTATTATTATCTAACCATCATTTCACTTGAGAAATTGTCGAAAATAATAATGTGAGGGTGGGTGGGGCTAATAATTCCTTCTGATGGAGGGCCCCTACCACTTTTCAAAAGCCTGGAATATTAATGCTTTTAATAAGGAAAAAAGGTATTAATATCCAATTCACAGAAATGCCACTGAAATACCTTTCTGAAGCTTTAATCTTCTTTAACTCTTTTTCTTTTTAATATTATTTCCCTTCTTTTAATATTATTTCATTTGTGGAGTCTTTTGGTTCAGCTTATAAATAATGTAAAAGGTTTGATAAAAAATGTTTAATAGTTTATAAATGGTCGAAAGTATTAGTAACATTTTGTGGAAAAAATATTGAAATATTTAAAAATAAATAAATAGTAGTTTATTAAATTTTAAAGTAAAATAATTCCAACCTTTTTCATAAGTTTTGCAAATTTTAATTACAGAATCAATGTATGGCCCTTTTAGCAACACGTATTAGAGAGCTGTTGGTGCCTTTATTATTGCACTGGAGAGGTGTGTGTGTTAATTAAATTATTTAATGAATTAATGGAGGATTAATTATCCGCTTGAAAAATGCAAAGCAGATCAAACTACATATATTTCAAAAATATAATTTATGGACATATTTTTTTTAAAAGAATATAAGGTTCTATTATAGTATTAACAAATTTACTGGATAAGATAAATATAGAGATCTACTAAATATGAGTTAGACTACAATCAAGAGCTGACGTATAGTCAGACAGAGGAAATCATTGTTCTCTCTCAAAATTTTTCTCACCCACTAAAAAATTTCCCCCCCAATTTTTTATGTTAATATTTTTTTATCCTCTCATCTCGGATACTAAATCCGTCGCTGACTACAACGGATTAAGATTTTTTTTCTTTTTAATAAACTACATAATCAAAGTTTAAAAGTTCGGGGGACATATGTTGTTGGCGTTGTGTATGTCTAGCAATCCACATGTCACTTAGTACGGCGCTTTGCGCTGCACCTATAAGAAAATAAAGTTGTGTTTCTATTATCATCTATAACTTTTAGCTTAGTGGTAAGCGTTTGATACTCACTTATATTTTGTGAATATGTTAGATGTACTTGCTCAAAATGGATAGAATTTCTTTAAATTTCAAGGTAATAAACATATATTAGTGTACTTGTTTTATCAACTGGTGCAGCCAAAACAAAAAAAACAAAAATTGATAAGAAGAATACCTTATAATTTATTTAGAGAAAATTAAAATTATCCATCCATAAATAGTAATCAATCCGAAGTCCACTAAAATTTGTCATTTTCTTGTTTTTCTACATATTATTCTCTCACGTATATTAGAATCTAAAGAACAGTTCATCGATTTCATGCAAAGTCAGCAAATCACAGCAAACAACAGCAACAAACAAAGAGAATATTATTTTCCGCAAAAAAGAATTATAATAAAGAGAATCCAAATAAAGATAAAGAGAGACAGAGTGTGAGATCCGAGCGTTGATGGTGTGAGTTCACTTTAAAGTAGAAAGTTTGAGGAGCTGCTGAGGTGCCTTTTCTCTTCCGAAATTCACGTTTCTTTCTTTCTTTTCTTTTTTTTTTATTTACATTTCTGAGTAAATTTATTTTTTATAAAAATATATTCTGTAACGTCTAGTTCAAGTTGATTTTCAGTTTGTATGTCTCTGGAAGTATGGCTGGTTACTTGTTCGATGCCTGGTTATTTTTTAATATTTTTTGGGAATTATTTGCTGTCATTGGTGAATTATTTTGATTATCCGAGGATCAGATTTTTTGTTTGATCAAAATCTGATCTTGGGTTCTTGAATTATGGGATTTTTGTTTACGTTTTCGGTTGAATTCTGAGAAATTTAGGTTATGGAGCAGCTACTGGTTGAAAACATGTTAATAGCTATGATGGTTCTTGATTATATCATATGATCCCTTGCATGTTTTTCTTCACTAGCTGCAGAGTCAGAGACAGAGACATCTTGAACTCTAAATTATGTCTTAATATTGAACTGGCTTTCTTGAAATTGGTTTAATTCGGTTCCTGGTCAGTTTCAGAAGTTGCTTTGCTGGTGCCATTGCAAGTCTGTTACTCGTCAAAATGTCGCATACGGATTCGAGACGGATGTATTCTTGGTGGTGGGATAGCCATATTAGCCCAAAGAATTCAAAATGGCTCCAAGATAATCTCACAGGTATAGTAGCTGGGAATTTTCTGATGTTAAATTATGCACAAATGTGCTCATTTATGTGATATCTTGAATTCCATGTGTTTAGAACATAGTTTTTCTTTGTGCTATTATAGATATGGATTCTAAGGTCAAATCTATGATAAAGCTGATTGAAGAGGACGCAGATTCGTTTGCGAGAAGGGCGGAGATGTATTATAAGAAACGTCCTGAGCTCATGAAATTTGTTGAGGAGTTTTACAGGGCATATCGTGCTTTGGCAGAAAGATATGATCATGCCACTGGAGTGATTCGGCATGCCGCAGAAGCACTTCCGAATCAACTTTCTCTGACATTTTCTGATGATTCACATGCGAGTTCTGTTTCTGGGACAGATCCTAGAACACCTGAGATGTCCACTCCCTTATTTATGATAAGTGAAGCCGATAGTGATATGCAGAATGAAGATTTAGGCTCAACTTTTTCTAAGAGCGACTTTACTGGTGAATCGGATTATGTCACAAGAAAGAAGGTTTTGAAACTGATTAATCCATTTGGTTCAAAAAATCGGGTGAGGAAAGGTCTTAATTTTGAGGAGGTGGTTCAGAGGAATGAGAACATTTATGTCGATTATCAAGAATCGTCAAAACCCGACCATGAAAGTGAATCTGAAGACACTCAAACTTGGGAGGATTTTCGAGTACTTGATGATCAGTCAGAAAATGCAGAAAAGGGTTTTGATATTCTTGAACAGACCATTTCCAAATTGACCGAGGAAAAAGAAGCTGCAGCTTTGCAGTATCATCAATTATCGGAGAAAATTTCTAGCCTAGAACAGAAACTTTTATCTGCACGGGTGGAGGTCAAACGTCTCAATTTCGAGGTAGAGAATGGAGAATCCAAATTACAGGGTGCTAAAGAACAATGCATGGTGCTAGAAAGATCGAATCAATCTCTTCATTTTGAGTTGGATTCTTTGATGCTGAAGATGGGAACTCGAGAACAAGAGCTTACTGAGAAACAGAAGGAACTAGAAAGACTCTGGGCTTATGTTCAAGAAGAGAGATTGAACTTTTTGGAGGCAAAAACAGCTTTTCAGGAAGAACTTCAGTCCCTGGCTTCTATGCTTCAGAATAAGGTTCAAATTTTGGCTGTTGTAGAGACCCATGTGCGGAGCTTGGAAGATGAAGTTCGAAAGGTTGAGGATGAGAACAAGCAGATTCTTGAGAAAAATTCCATGTTGGAGAGCTCCCTATCGGATTTGAATGCAGAACTAGAGGCTGTTAGAGGGAAGATAGAAGCATTGGAACAGTTCTGTGAATTTCTTATGAATGAAAAATCCACTCTTGTCGATGAGAAAGCCACGCTCGTGACTCAACTTAAGGAATCAAATTGGAATCTTGTAAAACTCTCGGAGAATAACAGTGTTCTAGTTAAATCCCTTTCAGGCTCACACCATCAACTTGAAGCTTCGAAGGCTAAATCAAAAATCCTGGAAGACGCGTGCCAGTTGCTAGTAAATGAGAAGGCTGATCTTATCAATGAAAAGGATGGTTTGAAATACCAGCTGGAAAACATGCAGGCAAAACTAGAACAACTTAGGAAAATTGGTAATGAACTGGAACATAGATGCATAACTCTGGAGAAAGAGAGAGAATCAAATTGTATCAAAGTTCGAGAGTTGCATATTTTTTTGGATGTAAAGAGACGAGAACTTTCGAGGTATCTTCAGACGAGTCAAACACAATTGAGTAGTGTTGAAGCTGAGAGGCGACTCTTGAATGAAGAATGTCGGTGGAGAAAGATAGAACATGATCAAATTCTAGAAAAGGCCATAGATGATGAATTTGAGATATTTATCTTACGGATAATGGTCCGAGAGTTGGAAGAAAGTAAACGAGGCTTGTTGATCAAGAATCAGAAACTGGAGGAGGAATCCATTCTCTCAGAAAAGGTGGTCTCAAAGTTGGAGGAATTCAAGTTTCATCAAGAAGTGGAGATCAAATCTTTAACTGATCAAGCTAATCATCTGAGGGCCAGTATTTTTCGGTTATTGAAGGTTGTTGACACTGTTAAGGAACATCCATGCAAGGATGAAACTGAACAAGACCAGCTTTATGTCAACATGCTGTTAAGTAACATTCAGGATATGAAAGAATCGCTCTGTCGATTTACGAATGAGATTGAAAATGGGAAAAGCGTGTTGCATCAGATGAAACTAGAACTTCAGGAAGCAGAAAAGAAGATAAGTCTAGCTGAAAAAGAGAAATTAGAGTTGGATAAAAAATTCAAAGATCTTAGAATGGAATCGATTGACATTAAAAGGAGTCGAGATTTCCTAAATGATAGGATTGTTGAACTGGATCTTGAGCTCCATGAATTTCATCAAGAGAATAACAGGAGAAAAGGCCGAGAGGGTGATTTGCATTCTGAGCTTCAAAACAAAATAAACGAGATAAACGAGCTGGAGACTTGGGCTGCATCAGTATTTGGTCAATTACAGTGCTCCATGTTCACTCAGCTTCTTTACGAGCAGAAGTTTCACGAGCTCCATGAAGCACATATTGGCTATTTTGATGAAAACGCATGTCTCAAATCTCAACTTTCTGGCTTTGGTTCTGAAATTGTATCCTTGAAAGAGTGCATATCATCCCTGGAGAACCACACTGATATACATATCAAGTTTCAGAATCCCGAAAATGAGGAATTACAAGTACTGCTTATATTTCAAGAATTCTCCGTCTATTATTTTTCCTCTGCTTTATCCATAGTACTTGCTTTAATATTTGTTATGTTCTTATCTTATTTCTTCGATTCAGGTTGCTCTATTTGCAAGTGTTCCCCAAGGATTCAATCTGAACAGAGAAAAGACAACCTCGACGACGGACACGCTTTCTGAGTTGCGTGATATGCGTGCTAGGCTTCAAGCTTTTGAAAAGGCATTAGTTGAGATAAAGGAACAAATGGTTCAGGAGAACATGAATCTGCGTTTCAAGCTGGATGCTTCGACGAAGCAAGTTGAGTTGTTAAAATCTAAGGGTGGGAAACATAAGAGAAATTCGAAGCCTACATCTGAAATCTCTGAGGCAGATAATAATACACTTCTGACAAAAGACATCGTACTTGATCAAATATCTGATGATTCATCTCATGGTATCAGAAAGAGAGAAGAAACGGTTGGCATAGAGAATGAAATAGTTGAGTTATGGGAAACTTCTGATCCAAACGGGACAATTGGTCTTATGGTTGGCAAAGTGAAGAAAGTAGCTTCTTCATCCATGCTCGATAAGACTGATATCCACCATGTTAAATCAATGAGGAAGTGGAAAGGTGAGAGTTTGATTCCCAATTCGGATTCGCTGGTTGAGAAGGAGTTAAGTGTGGACAAGTTAGAGATCCCAAAGCAATACGAAGAGCCCCTTCAAGGAACAAACAAGAAGAAAATCTTAGCAAGGATCGACTCAAATGTCCAGAAACTGGCCAATCTCCAAATCACAGTTCAAGATTTGAAGAGGAAACTCGAGGTTACAGAGAAGGGGAAACGGGGCAAAGCTGTCATAGAATGCGAGTCATTGAAAGGACATCTTGAAGAAGCTGATACAACCATAATGAAGCTGTTTGATCTTAATTTAAGATTGACTAAGAGCGTAGAAAATAGCAAATTTTCCGAAGTTGAAGCAAGTACTAGGAGAAGGAGATTACCGGAGCAGGCGCAAAGAATATCTGAAAAAATTACAAGGTTGCAGCTGGAAATACAGAAGTTACAGTTTGTTTTGCATAAACTCGACCATGAGAAGGAAGAAAAAACCAAAGTTTCCGAAACCAAAGGAAGAGTTCTTCTGCGAGACTATCTATACGGAGGAGGAAGAGTGAGCCATCCCCAGAAAAAAGCACAATTTTGTGCGTGTTCCCAGCCTCAGACGTTCCAAGATTGAGCAAAGTTTCGAAAGCCCTTCATATGTCATATCTGTACATGCTACCCCTCTTTTAGGTACTTTTATGCTCTTGGCCTAGGACAGCGAAGCTATGCTTAAATTCTTTAGTGTAGTTTTTATGTAGTGTTAATCGCCAAGAACGTCTTACGGTAAAACTTGTATGTCTAGAGAAAATTACACTTGAAATTTGGGTACCGCGTCTTTGATTAAAGTGAGAATGATAAAACAGTGAAACATAGAACCCATAGTTCTTCAACTTTTAATTTTTGAAAACATATACAAGCAATAAGTACATATTTTTTATGCTACAGCGATTATTTTGGTAGAGAAAATTGCTTCCACAGTTTAAATCTCAAATATAAACTGCCTGCTGTTTCTCTGATAGGTATATATGCTTATATATATACCCTATACATTGCTGCTATAACTTTCTGGTTGACCTGAAGCCATGATTGGCTTGCAAGTGTGAAACATGTAATCGCATGCCCCAACAGCTTCTCCCACTGTTAAAAAGATCCAATCCTGGCCTATGGTTTCGAGGAACTTCGACTTGTTGAGCTTCTTCATCACCTCGGCTCCCGGATTGACCAGTGCTAGCTGCTCAAATATCACACCAAAAATTCAATCAAGTGACGAAATAATATTGATAAGTGATCCGTCATTACTAATTATTTGACAAGCTATGGATGATAGAAAGGTGATTTGAAATTAACCTTGAGCCCTCTTCGGTCGATGATCTTCTTTAGCTCGTCGAACATGCTGATTCCACTTGTATCGATGTTTCCGACGGCTGCCAAGTTCAAGAATTCAATTAATGGAAATGTGAAACTTTTACATCTAAATTTAGAAATCTCTAACACTCACCACTCATATCGAGTATGATATACTGCAATCCCGTTTCTCCCGATGACTTTATTCGGTCTTCCTCATCATCCATCCATCTCGAAATTCTGGAACAAGAAAATTATGATTTGGGTTCACAAGCACTCAGATTTGATTCATGACTGTGATGAATTAATGACTCGAACAGTTTTTATAACTCTTATTCCTTATTTTGTACTGTTGTTACCTTTCTCTCAAGTAGCTTGCGTTGGCAAAATAAATGGGAGCATCAATTTCAAGAATCAGAACTCCAGGAACTTTGCTGGTATTGGGATACTGATCCACATTTCTGTAAACCTTGGAGTTGGGAATATTACCAAGAACTAATGTCTTTGGTCTTGCAACAAATAGCAGTACCCTCAAAATAGACAGTCCAATCTGCAAATTCAACTTGTCCAATTAGCAACATCATCGAATCCGAAAACTCGGGATGGTGCGCACTTATGTACTTACCGCCATGACTAAGCCAACTTCGATACTTGCGAAGACTACGCCAACATATGCACTGATGCACACAACAAAGTCGAACTTATCAATCTTCCATAGATGGATGGCCGCTTCGTAGTCGATGAGGCCAAGCATGGCGGCGATTATGATTGAGGACAGAACCACTAATGGCGTGTAATGGAACAGTGGGATTAGGAATAGCAACGTTAACATGACAGCAAATGCCATTACTATGTTTGAAACCGCCGTTTTACATCCGGCGTTGAAGTTGACGGCGGAGCGGGAAAATGGGCCTGAAATCAATCAACAAACAATTATGGTATTCATTTTATCTTTCTGTATTAGTTTTTTTGACATGAAATTCTAATATTTTCCAATCCGAAACCTGTAGCGAGGTAACAAGAAGTGCAAGAACCAGCGATATTCATCATTCCAAAAGCAATCATCTCTTTGTTTCCATCAATGTTGTAACTCTTGAACATTGCAAAGCTTCTGCCCACTGCAATTCCCTCCTGTCCAAATTAATATGTAGATTTATACGTCAATAAGCTTTAACGATATACATATGTATGTTACGTGATATAGGGCAAGAGGATATTTATATGGTGGAGAAAATTAAAGGACCTACGGCGAGGGCGATGATGCCGGTGACGATTCCGGTTTTGATGGTTGTTGGCAGATACTGTGAGTCGAAGTTTAGATCCATTATTGATGGTGGATTTATTCCTTTCTTCAAGGGTCCGATCTGCAAATTAAATTATTCTTCAGTACCATGCAAGCATAATGTACCAAGATTTGTTGTCTGAACATGCCCATGCACAAAGAAGACGTGAATGATTCAGTTATTGTTGCAAGTAATACACAAAACAATGAAATCGAAAGAACGGATTAGGTTGTACTATTCAAGTTGAATCGAGCTCAAGAACGCTAAATTCGAACTAGGCTTGATCAAGTACAACTAAACCAAATGTCACAGCTAATTCGGTTCGACCAATTAGGTCATTTGAACAACTTTTGCAGATCCCTAGATATAATAAAATAGATCAATGAACACTTTCTCGAGCTCAACTCGTATGTAACACGAGCTTGAAATGACTCACGACAGGATGAACTCGATTGCACCGAGATTCGGATATTAAATTCGATTACATTAAGTGATGAAAGGAAGGATGAGGCTCACCACTTGGACTCCATGCTTCTCAGCATGGGTAAGGTATACGAGAAGACTTCCCAATATCACAGATGTCAATGGAGCCATTGCTGAAATCCAGAATAGATTTGGCTTCTTTTTACTCTGCATTCCAATTATCAATTTCAATAAAACATCAATACTCAGTAGAATTATAATTATCTATCTGTCATAAGTTCTATATTTTAGAGATTAAAGTACAAATTAATGTGCAAATTAAATGGGTTTTTGACAACGATTTACACTCATATGATTTGAAAATAGACAGTTTACTCTATGTGGTTTGAAAATATGCAGTTTACCTCATATGGTTTGTGATTAGGTGCAAAACACATCAGTCGTATATGGCGTGGACAGTGCGCTATGTTTTATAAACCACATGAGGCTAAGTATGGGGCAAAATGCCTAGAAAAACCTGGTGGATGAAACTCCCGTTATGCACGTGGTTGAGAGGGGTGGTGGCACTTTGTGTCTACAAATATATGCAAACTATAAAATAGACGTTATGCACAGTTGTCAAAGTTTCGAGTTTGGTAACGTCTGGAATATGCACACATTCACAAGTAATATTATTTATTTTGTGCCTCAAAAAGTATAAAGGTAATATTGATTTTGCACTCAATGCATAGCCGCCCACCCATTTGCATCTACTTTTATCTTTCTTTGGGAATTTATTATTATTATTATTATTATTATTATATATGGAGTAGGTTGAATTTGAAAATATTCAAGACTAGTTAAGAGAAAATACTTCAAATGAAGCTTTTTTTTAATAAAAAAGTATTCCTTAAGAAGGTGGATATATAAATGAAACAAATCGAAATAGACCGTTTGTCTATTCGAAATTCTTATTCCAAGAATTAAACTTGTATTATAATATATTTATGGAGGAAATATTAACATTCCTTCTTCTAGGAGAATGTAAAAGTTCTATTAATATAATAATAGGATAAATTACAAAAAACTAATCATAGAAAACAATAATAGTCCCAGATTTTTTTTTAAATGTTTTTTTTACAAAAATAGTCTAAAATTTTATTAAGATTTTAGGAATATTGTTGTTAAAAAAATATTTTTTTGGACTAATTTATATTGGACTGCTTTTTTTTATAAGCAAAAATTTTATATAAGGAGAATTAGAAGTGTTGCAAAAGTGAAATAAATACAAATTTGGTGCAAACGCCTATATCTGTAGAGTGAGTGAAATGGGATAATCCAAGTATCCCTTTCAACTGCTGGAGGCTCACCACCGTCGCGGCTCCGCCCATGAACCCTACTATCGTTGCATGCGACAGAAAGTCCACAATAAACCCTAATCTGCAACAATTGTACGCAAAAACATGAGTAAATTTATCATCCGTGATTCAGAAGATTGTTTGAAACATGATTAGGTAAAGAACCCGTTACCTGAAAATTCCTAAAGAAGCTTCAAAAAGTCCGGCGAAAAAAGTTGCAGTGAAAGCAAGATGAAGATAGAGTGTAGGATTCTCGTTCGGATTGACCACTTTGCTCAACATGGAAGCTGTGAGCAGTGATCCGACGGCCACAGTCCCCACTGCTAAATCTCTTGAACTCCCCATTATAGCATAAATTAATGGCGGAACAAAGCTTGAATCTAATAACATTCGTTAAAAGAAAAAAGTAGTTTAGATATAAGTATCTATGTATTCAACTGTTTTTAGTGCATAAGTTTAATCAATGTTCACTCACAAAGGCCAAGAATTGGAGGCAAGTTAGCTAGCTTCGCATAGCTAATCCCTTGAGGAATTGCGAGGCTGGCTATGGTGATTCCGGCAATAAGATCAGATTTAAACAAGTCCAACGTGTAACGGGGTCCCCACTCTAGTATCGGAAAGGTGTACTGTAACCCTAATGTAAACTTCTTCCTCCGTGGCTGGTTTTTGAATTGGCGGAGAGGGTCATCGGGGAAGAATGTTTCTTTTAGAGTGCTCTTTAACGACTTTATGAATGGTTGCGGCGGAGGTACCGCTACATGGTGGCTCCCTACTGGGTCGAGGATATAGTTGTCGTTCGGGGCGCCGACCATTTTAGGGTTAACAAAATGATGAAGAAAAATTTGTAAATGTAAGGGATTTGTAAGAATCAGAGAATGGTGAGTGAAGGGTGCATGGAGGGGAATTTATAGTTGAGAAGGAATAAGTGTATGTCTTGGCAGGGACAAGAAAATAAAATAAAATTAAATAATATGTAGTAAAATAAAATGTGATTTATTTTTTATTGGCGCAACATAGTACAAGGGAAATTTGTTGGCTTGTTGCCTCAAGGGAAATTGGTTGGCTTGTTGCCTCCCTCCATTCATTAAGGTACCCTCATGTTTCCACCTCAGGTATAAGGGTTATTGGCAACGAACCTTCTATAATTTGTCAAATAGTCAGATTACACGTCAGTGATTTGAAATAGGTAATTCCCCATGTGGTTTGAGAAATAGGCAGTTTATCCTCTTGTGGTTTGAAAATAGGCAATTTACACCATATGGTTTGTGAAAATAGGCAGTTTACCCCCTATAGTTTGTGAATATGTGCAAAATATCCCCTCCGTGTATACTATATTTTACAAACTACAGGGGGTAAAATACATATTTTGAAATCTACGGGGGTAAACTGCATATTTACAAATAGAGGTGCTTAACGGATCGGACCGGTCCAGGCCGGGATCGGATCCGTTAAGCACGGATCCGGTCCGATCCGTTAAGCAACCGGATCGGATCCGGTTCCAACCGATTCCGGTCGATCCGGTCCGAATCGTTGCTTTAAATTTTTTTTTTTAAAAAAAAATTACCGGTTCCGATTCAGGAACCGGAACCGGTGGTGCTACTGGTTCCAAACCACGAAACCGCTCCGGATCGACTTTTTCCGGTTTCGGAGCGGGTTGGAACCGGTTAGCCCGGTTTCGGTTCCAAACCGGGCTAACCGGTTCGGTTTCGGGCCGAGTCCGGATTGACCCGACCCGATAAACACCCCTATTTACAAATCACAATGGGTAAAATGCCTATTAGAAATATCACATGAAGTAAAATATCTATTTACAAACTGCAAGAGAGTAAATTGTCTATTATCCATAGCACAATTGACACTAACTCCCAATATATGCCTCTTTTGGTATACCCATTTAAATAATATTTTTGAAAATTTTTTTTTACTCCAAATAATGAAATCATTTTAAAAAAATCTTATTCCAATAATTATATTCTCACATCTGATGTAAATATTAGACATTATCACATGATTACACATGAACAAACTTTTAAAATTCGTATCCCTATCCAATGCCAAAAATTATATTATTGTAAAGATTTTATATATTCTCTAGGTCGAAATTCGTCAAATTAAATATGGAAATGTTCCACAATTTTAACATGTGGAATAATAGCAATTAAGTCTAATATTTTGGATTGGGTCTCATCAAATCTAGCTTAATCGCATCAAATATAAATATTCATTGGCCAAGTAAATGAATAAAATAAGGTCTAATTTATTCACATAATATGAATTTGGATAATTTAGAATCGTCTTCAATTCTTTATTTCTTGAATACTCTTTTTATATAATTGACATAAAATATTCATAAATTGAACGTGAATAATAAACCCACTTAGAACTACTTTGTAAAGCATATTAATTTGAACAAACTGCCGACCAAATTCCAAAATTAAAAGCTTTACATTTTCTCAACTGTTCCATTGTAGCTAGGTGGGCAGTATTCCTTCTATCGTGGGTTCACTGTAGGCAGTCAATTTGGTGGGTTCTTGATAAACGTGTCACATTATCCACTGGTTGGGTGCATCACACATTTACCGCAGATACTACGTAATTTCGATTTGGCTTTCTAATTGATTGATCATGCCTCAATTAAATGGGCAGCTGTCACACCTCGAGCCAAGACCCACGTAAATATGAGCTTATGGTAGACTCATATAACAACTTCTTCATATCCGTCATCGTTTTACAAAAAATGATTAACTCAAATTGATATAGACGTTCATTTTAATCCCGTACTTGTTAATCCCGTACTTGTTAATCCCGTACTTGTAGCACTTTGTCCAGCAGGTTCAAGAGAGGTGGTTCCCACTGCACATGATACTTTATCCCTCATGTTCAAGAGGTAGCCAACTTCGAGTAGCAATTTGCCCCTTAAGCTCAATAGGTGGCTCTCATGCACGTAGGAATTTGCCACGCATAGCACTTAGCTCCTGGTGTTTCTTCCCATGACCATTCCTCGGGCCTAGGCACGTGCAAGCGTGACTTCACATAGGCTCCTATAACAGCTATTTCGTATCCGTCACCGTTTTACAAAATGGTTAACCCAAGTTGCTATATAAGTCCATTCTAATCACTTATAAACCATTTCAAACTGTCATTTTTTATCCATGTAGGACAAGGATATACAGTAGGCGTTATCAATTTCTGATTCTCTTCATTACGTTGGATGGAGTATATATTATATAGTTTTAATTGTTATATTGTTAATATATATATCAGTTCACTAAATTTATATCGTTAGATTCGCTCCGCAGCCAACTCTACGAGCTGTGGCATATGAGGGTGGTGCTTCTCGTGACCATTCCAAGACCAAAATTGCGATGCGCTCGTGTACATTGGGTGCTTCATAAACACACTACGATTAGGCATGTACACAGTATCTTCAGAAATTAAGGACCCTTTCTTCACACTGAAATGGAGCTAGGAAGGTCCGAAGTGGCTTGATGATGTGCCCGTGAAGTCGTACTTAAAAGATGAGACATAATGGTCTAGTCTACATTCTCATGGAATGACACTATTGGGTTGCCATCCGACTAAGCGCCACCAAGGAGTGTGAATTGATGATTAGGCATGTGGGTGCAATAAGAATTTTTGGATCACTATAGGATGGATCGGTCAGGGTCGAATGTACAAAGAGGGTTGGGGGCAGCTGTCCCTTAATTTTAAATGTTTTTTATTCTAGATTTTGTAATAAAAAATTATATTTTGCCACCCAAAAATCGTATTTTACCCCTTGAAATTGCAAGTACTGCAGGTAATTAATCTTAAAGAGAAATAGTTTCTCTTGTCTCGATTTTGAACCGATATTCTATCTAGATTATTATCATTTTCGAAGTGCACCCAATATTATTTTCGTAAATAATTATACTTGTCGGGAAGGCAATCAAAAAATGACGTTTGAAATTGTTGTATGATTTAAAATATTTAACAGTGTCATTGTTACCAACTCTAATTCATTGTTATCAACTCTAATTTTGTTTAAGGCAAGAAGCGTTTCATGATAGAAATGACATTAGAGTTAAGATCTTGTGTTTGATCCTCTGTGCATTACAAGATGATGAAATTATTTGTTAGCAGATTGTTGAAGAATAATAATTTGTGTTGGAACGATCAAAACATGATATTTGGGTTATTGTACAGTTAAATACATTAAATTACATAACAATCGACTATATATACTTTTAGTAAGATACCAAATATATTTTATCTAATCTATCTTAGGTTTAATGGATTCTTGCCCCATTTAGTTTGTATTTGCTAATTTTGATTATGAAATCTTTGATTAATGACGATTACTCCACACACTATTAATAGTGCATGTCGGTGGGCCATATAGCAATTCTTTATAATCTAACCTTCCAGAAAATCAAACCATATCAGTTCTAGCTTTATTTCTTTTGAGTAGTTAGTTGTTACTATTTAATATTATTTCTTTAAAAAAGAATTATTTTTATTTTGACTTGAGATCGTGTCATTGAGCAAGCAATGAAGCATCAAAGCACTTTGAAATTCAACTCCGAGTTTTGACCAAAAATTACACGTAATTAGTCTTTGATTTGATGTGTTAGAACATTATTTGATGTTCAAGTTGATTGTTCGCATCCACATGTGATCGGCCACATACAATTCATATATAATAATACATAATAAATTATTAAAACACTTCTAGGAAACTTTACAATTTTAAGGGTAAATTTTAAAAATGGTCACGTAAAATATGGATATTTGTAATATTAGTCCTAAACTTTTAGTTGTAATCAATATAGTTTCATAAAAAAAAATTAAATAAAAATTAGTCTCAAACTTTTGTTTTTAATCAATGCTAATCAAAATTCGTTTCAAATCACCATGTTCAGTTATGAAACATTTTGTTAAAAGGAATTTACGTGCTAAATTTGTTAAAACATTTATATGGAACTGTTTTTGATTAAAAATAATTTATGTGAAACTATGTTTGATTAGTACTAAAGTTTGTGACTAGTATTGAAAAAACTATATTCTGTGGGAGTATTTTTTAAATTTACCGTAATTGTAACTTCCATACCAACATAATTAAAGTAAGAGGTCCCCTATTTAAATTTTCGGACACTATACATAGCAAGATATTCGTATACCGGGTTTTGCATTTTATACAAAAAATTATGTAGAAAATTAGCAATAATGAGGGAAAGGTTGTGACCTCATTAAAATTATTTAGAAATGGATAAATTGCATAAAACACCATTTTTTATAGTAAATATGCACGAAACCCCTACGTGTTAACAAAATAGGCACAAAAACCCTATATTTTCTTAAACTCTGCATGAAATCCACTTGTTTTATAAAAAACAAAACACCCATCTTCTTTTGAAACATTGCACAAAATCACCCGTGTAAACACAAAACCCCCTCTCATTTACAAATAAATAGATTTTATTTAATCTCATTAAAACTATATACATGTTTTATGAGAACAAGTTCATAAATATTCTGTAATGCCTCGATATGACCTATACATGCTTGAAAAGATTATTGCGTAATTAAGAAAGAATTACGGTATGATATGGACTTGAGTCCGAGTTAAACCGAGTATGAGAAGTATATGATATAAGTTGAGTTGAGAACACATGATGTATTGGCTTTAAATAGTTGTGCATGTCTTGTGAGAATTTAAAATGCATCACATAGTTGGATACTACTATGTCCTACATTTGACATGAATTTGAGAGGAATTGTATCTGCATTTATGTGCAAGTTGGAGAGTATATATAGCATGATAAATCAGATTGCAAACATATAGAACACCATTTCTCACCTAAAAATCTCTACACAAGCACCTCTCAAAACCCTTGCTTGTTCTTGCCATATTTTCTTGGATTTCAACTTGGAAATCAAGAGATAAGTTGTGTGAAGTGAAACTCAAGGTTAGTTGGTAAGAATTCCATAGCATTTGATGTGTATGTGTTGGTAGTTCATCTATGTGAAGATATGATTTGTAATCTCAATGTCTTGATTTCATATGAGATGGAATTCAATGAAATAAGTTGTAGAAGTTATGGAAATGTGTTCATATGTTGTTAAGTATTACTTTGAACAAGTTTTGATGGTATGTGGTGATGTAGAGAAGGAGAACCATGAGGATATGCTCAAAATCGCCATGTTATGAAATGTTCAGACATCGTTGATCGATCGATCGCCGAAGCAGAGAAAACTTATAAGGTGGTGAAATGACTTGGCGATCCATCGGTGAAAACATGGCGATCGATCGCGAGGAAACAGAACATTTTGACGATCGATCGTGAGATAGTGGCGATCGATCGCGATGAAACATAACATGTTGGCGATCGTTCGGGACAAATGACGATCGATCGTTAGGGTGTATATTTTTCAAAATGTTAGATTTTTTTGTGGAATTTGGTTTTGAAGCCTATCATAACATGATATATTGTTGATATTGTTGATATTGTTGTAGCATCATCACAGGGGACAGGGCAACGAGGCGGTTAGACATTGACACCTGATTTATATCTTTTGTGTCGCACAACATGTACGTGTTGACCTACGAGTATATGATATTATTGTGATGATAATGTGGAAATGTATCATATGATTATGGTATCATATACATGTACATTCATGAGATTCATATTGTTGAAATGGATGCAACGATAGATATGTCGCATATGCTTTGACTGAGATCATTACCACGATAGATATGCCATTGTTGGGCATATGATTTGGCTGGGATTATTGCCACCATAGGTATGCTGCATATGCTTTGGCATGAGAGGTATACTCCGGTCGAGTATATGCTCTGGCTGTTATAACGTGTGAGGACGATGATATGCTATGTGCTGCTAATATGAAGATGTGAGGAGGTTCCACTGACATATTGAGCTGAGATAGGAATATCATATCGGTCTCGTTATAACATGATGATAAGTGAGACATGTCATGACATATTTGCATTTGATGATGCATGATACAGAACAATCACAGTTGATGTTTATAGTGTTTTATTGTTTTATGTTTCTTATTGATATAGCACTACGATTGTTGTTTATCTATACTCATGTTGTGTGATTGTTTCTGTAGGGACTCATAGACATGGGAGGACGAGATTGTGAGTCTTATTCCCCCTGCGAGCTGAACCACTGCTTAGGAGTTGTATTGGTCTAGGTTGTTTTGTTGTACCTATGATGTATATTATGACATAGTTTTGTCAATATTGTAACAACCTACATAATAAAACTCGTAATCAGTGTATGATTTACTTAATTTCTTCTCACATATGTATAATGAACTGATACATAACGGATTATGTAACGAGGACCTCACATATTCATATATATTATATATTCATTATATATTATATATGTTTATAATAACTTATTTTTTATTTATATATGTTTATTATTATGAAAATATATATGATTTCTTTGGAAATATACATATTTCTTACATGTGCAATTGTTGCTTACTCAATATATCCAAAACTTGAAGAAAAAAAAGAATTTGAATTGGTCAATAAACATGCATATTTAAAAGAAAAATTCAGAATATTATTCATAATCTATTTTAAAATTACACCTTAAAAATTATTTACTCTTGACTTTTGAATTGTTCGTTTTAAAATTAAAAGAAGAAATCAATTACAAAAAAAGAAGAAAATAATGTTGATGCATAAAAATTGGAGGATATATTGGACAATCGTGGGGACTTTGTGTAGGATTTAAGAAAATAGATGACGTTTTGCCTATTTTGTTTAATATAGGGGGCTTTGTGTAAGGTTTAAAAAAATGAGAAGGGTTTTTTTTTTATAACACATGAGAGTCTCATACATAATTTAAAAAAATATAGGTTTTTTTTTCATATTGTATTAACTAACACATAAGGAGTTCTTGTATATATTGTAACATACGGATTTTATGCAATTTACCCATTAGAAACTCACGTGCAATTTGGCGGTCAACCAAGGTCAATCTTGAAAGTGCTTGTCTGCGACAGCAAGATTTTGTGGCAGACATGAATTAGGCGTCCACGATTCCGCGCTTATGAATAGTGACGGCACCACTATGTGTTTAATGGCTGCCGTCGTATTTCCGAATCTATATAATAATATAACTATCAGTTACTAAGGTATTAATATTTATATATACTATTATCATATTGCGCATATATATAAGTTTAATATTATAAAAATAAACTTTTTAAAATGTCATATTCAGAATTAAATAGTTATTGCTGCAGTATTTTTGGTCTTTGTGGAACAACAAATTGGTAGGGCCATTTTAGGAAAGAGACTTAAAACAAGTGTCGGACACTCCCCTTAAATCGAACACCTGTGTCGGACATAGCTGATGGGTGTGTCTGAGCCGTGTCTGACACAGAAAGTATACGTTTGGGTGATAATTGTACAATTTAAAAGTTTTTGGCTAAAATGAAATTTAGAGATATTACTTAAACTCTATTTAATTGAAGTAATATAGATTGGTTGTTAGTATGAGTGATACAATGATACATATATTTATATATATTATTTTTGAATTTGGTAAGAATATTTTTGGTGTTATATTTTATTTTGGACGCGTTTGTTAAACTTTATATTAATTAAAGTAATATGTATTTGGTGTTAGTATGAGTGATATTATGATGATTCCAGTGACATGCATTTATTTATATGTTTCTTGAATTTGGTGAGAATATTTTTGTTAATTTTACATGATTTTAGAATTTAAAAAATGTGAATTTCTAGTATTTGTAATATATATAGGCGTGTCCCAGCCATGTCGTATCCTGAAATTTTTTAAAATCTGTATCGTCGTGTCCGTGTTGTGTTGTGTCGTATCAGTGTCCGTGCATCATAGGGTGTCAGTGAACCTTGGTCTAACGATAAAGTTGATATTATGTAACTTGAAGATCACGTGTTTGAGTCGTGGAAACAACATATTGCTGTGTAAGATAATGCTACGTATATTATGCCTAAACTGGTCCAATTCCTTCTCATTCCCAATGAATAACAGAAGCTTTATACGATGAGAGGTGCCCCATGTTGTAACACTCACTCCTCCTTACCTCTCCGCCATTGGATCAAGGAGAAGACCACATATACAGTGATTCCTACACCCAATCCAAGGGCATAGGATGAAGAACTTTTATGCAAACTTTGTGAAATAAAGTATGAATAATTTCTATAAATTGTGATATTCTACTTACTTAAATAAAAGAAAGATAAAAAAAACCCTTGGATCAAAATTGAAATACAAAAGTAAGTTGACTATATGTACCACTTCTTTAACGAGGTCATCAAAAAGGATTCATGAAGAGCTTTAATATGTTGACTATCTTCTTAAATGGGGCCATATTAATTAAGTATTTTCAAAACTTAAATATAATTATTGGTTGCTTTATATTTAAGGCGAAAAAAGCCTATAAGAACTAACTTTCTTTAAAAAAAAAAATTTGCTTCCGAATATTTAATATTTTCAGTTAATTATATGTAAAATTATTAAATATTTATATAATTTTTTTTAAATTTTTAAATATGAAAGGGGTGTTTAGCAATTCACGAGAAAATCAACAACAAAAAGAAAGAATGTTTTGTATAGGATAAACAATCACGGGCATAAAGGAAATCAAACAGTACCTTATCAATTATCAGTCGTTTAGATTTTAAAATTCTGGGTATAATTTAATTGCCAGTCTTATTCATAATTCTGTACATGCAAAATGATAACATAGCTGATTTTTATTTTTAAATGCATATTAATTAATAAGATAGATTGATTGAAGCCATGGGCATTGACGAAAAAAAATCGGCTTTGATCTCTTATAATTTTATAGTGAGTATTGGAATTTACAGAGAAAAGCCATTTGGATATTTCTGCTGGGGGGTTATGTTGATGTTGACTATAGGACGGGGCATCATCACTTTTCAGTTAACATTAATTTAAAATATTAAATATAGATGGTTGATATTCCTCAGGACATTGTCCTCAGAACCAACAATATTTTCAACAATATTTTCATAAGTTACATATTTTTAAACAAACTTTTTTATTTCAAAAATCAAAGGATTCCTCGCCAAATACCCTAGAAAAGTGGAGTAATGGATTTCATTCCACATCATAAACATCTCAAATTTAAAGAAACAGCCATATTTTACTTGTAGCCAGTCCAATATTTCCTCCAATTTGCTCATGTACTTGACGATTTAATTTAATTCCAAAAAATTAAGTTTCATATTCTACCGAAAAATTTAAGTCTTGTATTACACCAAAAATTTCAATTTATATATATATATATATATATATATATATATATATATATATATATATATTCAATCCGCACCTAACCAAAGAATTTAGTGTCTTAAAATCATAAAAAGGTTCAATAATTAAGTTTTAAGACTTGACTTTTTAGCAAATTATATCGAATAATTGAAAAACAAAAAAGAAAACAAATGATTACTATGTTGAATGAGTTCAATATCGAAGACAAAAGCTCATCAATTTCTAGTCTTCTTTTCTTACCCAAAAGAAGAAAGACTAGTAAATGAGAAACTGAGATTTAGTTACATGTCTAAAAGCTTAAAAAAAAAAAAAATTGGTGAGTTAGCCATCCTTCTCGGTGTGATGAATTTTGTATACTGTAATTTTTTTGGAAGTTACCTTACCTTTTTTCCACTTTCACTAGAGATATCCATCTTGGCTTTCTAAAGACATTGTGAATAATTACGTACGCACTTATGTCTCAATTATTAATTGCATAAAATATTTTGAGGTTTAACTTTTCTGTCGGGAAAACACCTGCTCAAGTTGAACATTTTACCAGATAAAACCTGTCAATATATATATTTTTAAAATAGACTTTTGTACATATACCAGGCTAGTTATTTTATACAGTAAATTAAATTGTTAGAATAAGTGAAAAGCACGGGCGGACTTACTCTTGGCCCCACTTTGCCAAAAAAAAGTTTTTTTTTTTATTACATTAAAAATAATTTTTTTTAAAAAAATCGTTTTACCTCTTAAAATTTTCATTTTACCCCTCCTCCGATTTCTCCTCCGATTTTTTTTTTGACATCACTTTTTATTTTAATATTTTTTATCCTTTTGCCAAAATTTCTACGTCCACCTACAGTGAAAACTGCAAAGCATGATACTAAAAAGCAATGTGGAATTATTAACTTTTAGTTAATTATTTTTGTTGGTCGTAAAAAATTTGGTTATTGACAACAAACACCCAAGTGATTTTCAAATTAAACAGATTACACTCACGTGGTTTGTGAAATAAGACAGTTTACCCGTTATTATGTGAATATGTGTAAAATATCACATCCGTGTATGTTATGTTTTGCAAATCACATGTGAGGTAAATTGCTTATTTTGAAAATCATATGGAGGTAAAATATCTATTTACAAACCACATGAGGTAAATTGTCTATTAGGGAATCCACATTGGGTAAAATGCATATTTTACAAATCACATGAAATAAATGTCTATTATCGGTACCAGATGTGGTGAATCTTCATTAACTCTAAAATTATTTTTGAATAAAATTTAATTACCACATTTGTAAAATGATTCAATTATTTATTTACAATACTTTTTTATACAATTGTTAAGAGAATATATTGGCCATAGTTTTTACTTTAAAAAGATATATTGAAGCGGTTTTAAAAACTATAATATGGGACAACGAAATAATTCTCAAACTACAATTTCTTAAAATTGATTTAATATAAGAGGGAGAGTGACGGAAATTACATGTCAAATACTAATAACTATTTCCAATTTCAAAACGTGGATCAGAGTATGATGATTTTATAAATTATTTTAATTTAAATGTTTGGTTGGTTTTTTATCGCAAAATCATTTCATTATACTTATATCATTTTATTCCAACTTTGTAGCAGAATGACATATATGTTATTTAAAATCATTTTTTTATTATTGCAAAATTTGAAATTCCTTCCAAAATTTCTATTTACTTCCTACAACTTAATTCCAAAAAGTTGAAATTTCCCTCCACTAGTTATTGTGTGTATTTTAGCCACTCAACAAATGATAAAATTTATCCACCATTTTAAAATCATATCAAACATCATATAACTTGTCACACTATATATTTATCATCATCTCCTTATTTTAATCACAAATACTTATCATATCTCTAACTTCGACCGGTATGTTAGAATATAGCTAACAGAATAATGATGTAACTGTCATTTGAAGATAGAGTAACAGTTACTATATTCCACTCCATCAAGGTCTAAAGTGATCATAACTCTGGAATACATGTTCCTCCAATTTGGTTCTAAATTATTCTATACTGTACTAATACATTTTTCATTTCGAATTTCAAAAATTATGCCTTTCAAACATATAAACTTATTTTTTCGAGAATATGACAAATTATAGAGTTTCAATAACCCCCCATCACTATCATCACTTGGCTATTACTTGAGAATAGTCTGATGCTGTCCTAAGGGTAATTTCTTTGAATACATCAAATCATTGTATGAGAATATTCTAATCAAATGGTTGTTATCCCCTCAGACAATGTCTTTGATATAACAATCAACAACTCGTTGACAATATATATAAGATCCACATAATATTCATTAGTAATTGATCGACTCCAAAATACATCCAACTTTTTTATAGTGTAATGTTTCCCATTTGTGCAAAAGAGGAAAAAGAAAGTGAATGGCATGGATAATTTTATCCCATTAAAATGGTGGGTCGAGACTACAGAGGATGCATCTGCATTCGACAATAGTGCACACTTCGATAATACAAAAAAATTGTAAATTAAAATAGTGTTACCTTTTTCTTATATATATGCTATTTATTACATTGCTTTAATTTCATGATCCATATTGATTGTATGCCTAATAATTGAGAGAGCAAGACATGTTCTATGTTCCCTAATGACAAAGGTGGGAAGACTGTTCCATTGCATCGTGTAATCAAAAAGTTGTGATATTATTAGGGTTAATGTACTAACTAAAATAGATCTATACTATCTGATGTGATCCGTTATTTCTCGATTTATGGTAAAATTAAGTGTTTATGAAAAATAAAGGAAAGACACCAAAATTTTTAGGTGGAATGCCCTCGAATTGAGAGAAAAATCACGGGACTTAATCCAGTATAATTTATACTATCACACTCTTCATTTATTACAGGACTTTTTGACACGATATACGATCACAGAATGACTATATGAGAATATCTCAAAAATGACGGAAATGACCTAACATAAATAAATGTACTCTCTGCGGAGTCTTTTTTGCCTCAATAGTCCAACATCTCAAATGAGATTTCCAGCTAGTATTTATAGGCTCGGTTTCGATGTTTACTTGGCGGGAAAGTTAAGGAATCTGCGTCCTTTGATCGTGGCGATAATGGGGTTAATATGCCCGAAAAATCCGCACTCCATCAACGCACCTTTATCCCCGACGGTTAATTTGTTGGTTATCCCCGGGTCTTTCCGCTGATCTTGACCAGAAAACCCGAGGATGGTTTAACAGCTGTTCGGTACCACCCTGTTCGGTGCTACTCTGTTCGGTATATGACTGTTTGGTTCTTGAGGGGATTTTACCTGAGAAAGTCAATATGTCATATGACATCACTATCATTAGCGAACAACACATACATGAGAATGTAGATTAATTTAGAATTTTCAACCACGTGTAATTGTTGCACGTTTCACGATATATTTCAATCCCTCCTAGGAAGAAAAATGACATGCCACTCTATGGGGTAAGCATTATCCGAGTTACTCATTCGTGCATTATTAACCATATAAAGACCACGCATTTGGGACAGAACACCGTTCCAACTGTGTTTATGCTACTTTTAAATTATTTTTCCCAAATGATGTAGATAATACTTGGCATTTAGATCTCCAATACATAGAACGAGTCCGGTATACAGGACATGAGGTGAATATCAACCGCCGGGAATACCTTAAATCTTTTATTGAGAACTCATTGATCAAATAAAAAGAAACAAGATAGGCAACACTTCACCCATGCATGGTACACATGTGTTGTAGTGCATGAATAATGCTCCTCGCAATTCTTCTGTGTGCTCGTAGATGGGTAGCTTTGCACTGTCTATGACATAACAATCCTGACACATAAGCATTCATATGGTGCAGCCCCTCATGCCCATCTGTCACTTAGCACATTGCTTTGCACTATCACTGTTTAAGAAAATAAAATTGTCATACTACTATCAGTTATAGTTTTTAGCAAAGTAGTAATCATTTGATCTTAACATGTGTTAAAGTTGTTATATGTATTTATATAACAAATAAGAAAAATGTTTTTATCTTTTATACAGTTGTAAATATAAATAACTTAGTTCAGATATTTTTTGTAACTAACTTTCATTTTCATTTTCAATACATGAAGATCAAATGAGCATTCTTCCATGTGCTCTCTGTTTCAGCATGGTACCAGAGCATCAAGGTTTATTGTGATTCTGTTTTCAATCTCGATCGATCTTTGATCTCGATTTCTCATTTCATTAATATTTCGAGTGATTGTCTCCATTGTTTGAGTGATTATCTCATTTTTCGATTCAATGGCGAATTCGAACATTATGATTGATAGATCATATCCACTTTTCATCTATCCAATTGATACACCGGGATTAAGCTTAATTTCTGAACAACTTATAGTTACGGAGAATTACAGTATGTGGAGCCGCACAATGTTAATCGTATTATATGCGAAGAACAAGCTTGCATTGATCGATGGAAGTTTTTTACGACATGATGATGGATCGGATAAGTTGATGCAGTGGGAATGTTGCAATGCAATTGTCTTATCCTGGATCATGAATGATGTGTCGAAGGAAATCTTTGTTGGAATTAATAATGGTCAAAACAACATCACAATATCTGGGTGATCGAAGAATACGGGTCATAAAATCCATATCCATATGTTCTCAATCCCATTGGGGTCTTTCAAAGCCATGAAGCAACCCTCCGAGTTTTATTCATTTGGTTTAAGTTGCTGACAATATCAACATTTGAAAATAAAATTAGTAACGTCTTATCCCATGTATCTCCACCAGAATTGAGGTCTCAAAGTCATATAAATCTTTCGTCTTCAGGGTAGATACTGTCTGTACAGTCAAGAATCTTCACAATAATTACCGAGGTTAGATCATAATTATCAGAAACAACTTATCAATCATTAAGTCGTAAAAACTATCAGTAGATATCTGAAAGCAAGATGGATGTTCTGAAGAGACGAGTTCTTAAGATTCCTGAGTTTGAACATCAATTCGTTAGGCTAATATGATGTTTAGAATAAATTCCAACTCAACTTGAAATGCTGAGACCATGATAGAATTTCCGGTATGGGTGTAAAGTTCAGTCAGATGTATAAATATCAGCATGCTACTTGGTGTTACAAACATAAGTTAGAATAGACTCGTGTACTTTAAGACTGAGGACAACCGTAGCGATATTTGAGTTTCACCATTGTAATCCTTCAAAAGCTATATCAACCCGCGTTTCCTAGTATTCAGATCGGATTGAAAGAATAGATATTTTAAGTTCTTGTGGTCCGAATAAAAACAAAATTTCCCCCGTATAAATAATGACGTCAAATTTTTAAAACAAACATTTGTTACCAGTTCAAAACTATATGCAGGGTCTCAAGAAAACTACTTTCATATTCATCTGACCAAATACATTTTAATTTTTTCCTCTGTCAGCTGAGTAATAGGTTTAGCCATTTTCAAAAACAAAACCTTTCGATAAAACGACAACGCTAAACCATAAAACATCGGACCTCATGAACATTGATAGGTGTTAGCCAGTTTAGCACTACTTCGGCCTTGGTTGAAATAACCGAAATGCCATGTCGAGGAACGACGTGGCCCAAGAGTATCACTTCGATCATCCAAAATTCTAATTGGATAACTTGGCATATGGAATCATTTCCTGATAGGAAACTGAGATATCAATTACAGATACGTCCTATTTTCTTTGGTGTTAGAAGGAATGACAAAAACAGATTCGATGATTAATCAAAGAACCAAAATTATGCTCGTCTGATCAGAGAAATATCTGATTCGCTTGAGTTAATCGCGTAAGAGATGTCATATATGTATATTCTTCGCTACCGGTGGAAAAGCTCAATAGAAGTATCCCACTAAAATAACATGATAGAAGATTACCACCCGTGCAATCCACATTCAGGCTAGAAAGATTGATCAGAAATATTTCACGTATGAAATCTGAGAAATCTGTTCCGGGTATTCAACAAGATAAATGTAGGCAGATCTTGGCTTTGGATTGACACCTGATACAATTCAGAGTGCAGATCTTTTAATAGACGTACATAAATGTCATAAATAATGAATCAGGTAAATCCTTAACATAAGACAATAATTATTCAATTGTCTAAATTCATTACCGAATCAAAGTCTCTATATCGATATGCTTATAAATCTTCATTGGAAGTATCTTCGAAAGTTTTACTTTTCTCAAATATTTACCACAAATGTAAGGAGTTCTAAACCGAGTTAATACTCAGGTCCATGCAAATTCTATTCTGTAATATACCCAAAATTATCACTCAACCTGAGATCTATGCTAGCTCCGAGCACGGATTTGTGTCCAACACTACAGTCGTGTGACCTCCAGGTCTGGGTCCATACCAATTCTAAATTTTCAGAAAATTAAACTTTGCTTGAAAACAGATTCTATGGTACTTTTACGTGAGGCCCATATTTAATCATTACATTAATGGTTTTAAAATCTATCGAACCATTTTTAATATTTATTTAATTGTTTTTGTGCATGGTTTGAAGCATGTCCGGATGTACATCTGTACATTCTCTTATTACGTCTGTTGATGAGTCACAACATTTGTGCTACATTCGGATGATTAACAATTTATCCCTTTTATTAAGATTAATATTTTAGATAATCACGAGTTAGGTCGTAACTCATATTAAATCAATACTGAACTACTCAATGCAAATGATCACCAGTAGGTTTGATCATACAGCATATAATCATATCAACAGTCTCATCGTAATGATATGTCAAATCTATACATATGCAGATACTATCTCATTTAATAAGATAACATCTCCCATTTAAAGAATAACGTGGGTGGTCATTTAAAATATGGATATAGAAAACAAATTATGATAAGGAAACATATTCATCATTATTAAGAAATACGTCGAAGGGTAATACCTCGAGTGTAACCCCAAAACCTCTCGATCTATACTTCATATAATTGTATTTTCCCAACATCTCATGATGTTTGTATACGACTTATTCTTGGTGACAATATCACACCTATATTCTGTTTTATCAAAATCATAATTATACAACATCTACTATGATTTCATATAACATATTCATCAGTTTATTTTTTACTTTTTGTAAAAATATCATATTCAAATATATAGCCATATTTCATTCTTTTCCAGCATCTCATTGCCAAAATCTAAATGGCTCTATGTTCTAGAGATATCTCAATCACATCCAAGGACTCTCATTTCAATTATCTCATAACTCATTCGACAATATTATTCTCAACAGGTTCCAGAGGAACTTCATTGCTCAAAGACCTCATACTCATTAAATTGCATAAAAAGTTTGAATATCTCATATGATATGCATAATTTTCATTTGTATAATCAAATTCATAACTCGCTCAATATTAGGTATTCGAGTGTATACTCTTTCTCTACTCTGTTCTGCCACACATATACAATATCGTATCGATATCGTGGTCAATATCAATACTACGCAACTTAGCATACTCAAATATAAATCACATATTGACATCAACTATTTCACTCCAAATCATGTAAGAGCAAATAGGATAAATAAGTTTCAAACAAAAACGCACATGTTCATTAGTGCCTATTCAAAGTGTACACAAGACTCAAAAATATAGCATTCTCAGTTTATACTCTGATACCAACTCAAAATTTTAAATTCATAATTTATTCCTTTGAAAAGCTTGGATTCTGTTTGTATTTACTTTCTGCACTAGGGATATTATTTTTGTGTTTTCATTTTTTTTTTGTATGTCCCTCGTGCGGTGAGGTCACGCCGAAATTTTTAGGATCACGTGTTGGTAAAAATTTAAATAATCTTCTGTTGTTTACAAATAAATAATCATTGTGTGATAATTAAATACTTGATTATGATGGGTCCTCACAAACCCCATCCAATACACTCCCCACCTCTAATACTTCAATTATAACCATCAAAACACATCAAACATCATAACATATAACATAATTCCACATAAAACTCATCATAAGTTTTACACCCAAAAATCAAATTAAACATTTTTTCGATATAATCACCATTAACCAACTACTACACATAACTTCAAAACTTTATTTCCTTACCTTCAAAAGTATGTTTGATAATCAAGTTCAAGCCGAATCCAAGCTTTTCAAAGGAATAAATTGGAGAAAGGAAAAGGAAAGGGTTTGGAGGATTTTGTATAGATTTTTAAGTGGAAGTGGTGTTTGTGTGTGTTTTTTGTGGGAATGGTTGCTAATTGCTTATTTTAAGCAATTCAAGCTACATTTAACCACCTGATACACCTTCATGCATATCTAACCTCCAACTTAAGACATATAAAATCATTGCATCAACTCACAATATACTTACGCAATTTCATATAATAATTTCACCCACTTCTTATTTATTGTCCAATTCCAATAATTACTTCACAAGTTCAAACTCATAATTATTTCTCCAATGTTTTTAATAATTCATCTCGACCATTATTCAATTCAACAGTTATGATTTAAACATAATAATTAGTCTCATTCGATTTACTTCAAAATTGAGTCCAAATACAAAATGGTACTCATTCATAACTACCTCTTAATTATCACATTAAGTTTTAGGCATCACAATTCTCCCCTACTAATAAACTTTCGTCCTCAAATTTACACAAACACACTTATCAGAAGTGTCAAAGATAACGTCGACATAACATCAACATATCTCACTGAACCAATCTACCACTAGAGTGTTACAATTACCATTCTAGTTCCACATTTTCCATTCCCTCAATTTAATTTCAAAATTAATTAATCATTACTTTTGAAACAAAAAATTAGTTCTTCTGAAGCCCAAGTTGCCCCTAATGCCCAAAAGATCATTAAGACTTTTAAATAATAAGGCATGAACCCATCTTGAGCCTAAGTCTATCTTTCATCGTTTTAATCATACACATTAGGTCATGTGCCAATTGTCACGTGCAATGGGCCACGAACCACGGGCCATGAGACAATTTTCACGGGCCATATGAAAATTGCCACTTGCCACGGGCAATGGGCCATGGGTCAATTGCCATGGAGAATGAGACAATTGACAAAGGTCATATACAAATTGCCACGAGCCAAGGGCCATGGGCCATGAGCCAATTGCCACGGAGAATGTGACTATTGCCAAAAGCCATATGCAAATTGCCACGAGCCACGGAAAATTGCCACGGGCCATGAGCCAATTTCAAAAGTCATGCGCCAATGGCCACAGGCCACAGGCAATGGGCCACGGGCCACAATCAGTAGGCCATGGCAAATGGACCACATGCCATGGACCACAATCAATAGGCCATGAGCCATTGGCAACGGGCCAATGACAATTAATAATTTAAAATATAATAACGTAAAATATGTACATCTTTTCACAAAAAAAGATGTATTTATCGAGAATTGCACCACTACATTAAAGATGTACATCTTTTCATTAAAAAATGTGTTCTTTTAATTTAATTTCATAATTAATTAATCAAAAATTAATTTCGAAAATCAAAACTTTAATTTTTCTGAAGCCCAAGTTGCCCCTAGTGCCCAAGAGATCATCAAGACTTTTAAATAATAAGACACAAACCCATCTTAAGCCTAATACTATTTTTCATCATTTTAGTCATACACAGTAGGTCATGAGCCAATTGTCACGGGCCATGGGCCACGAACCACAGGCCATGGGCCAATTTCGTGGCCCATGGGCCAATTTCCACTGGCCATATGCAAATTGACACTTGCTACAGGCCAAGGGGTAATGGGCCATGTGCCAATTGCCATGGGGATTGAGAAAATTGCCAAAGACCATATACAAATTGTCACTTGCCAAGGGCCATGTGCCAATTGCCACGGGGAATGAGACTATTGCCAAAGGCCATATGCATATTGCTACGGGCCACGAGCTAATAGTCACAAGCCATGGGCCAATTTCAAAAGCCACGGGCCCATGGCCACATGCCACCGGCAATGGGCCACTGGCCACAATCAATAGACCATGGCCAATGGGTCATATGCCATGGACCACAGTCAATAAGCCACGAGCCATTGGCAACGAGTCAATAATAATTAATATAAAATAACATAAAAGATTTACATCTTTTCACACAAAAAAAGATGTCTTTACCGAGAATTGCACCACTACAAAAAAGACCCAAAGTCACCAAGACTTTTAAATAATAGGCACAAATCCATCTTGAGCCTAAGTCTTTCTTTCATCATTTTAATCATACACATTAGGTCATGTGCTAATTGTCACGTGCCATGGGCCACGAACCACGGGCCATGGGACAATTTTCACGGGCCATATGAAAATTGCCACTTGCCACGGGCAATGGGCCATGGGCCAATTGTCATGGAGAATGAGACAATTGACAAAGGCCATATAAAAATTGCCACGGGCCAAGGGCCATGGGCCATGGATCAATTGCCACGGAGAATGTGACTATTGCCAAAAGCCATATGCAAATTGCCACGGGCCACGGGAAAATTGCCACGGGCCATGGACCAATTTCAAAAGCCATGGGCCAATGGCCACATGCCAAGGGCAATGGGCCACGTGCCATAATCAATAGGTCCTGGCCAATGGATCACATGCCATTGGCAACAGTAAATGGGTCATGGGACATTGCCAACAAACCAATAATAATTAATAATTTAATATGTAATAACGTAAAAGATGTACATCTTTTCAAAAAAAAAAAAGATGTCTTTACTGGGAGTTGCACCACTACATAAACGATGTACATTTTTTCACAAAAAAATGCGTTCTTTAAATTTAGTTTCAAAATAAATTAATCCAAAATTAATTTCGAAAATCAAAAAATTAATTCTTCTGAAGCCCAAGTTGCCACTAGTGCCCAAGAGATCATCAAGACTTTTAAATAATAAGGCACAAACCCATCTTGAGTCTAAGTCATTCCTTCATCATTTTAATCATACACATTAGGCCATGAGCCAATTGTCACGGTACATGAGCCACGAACCACGGTCCATATGCAAAGTGCCACTTGCTACGGGCCAATTGCCACGAGCCACGGGCAATAGGTTATGGGCTAATTGCCATGGGAATGAGACAATTGCCACATACCATATGTAAATTGGCATGTGTCATGAGCCAATTACCACAAGGAATGCGACAATTGACAAAGGTCATATGAAAATTGCCACGGGTTAGTTGTCACTAGCCATGGGCAAATTTCAAAAGTCATGGGCCAATGGCCACAATCAGTAGCTCTTGACCAATGGGCCACTTCAATATGCCACGGGCCATCGGCCAAGGGCCAATAATAATTAATAAAAACGTAAAAGATGTACACCTTTTCAGAGAAAAATATGTCTTTACCGAGAGTTGCACCACTACATAAAAAAATGTACATCTTTTAAAAAAAAGTGTTCTTTCATTTTAATTTGAAAATTAATTAATCAAAAATTAATTTCAAGAATCAAAAATTTAATTCTTCTGAAGCCCAAGTTGCCCCTAGTGCCCAAGAGACCATCAAAACTTTTAATAATAAGACATAAACCCATCTTGAGCCTAAGTTTTTCTTTCGTCATTTTAATCATACACAATAGCCCATGTGCCAATCGGGACATGGGCCGCGAACCACGGGCCATGGTCCAATTTCCACGGGCCACATGCAAATAGCCACTTTCTACGGGCTAATTGCCACAGCCTAGGGGCAATGGGCCATGAGCCAATTGTCACGGGGATGTGACAATTGCCAAAGGCCATATGCAAAATGCCACGGCCAAGGGCCAATTGCCACGGGGAATGAGACAATTGCCAAATGTCATATTCAAATGCCATGGGCCAATGACCACAGGCCACGGACTATGGGCCACGGGCCACAATCAATAGGCCATGACCAATGAGTCACATGCCATAGGCCACTGTCAATGAACCACTGGCCATTGGCCAAGGGTCAAAAATAATTAATAATTTAATATATAATAACGTAAAAGATGTAAATCTTTTTTCACAAAAAAAGATGTATTTACCGAGAGTCGCACCACTACATAAAAGATGTACATCTTTTCACAAAAATGTGTTCTTTCAATTTACTTTCAAAATTAATTAATAAAAATTAATTTCAAAAATCAAAAATTTAATTCTTCTGAGCTCAAGTTGCAGATAGTGCCCAAGAGATCATCAAGACTTTTAATAATAAGGCACAAAGCCATCTTGAGCCTAAGTCTTTCTTTCATCATTTCAATCATACACATTACGCCTTGAGCCAATTATCACGGGATATGCCCCACTAACCACGGGTCATGGCCCAATTTCACGGGTCATAGGCAAATTGCCACTTGCTACTGGTCATGGGGAATGTGACAATTGCCACGGGCCAAGGGCCATAGGCTAATTGCCACGGGGAATGAGCCTATTGCCAAAGATCATATGCAAATTGCCATGGGCTACGGGCCATGGGCCATGGGACAAACCTATCTTGAGCCTAAGAGATCATCAAAACTTTTAAATAATAAGGCACAAACCCGATCTTGAGTCTAAGTCTTTCTTTCATCATTTTTATCATACACATTAGGCTATGAGCCAATTGTCACAGGCCATGAGGCATGAACCACGGTCCATATGCAAATTGCCACTTGCTACGGGCCAATTGCCACGGCAATGGGCCATGGGCCAATTGTCATGGGAATGACATTGCCAAAGGCCATATGCAAATTGACATGGGCTATGAGCCAATTGTCACGGGAAATGAGACAATTGCCAAAGAACATATGAAAATTGCCACGTGCCACGAGCTAATTGCCACATGCCATGGGACAATTTCAAAAGTCATGGGCCAATGGCCACAATCAATAGCTCATGGCCAATGGGCCACATGTCATGGGCCATAGTCAATGGGCCACGGGCCATTGCCCAATGGTCAATAATAATTAATAATTGAACATATAATAACGTAAAAGATGTACATATTTTCACAGAAAAATTATCTTATCGAGAGTTGCAAGATGTACATCTTTTCACACAAAAATGTGTTCTTTCATTTTAATTTAAAAACTAATTCATCAAGATTAATTTCAAGAATCAAAAATTTAATTCTTCTGAAGCCCAAGTTGCCCTTAGTGCCCAAGAGATCATCGAAACTTTTAAATAATAAGGCACAAACCCATCTTGAGCCTAAGTCTTTTTTTCGTCATTTTAATCATACACATTAGGCCATGAGCCAATTGTCATGTGCCATGCGTGAATTTTCATGGGCCACATGCAAATTGCCATTTTCTACTAGCTAATTGCCACGGACCATGGGCCAATTGCGATGGGGGATGTGACAATTGCCAAAGTTCATATGCAAATTGTCACGGGCAAGGGTCATGGGTCATGGGCCAATTGCCATAGGGAATGTGACAATTGCCAAATGTCATATGCAAATTGCCACGGGCCATGAGCTAATTTCAACCAAATGATTATATTTTTAATCATTCTCATGAAAATTTGTCATAGATACATCATGATAATGATATCAACCAAAGGAATCTGCCAGAAACATAAATCCACCAGCTTATCTTAAAGTCTACTATTGTGATCTTCCACAATAGCACGATCCTCCTCTATTCATTTAGTTTCCTTTGGAAAACAATACCCTATTGAAAATTTTCTATCATTGGCCAATGTATCTGCTTCTCATCAGGTGTTCACAACATCAATATCAAAAATTTCTGAACCAAGCGCTTATAAACAAGCAGTCCAATATTCTAAATGGCAAAGTGTCATGGAGGCAGAAATCAGGCTCCGGAAAAGACAAATAGTTGATTACTCTGAGAACTTCCTTCCGGTAGGCATTGCAGTAGATGCACGTGGGTGTATAAAATCAAATTTAAAGCCGATGGAAGCATAGAACGATACAAGGCACGACTAATTGCAAAAGGATACACTCATGAGGAATGGATTGACTATTTTGATATATTCCACCGGTGGCAAAGTTAACAACTGGTAGGGTTCTTTTAGCAATAATCAAGACTGGCACCTACATCAATGCAATTCAATAATGCATTTTTACATGGGGATCTTGATGAGGAAGTTTATATGTCTCCTACCCTATATATTGTCATCCTAATGACACAAGAGTCTGCAAACTAATCAAGCCTAAAACAAGCTTCACGGCAGTGGTTCTTACAAACTCACAACATGAACATGCTTAATCACTTATGTGTTCTATCAATCTAAATCTGATTCTTCTTTGTTTATCTTATCTAACAACAATAATTTTATTGCTCTATTGGTTTATGTAGACGACATAATCATAGCAGGTAATAGCTTGGTGGAAATCGAAGCAATCAAGAATCATCTTGATGAAAAGTTCGCAATCAAAGACTGATAGCACTTATCGTATACGCTCAAATTAATCATTCTCAGTTAGCAACAAATTAATGTAGTAGTGAAAGTAGGATATCGATCCCACAGGTAAGTGAATATTTTTATGCCAACAAGTATCGAAATAGAGGGATTTGAGATTGTCAATTATCTAAATTAACTAGGATGCAAGAATTAAATAATAAGGAATTACTCAAGTAAAGAGAGATATTGGTTTCGGTCGACTCTACCATTGAAATTCATTCATTCATTCATCGATTTTCTCACATATATAATTTTTATGTATGAATATTCACCATTGAAGATTTAACTCATATCTCACCTTATGTTTAGTTAAATCAAAAACATTATTCAAACTTAACCCTAATCAATTAATCAACCTTAACAACATCAGTTAAGATTTAAACCAATAATAGCATGTGAACGAGTAAGATTGGTGAAGCTAAACAACATAAACAACAACAGTTATGTTTAATCTAGTCAAAAGTTTTTTCTAGGAATTTAATAACCTCAACATCAGAGAATTATCAATCCTAGTTGCATCACAAATTTGATTAATCAGACAATTACGGATTTGATATCAAACTTAGCATTAGATTGTATGAAAAATCATTAGATAGCTAGTATAACAACCAAACAACACCATCATGACAAGAATAATAGAAAAAACTTATGATACTCAATAAAAATCAACAATTCAAAACAAAAATCTCATGAATTAAACTCCAATGGTTTTATCTTCTTCAACCAAGAATATAAGTTTAGCTACTCATAATTGAATTTAAAACAATCAAAATTAATCTAGAAAACATTAAACAAAAGCTAAGGAAGAAGTTACTAAAAGATGACACGATTCCGGCTCGTCAATTCCGTCTTCGTGCTTGAGTTCTTCAAGTTCTTCAAAATTTGAGAGTAAAAATCTATTCTTATGTCTAAGATATGTTGGAATCCTCTAAAATAATGAAAGATAGTCTGATTTAAGGTCCCCAAATCGTGCAAATAGGGTGGGAATCGGATATAGTAGGTAAAAATCTATCCAAGATGGTAAAAAGATCAAATTTCCTTTTTCTCGGACTCTCATGCGATCGATCGCTATAAGCTAGCGATCGATCGCTAGCTTTATTTCTTTCGGGCAGATTCCTTGGGCGATGGATCGCTATCTTTGGGCCGATCGATCGCTTGGCTACAGTACACTTTGGTGATCGATAGTTGTAAAGTGGCGATCGATCGCTAATCCTCATATTTTGTTGCTCAACTTTCTGTCCATAGGCGACCGATTTCCTTTTCCAAGCTATCGATCTCTTCTCCAAAATTACATTTTAAGCCCTACCTTGAGTCCTTATCATCTCCAAAGCTTTTATTGATCTTTATGCGCCCTTGTTAGCTCGATTTCTTCGATTTCACCTACATTTACACAAATATACAATTAGGTAGCATATGTATCAAATTATCCATCAAAACATTCCAAATCGTAGAAAATTAAGCGCAATAGAAGTGTCTATTTCTAGTCACATCAAAGACCTTGGAAACCTAAAATATATCATCGGCCTTGAGGTAGCAAGATCAGTTCAAGGAATCATCTTGTGCCAAAGGAAATATGCATTAGATATACTTGATGATACATGATACTTAGGTTGTAAACCAGCTTCCGCACCAATGGAACCTTACTCAAAGCTAACTTCCAAAGAAGATGATCTTCTCCCGGATCCTAAGACTTACAGGAGATTAGTTGGACGACTTTTATATCTAACTATCACAAGACCTGATCTTTATTTTATTATTCAATCTCTTACTCAATATATGTCGAGGCAACTCAATCTCACTAGGCTGCAGATCATCGAGTTCTAAGATTTTTAAAGGCAACTCCAGGCCAAGGAATTCTTCTGTCTAAATCTCTCTCTTACACCTCAAAGGTTACAGTGATAATGATTGGGCTGGATGCATTGATACTAGACGTAGTGTAACCGGATATGATATCTTCTAGGTGATTCTTTGATCTCATGGAAATCAAAGAAATAGCCTATCATTCTTGTGTAAAAACAGATCGTGAAATCATTTTATAATTGGTGAAATAAAGTTCTGTAGAATTTTTCAGTTTAATATTCACGAAGCTTTGCACAAAAGTATTTAACAATATTATAAGGATTAAGGACTAAAAAATATAATTTACAAGGATTAAGGACTAAATTTATATTTTATTTTTGGATGAAAAAATTATATTTTTGACTTAAAATACGAACCATTCAACATCGACATAATTAATCATGTCCGTCGTCATTCCATATTATCTTCATATCAGCCCATTAACAATTATTGGGCCAGTAAGCAGCCCAATAAGATTGAACCCTAATTACACCTCGTGCTCTGCAAATCT
This sequence comes from Haberlea rhodopensis, assembly GCA_907163345.1. Classification (NCBI taxonomy): domain Eukaryota; kingdom Viridiplantae; phylum Streptophyta; class Magnoliopsida; order Lamiales; family Gesneriaceae; genus Haberlea; species Haberlea rhodopensis. The sequence goes on along the minus strand of CAJQUN010000005.1, from coordinate 3,663,064 downwards.
TCGTTCGGAGAAAATGGAGGAAGAAAGCCAGCAGAAGCTCGAAGCGGAGGTTTCTCCCGCCCTTATTTCAGTACACCCGACCCATAATTCGGTATCCGTATCCGTCGGGTCAGATATCCGGGTTTTCAATCTTGAGTAAGGGGAAAAGAGTTTTTTTGTTTTGTTTATCTGAGCAAGTCTACAATACATCATGTACTAATTCAATAATTGATTTGAAGAGAACGCTGTGGGGTTACCCTGGTTGATGAAAATGGTGGGCATAAGGATTCGATTCGGGCAATTCGTTATAGCTTAAATGGGAAGATTTTTGTGTCAGCTGGAGATGATAAGCTAGTCAAAATCTGGGATACTAGCTCTTGGCATTGTGTTTGTTCCGTGTAAGCATTTGTACTGAATATAGATTATTTTTATAAATAAAATCAAAAATAGTATGCCGCAGTTTTACTGAATTTCGATGAATGGTCAGGATTTCAGAAAAAAGAGTGAGTGCTGTTGCGATCACCAATGATGGGACTTTTGTATGTTTCGCGGACAAGTTTGGCACTGTGTATATTATCGACTTCGGAGACTGTAACAAAAATAGTCCGTCTCCGGTTCATAAGAAGGCGGTTCCGATTCTTTCTCATTATTGCAGCATAATCACTAGGCTGGTATGGATTTTTCATCAACATTTATGTGTTTTTATCCTTTCTGGTTGTGCAGTGGCTTGATATTTTTGCTGTTTTACGTTATGTTCGCTCTTGACATTAGTGTTATTTGTGCATACAGGTTGTGTTCATTTGTTATTTGGGCAGCATGATTTGTTTTTGCAGTTGCAATTTTACTGTGAATCATGTAATCTCATTTTCTTTATTCAACCGAGGTTCACTTGGAGTTCAATTACATGTGTGATCATTGTGCAGGAGTTTTCACCAGATGGACAATACATTGTTAGTGCTGATCGAGACTTCAAAATACGTGTAAAACAACTTCCACTACTTACCGTGGTGCCAGTATCCATCTTGCTTTTTTGTTATTTGAAACCATTTCTTACAGAAGTTCTAACAGGTCACTGTGTTTCCCAAGAATCCCCTGATTGGAGCTCGTGAAATACAGAGTTTTTGCCTTGGTCACACAGAGTCAGTTTCTTTATTGTCCACTCTTGTGTTCTCATGTCAATAATTAAGTTCAACTTGTCTGTTCTTGGTTTTGTTAATTGTGGTATCGTGGTGACTCCTAGATAGTCATTTAAAGAGAGTGGTTAGTTTTTTTTTTGTGGTTGCAGGATATGGTCGAGAAAGTATGAATATGAAGTATATGTTAGCTGTAATAGACATTATAGACTCCACTTCTTGCTTGGGATCTCATTTCTTGTTCTCATCCCCAGGTTTGTTTCCTGCCTAGCATTTGTCACCCCCCTGGATTATGCACAGGGATTTTTGGTCTCTGGGAGTGGTGATTCCACCGTAAGTTAATCGATATACTTCTAGATCAAAATTCTATGGATATATTCCCAGAAAATAACGAGCATTCATTTGCCTTGTGCTAACCTAATCATGGTGGAATTGCAGGTTCGCTTGTGGGACCATGCCTCTGGTTCTCTTCTTGATACCTGTGAAATTGGTGTGAAGGTAAGTTACTTGCTCGACTTTTGATTAAAGAAGTGTATTTCTAGATTTAAAATTCACCTTTCCTTAATATCGAACAACAAATTTGTAATCTTTAATTCAAAGTATATACTTTTTGCTTTTTTTCCATTGAAATTTTCTAGGAAGGCCTTATTCATGGTCCTTTTTCTTGGGGAGTTCCTAATTCCAGCTCAACTTCTCTCATTCTTATCGATAATAAAAATATAAACTTCATTTTTGGTTTAAATTCTCTGTTCTTGAAGGCAGGACTTTTACATTCTGATGCAAGAGAAGATGAGATATTGCCTGCTGTTACAGATCTCTCTTCAACTTCCGATGGTTCACTAATTGCAGTAGCCATTCAGAGGTATGTGATTTTTGTCATTTGTATTCTTCTCTCTGTTGATTAACAGAGATACTTGATATAAAAGTCTTCTTTTTGACCAAAGCTTGCCAGGCATAATGCTGTTACAATGCAACCACCTTACCCGGACAATCACTATGATCAAAGTTAGTTCTTGTTAGCACCTCAAAATTCTCGAGTCGCTCAGACAACGTATGCGCATGATAATTTTCTTGAGTATACACCCTTTTCGAATTTTTCTTGCAGATGGTTCTTGTTGAAGGAGAGACATTTATTCCGACGAGTGTGGGTGCTTCGTCTTCTACCCCCATCTTATGGATGGTGATGGGTGCATCCAGTTTACACACGAGTGATTCTGAATCTTTCGCTCGTGTGAGGGCTATTTCCGGTTTCATTGCAAACAACTTGGAATCAATGGAACATGAAACTCTCGTCATAGAAGATAATGAACTACCTGAAGGAGAGGCATTGCTTGAAGCACTTCAAGGTAAATTATCAATGAGAAAAGAAGCTTTGACTATAGCTTCCGAGGCAGTAAAAACAGCAACACGGAATTTATTAATCAAGAAACAATACCCAGCGGAGAGAAGGGAGCTCAGAAAGCAAGGTAGAAATGATAAGAAGTGTCAAACAAGAGCTCAGTTATAGCCATTTCTGACAATTTTGAGATTTGGGTGGCTAACCTTGAGGCTTCGTTGTGCATGGCCTCTTGCCATGGGTGTTATTTTTGTGTGGTTCAGTTAAGCTTTAGTGGGGTGTGTTCGTTGTAAACTTTTAATGATTTTTACCTACTTTAAAAATATCTTCAATCTAGACGTTTATATACTCCATGGCAGTCTAGTTGTATCCAACAAAAACTTCGTAGAGCTTTTAAAAGTCAAATGATATTCAAGTCCATACAAGTTTATTAATGTACCTCCTTGTCTCGTGGTGTTGATCAATTTTTAAAATCAACCGAACATAAAAAAAAAATGGTTTCTTCAAAGTTTAGATGTAAATAATCCGAATGAGGCTTAATACCATTTAATTTTGCTATTTAAATAAGCCGGATTAAAATATTGTACAACAAATGTTATATCTCGTTATAAATATTTGTATAGTAATAAATATATTTAATTGATTATAGAAAGTAATAGAAAATTGTGATTAAAATGATAATATTGCATGTTTAGAACATAGAATAATAATAGTTGTAATTGATTTTTATCCTATTGGCTATACCATTTAATTAGTTATTTAAGTAAGCCGGATGTAATATATCTATTATAAGTATTTTTATAGTAATAAATATGTTTAATTGATTATAGAAGTAATAGAAATGTGTGATTAGAATAATAATATGACATGTTTGATTAGAATATAGTTGTAATTGACTCTTATTTTTTCTAAAATGTATTTATTTCTGCCTCATCTTTTTTCAGAGATATATTTATGTATATTGTATAGGTGACAATGATATAGTTTTTTTGTAGATAAATTCCAAAAATAAATTAATTCACTTTGAAAATTTAAATATTTTTTATACTAAATTTTATGATATTATAAATTATATTGTTAAATATTTAGAGATTTCCTTGTACATTGTTTATTTATATTGGTAAAGGGAACATACCGTAGAAAGATTCTAAATATGATAAATTCCCCGCATTCGAGAAGAAGGAAATGAAGGACGGGAACAAAACAAAATAGGGCGTTTTTATAGATATTTTATTTAAATTATATTTAACAATAATTGAAATATTTATTTTGTGGAGTATATAAAAGTATAGAATGAATATCTCTAGATTTTTAAACTCCATAAAAGTCATTAAAAGTCAATATAAACTCTATAAAAGTCATTAAAAGTCAATATAAGTATATAACCAATACACCCCCTTAATATGGTTAAAAATCGCACATGAACACGCTTAACTATTACTTGTTTATGGTAAGCATCATTGTCAATTGCATCACTTATGTGAAGTATAATTTTCTAATTATATTCCAACATTTATAATTGAATAATTGCTCTTATTGACTTACAATGCGTCCACATTTATCTTTTTTTTTCTTTCTTTGAAGCATTTCTGATTGACGTTTACATTTTAACCTGATTGATTCAATCAATAAATATTAAAAGTATGCAAATTCCTTCAGACCAATCAACAGAACCAAAGCTTAAGATTCACATCAGCCCCACCGAGACTTGGGTTGATTAGCCGGAATTGCCACCAGAACTTGGAATTTAGCCTACCTTCAAAATGGTTACAGGCCTTGAGTGTGGCCTAAGGGGAGATTACTTCTATGTACCTAAAGTCTTGTGCATTAGACATTTCTTGTCCACTTTTATTCTTTCTGGATTCAATGATTCTATTATGTATATTGTTAAGTCAAATCTCAAACAAAAATCAAAGCACGTAGATGCAAGATGAGAGGATGAGGCATTGGATAATGTACTATAATGTGGAGAGTTAAGAGTTCGAAAAACAAATGGCAAAAACTAAAAATGGTAGACATAAAATACGAGTATATGACCACATACTTTGCCCAGAATCGATTGCAACACAGGTTCAACAGACTACAACCATATATACCAAACTCGATGTCATCTATGGTCCAGTTAGAGGAACAACATAAAACAGAACCACAAACACGACTATTATGAACGAGTACGCCTAAGTAATCGAGCAGCCTCATAAAGAATTGTCTTCAATCAACTCCAGCAAAAGCACTGGTTAAAACATTAAAAAAAACACATTACTACCAAGGTATATGAGGCAAAATCCAAAGGTAACATGTGAATATGTAAATATTACCTGTTAACAGCTTGGTATGATCAACCATCTCCGGCAACAAAATGGAACTCATGAACTATGTGGTGTAGAACATTAAAACAAATAGGAAAAATATCATATAGGTTCCAGCCACTTCAACAAACAGGAACAGGGAAAGCTTGTGAAAGACATCTCATCAAGGGTCAACTTTCTCACCTCTCTAGAATATGTTCTTCGCATAAATATGTTGTAAAGCACCGCGCGGAAAGATCATTTGTGTATCCCATTTTAAACAAAGAGGAATAGTCTACTATATCTAGAAAATACAGATAGCTCAACATAGCTCAAACCTAAAGGAAAATCTACTATATCTATTCCCTTCCCATTTCCGTTTTTAAAAACCAGGAATTTGGTGAAAGGGTAAAACCACAGCTTTGCACAGCATAGCAAAGATGTGGAGAACTACTTCCAAAGCAACAAAAGAAGAAGTTAATGAGGTAATTTAGGTGATTATAGATAGAGAGACTAAAATGCAAACCTGAAGTTGGTATTTGGCTGAAGATACTAAAATAAAGAACAAGTTCAATGAAGGCTGAGTGTGGGTAAGGAGAGAGAAAAAACTGCACTAAACTAAGAGGTTAGGTCTCTATGATATAGACAAGTATAAGACAAGAAAAACTAAACCTAACAAAAAGGGAAAATAAAAATAAACGATCAGGAAAGGAAGATCCGCTAGATAGCTCAACTGATACTTCCAACAATGTGCGGCCTAACTCCAGCTAAATATATTCAGACAAGTAAGTCAATCAGTTAATCCATCACTAATGTTGATCAAACCCTGCATTCCACATCAAAGCTTTCTTGACAAAGCAACTAAACCACATCAAAAGATATATCAGTTTCTCAAGATAAATGGAGATAGACAATCAACCATCCAATACAGCACTTCCGTAGCCACTGCCACCACTACTTCTTCAGTAACCTTAAAATTCCTCATAAGAAGTTAGCACACGGGCCAATCTTATTCATTCTGTATACAATCTACCACTAACCCACTTCACAAAGTACACTAATTTTCATATTTACAGGAGCACTAGTTGCTTCAGGTCCTTCAATTATCAGTTATATCAAGATTAAGAATGCGACAAAGAGTCTTAGTCGCAGAGTCAGCACTATCAAAAATACCACCATCCAGGGAGCGGTGCTCCCTGGTGGGGGAAGCAGGCACAGATTTCACAGTGAAGCGCAGACCAATTTCAGAGGTTGAGGCAGCCAAGTCAAGAGAAATAGATTGTTTAGGCTGCACCGGGAAAGTAGGCATGGGCAATGAGCTTGGGGGAGGTGAATTTGAATAAGTAGGTCCAGCCCAACACTCGTAGAAATGAAAATCATCATTCATCAACCTCTTTCTGTCCTCAAACTTGATATCAATCGGGATTGGATAACTACAGCTTTTCCCATTTCTTTGGGAGCTTTTTTGGTTTACTTTGAGAGATGGCGATGGTGTTTTAGGCGAAAAAGAAGAAGAAAAGGCCCGTTTAATGACAGGAGTTGTCATGGAGTAAGGTTTAGCATATTAAATCTTAATCAAATTTAAAAAAAACTACAGAAAGTTACCTATTTCTGAGTAAGATCGACCGAATGGTAGAAATCTGAGATGCGTTTTCGACTTTAGAGTAAGATTTTTTCACTATATCTGCCTATATAAGCAAGCGCTGTTTTTTTGAGTGAGAGAGATGAAGAAGCCATTGAAGAAGCTCGGATTCTAAAGCTTGTGGAGCCATATGCCATCTCTGATTTTTTCCCGGATTGAATGCGAAAGGAGAAATCTCAGGATCTGAATCTGAAATGGATTCACGGTTATTTAAATCTTGGCAGTATCTGTGTAGGTGGTTGAATTTACACAATCGCCCTTGCCTACGAGGTCAATTTACCGATTTAGGTTATTTACGCCGACTACTCGACTAGGTTAAATGCCACGTAACCAACTACACATTGACATCGCAACTCTAGCCCACTTTTAAATTTTCACATATTCATTAACTTGGTTTTATTTTTTCCTGTTCGCAAATATCGATTTCATTGGACGAATTATGTGCAACTTTCTGAATGAGTTATATAAAGCAAAGATAACACCAATTTCATGAAGCAAACTAAAAAAAATCATGATGAAATCAAACATATAATAAGTTTTTTACATTTTTAAAATGAATTGATGCGATAAGAGCAGTAACTTCATGTCACGTCTGGCAGAATTTTTTTGAACAGTTTCTGAGCTTTTGATTCCTCCAATTTTGGATAGTGAAGTTTTGGTTCTTTAATGAATGTAACATTAATTGTGATAATCTTGGGTTGAGTTATGAGTTGTATTTTTATTTATAAATTTTGGTGCAATCTATATGTTTGTTATGTAAAGAACCTTTCAATTCTCTAAGAATATACTAGATTTCTCATTGACAAAGAGTCAAATGTTTTGTGTTTTGCGGATATTTATTTGTTGAAAGTGAATGTGAATAGAAATGATATTTTAAATAATATAAGGCAATTTATATAATATTGAGTAAAAAATGTCTATTTTTAAAAATAGTCTACATATTATATAATATTTCTTTCCTAATTAATTATTTAGAGTGGTGATAATTCACCCATATATCTCATTATATTTTACCATATATAGTTTCAAAATAGACAGTTTATCCTTTATAATTTTAAAAATATGTATTTACCCTCGGTTTGTAAAACATGGCATAATGCCCCTTATATAAAGGGAATATATTCATAAATTATATTGGGTAAACTACATATTTTCAAAACACACGAGGTAAACTGCATATTTTCAAAACATTATGGAATAAACTATCGATTTTCAAACAACATACGTATATATAGTTTGGAAACCAAGGGGGATTCGTCACCAAAAATCGATTTACGTTCTTATGAAATTAGGCTAGAAAAGAGCAAATTACCCAATTTTGGAGGAAATATTTTGATACCCTCCGGGAGAAAGACGGTCGTATTCAACTATCCATTGAACTGAACCTTGGAGGTATAATTGTAAGGTTGATATTCACCCTCATAAGGCCGACCTCCCGACATCCTTTGGTCAAGACATGCGCCTCAATAGCAAGGTGTATTGCCGACTTCCCGACCTCCTTGGTCAAAACATCAGCCTCAATAGCAAGGTGTATTGCCGACCTCCCGACCTCATTTGGTCAAGACATACGTCTCAAGGACCAGGTGTGTATTGCCGACCTCCTGATCTCCCTTGGTCAAGACATGCGCCTCAAGGGCAAGGTGTATTGCTGACCTTCATACCTCATTTGGTCAAGATATCCACCATTAGGTCCAGGTGTATTGCCGACCTCCCGATCTCCCTTGGTCAAGACATATGCCTCAAGGACAAGGTGTATTGACGACCTCCCAACCTCATTTTCAATACATCGCCTCAAGGGCAAGGTGAATTGCCGACCTCCCGACCTCACTTGGTCAAGACATCCGCCTCAAGGGCAAGGTGCATTGCCAACCTCTCGATCTCACTTGGACAAGACATCTGCCTCAAGGGCAAGTTGCATTACCAACCACCCGATCTCAAGAGGTCAAAGCACCCGCCCCGCCTTAAGGTTGTGATGGTTTGGGAGGATAACTCCGTTCCACAATTTGGTGCGAGGTCGATGTCCTCACAGTTGGTGTGTCGTTCATGATGTGCTCATGATTTGATACTACGCATTCGACTCGAATTGCGAGGTCTTGGTGGTACTTGAAGTACGCATATGCAAATTTTGAGGACGAAGTTTTATTAGTGGGGGATAAATGTGATATCCGAAAATTTATCGTGGTAATCCCAGAGTGATTATAACCCCTAATGGATTTTAACTGTAGTAATTATGAGATAATTACGGTGTTGAGACTCCCGGTGATTTTAATCCCGTATCGGGGTCGTTTTGCCTAGAGGTTGAGATTTATTCTCATTGAGGTGTTAAACCTTGAAATTGTGTTGGTAGTGGGAACTGGAATCTGGGGAGCTTTGGATTGAGGTTGGTAATGAAATAGTGAGTGTGAGATAATTATTGAACACAAATGATTTTTAATGGATTATGATGCGAGTATTTGAGACTCGGGTTTTTGGAGCCTTGGTACTATATATACCAAGTGGACTCGGTGTTCAGTGATTGCATTTGTTTCTCTCCCTCTCCTCTCTCCCCTCTCCCACGCCAACCCTATCCCTTCCCCTCCCCCGTTTTCCTTGAAGAAGGAATTCGTTGGAAGCACAATTCTTGATGGATTTTCGAGCAAATATTTTGGTAATACTCTTCCCCTCTCTTTTATCTTCGATTTGATAGTAATTTTGTGGTATTTTGTTAAGTATAGAGATGAGATTGAGTTTTGGATTTTTGGAGATTTTTGGTTGTTATGTTTTGGGGAGGATTTATGGTTCATTGTTGATGATTTATGGTGTATTGGGTGTTAGTATTGTTATTCTGGGGGTTTTAGCTCAAAAAATGCCATTTTAGGCTATTTCAGAGCTCGCCGATCGATCGGCAAGGGGGCGCAGATCGATCGCGCGATGTTGAAAAATTTGACAACGATGAACAGTGTGCTTGATCGATCGACAAAGCGATCGAGATCGAGATGGTCTTGCGACCGATCGAGCGATCTCGCCGATCGATCGCGCGCGAGCTAAAATTGTTGCAAAATTGATGTGGCTCTTGATTGATCGAGAGCCCTTGGCCGATCGATCGAGAGGCCGGGTTTAAGGAAAAAAATATTGGCTTGTTGTGGAACCGATGCATGCGTCGCCCGAGTCTTTTAAATGATTAATCATCATGACTTAATGATGTATTTGGAGGTTAATTACGTGCTTGGGTATGTGATTGTGTGCACGTAATTAATTGTGAGTTATTAACCGTGTTTAGCGAATATTCATCGGATCTCGGGGCAAAGGCAAGGATTGGCTCTTGCTACTGGATTATAAGGTATGTGTAACGTACGAGCATAGTTAAATATATTATTATCATGTGTATGAATAATATATTGTTGTTGCAATCATTATGATATGCATTGAGGATCATGGGATGCCACTATTGAGCCAGCAATGAGCAATGTCGTCGCTGTTGAGCGAGCATTGGATTGTGATACCGCCGCTGTTGAGCGAGCAATGGGACAGGATGTGGTGATAATGTGAAATCATTAATTGAGTTGTATATGATTCCTGTAGTTATTAATATAATGATTTAATCATATTTGATTAGGAAATTGGCATGGTGAGGATAACTTTAGTTAATCAATGTAATGATTAAACTGATTTTAGGAGTTGGATAGTTTTGGCTATTGTGAGATCAGGAACAAACGGGGGATCCCATATGATAACGATACTATACAGGGAGTATAGTTTAGATTTACAGCTTTATATTCTGTAAATTATGAATTTTGATATTGTTGTTATTGAGATGGTGTTATTGGTATGCTCACCCAGTGTGAGGGGCTGTTTTTGTTGGGACAGCTGAACATGCACAACACCAGTTTCGGAATTGAGTTCGGGCTGTCGATTGGGAATGCTCACAGGGCTGAGGTACCAATGTTGGTATTGAGTAGTATGTACACATTAATTATTCAATGCTCGCATGTGAGAATTCTTATATGCGTATATGGATTGTATAAAGGTTTTGAGATCTCTATTTTCATTCTTTTGATTTGCATGTAATTAATTAAGGAAAATTGCATAATGAATTGAGAACATGTTAGTATGTTATAAGGAGTAAACTTATGCTAGTTGAGCGGCATTGAGAATTGTACATTGAGAGGAATAATGCCAAATCTTTTATAGATGGCAGGTTAAGGTAATTGATGTATGTACAAGAATTCTTGCAGTGATAAAAGTATGCACCATTATTTGTTGATAATGCACTAATTGCGGGTTAAGGTAGCGAGGGCCTTACAGATACCCCGCGGGAGAAAAGACGATCATATTCAACTATCCACTGGACTTAACCTCGGAGGTATAATTGTAAGGTTGACATTCACCCTTATAAGGTCGACCTCCTGACCTCCCTTTGTCAAGACATGCGCCTCAATAGCAAGGTATATTGCCGACCTCTTGACCTTATTTGGTCTAGACATGCGCCTCAAGGACAAGGTGTATTGCTGACCTTCCGACCTCCCTTGATCAAGACATGCGCCTCAAGGGCAATGTGTATTGCCGACCTCCAAACCTCATTTGGTCAAGACATACGCCTCAAGGGCCAGGTGTATTTCCGACCTCCCTTGGTCAAGACATGTGCCTCAAGGGCAAGGTGTATTGCCGACCACCCGACCTCATTTGGTCAAGACATCCCCTCTAGGGCCAGGTGTATTGCTGACCTCGCGACCTCCATTGGTCAAGACATGCGCCTCAATTACAATGTGTTCCTGACCTCATTTGGGCCAATCCATACACCTCAAGGGCAAGGTGTATTGCCGACCTCCCGACCTCACTTGGTCAAGACATCCGCCTCAAGGGCAAGGTGCATTCCGACCTCTCGACCTCACTTGGGCAAGACATCTGCCTCAAGGGCAAGGTGCATTACCGACCACCCAGTCTCACGAGGTCAAAGCACCCTCCCCATCTCTAAGTATGTGACCAATTTCTCTGATTTCCCGAGTTCTGGGTAACCTCATTTTTAACTGGAACTCATCCAACTAGTCATTGAGCCAAATTTGCCGATCTGCCGACCTAATGCGTTAAAAGCACATGCCTTGACTTCAAGTATATGATCTGTCACCGACCTACCATCCTAATGAGGTCAGAATAACTTCAAGACCTCCTATCTCTAGGAGTGCTTTGACTGTGTCTATGCCTTTTGACCAAGTTCAGGTTGAATTGACACGTCCCGAGATTTCAGGGAATGATGCAAATCATGGTCCTATCAGTCAACCGACGTGTTTCGAGTTTTAGGAGTTATGTAGAACATGGTCTTACTGGCCCAAGCTACACATCTGGGAGGTAACACCTATAAGTATCAAGCTAAGTCAGGATTTCAGGTAACCATTTTTCCTATACACACCTACATACAATAGTTATTCCCTTACAGATTTTTCTCATATCTCCCATCACCTGACTTGAGCGTCGGAGGGGATCCGCCAGAAAAATCTTCCGACACCCTTCTAACGTTTTGTTTCAGATCTTAGCTGGTCATTCAGGATCCGTCCATTGTTATTTGGTCTATTGAAGAATATAAAGAGAAGTAATTTAACCTCTTATTGACACTTAATCACTTTTTTGGAAGTATCAAATATCATACAAGCTTTCGTTCTCAAATATCATTTTCTAAATAAAAAAAAAAGACCATTTATAGGTTTATAATAATTTATTTATCCATCGACGTCAAGCTAGTAAAACCTATTCAAGTATTCATGTCTCAATCACTTTTTAATAATCCAATAAAAAATTCCGCGATAAAATTTTGATGTAACATATATATATATATAATTACAATTCTCTATCTTATGATTTTGCGATTTTGAACTATGATTTTGCGACCCAAAATAACCGTCGCATAACATATTTAAATTTTTTCAACATAACATTTATATGATTATATAATTACATCGTCAGCTTCTTCGTAACAATTAATGATATGAAAATATAGTACATAATTCCACTTCAAAAACCGTCGAACAAAAGCAGTATCTCCGTAACGAGACATGACTCTAATTCTTACAAATTTATCTTTTTTGAATTTGATAATAAATATATATATAATTAAAATTTGAAAAATATAGTCATGGTTTTTACGATTTATCTGATTAAGTGAGCATAATTTTTATTATATTTTTTTTGTTTAAAATTTGCTTGTTTAAAAAAAAAAATTGAAGTTGAAAATGTCATATTGGTTGGCGTGTTCAACTTTAAAAGTTGAACAATATCAATCCAGTTGGCCTCTTGTGTCAGTTTGTTACCTCTCATATTTCAGGTTATTTTGTTATTTTTTTAAAATAGGTTATAATGTTAAAAACCCTAAAAAATATTATTATAAAACTCGATTTAATAGGAAAAAGGGAAAAAAAATCAATAACTTATTATTTAGAGCTGGCCCGACATCGAATCTCTTTCAAAAGTATTATCCTATCGCTTAAAAAATATTATAATAAAAATGAACAAGTATTTTTTTACACTCTAAAGCAAAAAACATTATATGAAAAATGAGTGCATGTGTTCTTGTATTTCAAGCTCAATTCTTGTGCCCTTTTAAACACAGCCAATGCTCACTGTTTTCTGAACTCTATAGAGCTCATCCAAACTCCACCGTAAAAAAAATCCCATCTTTTTTAAGAGTGTTACTTGGGCTCCTTAATTAATAATCTACCAATTTCTTGATTTCTCTGAAAAAAATCTCTTGGCTATCTGGGCTGTCATCTCAGATCCAAGATTTACTGGTTTTAGATGTATATGATCTGAAAATTATACAATCTTTGCGCTGATGAAGGTTCACCCGGTACCAAGAAAGCACAACATCGCACTGCGATACGATGTTGAATCAGTACTCGCCCTTGCGAACAGCTTCCGACAGAAGAAGCTGCGACGGATGCCCCACATCTTTGAGAAGGTCCTGGAGCTTCCCTTTCACCCAGACGCCGAAGTTTCGATTAACGAGACCGCCGAGGCCCTCCGATTCATCGCCGTCACGGATGGCATCAGAGGTGACATCAGGGCCGATGCGGTAGAGATCTGCCATGGAGTCACTAAGATTGTTATAAGGGGTAATGGTGTCGTTGACTTGTCGGGGACTGAGTTGGGGCTCGATCTATGGCGGTACAGGCTCCCTGCTTCGACACGGCCGGAGCTGGTCTCTGCTGCTTACGACGGCGTTGAGCTGGTGGTGACGGTCCCCAAATTGGCGGAGGACGAGGAAGATGGCGGCGGGGATATTGGAGGTGGGAGGCTTGTTTTTGTACAGTAAAAGCAATCTTAATCTACCTTTACTTCATATTTGTCCGAGTCTCTATCTTTTAGAAATTACGTAATATATTTTAGTTGTTGAAAGGTCAGAAATCTTCAAAAACACAATATCAAAGCTTTCGGGGTTGAACAGGAGAAAACAAAACAAAGACTGAAAAGAAAAAAAGCCTTTTTTCTTGGTTATTGAGGCTCTTGATTGTTTTCCATTAGTATAATGAGTTAGTGAAGCAGTTTACGCACAACGACCACTTGGTAAACGCGATTGTAACCGGATACTGTGTTTCAACAAACGAAATTCACTGAAGTTTTACGAGATCTGATTGTTTCAACCAATGAGTTGGAATACATTTTTGGAGATCAAATTACGACAATTATTCTAGTATCTTGCTGGCATGTTTTCAATGTTTATCTTCTGCTACATGATTTTGTATATTTTACTATATTGAGTAGATATTCTAAATATGTCCCAGCATAGAACATGTGAGGTATGAGATTCGTGCACAAGGCATCGCTGTGTGGCACAATATTTGAACCATGTGGAAGAGTTGAACATAAATACACCAAGATTCAAGGTTTGGTAATTATGTGGCAAGCAACTGTGTTGAAATGACTAAAACATGTATAATCTTCTCAAGGTTGTGGATATTCAAAGTTTAGCAAAAAAAAAATGACAATTCTTTCTTGCTAGATATGTTGAATAATGGCAAGAAGGTAATCTAATGACCAATGGGATTGACGATGAATTATACGGTTTTAATTAGTCTTTTACACCTATGATGATCATTTTTCTTGGTCTGGCATCAGGTCTTGATAATCATCATATCCTTTTGGGAAACGTATTCAGATAAGTGTTCGATTAGTCTTCTATAAATGCATAGTTTGCTCGAATATCACACTTCTCCTACCACTTTCCCAACATATTATGCTTAATTGTGCTGTTCGAGAACGTAACCAAGTCGGCAAGTTTTTTTTGTTCTAGATAGGGAGTTGGTTTCTTGCCCATTTTCGCTTCTGTTTCTATGACAGTTTCATGACTTTCTGTGGTTGTAAACAGTGTTTATGAGAGAGTATGTCAACATCAATGAGATTGGTTGTGAAATATTGCCCAAAAGTTTGAAGAATTCTGGGATTTGAAACTTCTTATCGATAAATGCATTGTTTGTTTGGTCAAAATCTTTAGAAGATGGTATATAGGCAATCCATGATCATTATTAGTTTCTTGTCTTGTATTTTTTGGAAGCTTTATGTTTTAGCAGCAATCTCCAGGGATTATATGGTGGAGAGACTCTGTATTGTCTCAGATTTCTTGAAATTCAATGAATACATATTACATTAGCATGTGAAACTACGCTTTCGAAGCCCCAGTAAGTGTCATTTTCGTCCCACTGCCAAAGAACAGTAATAGACCATGCCTGTAGCATGTAGGTTGCATGTGTGATGGTTATGTCTCTGTGCAAAGGCAATTCTTGCTTCTGCTTGGGTTGTTGCTACCTCATGGGCAATGTCCCGAAGGCTGCAACACACTTGGATGAGAATATTCACGTCCAAATGTTGATGAGCCTTAAATATTACTGACATAGCTACTGACGATTACGCTACGAGTTTCAGATAAACTCTCACCAATCGGGTTTGGTTGATAGTGTCCTACTGTCTTTAGGGGTAGCAAATCAATCATTGGATGTGATGGACGAGAAGATTCACAAGGGTTGCTACTCCTACAGGGCATTGCCTCATGGAAGCAACTACTCAACCCACCAATTGATATGCTATTATGTTCCAATGCTCCTATTACACATTGGATGGTTGGAAACATTATCGTACTAAAAATTTCTCCAAGTGAAATTGATGAATTATTTTTGAATAAAATGAGAATGGATGTGAAATAATTGCTTCGCAAAACTTCTATCGATGTTGCTTTGCGAAACTTCTACCAGCGCTGCTGCTAGTGATAAAATAACATTAGCAAGAACAGTGTGAGCGTGGGATATTCCATCCCTTCATGTGGAAGGCTTGATTGTCCATGGCATCAATGTAACCGTAAAGTATCAAACGGAATGGTGTTGAGCATTAAGTTAACTGTAAGATCAATCATTTTATAATAAGTTATAACTGATGGTTATAACGTAGCTCAAATATTTTAAATCGTATAATAACTAAAGTGTCATATTTCGATCGTTATCCTAGCTGGCTCCGAAATGTATTCGAATCTCAACCTTTCTTTTTTTGTAAAGCTCACTTTTCTTTCCGTGGTCTGTGTGGGGCAAGATATTGGTGGATCCTGATGTTGGCTAATCGAATTTATGCTATGAAAAGGAGGTAGTGGAGCCTTTTATTTCTTCTTTTTCTCCGTCAGCACACGTATGAACTCCATAACTTGATCTGTAGTTTCTGTCATCGACAAGATATAAAGTAAAATCTTAGAAAAATATAGAATTTAACCAGTGGTTTGAAGATAAAGAATATATATTAGGCATCTTTAATTCCTTCTTTTGATCACTCTATCCAAGTCTCTCTCTATATGATTTGCAGGATATCGCATTATCCCGATGTTTTACCTGATATATACCCAAAAAGTTCGAATTCACAGCTAATAATATTGATTCTATTGGCATTGACATAATAGGAGCTGTAGGTTCCTCGTCATCAAAAATAATATAATTTGTTACAAATTAAATTATACATGCACTTATGCGGTGTGGTTTTAATTTTTATTAAACTATGAGATACACTCTATGACACAATATCTACTTTCTAGGCGCATCTACGATTTCTACATATCAGGGGCTGAATAGTAAAAATATAAATTTCTTTTAATGTGTGTTTAAGTTTTTTTTTTTAATTAGATATCTTATAATAAGAACAAAATAAATTTAAAAATCAACCATTGTCTTAGAAAATAGGTTAGGCTGATTATATATATATATATATATCGTCCCCTAAATTTTTTCTAATAATAATAAATTTAAAAAATATTGTCAGAAAACAAAGAGATAATTTCATGATCTTCAATTCCATTACATTTTAAACTATATTAAAAATTATTATCCATTTTTCTCAAAAGAAAAATCTCTTTATTGATCTTCGCGTATAAATGTAAAACACTAATATATCTCTTTGTTTCTGACAATATTTTTCAATATTATTATTTCCAAAAAAAAAAAAGCGTTTTAACAATCAATTACTATTTGGGCCTACATAAATTGAACTTTAAATGGATTTCAATTTAGAAAAGGGCCTTGAATTGGGCCAGATGTGAGTCCATACACTAAACTAGGAAACTACAAAATAAAAAAAAGGGAAAAGTTCATGCCGATACCCAACGATAAAACTTTATTCATCATAGCACAGGAAAAAAAACTTGCAATCATTTAAGTTCGTTTTAGGTTAAAATGACGAAAGACCCTTAATAAGATTAGGCGGCAATCTAAGAAATTTTCAATCTCTTCCTTTCAGCACTTCGTTCGAGCTCTTCCTTTCACCACTGCGATTCAAATCTCCTCGTAAATTTCTCTCTCCAGTTACGATTTCTTACAGTTGGTTTTCTCTTCATCACTTGATTTTCCTTTCCATCACTTTGTTCCAGATTTTTTTTTCAATTCTGATATGTGTATGTAAGTGTATATAAATATAATATTTGTTGCCTTTTGAGGGTTTTTAGTTATGATTCATTGGTGTACGTATTTCTTTGCTCATTTTCAAAATTTATAGCCTGAAACTTGCAACGAATAAGATCACCCAGAGAAAAATTAATTGGTGCACGAAAATTATAAAAAATATCTGGTGCACAAAAATTATAAAAAAAACTGGTGCACGTTAATTAATAACAGTAAATGGTGCACCAAAGATTGAAATCAGTAACTGATGCACGAAAAATGAAAATCAGTAACTGATGCAGGAAAATTAAAATCAGTAACTGATGCACGGAAATTGAAAATCGGTAATTGATGCACGAAAATTAAAATCAGTTACTGATACACGAAACTTAGAAAAAATATGTGATGCACGAACCATAATCGCAAGTGGGTGATGCACGAACTATACAATTAAGTAAGTGATGCACGAACCATTTAATTTTGTACACCATTTATTTTATTTCGTGCACCAGTTTGTTTTTTACAAATTTTGTGCATCAGTTAATTAACACAAAGTTCGTGCACCAATGTTGTATTTTTGTGCATCGGTGTTATATTTCGTGCACCAAGGTTATATTTTCGTGCACTAGTTACTTTTTATAATTTTTGTGCACCAGTTACTTTTTATCATTTTGGTGCACCCGTTACTTTTTATGATTTTCGTGCACCAAGGTTATATTTTCGTGCACCAATTATTTTTTATAATTTTCCTACACCAATTACTTTTTATGATTTTCATGCACCAATGCTATATTTTCGTGCACCAGTTACTTTTTTATAATTTTCGTGCACCAGTTGTTTTTTATCATTTTTGTGCACCAGTTACTTTTTTTAATTTTCGTGCACCAATTACTTTTTCTCGAGGTCATCTTATTCGTTGTAATATCTTGCTGTCAGGCTGTAATTTTTGAAAACGAGCAAATAAGCACGGACACCGATGCATATCTTACTTCTTCATCCATATGCATCAGTCAAAGCCATGAGATATTTTTTTTTAAAAAAAACATACCAACAAACTTTTGTTATCTATAATTTAGCATCTGTTTTCAAATTTATAATTCACATACACGCACAGTATACACACACACACACATGATGGAATGTGCATAGTAGATCCGAAAATTATATGCGCAGAGTAGTCCATGTCTTCTTCGATTCAAAAAGATTCCAAATGCTACGAACAATTAGATGCTTCAATTCAAACATATTTTATGTGCATAATATTTTAGCAAATAATTTTTAGGTTGGGGCGACGAGATGAGGCGACTAGGTGATGAAGAAAATAATGATCTAAGAATCGCGGGAAAATTGGAGATTTTACGTGCAGAGGGGGAAAAAAGATGGCGTAAAGAGTTAATCTGAAATTAGGTTTAGAGTTTTTTTTATAACTAAATGGTATTTTGGGAACTAAAAAAGACTTTTGCAAACCAACTCTTTAAAAAGTGGACTTATGTGAATATAATTCTCTCATAAGTGTATTTTTTTGTAAACATTATTTTTGCCAGACTTGTTTGAATTAACTTTCTGGAAACAATACCAATATGCAATTTCCTGTATAAACAATCAATTTTAGGCGTTTTTTAAATTGAATAAAAATACTGGTTAATGAAGCTCAATTTATTATAAAATTATCACTGTTCAACTTAAAATAGATAAAATTTCATGAATTGATTATCTGCTTATGTTTTTTACCTGTTTTTTTTTTTATAGAGAAGCAATAACAAAATAAAAAAAATCAAACATCCAAAATATATTTTGTATCTTAAAAACAGATAAGCTCTTTTCAAATGTAATACAAACACTCCCTTAATATATATTAATAGGTATGTCGATGTAACAAGTAGGTCTTATAAAATAAAATCACAATAATTATTTTGAGTGCAAAAAAACATAAAACATAAAAAATAAAAATAAAAAAGAAGTTTAATAATTTCATTATTATAAAATTCTCACACCTCAACTTAAAGTAGCCAGAAAGTATCTCATGACTTACTTCTTTAATTCTAATTTTACCTGTTTTTTTTATATAAGCAATAGCAGAAGCAAAAAAAAACCAAAAATCTAATTTTTTTCTAATCTTAAGCATATAATCAATCACTATTTCAAAAGCAAACCAAAACATTCTCTAAATAGGGATTGTGTTCGAAAGAATAAAAAAAAAAAAAAGGAAAGAGACATATTCAATTTTATTTCACTGAGAATATAAATTTTATTTTACTCACTTCTCTGTAAATATATTGGTGAACAAACAATTAGATCCCTCAAATTCATTCTAAGCCCAATATTTTTATTGTTTAATATATATGTTCACACACTGAATTTACATAAATCCAAAGGTCATTATACACATATCATGGTGTAGCCAGGCAACTCTACTAAAAAATAAATGCTTCACCCGAATACGATTCATGTCTTTAATATGACAACCAGAACTATCAATTAGCCTGCAGATTCAATCGATGACAAGCCCCAAGATTTACTCAAAAAATAGTTAAATTTTTAGCTGACATTTTGGGGAAGAAAGGGTCTGCCCCTCTTTTTTGATTGGCAGTTAACGACAGCCATAAGTTCTGTTGTCAAGCCATCCCTAAAACCCCAATAATGAGCGATGGATCTTGATAACCGTCATTTTTGCCGGACTTTATCGATGGGAATACTTATATGTCGTTTGTGTTTGTGAATCCTTTATACACAAATTCAATATTATCAATCGTATTGAGTTGATTCATAGGTCAATCACATACCAGATCCATCATCATTTCCCTTTATTGACGGCTTAACGATATTACCAATATTTTAAAAATAAAAGATAACAAAACAAACTCATAGAGATGGCTTCAATGTTGCCATCGCCAACTAGAGATAGATTTGAAGACTCCGTCACAAGTTAATGATATATAGAAGGTATTAATCCCATCGCTAAAATGGTTCGTTGAAACAGTCCTGGAGATCTTCACAGGGGCTACTATTCTGCTATGATGAACCATGGTCAATAATTAACCACAAAACTTTAAATGCCATTCCAAGTTTTCCAATATTTGTTTTTAGTAAACCAAGCGACGCGTCGTAGAATGAGCTAGATAGCTAGGCAAAAGTAAGTCTACTCGAAAAGGTTAATGACTATGTGCTATGTGATAACCATAGATTATCTCAGTTGGTTAACAGATGGAACAAAGCATCAGTTTCTTTAGACAAAATGTAGGAGTTGCAAAAGTCTTGCAGTGATAAAGCTGGACTGGGCTATAGCAGCGAGGATAGAAACTCTGTCGGAACGAGTACTCAACTGTGTATGGACCAAGTTTAAATCAATGAATTTTGTAAGTACCAACACAGTATATGAATTTAATGATCCTAAGAATAAACCTACTAAGACCATTAAATATCAAAATAAGACTTCACATTAAGGTCTTGGCTACGTTGAGCCAGTAGGGAAGCACAAGCAAGCTAGCTGGTCCAGCAGAGGACACAAGTTTCTTGCTTATGCTACCCGTAAGGAAAAACCAAGCTATTACTATAATTGCAAGACCGTTCAGAAGAGATATAGGCTATTTAATAGGAATCAAAGGCCGATACAACATGCTTGCATAAATTATCGCCATTCACAATCATTTTATGCACACACATTTTGGGACACACATAAAACATGCAAGCTTAGGGTTGTTCATGTGTGGGTCCTTAAAGGGCTAATTCCGATGGACATAAATAAGATTGGGTGCCAACACATTTTCGCTTTAATTGTATATATCTAGGAGCTGGAATATCAATGTCACAGAGTGGTTCTTGGACGGTGGATGTTCTAGACAACTGACTGGCTATGTTATTCTGTTGTTGAAATAGCATACTGTCATGGACTAAGAATTAGATTTGGTGACAACACGAAAGGTAAAACCGTGGGTGAGAGTATCATGGTAACATTGTTATTAAATATGTGCTTTGTTGAAAATCTGTGCTACAATTTGATTAGCATTAGTCAACTATATGATGGTTAGTCTGTAGAATTCAACCAGCACACTTGCACTATTAAAGCTGCTGACAGTAGTACAATGCTTGTGGGAGTAAGACACCAAAATTGTAAGGACCTCACGCCCTTAACCCGCTATTAGAGCATTAACACGTATATTAGTGCATACATTCATGACATTAGGGAATTCTTATACACACTTCAATAACATAAACATGTCATCTATCACATTTTCGACAATAACCCTCTTAATGCTCAATTCCCAATACAGCCCAACTAGTATAAATATACACCTCATAACGCACTAACATGTTCTCAATTCATCATGCAATTCTCCATAATTAATTGTGTGCAAATCATAGATGAAAAGCGAAATCAAAAGCCCTTATACAATCCATATACACGTAAGAATGCTCACATGCGAGCATTGAATAAGTAAATGTGTATCTATTGTATAAGCATATTACTCAATACCAACATTGGTACCTCAACCCTGGGAGCATTCCCAATCAACAGCTCGAACTCAACTCCAGAGCCAATGATATACATGTTCTACATGTTTCAACAGAAACAGCCTCACACGGGGTGAGCATACCAATCACACAATATCGAAAACATTAATCTCACAATTCATAATATATAGAATATAAAGCTGTAAATTTAAAAGATACTACATGTATAGTACCATCACCATATGGGATCTCACATGTTGTTCATGTTCTCACAATAACCAATATCATCAAACTCTAAAATCAGTTAATCATTACATTGATTAACTATACACATGCTCCAACCATCCAGTCCATAGTCAATTATAGCTAACTCATTATAATAATGATTTACAGAAATCTAATATATTTCAATTAATGATTTCACTATCTCATCACATAGTATCACATCGCTCGCTCAACAGCGACGACATTCTAACCTCTCGCGCCAATGCTCGCTCAACAACGACAACATTATATTCATTGCTCGCTCAATAGCAGTATTACCGCGATTCTCAACGCATATCAATTGATTTCAATAACAATATATTATTCATAAACATGACAATAATATATCTAACTATGCGTGTACGTTACACGTACCTTATAGTCCAATCGCAAGAGCCACTCCTTGCTTTGCCCTGGGATCCGGTGAATTATTCGTTATACAGTCAATAATTCACAATAAATCATAAGTAGGCAATCACAATACTCAACTTCCATAAATATCGTCCTAACACGATGATTTATTACTCAAACGACTCGGGTAAGGCGTACGTCGACATTCAACAACAAAACAGGGGCCGAGATCTATCGTCGTTTTCTCGCGATCGATCGCGAGAACAATCTGCCAAAATTCACTATTCCGTGATCGATCGCTGAAACCTCACGATTGATCGTCGCGCCCTCCGCGATCGATCGTCGCGACTGTTCATCGCCATCAAAATCAATATAATAGTCGCGATAGATCGGCGCCAACACCACGATCGATCGCGACCTGTGATTTTCCAAAATAAATGTGCTTCAATAGTGTTTTTCACACCCAAATTCAAATCCAACACCCCCAACACCTTCAACACTTCAAATAATCCACTTAAGCTCAATAAAAACACTATAAACACAACTTAGCAATTTCTTCAAAAATTCCTAAATCTCCAATCCAACTCAAAACTTAACCAAATTTAACAAAACTACTATCAACACTTAGATAACGGAGAGGGAAGAAGATTACCCAAAAATCTTCGCGAGATTCCACTCCAAAGTCGAGCCTTGCTCGATTTCTCCATCAAGAGAGAAAATGGAGAAAGGGAATGGGTTAGGGGGAGAGAGATAGGAACGCTGAGAGAAGTGGAGTGGAGAATGATTGAACACCGAGTCCACTTGGTATATATAATACCAAGGCTCCAAAAACCCGAGTCTCAAATACTCGCACCCTAACCCATTAAAAGTCATGCTTGTCCAATAATTATCTCACACTCACTAATTACATCACAAACCTCAATACAAAGCTCCCCAGACTCCAAATCCCACTACCACGACAATTCCAAGGTTTAACATCACAATGAGAATAAATCTCAACCCTTGGACCAACAACCCCGATATCAGATTAAAATCATCGGGAGTCTCAACATCGTAATTTTCTCATAATTACCCCAATTAAAATCCATTAAGAATCATAATCACTCCGGGATTAACACAATAAATTTTTGGATATCACAAAAAAACTTGTAAAATTGATTAGAATTTTGATCAGCCTGCTAGTCCTACTTGCTTTGCTGCTAAAAATTCTAATAAGCATTGGTTATGGCACCAGCGATTGAGTCACTTAAATTTAAAATTATTGCCAATCTGTGCAAACAAGATCTGGTAGAAGCTTGCCTTGGCACACAAGTGTTTTACTATTAGATTGGTATATAAGTGTGGCCAGAACTGAATGTATACAAGTATTTTCCCTGGCATACCCCATCCTTATTCATAACTATTTGAGCACTTGTTTTGAAAACTATTGAGAAATTATATTTTTCACAAAACAAAAATAATATTACAAAAACCCATAAATATTATAAACACATCTTGTTAGGATCAAGTGATTACCACTAGCCAAAAACTATATTTGTTAGTAGATGTGCAACTTTATTTCTTTATACAGTGGCATCGAAAAGCCCCGTACTAAGCGACATGTAACATGAGGGCTGCACCACGTGGATGCCAATTGATCAGACTTGTTATGGCTTACACGATAGATGATTGTATTTTAGTACACGAGCGCACAAAAGAATCGATGGATACACTTCCAAACACATCTCATTCTCATTAGATATAAATTGAAATTTAATGAAGCAAGATGGTAGGTGAAATGGATGGATGATCCCCACCATGTGTGAGGAAGATGGTGCCTTTGTAGGGTTAGTGAGTCCACCTTCTTGTTTCTTCTTTCTCCTTTCCTTCTAAAGCTTAGGAAATATAGTACAAATTGGAAAAATATAGTAAGTGGTAACGTATTGTTTCAATTTCATTTCCATGTTCCTCAACACCAAATTGGAGTAACTTAAATTGAGTTATGATGGATTTGACTAATTTTTGAAGCAATAGAATGAACTTTTCATGAAATTTTTAAATAATATTAAATTTATATGGATCATAAAATAAAGGGTGATAATGGTGAAAAGGTGATGCTTGAGCTAGTCTATCTTTCAGTGCAACTTTTAAAGCAAATGCCAAAAGAGAAAAATATCGACTTTTAGAAATTTGACCATTTTTTTTGTTGTGTGCTCTATTTCAGAATATGTACTGTTTCTTTTTAGCTTAGGTATATTCATTGGGAATTACTGTTTTTTAAAGATTCCACTTTGTTGTTATAAGAATAAATTACGGTTCTCACGTACAAAATGTTTATTACAATATTTGACCTCTAGTTTGAACTATAACAGATGATATCTATATAGAATAGATGTGTTGCAATACCACCTCTTGTAGTTTGTAAAAAATATGAAAAATTACAAGTGTCTCCACTATGATTTGACATAAAAATATATAACATGAGAGGTAGATGTTATTGTTTAAACTAGAACAACGAAATTCATTATTATTCAAACTAGAGGGTTCTAATTCATCCTTCTTATAATATCTAACGCATTGTTTTCCTCGCAGTGTGTAAAATCGTAAGGATAGGATCTCAAATTTAAATAAAATTAATTCCCATCTCTATTTTTTCTTATTACATCTCAATTATTATGGATTTTAGTTTACAAATAGTGATATATATATATATATATGTATGAATCTTAAATATTGGTTTTTATTAATATGTCATTTAATTAATATTTCATATATACTATCAAAAACTCAATTATTTTAGAACTTGAAAAAATAAATTTTTTTTCAAAAATCAAAATAAATTATATACTTGATTCTTCAATATACCTAAACCTACATGCACTCTCATAAATACATGCTACCCTTGTAAATCCTGTCCGAACAGTACACAACTAAATCCAACTTCCCCATTTCTCTCTCAAATTTCAATGCCAATACCAAGAAAACTCAATCGCTGCCTCACCACCATCAAGTCCCTCTCCTCCCCCGATCCTCCGTTGCCGGAAATCAATCCCCACCGCTTATTCTCCACCAACTTCGACTCCCTCTACGACTCCACCGCCAACTCCGACTCGGAGTCCACCTCCACACCTAACTTTGCCACCGCCTTCGCTTCCCAACGCTTCTTCTTCTCCTCCCCTGGCAGCTCCAACTCCATCATCGACTCCTCCTCCATCGCCTCCACCTCATTCTCCACTTTACCAAACCTGCCGGAGAACTCCGGGACTTTCGGCGGAAGCATCGCCGTCCCCACCTACTCTCCGGACCCCTTCATGGACTTCCGGCTATCCATGCAAGAAATGGTGGAGGCGCGCGAGCTCCACGACGTTCAAGAAAACTGGGAGTATCTGCATGAACTACTGATGTGTTACCTCTCGTTAAACCCCAAAAGCACCCACAAGTTCATCGTCGGAGCTTTTGCCGACCTTCTTGTCAGCCTCCTGAAGGCGCCACTGCAAAAGGGTAGTCGGAGAAAACATTTTTCCAATGGAAAATGCAAGATTTCACGGCATTAGTCATGCATGTAACCTTTTCGTTTACAATTTACTCATCATCGAAATGGTTATATTCATTTATAATATTTTTATCATATTTCAACATCATCTACTTAATTAATTTTTTTATATAAATAAATAATATAAAATCAAAAACTGTAAATGTTGACAGTTCATTATGTGCAGGACGATATTATTTTTGGCCCCCACTGCATATTTCCATTGTATTTCATCACCTTATCCTTTTACAATTAAATTAACACATAAACGTAATAATAATCAAAATGCTTAATATTTTATTTGGTCCCATATTTGCTTCTTTCCAATATACTTTGCGAAAAATTCTTGCTTGCATTGGGTTTGGGCCCTGATCACCTCACACACACAAACATATATATATATGTGGGTATACACCCGATGCATGCAATAATTTCCCCTACTTTGCTATGAATCTGATTTGGACGCGTATAGACTACGAATATTTGCATGGATGATTGATCTAAAATGATTTGTATATTAGTTTATGTATTTTTTTATTTACACATTGTTATATTTTAATAGTTGGCGTATAATATGTCGGTATAAATATGGCTTTTCTTGTGAAATTAGCTCATAATTTTAGCTAATTTGGAGTGATTTTAATTTCTAAAACTTATCAAAAATGTATTTATTTTTTCATGTGAATGGAAACTGTAGGATAGGGTAAAAAAATGAAGAATAATTATTTTGAAAAGAGAAAAGTGTCCGAATGTACTTTACTGACAGCAGAAAAACATAAATATTTGCTCATACACCAAAATTTCGCAACATTTCAAGTTGTCATATCACGATGCAGCCATTTTGCCCTCCATGGATACAATTAATTAATACCCTTTAAGACAAACACATGCAAATCAGACAATTAATTTGAAGATTTTCAGGTGCTATTATTGGACAAAAGATTTTAAAAAAAATGGTTGGATGATAAGGAGAAATATCTAGTTAATGAAGACAAACTATTATCTTAGAACAGTTTATCAATGGGTCCTAAAGAATAAATTAAAGAAGGGGGATCTTGAATTTGTTTTTCTGCTCTTTGAATATAATTTTAGTGCTGAGGATTGGCGCATAGGGTGAGTATGATATGGTACAAGAATTACCTTTACCGAGAGAACGGTCGAAACTTTGTGCTTATGTTACTGTAGGATTTAAAAGATATGAGTTGCATCATTTCCACCAGCTATAATTTTTCGTAAAGTAGCAAGCGATTGATGCTACGGATTGATCACAAGCATGGAGGAAATTGTAATATGCTTTGGTTCAAAGAAAGTAAATAAACTATATGAATAGTACATTCGTTGACTTGATTCTCTTCGACAAAATGGTGGCCTCAATGCCTGATGATAGATTTTTCAATTAAGACAAGAAACTGCAGTGCTTAAGTCAGTAAATATGACAGAAGAATACACACAAATATAAAATGTTTTGTAGGGTTTCTAGCAAATCATTATTTTGGCCTCCGTATGATGCATTTGATAAATAGATTTGATTTTGGGAGTACAAAAAATTAGTATAGATCTCTAGCAAAAAGTCTATCAAGATAGTTTTGAACTTTTTCTAGGAAACAGAATCAAATGTGCAGTCTAGTCACTAAACGTGATGTCTTCAATTATTTAGCCATTAATGTAAATCAAGACATTTTTAAGAATACGGTAACCTTTCTAACTTTTTGTTTCATTATCATCTTCTCGACCATGGATAATGTATAGTCTCATAAACGTTAAGTCATATTTGAAGCAGCTATGCTGTGTTTATGCATATATTGCCATATAGTGTTGGGGAGGCCAAGGCCGGACGCACTAAAAATATTATTTATTATCTAGGACATAGTGTTGAGATTCCTTCATTGAATCCAAATAAATCAAAAGTATAGTAAGATACCATCCAAATAATTTTCCAAGCAGATATTTCAATAACAAACTTTGATGGTAACATCCATAAAATGTTCCCGTTTAACATTAAAAAAGGAGATTCAAAATACCATGTGAAAAAAATCTTCCAAACATCAAATTCTATGAGCACAAATTGAAGGAACTTATTTTTTCTTGCCAGCCTTGGCAGCATCTCCCGCCTTTGTCTGCACGCATATAGTATAACCATAAGTTGAACAGTAATGGATGTATTCTGAGAGAGAATGTATTTACTATTACGAGAACATAACAGTAGAAATAGGGAAGAACAACGTACCTTCTTAACACCACGGATCTTCTTGGCTCTGTTCTTCCTTTCTTTCATTTGCTTCCTCGACTTCTCAACCTTGGTGTCGAGACCATTCTGCATTCATCAGTTCAAGAGGTTTTCAGAAACAAAAAGATACAACATATAGAAGATTTCTACAACTATGATGAATATTGTAAGTTTTCGTATTATGATCATCCTTTGAAAGAAAATTGGTGACGGTTGATGAGCTAATGTGGTGAAGTACAAACGTCTCTTTTCTGGTCTTAACCACATATTCGAAACACCAGCAAAGAGACACCAACATAATTTTATAAGCAATGAGTTCAAAGGGTGAGTTCATGACGGATGCAATAAACCATTATAATAAAAGCAGAAAGAATGCCTGGCATTCTTAAAACCAATATGCATGACAAAAGGCATTTTATCAGCAAACAGCACGAATGAAATGACCATTTGTCATTCAGATCGATGGGAGAAATTAATAGCAAAATAGTATAGTGAGCAAATGAATTACCCTGATGAGCCTGTATTTTGGCTCATATTTCTTGGCATTTTCGACAGAATCGTAGATCAAACCAAACCCAGTAGATTTACCTCCTCCAAAGTGTGTCCTGAATTTGAACACAAAGATGGCATTTGGATCCTTTACCTCATACATCCTCCCCAATTTCTCTTTCAACTCAGCCTTCAATAATAATATTCATACAACCAAAAATATATTAGAACATTTAGCGATGTTTGAACCCAAAGTACCAAAAACAGGTCTTACAGAGCATGGCGACAACAAATACCAAATTTAAAGTAACTAAAAAACCTAATACTGCTCTGTATTTAGCCTACGAAAAATATTCATTTTTTAATTCTCAAATTCTCAACAAATAAAAGCAAAAGGTAAACTGCGTAAATTAAACTAGGAATACCACCTAAGGTTAATTATGGAATAGTGTCCGACAAATTACGAAGAATACTAGCCTTATACTTGTGCTCGCTCCAAATCAAAACACAATCGACATGGTTTAGGAAGAGGGCATCAATTGTACTATTCAACCTATATCTTCGTAGTCAGGTAGAAGTAAAATTAAAAAGCAGTTCACCAACAAAGCATTTCTTTCCTTACGTTTAATTGCTATAAAACCAATGTAGTGTTTTCACAATCGTATGTTTGTTTCACATTTAGGTAAAAAAAGCAGCAAACAAATGTCTTCAACTAAACCCTAGAATTGAGAGGCATCTGTAAGCCGCATAACATAAGGGTAATACGACTAAACACCAAAAACTGAGCATAAAACAACGCAATAAAATGTAAAGAAGCATCAAACGAGGTAATACCTTAGAAACGTTAGGCCTTCCTGGATGCAACACATCAATAATCTGCAAAACAAATATCGAAGTAATTCTAACAAAATTAAATAATATAAACGAAAATGAGTAAAAATTTAATCACGTAGAAACTAAAATAAATAAATACAGGACATACAAATTGTTTCCTGGAAAGCAGACGATTCGTCATGAACTTCCTTGTTCTGATAGTTACTGCCTTGTCCGCCATTTCCTGTACACACACACACACAGAGTAAATTCATCAATTGTAATGAAAACGCATACATAGGGGGAAAAAGATGGATGTATGTGGTTACGGTGTCGTTTTATCAGATTCACGCCAACTCGCGCCGCTGCTCGTCAGAAGCTGAGTGGTGAGTCCGCTAGTGAGGCGCTTCTATTTCTGAAAGGTAGGAAGTTGATTTAGGGTTTTGGAAATATAAGAGTGGTCCTTCGGTTATTAAATGGGCTTTTATTAGAGCATTAATGGGCTTCGTAGATTTAACGTAGAAAGATCCAATATATGTGCCACGTTGGCCCATTTACTATATCCCATGAAACATAGAAAGAGTCAAAAGAGATCTGGAATTGTATAAGTTTTGAATGATTATTAACTAACGTATAATCAATTATCTAGTCTTAAATATTTACCACAAATTGAAAGAAAACTTAATCTTAACACCAGACATTTCACAAAGCCAATCCTTTTGCTTATTTTTTCTAAGATTTCTAAAGCATGAAATCTTGGGCTCTAAAACAAATAGTAGCGGTTAGAACCACGATAAGTCCAAAAATGGTGGAATTGAGTCTTCTACGATTACCATTATCTTACTTATAACTATCATAGTTTCTAATATGATTGTTTTACTACCATTGATAAGTCACATGAGGGTGAAGTTAACTATGTTGTCCTAGGTTAGACAACTAGGATGCATGGACACATTCATCGTGACACTAACACGACACGACATAGATACGACGACACGAATTTCAAAAATTTTAGGATACGGTACGGCTGAGACGCGTCTGTATATTTTTATATATACTTAATGTACTTTGTTACAAAATATTAAAATTCACATTTTCAAAATTCTAAAATGATGTGAAAGCAACAAAAATATTCTTACTGAATCCAAGAAGTGTATAATAAATGCATGTCACTGGAATCATCATAATATCACTCATACTAATATCAAATGTATATTACTTCAATTAACATAAAGTTTAACAAGTATATCCAAATAAAAGATAACACCAAACATATTTTCACCAAATTCAATAATCATATAAATAAATGTATATCACTAAAATCATCACTCATACTAGCTCCAAATGTATATTACTTCAATTAATATAAAGTTTAACAAACATGTCCAAATTTTATTAGTCAAACTTTTAAATTGCACAATTAACCTCCAAAAGTGGCATCTTCATGTCAGACACACCCATCGGACGTGTCTGACAAGCGTGTCCAAAATTTTTTATTTTAAATTAAAGACAATCCACATGGCGTGTCTTGAGGGTTTCGGTATCTAGAAGCATCTTAGACCGCACCTAGTCATCATTAGAGACAATCCAAAAATTAAAGACAATCCGCATGGCGTGTCTGAGGGTGTCGGTATCTAGAAGCATCTTAGACCGCACCTAGTCATCATTAGGAGTGTGCATGCATCACAGTTAAACAAGCATTAGCTCACCATTAAGGCTCAAGGCATCCCTAATTACATGCTTAAAACATGACATGGTACACTAATACGATTGTTTTTATAAGCGAATTCAATGGACATGTAATATCTCGAAAACCCAAATTATGATTCCGTAATTAGCTAAGCCAATCTCTCACTTACGCAATTAAAAAATAAATTATTCGGTCATGATCTATAATCATATTTAAGCAGCATCAAATGGTCTAGATAAACCCTTACTCGAGTTAGAAACGGGATTACGAAAGTATGAAATTGCATTAAGTTATTATAGTGTTAGTATTAGTTATTGTTCATGACATTTAGGCTCCGTTTGGATTAAGTATTGAGATTATTAATCTTTAGATTACTTATTTATCCCATGTTTACTTTGTTGTATAAAATAATTTTATCCCACCATTTTTATCACATTCTAATCCCACTTTATAGTAAAAAGACATCTTTACCCTTTTCCCACATTTTTTTCTATTTCAAAACTTGAAATTCCCTCCAAAAAGTACAACTTATTTCCTACAACATTATTATTATTTATTGTATTTGTATTTGTATTATTTTAATTTATATTATTATTGTTATTATTATTATTATTATTTATATAAATAATAATATTAATCGACATAAGAAAAATAAAGATAATAATAGATATATATATATTATATTATATTATGGTTATTATTATTATACATATATGTATATATATTATTTATAATAAAAATAATTATTATTATATATATATATTTATATATATGTATATTATATTATTGTTATTATCTGTATCTTATTATTATATACTTATATTTTTCTTCTAAGATATTCTTATAAAAATTCTTCTATATATAAATTGTTTCTGTTCTTATTAATCCTTTCTATCTCCAATTCTTATTCTCTTAGATATAGAAATCCTCCTCTTCCTCGATCTCTAATAAAATCCTAAAAATCTCTATCTTCTCTTCTGGTTCTTCTTATTATCCCTCTCTGTCTATTCTTCTTTTCTCCTCCCCTCCTCCTTTTCTCTCTCTTTCTCTCTCTATCTATGTGTTCTTCTTCTCCTCTCCCCCTCTTTTTTCTTCTTCTCTCTCGTCCCTCTTCTCTCTCTCCCCTCTTCTTCTCTCTCTCCCTGTTCTCTCTCTGTCTCTCTTCTCTCTCTCTCCTCCTCCTTCTTCTCTCTCGTCTCTCTTCTCTCTCTCCTTCCTCTCTCTCTCTCTCTCTCTCTCTCTTCTTCTTCTCTCCTTCTTCTTTTCTCCCCTCCTCTCTCTCCGTCTCTCTCCTCCTTTCTCTCTCTCCTCCTTCCTCTCTGTCTCCTCTCTCTCTCTCTCGCTCTTCTCTCTTCTCTCTCTCCCCTCTTCTCTCTCTCCCTCTTCTCTTCTCTCTCTCTCCCTGTTCTCTCTCTCGTCTCTCTTCTCTCTCTCCTCCTCTCTCTCTCTTCTTCTTCTCTCCTCCTTCTTTTCTGAAATCCTCCTCTCTGTATCTCTCCTAATTTCTCTCTCCTAATCCTCCTTCTCCTATATGTCTAATAATCTATATATCTAGATATTCTCTATTCTTATTTATTTTTATTATTACTATTTTCTAATATAATAATTATTATTATTTTATTATAATATATAATAAGAATAATTATTATTTGTATCGTAATAATAATCTATATATATATATATTATGTAGTATTATTATTATTATTTATTTATTTTTATTAGTACTTTTATAATATAATAATAATTATTATTATTATCTATTTAATTAGATAATAAAAATAATAATAGTTATTATATATTATTAATATTATGTTATTGTTATTATTATTATTATTATTATGCTAAGGACATTTTAGTAATTATACCAAATAATAAATTTTATCAACCATCTTATCCTCAAACCAAACATCATATAACTTATCACACATTATTTTTACAATCATTTCATACTTTTTTAATCTTTACATTACTTATCACATCCCTTCAAACCAAACGGTACCTTAGTTGTTAATTAATTTGGTGGTTATTTCCCATCCTGTATATAAACTTCATTGTACTTAATATAATTTATGCAATAGACAATTGGGGCATCTTTTGATCCTTGTTCTTCCGCGTTGCTTCATGATTTCTCGATTCACTTTATTTTTTGAATTGATCTGTTGTTTCCGATAGCTGAATTCATGGCATCTGAATCAGGAACTTCATCTCCTTTGTCTGGAAAGTCTGCCATTGCTGATCCTCTTATACTTTGCTTTCTTCGTCATTCTGATAATCAAGTATTTTTCGTGTTCACAACCTCTTACTGGTGACAATTATGCTTCCTGGAGTCGTGCGAGGCTAATCGCTCTCTCAGTGAAGAACAAGCTAGGGTTCATTGATGGTTCTATAACTCAACCTGATGGTACAGATGTTTCTTCACTCAATGCTTGGATTCACAATAGTAATGTAGTTTTTTCTTGGATCCTTAATTCTGTTTTGCAAGCATTTTATTTTCTTCATCTGCGTGTGATATTTGGAACGATCTTCGTGATCGGTTCCAGAAGAGTAATAAACCGCATATTTTTTACTTACGTCGTGATTTTTTCACGCACACTCAAGGCCAGATTATTGCTTCAGTGTATTATGTTATTCCCAGAAGTTAAATGATAACTGAATTATAATCAGATTATAATTATAATCGAAAAATAAAATATACTGTAAACTTACAGCAGAAGTATATAAATACTATTTGAAATGCGGAACAATTCTGGACGAGGCCACAGCAAGCTGTGTGCCCGTAAACTCAAATTTACCCGCTTTAGCTTCTGGCCTCCTGGACAAGTGAGTTCCAAGGTACAACGCCCAATCACCTCTGTTCGGATTGAAGCAAAACTCCGAGCAGACTACTTCGAACACTAGTAGTGTGCAGTACTCTCAAACAGTATGCAATGTATGAGTCAAGAATGATTTCGGAATGATGAAAACATATGGCTGAAGCAGTTTATATAGCTGAGCAGCAGACCGCTCCAAAGGTCTAAGAATTAAGTGTAAAGTTTAATGGGGTAGATGAAAAGTCTCAACACTTAACATCAGATTAATATGGATTTAAGTCTCACACTTAAATCTGACATCAATTCTGCAGGTAGGTGAAAAGTCTCAAACTTAATACTCAGTAGAATATGAAAAGTCAGGTAGATGAAAAGTCGTTTCAGAAATCTGTGTAGTAAAAAGATAGGCGAGACGAGGTGAACCGAGCCGTGCCGTGCCGAGCCGAGCGGAGCGGACAGACAGACGGCGCGCGAGGGGCACCCATCTTTACTACTTAACTACACTCTATTGATTTGTATCTCATTATAAACAAATCATAAGTGTCTCAATTACTCAATGTGGGATTTCTTTAGCCTAATTGACTATTCATAATTAACTTACCATAATTTTGTTCTCATTAACAAAATAAAAAAATAATTATGGCTCTTAATTATTAACTCAATAATACAATTTTTATTAATCCAACAATCCCCCACATGAATGCAATATGGCGAAAAAATTACACAATGCACCTAGATGAAGATTTGAGAGTACTTTGAGAATCCACTGCATCAGGATAGGTGGTGATTAACCTTGAACCTTCCTTACTAAAGTATCATCGGATATACTTGTCAACCAGTGGACGTGATGCCTTGAACTGTTCGACGTTTTATGTATAACTAGACAACAATACTCACACAGCTTCATCTCCACACTATTATTGGTTCTTTCGTTATTGTCCATTTTGGCCCTGGACTGCCTTGGATGTTTCATCGAATGCTCTAGAGATTTAGCCGTCAGGTCATCTCATAGAAGCGGCCCCTTCACATTCGATATAATGCGATTTCTCCTAAAGAGTATCCTGTAATACCCCACTTTATCATCTCGAGATAGAAGAATCATTAAGAGCATGAGCTCAGCCTTCCCAAAGTACAGGTCTTTCACTCTTTCATCACAGGAATAGGTAAGGAACTCAATTTCCCGAGTGCTTTATTCGATCCCGCCCCCCCCCCCCCCCCCCCCCCCCCCCCCACAATTCGGTTTTCCCATTGAACCTGCAAATTGGACTTTACAATTCAGGTTGGGTTGCCATCATGGTTGGAAATCAATTTCATGGGCTTCAATCCCATTCCCCTCGATGAAATCTCTACTCGGTCTCTCGTTAGACCTTTCGTAAATGGGTCCGCAATGTTTTCTTTAGACTTCACATAATCTAGAGAAATAACACCAGTTTATAGTAGATTTCTCACGGATTTGTGTCTACGGCGTATGTGTCTAGATTTCCCATTATACACATTATTTTGTGCTCTTCCCATAGCTGACTGACTATCACAGTGCACGCTAATGGGTGGCACAGGTTTTGACCACATTGGAATATCCTCCAAGATACTCCGAAGCCAATCAACTTCTTCTGCTGCAAGATCTAAAGTTATGAACTCAGATTCCATAGTTGATCTAGCAATGCACGTCTGTTTGCATGATTTCCATGAAACAGCTGCACCTCCAATTATAAAGATATATCCACTCGTGGACTTTATATTCTTGGAGTCCGATATCCAATTCGCATATGAGTACCTTCAATTACTGCTGGATATCTTGTATAATGTAGTCCGTAGTTAGTAGTGTATCTTAGATATCTAAGAACTCGAACAACTGCCTTCCAGTGCTCATAACTGGGATTACTCGTATATCTGATCAATCTGTTGACTGAGTTGGCTATATCAGGTCTAGTGCAGTCCATGAGATACATGAGACTACCTATGACCCTAGAGTACTCAAGTTGTTGCACACCTTCTCCGCGATTTTTGCAAAGATTTGACACCACCTCCATAGGTGTTCTCGCGATGGTATCATTCCCCTTATCAAACTTGTCAAGTATTTTCTCAACATAATGACTTTGGGAGAAAGAATATCCATCTGCATGTTTTGTGATCTTCATCCCAAGAATCACATCTGCAAATCCTAGGTCTTTCATCTCAAAATTTCGTGACAACATTTTCTTGGTAATATTGATATTATTGTTATTACCAACAATTATCATGTCATCTACGTAGAGACATACTATCACATAGTTTGTATTGTCTCCTTTCACGTAGACACATTTATCACATTGGTTTGTTTTAAACCCATTTGAAAGCATGACAGTGTCAAATTTTTCGTGCCATTGTTTAGGTGCCTGTTTTAATCCATACAAGGATTTCACAAGTCTACACACCTTTGTTTCTTTCCCTGGAACTACAAACCCTTCAGGTTGGTCTATGTAAACCTCCTCTTCTAACTCTCCATTTAGATAGGCTGTTTTTATATCCATTTGATGGATCTCTAGGTTATATAACGCATCAAATGCAATTATTAACCTTATAGACGTTTTCCTGGATACATGAGCGTATGTGTCGAAATAATCAACACCTTCAGTTTGTCTGTAGCCTTTGACTACAAGTCTAGCCTTGTACTTATCTACAGTACCATCAGCGTTCATCTTCCTCTTGAAGATCCACTTGTGGCCTAGTGGTTTACAACCTGCAGGAAGATCCACCAGTTCCCAAGTATGATTATGTAAGATAGATTCTATCTCACTGTTCACCGCTTCTTTCCAAAGATCAGAGTCTTGTGAAGACATCGCTTCCTTGAAAGTAGCCGGATCCTTTTCCAACAGATATGTTAGAAAATCTGAGCCAAAAGACTTTTCTTTTCTCGCTCTTTTGCTTCGTCTAGGCGATTCTACATTCTCTTGAGATTCTCTATCCCCCACATTTCTCTCAACATTGGTTTCAGGCATTGTCGGAGTTTTGTGGGGAAAGATTTCCTCAAAGAACGAAGCATCCCTAGCCTCAATGATAGTATTTACATGCATTTCTGCATTATCTGATTTGTGCACCAGAAAACGATAGGCACTACTATCTTGCGCATATCCGATAAATACACAATCTACTGTCTTAGGTCCTATCCTAGTCCGTTTAGGAGGAGGAATTGGTACCTTTGCTAGACATCCCCAAACCCTTAAAAACTTGTAGCTAGGTGCACGACCTTTCCACAATTCATAAGGCGTTTTATCCAACTTTTTATGTGGTACTATGTTTAGCACATAGTTGGTGGAAAGCAGAGCTTCTCCCCGCAAATTCCTAGGTAAGTCGGAACTTATAAGCATTGCATTCATCATTTCCTTAAGCGTTCTATTCTTCCTTTCAGCAATTCCATTTTGTTCGGGAGAATAAGACGCAGTAGTTTGATGAGTAATGCCACTCTCAGCACATATTTGTGCAAATGGTGACTCATATTCACCGCCTCGATCACTTCGAAGAATTTTAATCTTATTATCAAGTTGATTCTCAACTTCATTCTTATAGTGAATGAACATATCAATTGCTTCGTCTTTACTTCTCATTAAGTACACATAACAATATCTTGTACAATCATCGATAAATGTTATGAAATAAATTTTACCGCCTCTAGATTGTACATACTTTAGATCGCATACATCCGTATGAATCAAGTTTAACGGTTCGGTGCTTCGCTCAATTGAGTGGAATGAAGACTTGGTTAATTTGGCCTCTACACAAGTCTCACACTTGTGTTTATGATTGATGTTAAATTTAGGCAATAGACTAAGAGACATTAGCCTTTGTAAGGACTTATAATTCACATGTCATAATCTACCATGCAACAAATGTAACAAGAATAATCAAACTTTAAAGTTTTATTAGCCACATTGGTAACAGTCATTGCATTATTTTTGCTTGTGCTAGCCTCATTTGCTGCATTAACATCAACATCTACACTAGACAGCCTTAGGAGCTAAAGTCATTACACTCATCTTGAAGAGGTTATTGGCCAAGTAGCCTTTGCCCACAAACATATCACCCTTGGACAGAATGACTTTGTCGGACTCAAACACAAGCCGAAAACCTTTCTTCTTCAGCACTGCTCCGGAGATGAGATTCTTTCAGATCTCTAGCACGTGGAGCACCTCGGTAAGAGTCAACTCTTTGCCGGAAGTCATCTTTAGCACAACCGTCCCTTTGCCTTCAACTTTTGAGACTGCTGAATTTCCTATGTAGCAGTGCTCATCATTGACTAGTTGATAGGTCTTAAACATCCGTTTGTTGGGGCAAATATGGCGAGTAGCCCCAGTGTCCACCCACCATTCATTGGAGTTCCCTCCAACAAGATTCACCTCCGATACCACAGCACTCAGATGCATGTCATCCATGTCGGAGCTCAGGTTGTCCTCAGCAATGTGGGCATGTGCGGGCCTCTTGCCTTTGCCTTTGTAAGGGACTATCTTACTCTTACCGTCATTATTTTGACGTTGAGTGCAGTCCTTCGCCATATGGTTAGGCTTACCACACACATAACAGTTACCGGTGAACCTCCTTGTCTGAGTATCTCCCTTGGGTTCAAAAGTACGCTTGCGCTTATTCCCATGGGAGTTGTCCCCAACTTCAACCACGTTGGCCTTGGAAATCATTCGAAATGATTTCTTGTCAACTTTTCGGTTGTCTTGCTCGATGCGCAGCCTCCTGATAAGATCCTCGAGACTCATCATCTTTCGCTTGTGCTTTAGCTTTTGAAGTCCTTCCAAGATGGCGGTAATTTTTCAATCATCATCGCCACTTGGAGAGCATCATTTAACCCCATACCTTTGGCAGCAAGTTCATGATATATCAGCTGCAGCTCTTCGCATTGCTCAACAACGCTCTTGCCATCTACCATTCGATAGTCATGGAATCGTCCGGCTACAAATTTCTTTGCGCCTGCGTCGTCAACTTTATACTTTGTCTCTAACGATTCCCAAATATTCTTAGCAGTCTCCTTGGGGGAATACACATTAAAAAGTGCATCGTCAAGAGAATTCAGTATGTAGTTACGACAAAGGTGGTCGGCACTCATCCATGACTCAACAATCACAGCAGATTGAGGATCCTCTTTGTCCTCCACTGGTTTCTCCTCTTTGAGAAACCTGGTCAAGTTCAAAGTGGTCAAGAAGAACATCATATTCTGTTGCCAACGTTTAAAGTTGGAACCCTTGAACTTTTCTGGTTTCTCAAATTGAGAGAACAGCATTGGGTTTCTCAGAACTGGCATAACGACCTCAACGCCGCTAGCTTTCACCGTTGGAATCTCAGTATTCTCAGCAACTCGGTTTGGAATCTGGTCAGCCATAAGCTAAAAAACAGAATACAAACGATACAATACAAACAATATCAAACTGGTTTTTAAAAACCTATTATAGTGAACAAACAATGATTGTTTGAAAATTCAACAATTTTATTTTTTCGAAATCCGATTATGTTCCAAAACAGGAACAAACAAAAAATTTGAGTTTACGATTGTTATTCCCAGAAGTTATATGATAACTGAATTATAATCAGATTACAATTATAATCGAAAAATAAAATATACTGTAAACTTACAGCAGTAGTATATAAATACTATTCGAAATGTGGAACAATTCTAGACGAGGCCACAGCAAGCCGTGTGCCCGTAAACTCAAATTTGCCCGCCTTAGCTTCTGGCCTCCTGGATAAGTTAGTTCCAAGGTACAACGCCCAATCACCTCTGTTTGGATTGAAGCAAAACTCCGAGCAGACTACTTCGAACATTAGTAGTGTGTAGTACTCTCAAACAGTATGCAATGTATGAGTGGAGAATGATTTTGGAATGATGAAAACATATGGCTCAAGCAGCTTATATAGCTAAGCAGCAGACCACTCCAAATGTCTCAGAATTAAGTGTAAAGTTTAATCGGGTAGATGAAAAGTCTCAACACTTAACATCAGATTAATATGGATTTAAGTCTCACACTTAAATCTGACATCAATTCTGCAGGTAGATGAAAAGTCTCAAACTTAATACTCAGCAGAATATGAAAAGTCAGGTAGATGAAAAGTCATTTCAGAAATCCGTGTAGTAAAAAGATAGGACTGCCTTCGCGGCAGCGACACGCGCGACGCAGTGCGTCGCGGCGAGGCGAGGCGAGGCGAGCCAAGCCGAGCCGTGCCGTGCCGAGCGGAGCAGACGGACGGACGGCGCGCGAGGGGCACCCATCTTTACTACTTAACTGCACTCTATTGATTTGTATCTCATTATAAACAAACCATAAGCTAAAAAACAGAATACAAACGATACAATACAAACAATATCAAACTGGTTTTTAAAAACCTATTATAGTGAACAAACAATGATTGTTTGAAAATTCAACAATTTTATTTTTTCGAAATCCGATTATGTTCCAAAACATGAACAAACAAAAAATTTGAGTTTACGATTGTTATTCCCAGAAGTTATATGATAATTGAATTATAATCAGATTACAATTATAATCGAAAAATAAAATATACTGTAAACTTACAGCAGTAGTATATAAATACTATTCTAAATGTGGAACAATTCGGGACGAGGCCACAGCAAGCCGAGTGCCCTTAAACACAAATTTGCCCACATGAGCTTCTGGCCTCCTCGACAAGTGAGTTCCAAGGTACAACGTCCAATCACCTCTGTTCGGATTGAAGCAAAACTCCGAGAAGACTACTTCGAACATTAGTAGTGTGCAGTACTCTCAAACAGTATGCAATGTATGAGTGAAGAATGATTTCGGAATGATGAAAACATATGGCTGAAGCAGCTTATATAGCTGAGCAGCAGACCACTCCAAAGGTCTCGGAATTAAGTGTAAAGTTTAATGGGGTAGATGAAAAGTCTCAACACTTAACATCAGATTAATATGGATTTAAGTCTCACACTTAAATCTGACATCAATTCTGCAGGTAGGTGAAAAGTCTCAAACTTAATACTCAGCAGAATATGAAAAGTCAGGTAGATGAAAAGTCATTTCAGAAATCCGTGTAGTAAAAAGATAGGACTGCCTTCGCGGCAGCGACACACGCGACGCGGCGCGGCGAGCCGAGCCGAGCCGAGCGGACGGACGGACGGCGCGCGAGGGGCACATATCTTTACTACTTAACTACACTCTATTGATTTGTATCTCATTATAAACAAACCATAAGTGTCTCAATTACTCAATGTGTGATTTCTTTAGCCTAATTGACTATTCATAATTAACTTATCATAATTTTGTTCTCATTAACAAAATAAAACATAATTATTGGGCTCTTAATTATTAACCCAATAATACAATTTTTATTAATCCAACATATTATACTAAATTGAAATATCCTCGGGCCATGATTTTTTGCGACAGCTGGAAGTGAGCATATACAAGCCAACCCATTTGGCCCGTGGGTTGGACCTTTTGTTTAATGATAAAATGGTTTTTCTTTTTTTAGCCTCAATTTATAAAGAATGGCTTAATATCACATTAAAGAATCTGATCCACATAGGGGTGTGCAACAGTTTGGTTAACCGACCGAACCGAACCGAACAATTTCAGTTCGATTTTTGGTTTGAAAAAAAAATCATTTTTCTGTTATAGATAGGCTCAGTTAACCAAACCGTACCGGAAACAGAAATTTAAAAAAATTAAAATTTTTAATTTTTTTAATGGTTTCGCTCATGATCTTATGAATAAGAACGCGTAAATTAACTACGTGTTTTCAAGTATAATATAATTTATTTTATTGTCTCCTTTAAACTCGACTTTATGGAATAAATAGTTTCAAAATAATATGAGAAGTTTAGAACTAAAAAGTCAAATGTTCAAAATCAATTTGAGTCTAATGTATGATGTATATATGCTTGTATTTATGTTGAATTTTCTTCGACTAATCATCCAATTAAAAAAAAAGGTTCAAACCGAAATCGAAATTGAAACCCAAACCGAACCGAAAATGTTAGGTTAAAACCGAAACCGAAAAGAACAATTTTTTGGTTCGATTTTTTGTTTTTAAAATTTATGAACCGAAATTTATGTTCGGTTCGATTCAAAACCGAACCGATGAACACCCCTAGATCCACCATATTTTTTCACTTGATCGTGTTTGAAAGTTGCAACATGCATTTCAAAATTGAATAAAATACCGATTCCCTAATCAGGTATTTTAGAAGCAGAGTTAATATCTAGATAATACCTGAATCAATTTACAGTATTCTCCTAGTATTAGTTCCAGGCTCATTAAGTTCAGTTGAAAATCTTTTTGAAATTTTTTTTTAAAAAAAAAATTTAAATTTTTTTACGTTTCGGCAGATTTTGGTCGCGGGTTAGGTGTACTGCCCGCTTTGACACCTCTAATTTTCGTTCTACATGTATATGTGGAAAGCGTAGTTGTGGTGGAGTAAATTCTGTTGAATCTTATCACCAACAAGAGCATGTGAAGGCATCGTCCTTTGCTAATGTTTTGGTCAACTCTTATTGATGGATCCATTACCGTTGATGGCTCGAGCCTTTCCTCTGGTAGCTCAAGAAGAGCGTCAATTTTGGTATGTTGAAGACTTTGAACTCAATACTTGAGGCTTCGATGATTGATGTCTAGTATGTCGGTTCGAACATCCGAGACATCCGAACACCACGATCAGTGTTGCCTGAAATTTTGGTAGGGTAGACGTGTATTTCTTCCAAGCACAAAATAATATATAAAAAATAAACGAGACCAGATTTTTTACGTGGAAAACCCCAAAATATGGGGAAAAAACCACGGGACCTAGTTCAATATAAATTCTACTATAAACAAACGAGTGATTTACATGTTTTCTTTACAAGAATGAGCTAAGAAAATGAAAATGGTGGAGGGAGAAGGGAGCACCGCCGAGAAGGCTGCTGGGAGAGAAGAAAAGAGGCGACCCCCTCTAACCCTACTGATCCTTCATTATTTATATTAAAGATAAATGGGCCTACAATGGGCTAATTAAATAGCAGGATAACGGGCCTAGTAAAAGAAAAATGGACCAAGGCAAACGGACCAAGGTAGGATAGTCTCTAGTGTCTATGATACTGGGCCGAGATGTAGGTCATCATCGAGGCCGAGCTGAGGTCATCATCGAGTCTGAGCTGGAGGTCTTCCTCGAGCGCCGACCTGGGGTGGCCGAGCTGGGGTTGGCTGACCTGGGGTGGCCGAGCTGGAGGTCTTCCTCGAGTGCCGACCTGGGTTGGCCGAGCTGGGGGTGGCCGACCTGGGGTGGCCGAGCTGGAGGTCTTCCTCGGGCGCCGACCTGGGTTTGGACGAGCTGGAGGTCTTCCTCGAGTGCCGACCTGGTGTTTGCCGAGCTGGGGAGGACGACCTAGGGTGGCCGAGCTGGGGTTGGCCGACCTGGGGTGACCGAGCTGGAGGTCTTCCTCGAGTACCAACCTGGGTCGAGCCCATACAGTTCGGGTCTGAACCGCACCGGATACCGGGGTATCATGAGTATCCCCCTCTAGTCGAGCTAGAGTAGCGCTGTATCGACTCCAACTGGTTAGGTGAGGACCCGGATCGGTAGTCCTTCAAATACCGAACCACGATGTGACCTTGCGTCGTGCCGAGTTCCCAAGTCATGCAGTCAGCAGAGCCATGACAATTCGAATGTCGATCCTTGATAGAATAGGCGGCTCGTAGAACCCATACGAGTAACTGGCGTAATCATAGTACTGAGCTCCGGTCAATAAGAGCAGGTTGGACTGGGCTGTAGGAATCCGAACTGAAGCTACTATAATCGAGAATTCCGAGCTGATAAGACAAATACGGACTATGTTTATCTTGGTTGAGCCGACCTGAGCAAATAAAGCTCATCAGACCTAAGCTCCAGAGATGATAAAATGAGTGAAAGAATTATCGCCCAACCTGAGCTCCTGAGATAATGTATGAGAAAATAATACCCATCCAATCTGATATGAACAAATATTGCTCGCTCGACCTGATCTGAGAATATGTACGAACAAACTACGCTTGCCCGACCCGATCTAAGCTCCGAAGAAATATATATGAGCTAATAATATTGGTCCGAGATGAGCTGAACTCCACATGATAAATAAAGTAAATAATGCTCGGCCGACCTGATCTTAGCTCCGTCATAGATAAGAGCAAATAATGCTCGTCTGAACTCCATAGTCAATAAAGCCTAGCTCAATTCCATAGCAGATAAAACTCGGCAAACTCCAGAGCTAATAAACATCTGGGCATCCAGAGCTTGATAAGTATGTCGTGCTGAGCAAACAAAATACAGATGAGCTCCAAAATTGATCCATAGACAAAGCAAATAAATCCGGGCAGATCTGAGCTCCATAAGTAATGCCGAGCCGAGGAATAAATAAGTTAATGTGAGCTCCAGAGACGAGATATACCGAGCAAATG
This sequence comes from Haberlea rhodopensis, assembly GCA_907163345.1. Classification (NCBI taxonomy): domain Eukaryota; kingdom Viridiplantae; phylum Streptophyta; class Magnoliopsida; order Lamiales; family Gesneriaceae; genus Haberlea; species Haberlea rhodopensis. The sequence goes on along the minus strand of CAJQUN010000005.1, from coordinate 3,618,786 downwards.
ATACCTGTCTGAACTCCGAAGATAATGAATGCGCGTAGGAGATATAGCTCATCTGAATTTGCAAAGTGACAGATGACTTGAGCTCTTGAGATGATAAAATGTTGAGCAAATAAAGCTCGTCTAATCTGATCCCGGAGAATAAATATGAGCAGATAAGACATGTTTGGTGTGGACTCCGGATAATAAATATGAGCGGATAAGACCTGTGCTAATATTTGTCAGGGCCTCATACACCTGGGCTTAAGCAATCAGGGCGGACCTTAACTTTTATCGTAGTCAGGGCGGACCTTAACTTTCATAGTCAGGGCGGACCTTAACTTTTATAGTAGTCAGGGCGGACCTTAACTTTCATAGTCAGGGCGGACCTTAACTTTTATAGTAGTCAGGGCGGACCTTAACTTTCATAGTAGTCAGGGCGGACCTTAACTTTCATAGTCAGGGCGGACCTTAACTTTTATCGTAGTCAGGGCGGACCTTAACTTTCATAGTCAGGGCGGACCTTAACTTTTATAGTAGTCAGGGCGGACCTTAACTTTCATAGTCAGGGCGGACCTTAACTTTTATAGTAGTCAGGGCGGACCTTAACTTATCTCCTCATCTAATGTGCCTGGGCTGATCATAGCCACACATGTCTGGGCGGACCATGACATATCTCTTCATCTCAATTCCAACACACACACCACTCCCGAACCTCCATACCACTACACCACATCCAAATAAGTTAATCAAAAATCGGATCAAATAAAGATCAAAAGCTGATGAATAAGGCCTTACTGCGAGATCGCATGCCTGGGCTGATATAATATGGGCTTACTGCGAGATTGCATGCCCGAGCTGTCATCATAGGGGCTTACTACGAGATTGCGTGCCCGAGCTGTCCGATACTGTCCTGAAATATTGATAAAATAGCAATGCACAAATATATTTTTATGAAATTCAAATATCAGTTGGACAGGAAGAACCGTAAGTTAGGGCCCGAAGACCTGAGTGTCAAAGTCACGATCAACTGTTAGGCTTAGGCCGATGCGGAGGCCGAGCTGAGGTGGATGAGGCCGAGCTCACATGGACGATGCCGAGCTGGAACTCACTGGGCCGAAGTAGAGCTCATTTGGCCGATGTGGATGAGCTGAGGCCGAGGTGGAGCTCACACGGTCGAGGTGGATGAGCTAAGGCCGATCTGGACTCATACGACCGAGGTGGATGAGCTAAGACCGAACTGGAGCTTATTTGGCTGAGGTGGATGAGCTGTGGCCGAGGTGGAGCTCATACAGCCGAGGTGGATGAACTGAAGCCGAGCTGGACTCACACGGCCGAGGTGGAGCTCATTTGGCCAAGGTGGATGTGCTGAGGCCGAGTTGGAGCTAGCACGGCCGAGGTGGAGCTCATATGGCCGAGGTGGCCGAGCTGAGGCCGAGCTGAGGCCGAGGTGGAGCTCATTTGGCCGAGGTGGATGAGCTGAGGCCGAGCTGGACTCATACGACCGAGTTGGAGCCCACACGACCGAGGTGGCCGAGCTGAGGCCGAGCTGGAATCATACGGCCGAGGTGGAGCTCATTTGGCTGAGCTGTGGCCGAGCTGATATGGCCCGACGTGAGGTACAGATTTGGACTTTGCCACTTTTACTCAAGCTCCAATCCTGCAACAAAAGCTCCTAATGCCCCAAAAACCAAATGCTAAAGCAGCTCAATTCTCCAAAAAATGTGGTTGGCTAGGGGGAAGAGGTATCCCCAGAGATCTGATGCCTGATGTAGCATCTCGAGAATCATTACACTGGCGTTTCTTAGAGTGCAACCCAAAAGCATAGCAACTTTCATACAAGGCTGCACCCCAATAACCAAAACATTTCCCCCTTTCATCAAAACCGCCGCCGCCGCTTACTAAAGGTTTTTCTTCTCCAGAACTTAGAACACCCATCTCCCAACAGAGATGCAACCCTCAGACCTTCCTTATCCTCCCCATATCTCAACGTCTTGAGCTCACGTTCCCACAGACGGCGCCAATTGTTGTCTGGAATTTTGGTAGGGTAGACGTGTATTTCTTCCAAGCACAAAATAATATATAAAAAATAAACGAGACCAGATTTTTTACGTGGAAAACCCCAAAATATGGGGAAAAAACCACGGGACCTAGTTCAATATAAATTCTACTATAAACAAACGAGTGATTTACATGTTTTCTTTACAAGAATGAGCTAAGAAAATGAAAATGGTGGAGGGAGAAGGGAGCACCGCCGAGAAGGCTGCTGGGAGAGAAGAAAAGAGGCGACCCCTCTAACCCTACTGATCCTTCATTATTTATATTAAAGATAAATGGGCCTACAATGGGCTAATTAAATAGCAGGATAACGGGCCTAGTAAAAGAAAAATGGACCAAGGCAAACGGACCAAGGTAGGATAGTCTCTAGTGTCTATGATACTGGGTTGAGATGTAGGTCATCATCGAGGCCGAGCTGAGGTCATCATCGAGTCCGAGCTGGAGGTCTTCCTCGAGCGCCGAGCTGGGGTTGCCGAGCTGGGGTTGGCTGACCTGGGGTGGCCGAGCTGGAGGTCTTCCTCGAGTGCCGACCTGGGTTGGCCGAGCTGGGGGTGGCCGACCTGGGGTGGCCGAGCTGGAGGTCTTCCTCGGGCGCCGACCTGGGTTTGGCCGAGCTGGAGTGGACGAGCTGGAGGTCTTCCTCGAGTGCCGACCTGGTGTTTGCCGAGCTGGGGAGGACGACCTAGGGTGGCCGAGCTGGGGTTGGCCGACCTGGGGTGACCGAGCTGGAGGTCTTCCTCGAGTGCCGACCTGGGTCGAGCCCATACAGTTCGGGTCTGAACCGCACCGGATACCGGGGTATCAATCAGAATGAGCCGCTTACCACCTTATCCAGCACACATCCTTGCATTGCCTAAGGAACATTTGGGATGTTGGTTTGCAAGGCTAACAATAAACCATGTGGCAAATTTTTTTTCTTATCAACAAAAATGTTTATTGAAGTAACCGAAGCACAAGACGTACTTGGCCTAAAAACAAAGTTTTACATGAATCATGTAGCGCACTTGTCATTCAGAAATACATCAAACATTACTAGTGCTTGTAGATGTCAAATGACCAGGGATCAAAGAACGCTAGGGGCAACCATCTGTGTATGGAATTTTATTTGTTGCACGAAATTTGAATGCATAGATTACTCCATGGACAATAATCGAAAAGTTTTTAATCTTTATTGCATGTATATTAGTTTCACTTTTTTGGGGAACTCTATATATGTGGTATGGAGTGGAAGCTCAATTATAGCGTATTAATATCATAAATAAGTAAAGGTTGTATTTGAATCGAAAGATTGAAATGAATGGATTTCGTATTTCCTACTCAAATCCATCATTTATGTTTGGTAAAAAAGATTTGAAAGGACATCGAACTACTGATTAGATTTCAAAGGACATTGAACTACTGATTAGATTTCAAATTGAAGTTTATCAATCAATGTACTTTTTAACTTTCAAGCTCTTCATTATTATGTTATATGTATATTTCGATTCCCACCACATTAAGTGACTTTGCTACATTAGTAATTAATGATTAAATATCTCTTGAACCGTAGTGAATGTTGTGTCGATGTGGGTACCATTACCTATATCACGTAACTCCGGTGCACGAGCAGATGTGAATGTGTGAGTGAGTCAATTTTCAAAAAAAATTAAGTGCAAAATATATATATATACACACATTGATTCAATGAAGTTAAACATATATAATATACATCATATTTAATAAACTTACATCGTTATTATATTATTCACAAATTTACAAAATGAAGTTATTAACAACTTTGACGTTTGCAGCTTTATCATTCTTAAAAAGACATTAAAATTATATAGGATCTAACATTTCAGCTTTGCAAAACGTTATAGGCGCTGATAACAATGTAATTCAGATATTATATTTGATCGCTTTTCTAGTAAGAATTTTCCGAAAAATATATTCTAGAGAATGGAAAATGAGAATGAAGTATTAATGTTTTGTTTTATTTTAAAACATAGAATAATGAATTGAAAATGAAACCAAATTTTACATCTATATTTCAACATGTTTGATAATAATATGAATTTATTAGAATGACTCATATTATTTCACGAAAAATTATATTATTGCCTTATGAAATGCCTAATATGAATATTTAAATTAACCCAATAAAAATAAAAGTTTTATTTTTAAAGTTCATTCTATTAATTTTCATGCAAAAAAACTAAGATATCAAAATTATTATAATTTACTCCGTAAAAATGTTACACAATCACAGATTTGTCAACTTTCTTTTATCACATATTTTAATCTTTCCTATGTTATTATGTCATTTCATGAATTCATTTAAGAATAGTGAATATTATATCTAGTTATCATATAATATAATTTTCTTACCAACCCAAAGTATTTTAAAACCATGAAAATTCAACTGAACCCAAAATCATAAAAAAAAATTTATAATACAAAAAAAAAATCGAAGAATTAAGAAGGATTAAAAAGACTTAGTAAATCTTAGTGCGCAAACTATAAATTCTAACGAACTATAAAATCTTAGTGCGTGAATTAGAAATTCTTAAAGTGCGGACTAGAAATTCTTAATTCGTCTTAATGCGGAGTACGTGCACTCAATTTATCAGTTCTTGGCCGGAGCGCCAGCGTATGAAGAGGATAAAAAGATTATGTGACTTAAACCATTACACGTTTCATGTTAGCCGCTTTCACAAAAATAAACGAACACAAATATAAGGTCCATCAAGAGGGCCTGCGCTCGGTATAGTTGCATAGATGTGATGCTAAAAAACAATGGTGAAGCCTTTTGCCTTTGGAACTAAGATGTGATGGGATTAAATATTTAAAAATTTTATTGGATAAAATCTTATTTTATTATATATAATTTTGGGTTGAAATTATCGTTCATATCGGCATATATAGTTGACAAAAAGTGGTACTTTACTATATGTTTAAATATGTTTAAAGAGATTTGAGTTATAATATTATCATCGTCTATAACTTTTTTTTCCACAATAACAAATACCCGGCCCTAGAATACTTATCTATAAAATTTTATGAAGTCTAAAGATAATTTAGAAGAGAACAGAGAAAGAAGAGAACAGAGATGATCACTGCTTAAAAAGATATAATCCAACTCAATATCAATGAAAAAAAGGCTACCTAGCAATATCAAACCATACGATTTGCCTTTTTTTTTTTTTTTTTCATTTTGTGGTCTGAGATGTTCACTCACAAGTGGGTTATCAAATCACATTTTACTCCATGTGAAAACATGGTCATGGATGAAACAGCCACCTTGAAGATAAGAGCATACTTGTGGCAGATTCAAGGTTAAAAAATACTTGAAGCTGATCGGGTTAGATATGACTATAATAATTTAGAGGGTTTGGTTAAAAATCTAAAAAATTCCGAAAATTGAAACTATAAAAAACTTTTTGTTTCAAAATTTATATGGGGATGGAGTCGACCTTAGCCCAAAGATGACTTCGTCAATGGAGGAGACTCATCTTTTAAAAGTGAAAAAAAAAAATTATTATTTTAAAAAAAATCATCTTATAAATATAATCTATATTTAATGAATTAGATTCATTTACGTGCCATCTACGATAGATATTTCTCACTTTTTAAAGGGTTAGTAAAACGAAAATGACTTGTATAAAAAAAGTTGCAACTAGAAAACGGAACACAAGGAAAAGTGGGGTGGCTTCGATGATAGAGACTAAACAAATGAAATTTCTTTTGTTGAAATTATCTTATCATACGTTGAAGTTTTTAAAAGATTTTGACAATAGTACAAGAAATTTTGTTGGGAAGTAATAATTACTCCTGAACTTTTGGTATTGTACGATTTAAAATATTTGAGTTATCACAACTATCTATATCGTTTAGCAAAACGGCAAGCACTTGATCTTACTATTAGAATCAAAGTTAAGATAACTTGTTCGATTCTCGTGGAAAGTAAGTAGTGAATTATTTAGAGGGAGACTGTTATCCCTACCGAGAGAGCGATCAAACTTAATTATTAGGATGCATGATTTAAAAAACATCCAAACCGACCATATCAAACCTAGCTACACCCCACAAAATGGTGTGGGGCAATTTGAAGAAAATATCAAACTGCACAACACAATTGGAAGAATCATTTTTATTATTATTTATGATATTGATATGCGGGTATCATGGGACAGCCCGATCTTGGCTTTACTCGAGCATAATCTCATCCAGAAGTGCTCAGCCCGGGAGGAATATTCACGGACGCGCTCTCGGGCGGCCGTTAAGAACAGGTCGGGGTAAATTGCTTAAACTGGTAGTCAGCTCGGGATACATATGCACGGGTCGGTTGCATTCCTAATCAGTACGCTCAGCTCAGGAAGTGTTTTCAGCCCTACTGGGTCGGATCAGAGAGCACGGGCTATTAGCCCGACCTTAAACTTTTATCTTGGCCTCCCCTACAGAGTTCGGGAAGATACTTTGGACACTAGTGTGGTCCTCTACCCGGGAAGCATATAACTGAATTTTGTCTCATTAAGGGACAACTGGCTGAAGGGACCAATCATATCATGACTAATGTTTGGGGAATATTATCTGGTAATTATTGAAATCCCATAGGTAGTGCGCTATACACGGGTACAGTGTTTGTCGGTGGTCCCCCCAGGTACCAACCGGACACGATAGGGGCATCTTTTCTCTCGTCGTCCCATATATATATGAGGGGCATCAGGTGGGAAAGGCAGTCTTTTGGCCCCCGCAAATTTCCAGATAAACGTGCATTCCTACTTAAAAAAAAGGATCCTTGTTAACTCGGATTTTGGTAGTGGGTTATCTTGGTTAACAATAGCTCCTCCCTAATTGGAAGTGAGCGGTCCTGAAAAGAAAAGGTTGGAAGAAGACCAGAGAGTGATCTCCGATGGATCTTTCCGACGATCAAATCAGGGTTCTTTTTTATGTAATATGGAAATAAGTATTTAGCTAGAAATTTGCGGGGGGAAAAAAACCTTCCTCCTTAACCTGATGACCCCATATATATATGGGGTGGTGAGCATACTGATGGGAAACGCAACTGGCCTAGCGCTCTCCGAAGTTGTCAAATACCCCTCCTGGGAATATTCCTTTCGGATTGAGCCCTTCTGGGCGAGATTATGCTCGAGTAAGGGCCGAGATCGCACTGGACATGATATTCGGATATCATGAGTATCCCCTCTTAGTCGAGCTAGAGTAACGCTGTTCTCGACTATACTTAGACCGAGGCCTGAACCGAGCTATCAAATTCAAATTTCTAACCCTTGACAAGACAAGGTGTCAGTCAGATGTGACCGTTGATGTATGGCTAATCGATGCGGCTGCCACGCGTCATCATCCACAATTGAGACGTTTGAACTCCCTTGATCTTGGCCATTGAAATGGGCCTGGCCCTAACGGCCCAACCTTCCGGGCGCCTATAAATTAAACCTCACTTCTCATTCGCACCACTTCTTCTTTCTTCGCCTCCTTCCGCTCCGTCTGCCCAGCTTTTTCTGTAAGTTTTTCGCCCTTGCTTTTATATCTATTTTTTTCATGTCTACCTCAACGTCGTCGACTTCCGGGGCTGCCCTTAAGGGATCGGCCGCCGATGCCTCGGGGTCGGGGCTGTCGAGCTCTCCGACCCTTAGTGGCCAGGCAGAGCCAATTACTACTGCCGTTCCTCTTCTTCAAGTCCCCCCTGTTTTTACCCGGGATCCCTCCCCCCAGAACTTCGAGGTTGATCCTCGAGATCTAGTTCGGGCTGGGCTACCATGGTACGAGGTTCTTAGCTCTCGGGTTTCATCTGAGGCGGAGACTCTTCTCCGTCGTCATGTCATTCCTCCTGACCACGAGATTCAAATACCAAGATCGGGTGACCGTCCCCATTTGCCCCCTCCGGGGTTTTTTCCTTTCTTTGTTGAGCAGATCAGGAGTGGATTACGCTTCCCCATTCATGTTTTGTATCAAGAAGTTTCCACCTTTTTCTGTGTTTCCCTCAGCCAACTTAGCCCCAATTCCTACCAGGTCATGGCAGCCGTAGTCGCCTTGTTTCAATCTCTCAACCTCCCCTTCTCTCCGCCTCTTCTACACTACTTCTTTAGTGTCAAAAACACCACTTTCCCTGGTCTATTCTATTTTGGTTCCAGGCCTTCGTGTAAATTTTTGGAAAAAATCCCGAGCTCTCACAAAGGGTGGAAGGAAACATTTTTCTTTGTCAAGCCGCCCAGACCTTGGTCTTGCCCAATGGCCTGGAGAGACTCTCTCCCTCCGGGTCGTCCCCTTCCTTATCGGTACAAAGAAGACATATTCTATCAGAAGGTTATGTCAACCATTGGGCGCCGACAATTTGATACAACTATACTAATCCGGGAGGACGTACTCAGGCGATACAGACTGAGCTCTTACCCAGCTAGTCCTCCTCCTGGTGCGTCCTCAGTTAACCTGCCTTTATTTTCTTATAACTGGCTACTCACCTGTCTTTCTTTTCCATATAGGTAAAATGTCGTTTAACCAGATGCTCTCGGCCATGGTTGCCCAGAAAAAAGGGAAAGGAAAGGCGGTTCCAAAATCCCGCACTGAAGGACGAGCCTCCTCGCCGCCTCCTGCTCCCCAGGCTGCCCCGATAGTTATTCTTCAATCGGAAGAGAGCGGGGGTGGGGGTAACTCACTGCTCAAAAGGAAAAGGGGTGAGAACATCCCTGGTCCTTCGAACCGGGAAGAGGTGGCCACCTCTCCAGGACCACAGGCTGAAACATCCCGGGATTCTATTCAAAGCCCGCAGTCGGCTCGGACTGCAGGGCCTGGTTCTCCTGGACTTCCCGTGGAGTATACACAGTCCACCAGCTTGATCACTGGAGCTCCCTCAGGACTACCGGCTGAGATCTTAGAATGCATTACTTCCGGCGCAGATCAACAAGCCATGGCGGGGATGAAGTGGAGGCCTCTGGCCCAAGAAGGGCTGTCCCGAGCTCTATCGGTATCCATTCTTACTGTTCTTACCTGCTCCCTTATAGATATTTTCTTACTAGGTTACCTTTATCCAGGGCTTACTGATGTTACGCGAAAGCGTTAGGAGGGGATCCAATTATGGCCAATCCTCATCGGATGCCAGGAAGAAAGCTCGAGATGCTGTACATAGGGCTGAGGCTGCAGTAGCTGAGTCAAAGGAAGCCAACGCCAGGCTAACGACTGTAGAGGTAGAACTGTCAAAATACCGGGCTGAGGTCAATCGACTGCGCTCTGTTATTGAAGCGAAAGAGACTGCCCTCAACGAATCGTCTGCCGAACTGAATAATGCTCGTTCTGAGCTGGAAGCCTACGTCGCCGGAGAGGTCGGTCGAAAGGAGGCTTTTCTGAAATCAGAGGAGTTCAAGGGGCTTCTTGCAGCAAAGGCATTTCGATTTCTAGATCTCGGCTTTGAGGGCTGCAAGGATCAATTCAAGGCTCATGGATTCCCTCCAGAGGATAAAGACCCGGATGACTTCCTTGATCTACAGACCGTTGTGAATAACATTCCCCCTGACTTTATAGATCGGGATGTCTGACCAGGCTCTTTACACAGTCGCTGCCTCCTCCCCAGCTCTTTTTTCTTTTTCTTTTTTGTATAGTTATTTTCGGAGGAATGTCCATTTTGTAATCAGCGCCTTTTTTACTTAATGGAAATTTTGGTTTCCCCTTTTGAGTTCAGGGAGGTACTCTGGACACAAGTATGGTCCTCCACGTGGGAAACATCTAACTGAATTTTGTCTCATTAGGGGACCACTTGCCACGAGGACCAATCATATGGTGACTAATATGGGAAATATTTTCTGGTATAAAAATCCCTCAAGTAATGCGCCCTATACAGGGATAGTGTTTGTCGGTGGCCTCCCATAGGTCCCAGCCAAACACGATAGGGTATTCTTTCTCACCACCCCATATATATATGGGGTCATCAGGTTAAGGAGGAAGGTTTTTTTCCCCCCGCAAATTTCTAGCTAAATACTTATTTCCATATTACATAAAAAAGAACCCTGATTTGATCGTCGGAAAGATCCATCGGAGATCACTCTCTGGTCTTCTTCCAACCTTTTCTTTTCAGGACCGCTCACTTCCAATTAGGGAGGAGCTATTGTTAACCAAGATAACCCACTACCAAAATCCGAGTTAACAATCCTGATTTGACCATAGGAGGGACCCCGCCGGAGATCACTCTCTGGCCTCCCTCTAATCTTTTCTTTTCAGGACCGCTCACTTCCAATAAGGGAGGAGTTATTGTTAGCTAAGATAACCCATTACCAAAATCCGAGTTAATAGATATAATGACATATTAGTAATTTAAATTTGACCTACACTACTAAACTCGTCGGCAGTCAATTACTTTATTCTTTTTCTCAACTATATTTCAATTTTCAAAACTCAAGTATCTATTTTCTTTGAAAATTTGTCAATAATTCAATCCATTGTGATAATAGAGGTAAGCCTTTATGAAAAAAGCTCGGTAACACTCATAAATTGAGTTATTAATATATAAAAGATTGTTCAATACCATTAAATTATCGTTTTCCTAACTTTTCTGAAATAATAGAACAAGAGTAGAGTAGAATAGATAACTTCGAATATTATAAAAAAATATTCGTACAATTTGGTTTTCAGCATTTACTTTCATTCAAACTTTTTAAATAGTCTTCTCCACATTCAAAACAATCAACAACACTCGAGTTATTCCAAATTTATGTCAACCAGCTTTCAAAAATATCAAAGGGGTTTTTTCGCAAGGAAATCTCGTCTAGTTTAAAAAATAGACAGTTTATTCAAGGTGGTTTGAAATAAGTACAAACACTTTTTCAATGTATGATTTATGTTATACGCGCCGTATTTTGTGTATGATCTTTGAAATTATATGTTAAAATATCATTTGTATCTTTGATGGTGTAAAATACACCTAGATAATAATATAATGAGGGTAATCTGCCTATTTTGAATAACATATGAGGTAATTTGCACATAAAATTAGAAAAACAAATTTGACATAATTTTATCATGTGTCAATTTATCTTTATGTGTTTTCGGTAAGATGTAATTTACCCTATATGATTTCGATCAGGTGCAACTTACTTTCCAGTTGTTTGAAATAGGCACACGCCGCATGTGATTTGTGAGTATGTGCAAACATCCCTTCTAAACGAATGTATTTTCGTCATTACAAGCCAAAAAATTCTGAAAATTGCGAAGGGAATTGAGATATATTTTGCAAGCCTTAAGGGATAAAGTTCATATTACTAACCATAAAGGTAAAGTGCATACTAACGATATTATATGTGGATAAATTGTCAATAGCTCAAAATTCATGTACTAATTTTAAAAGAAATTTTAAATGATAAATTCAACCATACCTTCTAAACTGTTCAAATGCCGCCCCGATCTTAACAACAATAATCTCATTTTCCTTTCTTGAAAATTAATTATACTTCTTCTGCCATTAAATTAAATTATTTAAATGTGTGCATTTTACATATTCACATAACTCCTTCAAAGAGTACTTTGGCAATGTGAAAGTTGATGGTGCCTGGATTACAATAAGCAGCATAATAAAAACTCCTAGCAATGTCAAGAAAGTTTTGCTTGGTATCACTATCTAAATCCTCCGAGCTTTTTGTCAAAACTAATCTCACTAATTCTTGCATGTCCGACTCGATTTCATCGGTTGTGATGCCTCCCATATCCGTCATGCACCCGTTCATGTCCTGCACCTGATCATACAAATCATTTCGAAATAAACACGGGCTATTCGTTAAATATATCTAATATAGTTCCACGAGGTGGCTAACATGTATATGTATATTATATGGTCTAATAACAAACAGTCACGGAAGGGTTAACCACGTCTAACCTTTCGGGATTGGAAAATACGAAGTCGATGGCAGACTCTGCTAGTGATCTCCGATAGCTTTTTGTACTTAGAATGAGACATTAATAGCCCCTCCGATACCCAGACGCTACCACCTCTTCCTCCGCCGCCACCACCACCACTGAGAGTCAACGTGCGCACTAGCAAATCTGCATCTCCTATCCCCGTGTAACCTCCCTCTTCCCATGTCCTTAGCCACTTTTGCCACTGCAGATGGACAAAATTATTATTTATCAAGTATTATGGGTTATAGAAGTTATTTTAGTAAAGAAAATAATATAATGTATTAATTTATTTTGTGAATTTCGTAATAAAATATATCTATCTAAGGTCACAATACATTATGCATCAATAAATGTGTGGTAAATTCAAAAATTGGACATGTACAATATCCAGTGTCATATTGGTATCCCAATGAAAATAACACCAAATGTTACCCAAAAAAAAAAAAAAATTATTACCATTAAGTTTTAACTAATTAAACGGCAAGAAAGTTTAAGTAAGCCAATTTAGTAACTTCTTAAACTATATATAAAGGGATAATACACTAAAACGCACGTGTAGTTTGGGTCCATTCTCACTTTATTCCTAAAAATTTTCAGTGATCCGATTTAGTCCCTAAAGTTTTAAATAATTTCCCGGTTCAGCCTCCAAAGTCAAGTCGACCGTGAGAAGCAAACGAAAGGGATTGATTCGGTAATATTTTTAACTTAATAACCTAAATTAGACTGGTTTGTTCCCAATTAAGTTTCTAAAGTTTTAAAAATATTCTTGATTCAGTCCATATCTGTTTGCTTTTTACGACCGACTTAACATCGGAGACTGAATTGGAATTTTTTTTTAAAACTTTAGAGATTAAATCGGGTCACTGAAAAGTTTAGGGACTGAACCGAGAATGAACCCAAACTACAGGGACGTTTTACGATCATGAAAATATCCATAACAAGGTGGTGTTGAAGGAAGTACCGCATGATATAATTGTTGATGGATGTCTCGGCCGCGTGCCAAAAGGGTGTCCAAAGAGAGCTGGTTTAAGGTTCTGAGCAAAGTTCCCACTAAACTGTTTCTTGTTTTGTACCTGTGTATAACACTCAAAATACGTTGGATCGTTTGAAAGATTACTACATTCTTAATTTGTTTTCGTATTTTCCATACGATGTTACTCAAATAGATTGAATTTTGAGAAAACAAGGTGCTCACCTGCCAACATTGGCGTACTTGAGGCCACAGGCATATTCAAATTCATCGATGAAAGCGCGTTTTTGGTCCTGGGAAAGTTGCTGTCCATTGAAATGCGACACAATTGTCTCCATTAAAATCGCTGTTTTAGCCCAAGCCAGCCTCACTTCAGACTTTTCAGGCTCGAATGCACTTGCGGCGGCTACAAAGTATGATAGGAGAAGGCTTCTCTCGCTCAGTCCAAACTCTCCAAGCCTACAATCTCTATACCATCTATACAAAATTTTAAAAAAAATAATAATTCAAAAATGAGAGGTTAAAAATAATCAAGAATTAATAAAATTTTAATTAAAATTCAATTACTTTTGAATGCTTATCCACTCTTGCTGATGCAAGGCTTGGCAATTGTTGTAGTCTAGTCTCCCCAAGTTAAGATAAGTGTTATTGTTAACTTTTGACATCCTACAAGATAATTAAAGTGAACAATACATATTCGTCTAAAATAAATTTAGAAATATCTGAGTACTTTGTTATTTATCTATTCATGAAATAGAAGATTAAAGATAAGATTCATTGATTGAAAGATATGGATTTGACATAAAGATGTGTCGATTACACCTAGTTGGTCTTAGTTCCTTCTATAGATGCACTTCACCATCACTGCTTTGTAAATAGACAGTTTATCTTATGATATTCTTACCATACATTTTATCCACTGTATCTTGAAAAACATAACATACATAAAGGATGTTTTGCACTTATTGACACACTACAGTAGTTAAACTACATATTTTATACTACAGTTGGTAACCTGTATATTTCAAATTATATGTGGTAAACTGTCTATTTTGAAAACCACATGGTAAACTGTTTATTTTCAAATCACAATTGTGTAATATGTTTATTTGAAAAATGACAGGGGTTCGTTGCCCAATAATCTCTTTCTATTCTATGTTACACTTAATATTTTTCTCCCCCGATAAAAAAATCTAGTCTTTACTTTTTAAACCCACAATACAGAGAATGAGTCCCATAAAAATTTGAGATGCTACATAATTTTCAAATCACAAAAATGCTTGTATGGATCTTTGGATTATTTTAATATAACTTTGGATTAATTACAATAACTATCGCCGCCATATTTTGTTTTGTGGCTCAAACTCTTTCACAGCTAGGCGCAAAAGGCTCACCTTTGTAAAATAATTAAATAATGTTAAGAATATATGAAGTTTCAACTTATAATCAATTAGCAATGAGTAGAATAATCCATATATCTTATAAAGAGCTAACATAGTTTATAAGCCTCAAGTATGGAACAATTCTCAAAAAATAACAGTCGCTTAAGTACGTCATCTTCCTTTAATTAGGAAAAAAAATTAAATACTATATTTGTTTTTCATATATATAATTATAATTGTAAAATGGAGAATTGTGGAGAAGTATAAATATATATAATATAAATAAATGAACCTGTATAATGTTTTGCCAATCCAAACATCGTCCTCGCCGCCGTATTGTTCCAAGTAGAACCTCGTTTCGACTCGAGGTAGGCTGGCGTACCATGGAACATCTAGTGCATATCCAACCTGTAAAATCAATCTTTATGTATCTAAATTTACTTTATATTTTAACAAGCCGAAATTTTTTTTTGGAAAAACCCAGAAGCCAAAAATATTTTTTGGACAAAACCCTATTCATGAGTAGTAAATTGACCCACGAAAACCAAATAAAAATTGCATAATTACTTACAAGGAAAACGATAAGCTTGGATTGGCATATTTGTTTCCATTATCAGATATGATGAGATAATTAAGCAATTAGCTCGGTTAAACAGAACTTTTGTTCAGTCCAGCTAACTTATAAGTTATGGCTAGTGATATACTTTCCTACCACGTAATTGGATAAATTAGTGAAAAATAGGTTTTTTTTAAAAAAAATTCTTTTAAAAGAGAACAAGCAGAAGAATTTTGTACGTCGACTCCAATTAGATACATACCTCACCGGGAAGGTCTTTGGTGATAATCCACTTATCAAGTAGCTCATTGTTGGCTCTTTTTTCTTGCAAGAAGTTGGATGAGAATGTCCTAGCTCTTGCAAGTATGTTTTCTTGTGGGAACATCACGTGAGAAGCTCTGTACAAATTGTACATTCCTGTCACCGCTTGGGTCGACTGACCCGCGAAGCAAAAGAACTCCCCACCATCTTCAAAATGCTCGAATACGTCTGTAAATCCACATATACATAAACGATATTATTATTGAATTCTCGTCTCATCTAAAAGCTCGAGTATGTAGAGATATTGAATAATTTATTATTTATTCTCTAACACCCCTCACTTGTGGGCCGTTTTTTTCCTCTTTTTGGGAGGTGCATCAAATTGATATTTCATGTGGACGAAGTTGTTTATGAGTTTTGAACTCATCTAAAAACCCAAACATATAGAAAGATTGAACACTTTATTATTTATTCTCTACAAATTATCTGTAAGTACTCCCCTTGATAATACATTTATATTTTTTATTAGTTTGAGTCAAAAACATATTAGATAGTGTGAGGTTTTGTCCTTTTCAAGTTGTATATTGTTTTATAAGCGAAGACTTATACCTGAAGAAACCTCGTATCCGTACAACCTTAGTAATCTGAATCCCATAGCTGTGTCATCAATGTCCTGAACTACAGAGTTTCTTGCCCAGCAAATCCCTTCATTTGTCCAATGTCTGAAAAATTCACAATATTATACATAATTATATCTCATATATATATAATACTAAATAAACAAGCAAATCTCGATCATTGTACCTATGAACATAATCTACGCATTCCTCAATCTCCGGCTGAAAATACCGAGAAATTCCCAGCCTCCGCAACCGGTCCACCACCCAAAGGTGCTCGAACAAGTCCACCGGATACACATTCGGAACTAATATAATATCAAAAAAGGTCACACTATATTTAAATTACTTGGAATTATATTTAGGGTAAATTTCAAAAATAGTATGATAGAAGCAATACTAGTTCAAACTTTATAAACTAATCAAATATAGTCCCATGAAATTGTTTTTTTAAAACCATTTTTGTTATAAAAAAATTATGCGGTACTACATTTGCTAAAAACATTTATGTGTGACTATTTTTTATTAAAACAATTTTTATAAGACTATATTTGATTAGTCGTAGTTTGGAATATGCTCCTTGAAAGCTTGAACGGTGATACGAATTCGAAAGCAAAGGTCAGAATAGTATTGGAAAAGTTTATATTATGTCGGATCATATTTTTTTTAATTTACCCTTAATATTTATTTAAGTATTATACCTCCACCATTGAATATTTGGACATGGTTGTTTAGGTATTTGAGGCACTTGAGATCTTTAGTCTGGTGTAGTGCAAAGGCGGTGGAGGATGGAGAGAAAAGGAAAGAGCCATCTGCACACTGTAATTTTAAAAGCTTATCCCAATCAAGCCCACACATGCCTTCCAAGCTGTGAAGCAATGTTGTTGGCACTTTGTGTAGTATGTCCCTTGGTATCCTATTCAACACACAACACAATTATTACACACATATGTACTAAAAAAATAAATTAATCAAACAATTTTTTCATATCCATCTTAATCAAATATTCATGTCATCGTGGATTTACAAAAAAAATTGATTCCACAAATTTAGTATGTTTTCTCAAAATATACATCATCGATCATCGGTTATCATGTTGAATTTGTGTCTTACACCACGCGCTCATGGGGAAATTCTAAAATTGGTATATATAAGTTCGCCTAGATATAAGTTTATGATCATCTGATTAGTCAAAATTTTGTTCCAACTTTCGTCGGAGTGCTAATTTTGCATTAGACATCAACAATTCTATCTAAACCAACTTATAGTGTCGTTGTTAATCAAAATCTTCCGATATATATGTCTTTAAGAGGAAAAGGGTAGATTTATGCTATATTATATCAAGTTGATAGATAGTCTCTGAATTTAATATTTTAGTAAATATATTTTGGAATTGTTTCCCTTTTCGAAATAGATATAGCAATTATTATACCTTGTGAGCTTTAGATCTCTTCTGGCATAAATCTCTTGCATGCTTGGGGTATCATCAGGAATATCGATGCCTAACTTTTTGGCAATTTCGATAAGTGATGGCAGCGCCACTTCGAACCCGATTGGCATGTGTTCCTCATCCTCATCTCCAAGCCTGATTATATTATCTTGTATATAACAAATCCCTGAAAAAAATAAAAAAAAAATTCTTGTAATTTTATTCTAAAACTATAAATATATAAGATGTGGGGATACTTAATCTATTTTTATGTATATATCAACATGTAACATCGTAGTAGGTAAGAACTCATCAGGTGACCACACAACAGATTTCTTTATATTGTCTACTAAAAAGATAGGTAAGATCATCTATTCTGTCAATTCCATTATATTTTATATCCATGGATCCATGAAATTATCTACTGAATTATAGTTTTATGGCAACGAACATCTTGTGATTTTTCAAATAAACAAGTTATGTCCATGATGTTTGAAAATAAACAGTTTATCCAATTGGTTTCCAAAATAGATAGTTTACCTCCTGAGATTTCAAAAGCAGTTTACCCCCTTTAGTTTGAAAAATAGGTGCAAAACATATCTTCCGTTTATTACTTGTGAGATGGACAGTATGCTATGTTAATGTATATTTACAAATAACAGTTGGGTAAAATATCAATCAGTGATTTCACATTGGATAAAATATCTATTTACAAACCAATTGGGTAAATGTCTATTAACAATATCACTGAGGGTAAATTACCACTTACTCGCTAAATTATATTTATATTTTATAAATACATATAATTCATGTATATAAAAAAGGTAAAAAAAAAACTATTTGAAAGTGATCAATTTATATTTAAAAAAAAAAAAATCAAATCTCACCCCAAAACATACTAAATCTTCTCCTATTTTATGTTTCAAAAAAGGGGCATCTTACAAAATGGTTTGGATAACCATTATAAAATTAGGTTTAATTTGATATAATGATTAGACAGCAAAAGTGTGACATTCAAATATACTAAATTTAATTAAATGGGATAATTGTATATAAACCTTTATCACTTTTGTCAGGGTGCATGTTCCATGATCTCAGTGCAACCACACATGCTAATGTGTTGATAATCCGGTCATGGGCGGAGAAGGTGACGGCGTCACCCCACGAACCATCGGAGAGCTGATTATTCGCTATCCACTCCAAACTTGAGGGGAACTGCGGCCGGCAGCTGCCGCCGACATCCGCCACCATCGCCACCCACGCGGTGTCGTATGCGGATACGCTTATTTCTCCGTCGTCCATGGAGGTTAGCATTGATCTGATCGTCTCCACCAAGTCCCTTATCTTGTCGGATTCTGTCTCCTTTTAGATTTTGTTGCAGGGCAAAAAAAGGAAAAAAAATCATGGGTTTGACAGGAAAATCTAGTGAATGTTACATAAAGTGACCGAATCAGTGCATTTTTTGCGACAAAAAAAATTAAAACGAAATTGTTGATAATTAATGGTTACCTTGTGTGTATCTTTTTCTGTGTCATCATCCACAGCCTCTTGCCACTTTATGCCTGCCAAACCATTCTGAATCACATCTATATGTTCTGCATTTTAAGCATAAATATATTATACCTGATAAATGTCATAAATAAAATAAAATAAACACACACACAAAAGATTGAAATAAATAAATTAATTAAAATCAAAAGTTCCCAAGATTTGTGTATGTAGATATAGATATAGGCATATCTGTCTGTTACCTCCAGTTCTTTGCCCAGAAATCGCGTTGCATTGGAGAGATGAACCGGGGGTAATTGGTTGCAAACAGGGAAAAATTCCTGCAAGAACCAAGTATAAAGTTGAAGCATCACAATTTAAATAATTAAAAAATATGTTTATAAGGATATATTATATATATTCATGGCAAAAGCCAACGAAAGTACGAAAAGAAAATAAAACTCCCATAGTAACATATCATTTACCGGTTGTGGTGGAGTTCCGTGTCAAATGGCAGGTGGCCGGAGCACCGAGCGCGGCCGAGGAAAGGCGGCAGTGGGTGGAGGGTGAATGGAGCAGAAACTTTGAAGCAGATGACATGTTTATATATATATTTTTTCTATTTTTGCTCGGTTTCTGAATAATCAGTTAATAAACATGAATAAAATATTATATAAATTAATCTGCTGCTTGTGTACGTTCGCTGATTTAAATGGGAGAGGGGTTTAAAAGGAGAGAAAGGTGAAGGAAAGAGACAGAAAGGACTTCCCAAGAGATTCCAGTCTATGAGTGCATGGGATCATTCCAAATTCATGAAAATGAGTGAACTCGTGTTCTTTTCTTGGCTATGAGTCCACGAGATTATTCGAAACATTTCTACGTTTTTTTGGGTTTAATACCGTAAAAACTTGCTTTTAAACAAAAAAACATGAGGGGTTGATATCAAAATAAAAAAAAAACATATTAATGAACTTCAATTTTGTTACAAAATTATTATCGTTGAATTTAAAACAGCGAAACATCTCATGACTTGTTTCTTTGCTTCTGATGATTACTTTTTTTTGTAGAGAATCAATGGAATAAGCAAGAAAATTAAAAGCCCAAAATATGTTTTTTTTAATCGATTTTGATATCGGGAACTGGTAATATTAGAAAGGGTACATATAAGATATGGTAATTGCACGAATGTTACATTCGAATTGTCAACTTTATTGGTTCTATGAGTGTGATTATGAAAGATTTGAGGCAATTTTTATGAAGTTTGTTTAAATATTTGTGATGCTTATTACTTGATTTTTGGAGTGCAATGGTGAATAATTGAGGTGATTTATGTATTACTTGTAAATACTACCGAATACTTTCCATATATAATATTGTTTGGAACATTACATTTTTCAGAACAGGCCAAATTGGGATGAATGGGGTAATCTTCACAGTAACAAACAAATATCAAGATTTGAATTTTAAATATATAAAAGTTATATAGCATAAATAGCTGTAATATTTTTTTAAACAAATTTCTTGATTTTAATAGCCAAAATGTGTGTTTTCATCTTGATGACTTTTCACTATCAAAATTCAGCCCTTTTAGGCTTTTTCAAAATTCTAATTTTAAATTTAAAACAGTTGTAATATTTTTAAGCAGTTTTCGTGGTTTTAATAAAAGAAATTATAGTCATTTTGAGGTCGTTTAATTATTTTTTACTATTAAATCCCGACATCTGTTTAAAAAAAATATTACAGCTTTTTTAAAATTTATTTAAAATTAAAATTTCCGAAAGCTAAAATGTGTCGTTTTTCACCTTAATGACATTTCATTATCGAAAGAATTATTTTATGAAAGAAAGAAAATATCATATTTTTTAATAATTTTTAATTTCATAAATATATATAATATTTCTGAAAACCCCGAAAAAAAAAAAGTGTAGTCAGGTACTGCATGTTCTATCCGGTCTCTATAATCAAGATTCAGGTTTATTTGGTTTTGAGCCGTATGAGTTTGGTCCAATCCCTTCAGCTTTTGGAGAGATATATATTTTTATTTTCAATAAATTCCATTTATTTAATCAAATAAATTGGGATTGTGGAGCCTTTCTGATTAAAAAGGTGAACCCATTTTTAATATTCGTGTCTCCAATCACCAAAAAAGAAACAAGGACAGATAAGCAACACTCACATTTCATTTAATTTTTATATATCATATAAATGTATAGTTACATATTTAATTCAACAAGGAATTTATAAATTATGACAATTTTCTGTGATATTATTATGTATGAGGGTCATTGTGTCAATATGCGTGGTAAATATTTTGAATTATCAAATCTTTATATATATTTAAACAAAATCAAACATAATATTATTAATAAGTGTGTGAAGGCAAAAAATAATAATTTATCACTCCTAATTACAATCATAATTTAATCATTTAAGGTAAACATACTATTATTTATCATAATTATTACATGTCATATCCAATCATACTAATAATTACAGTATAATTTATAGTATAATCCTTATCATTTGAAGTAAACACAACCTTAAGTATTGAAGCAATAATATCTTATACTATACATTAATATACAAGTAAGTGACATTAAATGTAAACTACTTGATATCAAAGTCATTTTGTATATTAAATGAAACGATATAATTAAATTATGCATACACGAGCATACAAGGGCGAATGTACACTCAATGTAAGGGGAGCCCCCTAAAAAACACTATTTGGGGGAAGGGTCTTAAAAACAAGACTCAAACTTGAGTCACCGTGCTACTGAACACCTTACTGCCAACTAAGCTATAGGCTATTGGCGCAATCCTTATCTTGAAGGGTTTGTAAGAAATGAGTAGTGGGAAACTACTCAACAAAGTGATTGCTCATATGAACAGTTTCAAATAGTGTAATTTACAGAATAAACAAAAAAATGGCAAACATAAAATTCCAGAAAAAACCATTTACAAATTGTTTTGTAAACTTCAAGTGAAAATCTTGATAGGGCAATAAAAGGTACTAGAAATTTCAGGTGTTAAGGCTCCCTATTAATCCTCCATTTTGCCATTCTTTGGATGTTAATGGTGAGTTTTAATTTTTCATACAAACAGAGGCGGATGCAAATTTTGACAATGGGGCAAACAATATTAAAATAAAAAATGGAGGATAAAAAAAAATTTAAGTGGTCAAAATATAGTTTTAGAAGTGGTAAAATGTAATTTTGAGAGGGAAACCGTAATTTTTTAGGGTAAATATAATTTTTTTAAAAAATACCAAGCTTAGGTTGCCCTCCCTGCCCATAGGTTAGTCCACCCTTGCATACAACTCGTCGAATGATGATTGTTATCTTATCATTAACTGTCGTTTTTTTTCTAAAATAATGCCCCATTATTTTCTGTCCATTGTCTGATTTAATTTTGGTCAAGTGATGGCTTTTCCCTTACTTCGTCTCTGTGTATAGGCAGTTGACACTTCCGTCCATAGAGAGTTTTGTATCGAGTCATAAGTCACATAATTCTCATATCACCTTCACGTACTGACACTTTGGTCTCGAATTGACGCATTGAGTGCTTGTGCAACGCTTTAAGATGCACTAAATTTTACTAAGTCGGGCTCCAAATTTTCACGCACTGGCTCTGGCCGTGATCTGATGCTATGGTCATGATTTGATGCATTGAGTGCGCGTGTGTAGCTTTACGACTAAGTTTTATTAAGTCTTATACTTAGTTTTACTAAGTCATGAACTTAAATGTTAGACATTCTTAGTTCTTCAGAAATAATATAAGTTATTTTTAATAAATTCATACTATTACGAAACATGTTGAAACACATAGGTAATATTTGGTTTCATTTTTTGAATTAATTATCTTATGACCAAATATTAATAATTTATTTTCATTTTTCATTCTCTAAAAATATTTTTCGGAGAATAATAATTATCACTATTAGAACAGCGATCGAATAAAAGTTTGACTTACATTGTAAATAGTTTGAAAATGATGTAAGTTTGTCAAATATATGTGTATTATGCATATTTTACTTTAGTCATCAGTGTGTGTCTATATATACATAAATAATTTTTTAATATGTGTATTAAGGCGCACATGCACTCAATTTTTTTGAAAATTGGCGCTCGTGCATCCACACTCGCATCCGCACCCTTCCACGCACCTGCATCATGTGACCTAGATGGAGTCACGAGTTTGCTCCAACTCATACTGAAGTCTGTTATGCCCGATTTAAAATTAAAAGCAAAACCACTTATAAATTGTAGCAAATTGTATCATAACCGTTTTGTATACTTGATGAAGGTGTAATGTGTTATAATTTCTAATTACACATCTCTCACTGATTTTTTCTCGTCTATAGTATTAAACAATGCTTTAAGTGTATTGATGCGGTTGGGAAATGAAAATAACTCTAAAATGTCAGATTTCCTATACATGGGGTGTACAAGCTTTCTTATGAGTTTGTTTACTTTCTCATATGGCTACTAATAGTAACAAAACATATTAATGCGGCTGGGAAGTGAAATTAAAATACTATAAAAGTCAAATTTCCTCTATTATTGCCATTATTTGGCTGCTATAAATGAGTTCTATTTTTCTCATATTAATAGTAGCCATTATCTTCAATATTATGCAACGAGGTGGAGGTTTGGCCCTAGTTTAGGATGGAGTGGTTACTACATCCAAGCACAGTTGTAATACCCTTATCCCACATTGGTTGTGGATGAAAATTTAAAGTGGTTTATAAAGGCTTACAATGGACTATTATAGCAACTTGGGTTAACCATTTTCGTAGAGCGATGACGGATACGAAGTAGTTGCTATAGGAGCTCATTGTGCAGTCGCGCTTACGCGGGCCTGGGCCCGAGGCGTGACAACAGTTCCCTTTGGAGCGTAGCAACAATTGAATATGCGAGTTCTCATCCAATGGTTTAATAAGTCCGTAAACACACCCACCCTAGTTTACTGGCTTCACGAAATCTTTCCATTTCTCTATGAGCGTTATTTAATTGGTAAAACATAAAACCTAATTAACAACCAACAGAAGGGTCAGTCCGAAATTAGTATAAAGGAAAGCATCATTCTCAAGGGTGTAAAAGTGTTTGTTTCTATATGGAATATAAGAATCTTTCGTTTTATTTGATGCTTTTCCCAACTCTTTTGACTCAATACTAGACAACAATAATGAGAAGAGCGATAAAAAGGAGACTTTGAACGACCGTACAGTTTAAAAGTTTTGAGTTGTATCGTAACACCAACTATGTTTTTACTAAAACAACAAATGTTCGATCCTTCATATACGATAAACATCTATATAATGTTCGAAATTTTTGGGGTAATTAATATTTATTTATTTATAAAGTTGGTATGCATGATCGGTTAATATGTACAATAGGGAGAAAGCTAGAGTTGAATAAAATAATATTGTGAGATTTGTTTATTTTGGGGGCGGGGGAATCAACGAACCCGATCCCTTAATGTTCTTACCTTGGTTCTATTCTTGAGCTCACACCTATGTCATATTCTTAGCATGAGACAATTCATTTGTATCTAAAGAAAACAATACATCATTGGAGACTAACTTTTCAATAATTAATAATATTTGTCGACTTTGTTTTTTTGGTACAATCCTATACAATATACATTGGGGAGGGGTGGAGACGTCTCGAACATGAGATATCCCGATTTAACGAAGCTAACGGTTCCACTTGAGTAGGGCCGTAAACAAACTGAATCGAGCCGAATATGCAGAAAATTTTAAGATTCGAATTCGGCTCGAAATAGTTATATGCAAGCCCAAATTCGATTCAAAGTTCGAATAGGGCTAGAGTTCGGTTCGAATCAAAGCTCGAGTTCGAGTTCGACTCGAAATGATTCGAACATGTTCCCGAGCTATTCGAACTATTGCTCGAAAATAAAGTTCGCGAGCGGCTCGTGAACTATCAAACAACTTTGTTTGGGCTCGAAAAAAAGTTCGAACATATTTGAGTTCGGCTCGAATTCGATAGTTTCGAATACGAATCAAATATTTTTCGAGTGGGCTCGAAAAATTCGTAAACACGTTCGATTCGTTTACACTTCTATACTTGAGCAATGGGCTTTGGGCATATTTGTCGAATTTCGAACTATGTTTAGTTAACGGATATATGGCAAAGCTTACAATTAATATGCCTAAATGGTACGTAAAATTTGCAAATATTCAGTATATACCGTTTAATTGGTTGTATAACTTTTATTATTATTATTTTCGAAAAGTACATAATTTCATAAGAAAAGTATGTATAGAATTTGGATTTCATTTTAAATTGGATAAACTTTCTTATTCTATTGTTTTATTTTTTTAATCGTAAACTCCCAAAAAAAGAAGAAGCAAATATTAGAAAGTGAAATAAAGAAAGAAACTCGTATTAATAATCAGACCTCAAAGAACTGGTACACAGAGCCGGAGGGATTAAAATGGGCTTCATTGATTATTATCAAGTAGTGTTAAGTTCAAGAGCCCAAAACCCATTCAGACGTATCTAGCCCGTAATTAAGCCCATTTAACATGATAAGTAGGCCTAATAAACGAAAAAATAAGATGTTGGGGTTTAATGGAGGCCCATAAACTAATGTGTTAAATTGGGCCAAAACCTTCTCGATTACCGTCACCATAAGGCCAAACCCAAAAAACTAGTTATCTTGGTGCTCAGCCTCTAAGACTTATTTGTGACTCCATGATTTCTTGTAAAGTTGGTCTCCAGACACTATTTTCAAAGAAGATAGAGATTTTATTCTGATAAGGGAATCTTTTTCTAGCAAGAGCTTACAGTTTAAGCATATCTTATAGAGAAAATTACATATAGGTATCTGATGTCATATTGATTTTTTTGGGTAAAATCTCATGCAAGAAACCGAACAAACAAATGGTAACCGAACAACAATGCACCGAACAGATTATAGCTGAACGGTTGTCAAAATCTGCTCGGTTTAATGGTCAAAAATTAGCGAAAGACCCGGCTATAGCCAACAAATTAACCACGGAGATAAACTTGTGTTAAAGGGGTGCGGATTTCTCGGACACACTTGTCACAATTAACGCCACGATCAGGGGAGATCGTGTTCTAACTTTCCCGCTAATAAAACATTGAAATTGGCCCTATAAATTGTAATACCTGAAACTTAACTACCTAAGTTAAATTGACTTAATGCGATAATTAATAAGTAAGTAAGATTTAACATCATTATGCTTTAAACTCGGTTAGAGATAATCGAATGTGGTAGAATATCACAATAACTTAATTGTGGTAATTATGGAATAAATTATGCAACTGTATTTGAACTCGATATAGAGGCAAACCGAGTATGGGTTGACTTAATCAAATGGGAGTTTTATTTGAAGTTGAGTAAAATAATTATGATTGATGAAATGTGTTGAAATGGAATGGATTGGAAATAATCATGCATGACCATAGGAATTAAGGCTTAATTATATCTTTGATATTATTATGTTGCTAACATCTTGATTTAAGCCATAATAATCTAGAATGCATGATAAGTGGATGGGAGTTGGATTACAGGCTAGAGCTTGTTATAGCCACTCAATCCTCACTCGTGCACTTTGCACCACTAGTTAAGTCTTGCACACACTTACACCATCTACACACACAAATCTCTACAACTCTTCTCTCAAAAACCTTATCCCTTCTTGCTTCTTCTTGAATGCTTATGATGCATGGAACTTGTGGATTCTAACACTACCTTGGTTATGGGATCAAAGTGGTAAGATTATTAAAGTGTTAAGTTCTTAATATCAATATGTAGATTTTGTGTTGGATACTTTGGTTATGAGTTGAATGGAGTTAATGGGTTGAGAATAAGAAGAGTAAGTTTGTGTTTTGAAGTGTTTTTATGTATTGTAGTTGAGAAATGAGTAGTATACTTCATGGTATATGTGTTGTATGGAGTTTGTACACAAAAAATGGAGAATTTTCGGAGGAGCAGAGCTCGGCGATCGATCGCTATGATGTGTGTGATCGGTCGCGCGAAGCCCTCCAATTTTGGGCGAGAAACCAGCTCGGTGATCGATCGCCTATTTGTTGCGATCGATCGCTGAAGGGCAGTGAGTTTATGCGATCGATCGCCGCCTCGCGATCGATCGCGAGCATCAAAATTTTGAAAAGTTTGTTTTGCTTGGAAAGTTATGATGTATTGTTTCATGGTATATTTTATGATGTTTCCTACATGCTAATACTACACAATCAATTTAGGTTGCATGAGTTGAACCTTGGAAAGAAATATAATGAGCTATGACTATACAATTGATGAATGAGATGCATGTCATCATTATGAATTAGTATTGCAATGGTTTTGTTACTATCGATTGTTATGAGTACAGTAAATCACTGAAAATAATATAACTGATTCATGGAGTTTGATGATCTTGGATATTGTGAGAACAGGAACAACATGGGAGATCCATATGATTGTGGCATACACAGGAAGTATTATTGACGTTACAGTTTCAGCTTTACATTTTATGAATTATAAACTGTGAAACTGATGATATTGAGAATTTGTTATTGGTGTGCCCACCCTGTGGGTGGGTTGTTTCTGTTGAAACAGGTAAAACATGTTGACATTGATATTGGAATTGGCACTGGCAAGGGGTCCGAACTATGTACGAGGATGCTCCCTGAGATGAGGCACCAGTATTGATATTGAGAACGTGACCTTATATATTTAAATATGCATCTGTTTAATGCTCGCCTATGAGCATGATGGTACATGTATATGGATTGCATAAGAAGTTGATTTTCCTCTTTTCATTTAAGTGTGCATGCAATCAAATTGAGAGTGACTATTGCATGATTGACTTGAGGAGATGATTAGTGTTATATCAAGTGTATGCATGTTGAGTCTCGAATGTTGTCAAGAGTTTGAGGGGATTTCGCTTCAAATTTTATATGAATGACATGTTATGATAGAAACCCCGAATGAGGACTCCCCATTAACATGGATGTATGAACTATTAATGATAATTGCACTAATGAATGTGTTTAGGACTTGGGGTCTTACATAAATAGAAGCTGAGAGTTTCATCATAGAGGTTGGACATTTTTTAGAAAAAGAGGACTCCGAAGAGAACATTATTTTGTCTGTTCGGTCATCTCTTGTTACTTTTCCAGATATTCTTGAGTGTTCATTTTTCATTTAGATATCGTGTCAAGTCCTGTAATAAATAAAAAGAGTGACTAGTACCAATTATACTGGACTTGGGTCCCGTGGTTTTTTCCTCAATTCGAGGGTTTTCCACGTAAAAAATCTTGGTGTTTTTCTTTTATTTTTTCAAAACTTAAATCTACCGAACCCTTAAATCCTGGAAAACGTTCGAGGAACACTTAAATCTATCGAACCCTTAAATCCTGCAAAAAGTTCAAGGAACACTTAAATATATCGAACCCGGAAAAAACCGAAACACATCATTGGCGACGTCTGTGGGAATTTTTTTAGAGCAAAGACGTTGAATTAAGAAATTTTTTCATCCTGCAAAAAGTTCAAGGAAAACTGGTCAAGAGTAAGGGCCGTGGACAAACTTCGAAGGGGAATATACCAAGCCCCCCTCCCTATTCGTTCCAGGCACAAGAAGAGGAGGAAGGGGCAGAGTCATCTCAAAATGTTCCCTGGGGATTTCCTGCTGGGGGAATGCCCATGGAACAGTTAACTGAGGTAATCGCCAGAACTGTGGGAGAAGTTATGAAGCAGTTTATGACTCCACCCGCCAGAGAAAATCGAGGAAGAGGAAGAAGATCTAGCATCTTCAAAGGAGCCAAAGGAAAGTGTGAAAGAGATAAAAGATTCATCTAGTCATATGGGGGAGGAAGCTGACAAAGCTTTGCACCACCAGATGGAGGACTTAAAAGAAGAGTTGGGGCAGATGCGTAACAAAATGGAGGGGCGTATATATCCAGCACGAAGGGGGACCCCGTTTGCTCCCGAAGTTATCAATGATCCCCTACCATCCAATTTCTGAACTTTGAGTGTTGGGAATTACGATGGTGGCACAGATCCTGAGGAATACTTGTCCCGACTTATGTGTTGGGAATTTTATTAAACTGGTGATGTTTTTTTTTTCCGGTTTGGAGCCAACGTCGAATGACATAGGATCCGTTTCTAATCTGAAGTGAAAGGAGTCTTCCCTTGTATCAGAAATTGAAAAATTCTATGGCTCGAATCTTTAGTATTCTCTTATTTATTACATGTGTCTACTATTTAGGCAATAATAAAAGGATTTGTTAGATTAGGGTTTCAGAAAATGGACATATTTGAATAAAGTATTTAAGGAGGATGATTTTGTTGTAAAGAAGAATTTATGCAAGATTTAATTGAAAAATGTTTTGAAAGTGGTATTTAATTGCAATTTTCTCAAGAAATAATAATGTTACCGTTGGAAAGCAATAGTAAAACTTTTTTTGATAAAGTTCACCCCAATATTTTTAAATATGTTAACTGAATTCTACTTCCAAAATTATCAATACAAATTACATGCGACTCAATAGACTTCAAATACTCACGAGCCAACTGACGTAATTTCAGGAGAAAAACAACATTATCAAAGAAAAGAATATACTTACAACCACGTAATTTTTCTTATCACCTCAAGCACCCCCACAAAACTCTCATATTAGCTATAATTTATCTCACACGTCTCTTATTTACAAGAATGACACTTAATAAAATCTTTTCTGACGTGGAAAATCAGTAACCTGCAACCACAGAACACTCAGAATTTTACAAGATTAAAAAACAACAGAGAAATTTTCTTAAAATCAAAAATTGCTAGATAAGCTATTAACTGACGAACTTAAAACAAAAGGTTTGAGGCTTCTTTTATAGCAAAAATGTTGTCTTATCTTTTTTCTCCCAACCAACAAGGGACAAATAAAAGGCACAATTCAACAATTTTCTTATGCATTTTATCGTAACACTAAATTATGTATATTACGAAAAAAAGTTGTATATATTACAAACCAAAAATTTATTACTACGATTATCCCAAACAAATAGAGATATGTTTTAACTGTTACGATCCACAGACACTGACACGACACGATACTGACGTGACGACACGTATTTCAAAATTTCAGGATACGCTAAGGCTGAAACATGCCTGTAAAATTCGTATTTTTTAAATTCTAAAACTTATATAAGCAACAAAAATATTCATAACAAATTAAATAATCATATAAATGAATGCATGTAGCCGAAATCATCATAATATCACTCATACTAACATCAAATACATAATACTTCAATTAACATAAATCTTAACAAACACATCCAAATCAAATATAAAAATATTCTTACCAACCATATAAACAAATACATGTCACTGAAATCATCATAATATCATTCATATTGGCACAAAATGTATATTATTTTAATTAACATAAAGTTTAACTAACACGTAAAAATATCATTTTAGCCCACAACTTTTTAGATTGTATAATTAACCTCCATAAGTTTTTAAATTGTACGATTAACCTCGAAAAGTGTCATTTCTATATTGGACACTCTGATCAATTGTGTCCGACACGGCTGTCTAATTTTGAGGGGAGTGTTCGACAATGTGTCCGATTTTATTTTTTTAAAAAAAAATTAAGGGCAGCCACATGGCGTGTCCGACACATGTCCCAGGAGTGTCAGTGTATTATAAGATGTTCGATACTCCACTGAATAATTTTTAAGAGTATTCATGCATGTTATCATAAATCCACTGTGACTTCTATTAAGCCGTTGGCCAGACGTCAAAGGGAAAGAAAAAAAGGTGCTTAAATTCTCAACGACCCGTATAGCATCGTGAAAGCTTTCCTCGAGGACAGAAAAATAAATGTCATTGTCCCCACCTATCAAGTAAAACAAAAAAACAGGAAAAATAATGAAAGAAAGGGATGACATTGATAAGAAAAATCAAGTTCGTAAAAAAATTCAATAAGATTAGTAGGGTAGGGAGGAGCCAATTTATAAATAATATAATTTAAAATTTTCAACCATAATAAACTCAAAACTTTGAATATAACTTGATATATGTGGTCCTACACCGAACTTCCCAGCAAACATTTTTCATTGTCATTTCTTTAACACGCAAGCACCAACATGTAAACATCAAGTGCTGCTCGTGAACTACTACCGGTTCATCTTTAGCTCGCGTTCAGGCAGCGGAGAGGTTTCAACGACAAAATTTCTCGAAAAATTCAGTACTTTAGCTCCGAGAGTTGGCCAGGGCATGGGCATGTGCTTAAGATTGATGGCAAGTTCCCTCGACAAGCAGGGGAAGACTTCTGGCTGGGTCCATTAAGAGAAGCCTCCATCTGTTGGGATGGTAATGCTGAGATTGTTGACTCAGCATTGACAACATCTGATGCTGTTCTTTGGCTGCAACCAGCATTTTTTGAGATACAAGAATCAGATGTCGACCCAACTGCCAGAACTGGTTGCTTGTTGGCGAGAATTTGCGCTTGAAGTGATGCAGCTGAGACCGAATGACTCCCAAAAGAACTTTTCGGTTGTGGGATGTTTAGAACGCTTAAGTTTGCAGATTGAGCAAACGCTTCAGGAGCTGCAGATCTAGGCAAGTTTTGCCAATATTGAGAAGATGGTGAACTATCGGTTTGAACAGAAATTCTTGAGAAAAAAGGGTTTTGGATTGGGAAACTACCGGGGAGGAAAGATCCAGGCAGCATGTTAGCTGTTGATGCGTTTATTTTAGTTGTTCCTGTCTGTTGCATTTGCTGCATGTAATGCTTCTGGAGTTGAATCGATTGCTCATGATGCTGATGAAGGTTGGATAATACACCAGATGCCTGAGTAACTGAGGATGGAGGAAAAGGATGTTGGTTTCCACTTGCAACGGAAGTAACAGTAGTTCCCATCATGGAGACAGGTGATACATCAATGCTGGAAGATTTACAACCATTATTTTCTGATTTTCCCAAGATACCTTTTAATCTGCCATCGATCTTTGTAGAATCAATTGCATTTTTTCCTTCAGAAGTCTGAAAATTCTTCTGTTTTGCCATCTGGTAACCATTCCAAGCCATGTCAGGAAGCACTGGGAAGATAGCAGAGTTTTGCGCCATGTATGAGAAGTTAAGGGGCGGACATGATTGAACATTTAAACCAAACGACGCTGCAAAAGGTTTCGGGATGAGTTCAACTCTATTTTCAGTATTCCTTTGCTCTGTATCGTCATACAATGCACTACCTTTCCTACCAATTTCTGGGGCGAACTTGCTGGACAAATGTGATGGTGGGAATTGCTGCTTCTCTGTCTGCGTTGAATGTGCAGCTGCTACACTACGATAATTATTGTCAATGACTTTTGTACTTGACAGCTTCTGACATTGAGAAACACTGAACATAGTAGAAGAATAAAGAGAGGAGTTGAACAAAGGCAAAGGAGGGGGCTGCACTCCTCCTTTAACATGAGGAATGGCCATATTTGTTGAAATAGGAAATTGACAACCATTGTTTTGCAGCACTGCCGTGCATGGAGCAACTTCATTAGAAGCAAAGGGACTGCTGAGGCTCGTAACAGCTTCTTCTCCAGGCAAGAACAAGGTTACAGATGGTCCCCCAGCTGAATTAGAACGCAGAGACATGTTGCCACTGTCAGAAGCAGATTGGGCCAGTCCAGATAATTTAGCTGGTGCCATCACCGTTGTTTGATGGTGACCAAGTGGGAAGATAAAGGCAGGATTATGCTAAAAGGAAAAATACATAAAATTTAAAAAATCAGAGCTCTAGTTGTGATTTAAAGATTTAAAGCCAAAGACTACACAACTAACCGGAAACTTATTAGCTGAGGTATGGAGTGAGGCCTGTTGAAGCATTAGCTCTTTATTTTTTGTCGAATTCAAAGCCGAGGGAACTTCGGAGCCTTTATCTTTTCCACTGCCACCAGTAATAGCGCCCAAATTATACCCTCCCTGACACTGTCTAATTGCTGGGCTTCCAGGTATCAACCTTTGCGTCGGTGGCATGGAATTTGGATTTAATGGCATGGTTCTACAAAAGGTAGGAACACCAGTAGGCCCGGACCATAAAGACTTTGTGATGAGTTGCTGGTGTTGTTGAATGCTGCGGGCAATGTATTGATGAGTTACACTTCTCTTTGGCCGTGGCTGTGAGTGCGTAAATTCTGGGGGCTGCAAAATTGCCATGTTCTTTGCAAATTAACATATAATGGGAACAAAAACATAAACTTAAGTTATACTATCGACAAGTATAATTACATGTTTTGAGTTGCATGCACATCCAATTTCCGGGAGCTTGTTCCTAGGATTTGGGTGTGTCTCGTTATTGTCATTTCCTATGTTTTATTTTGTAATTGTTGAATCTTTGATTGAGTTATAAATTTTATTTTTTGATCAAAAATAAAAAAAAGTTATACTACCCCATGGAGAAAGTACCTGCATAGCAATACGAAATCTGGCACTGTCATCCATGGGCAAAACTGGTTGCTGAGATTGCATATATCTGCATATAAAACAACTGGCTGAGCAACAAGCAGCATCGATTTGGAAAAATAATAATAATAAAACATCTCATAGATATGCAACATACCCTGGATGAGGAAGAACACCGAGAGAAATTTGGAAAGGCGACAAAGAAGTTTGCACTGCGAGAAGAATGTTCAATTTAGCCGAAAATAAACATCTGAATTGCGAAAGAGCAAGTCAATTTACGGATAAGCAAATTCTTGTTCAGGAGCATTACATTGACTTTTCTGCTCCTTCTGACACCGCTGCTGTTGTTTCCCACCGTCTCTGACACTTGATGTAGCATGATAGTGCTTTTCCAAATCAAGCTTCGGCAAGTGATTGATTACCCCTAAGCGACCATCCTTTGAAATTGTTTCACTCTTCTGTATCAGAGTAAGCGGCATAGTCTCGGTCAAATTCCAAAAAAAAAAAAAATATAGATAAATAAAATGTATAATAATAAGGGCCCTAATAATAACACTAATCTATAATAAATAATATAAAATATAAATACACATTTATACAAATAATAAAATTTAAAGAACAGCCTGGTTAGGAAAACAAAACAAAACCCCATGAAAGATCTACACACCTGAAAATCGGGAGCCATACATTTAGGAAGGGGTGTCATATCAGCCAAAACATATTCTCCCGGTGACGACGTTAAAGGTGGAGGAACCTGCCAAAAAATACATTATCTCCAGTTTCTTTCCTTTATAATTTTTTCTTTTTGAAGAAAAAATTTTGAACTCTTTACTCACCATTAAATCAATCTCTAACTTGGCTTCCTTCTTGGCCTCAACTTCAATCGCAGTATTGTCCCTGCCAATCCCACCATGGAAATTATCAGAATCGTTGAGAAGATGGACGACATATAATTATAAAAGATGCAAGGAAAACTAATAAAATTGAGGAATGCTCACGCTCTTGTCACTTTCGGATCATGTACTTCATGAGCATCTACTTTAACACATGATGGCGATTCACTTTCTTTTGGAGACAACACTTTTTGAGTGTTCAAAAACCCGTCTCCACGCTGTGGAGCTGAGTCATTTGGAAATTTCTCTTTCTCCATTCCTCCATCTTTCTTCATTTCCTCCATTAAATCATCCATAACTGTTTCAGGATCCACTTTTATTGATCTCCCGTACCGAAGTAAAAAGGT
Organism: Haberlea rhodopensis; assembly: GCA_907163345.1. Classification (NCBI taxonomy): domain Eukaryota; kingdom Viridiplantae; phylum Streptophyta; class Magnoliopsida; order Lamiales; family Gesneriaceae; genus Haberlea; species Haberlea rhodopensis. The sequence continues at coordinate 3,584,480 of CAJQUN010000005.1, read as the reverse complement.
TCTATTCTCATCTTTTACACCCTTTGTCAACCCTGAAATCCACCAAATCCACAATTATGCAGTAACTTTGGAGAAAAAAACTTTGAAGAACTTTCGATCAAACACAAAGAAAAGAGAAAACAGACGGCCAACCTTCATCAGCAGCGTTTACGCTATCTTCATCAATTTTTTCTTGTTTTTTGGAAGATTGCGATTGCGATTGCGATTGAGATTGCGATAGGGATTGAGATTGTTTCATCAGATCGAACAGAGCTTCGACGACCTCGATCTCTATGTCGTCTTGAATATCTGAAGAAGGCCTGTGATTGGATGTACTCTTCAAAGCACGCCCTCTTGGCACTACAGATTTCTGCAAAACCATACAGCGGACAGGAAATCCCAGTCAAGCAACCTCATTAATGTGCAATTATCTAAATAATATATAATTCTGCAACACAAAAAAATCCATATAAGACAGTAACCATCTTCTTTCTCATAGAAGCACCGGAAGATGATGGCGAAGAGCCGTCCGCACAAATCCGACTCGCCGTCGCCGGAGAAGATGAAAATCTCCCGTGACTCAAGTCCTCCCGTAATTTCCCGCTGCTTGAATTACAGTAATCATACGACCTCTTTATTGAAGCTGTAAATAACAAAGGAAAAACCAAAATTAATCAACAGAAACGGATTAAGCTAATAAAGTTTAAAGCCGAAAAAGTAAAAAGAAAAAAAAACTTCTGTTTAACATACTTGAGCGAGCTCTTCGAGGAATGGGAACACCGATCGTTTCATCCACGGAGGTTCTGAGCACGGAAGAAGACCGAAGAGTACGGAGGCCCCGTCGATTATTCGAAAGAGACGAAGACTGCAGCGATGGCTGATTCAATCTATCAACGAAATGAATCCTCATATATTCTCCGTCTTCACGGTACTCCTCATCACTCGCATCAGTACTCTCGTTTTCCCTATAACCGTCACTACCATTCTTCTGCTGCATCGCATACCTCTCAACCCTCCGTCTCTTCGGAAACTCCCGATCTCTATCCTTCTTCTGCAACCGCTCTCGATCTCTTAACCTCACTGCTTCATGCAACTCCATCTCCCTATCCTCTTTTGATAAAAAATCAAAAAATCAATTAAACGACAAATATCATAAATCACTAAACAAAACAAAATTTAAAAAAAAAAAGAGATTTCAATCGAATTTCTTCCAACCAGTTGAATCTTTCAGAGAGGTGATTCTCTGTCGCCTCCTCGACAAACCGTTGACGGCAGTGATAGTCGCAATCCTCATATCTCTGTTCCTCTCCATTACACGGCGAATTTATTCCCAACCACCACATAATTCACTAGGTTTCCAGCCATCTCACCAGCAAAAATGAACGCAAAAAAGAAAACCGCGATACACCGAAATCTGAAGAAAAAAAAAACACACTCACAGATTCAAAAAATAAACAGAATTCGTAGAAAAACTCCTCTTCACACTCTCTCTTTCCACTCTCTCCTTGCTTTTCGTGCTCTTTCTCTTCTTCACTTTAGTGCTCTCCCTCTCTCTTCTATAAGTTTTTATCTAGTTTGTTTTCGTTGTTGTCATATTTAACTCACGCGAAGCCTACTGCATAAAGCGAGATGAACCGCACCGATTTCTCTACACCTCATTTCCACCCTTGGATCTGATCTTCATCGGACAGTCAAGACCATACCGTGCCTACGTGGCAGAAACTGCCACGTGGTCCATTTACTATCTGATAGTATATCAACAATGAGCCTTGGCATAGCCTAATTGATTATTATAAAGGTTCACAAAAAATAGTATATGAAGCCCCTAAGGGCATAGCCGAGTTGGTAAGGTCTGTGGTAACGTAGGGGGATCCCCTCGGCGCCAGGTTCGATTCCCGTGTGGAGCGCATTCCCTGCTGAAATATTGTGGGGTGTGCTCTGGGGTCGTGGCTTGTAGGTCCTCTCCCACAGGATGTCTGTCAGCTCGGGCACATCCCTCGGTTTACCTGGTGGCGATGTTGAGGGGCCGGTTCCGTCATCCAAGGATTAGTCAGGCGAAAGCCTGGATACCTTGTAAATAAAAAAAAAATAGTATATCAACAATTAATTATAATAATATATTTTAATTGGAGTTTTAAATACAGCAGCTGGCGCAGGGATTCAAAGCGTTCAACTTCAAATCATTTTAAAAGTCATAAAGTAATTTAATGTCGAAGGAAATTTAATATGGAGAAAATATAATTTGATTAAATAAATAATTTAATTAAATCTTGATAATCGATTCTTAATTAAATAAAAAATTGCAGATATCTTTTCATCTAGAATAACTTAATTATGAATTCTCATCTAATATGATTATTTACCAATGAATCTCTCTTTATCATAGTTGTATTACGAATCCACCACTCTAGTTAACGATGAAACGAAAATAGTTGCCTCCGTTATGATTTGTCAAAATTGATTGTTGTTTACCTTTTTCATTATGATAATTACCCGACTTAGTAGTCGTGTTAATTCTCAAATCAAGATCGGATATTTTTCATAATGTTTATGTAATGATTTAATAATATTCACCACATGAAATTATATTATGTAATATTTTGAATTATAATTCATACATGTAATGAATCTATATGTATCGTGCTGTATGTTCTCAATTCACAACTTAGGAATATACTATAAGTGGATATATTGCCTTTATTGCATCAAAATATTTTTATTAAAATTGATTTACCAAATAAATATATAAAACCTGATTTCATTAATTAATTTTTTAATCCACATTTAACTTTTGAGATATAGTTCAAGATTGAGTCCATATAATGGTTGCCCTACACATTTAATATGTCAAAATATGTGTATGAACCTGATTTGGATCACACTTACCTTTTTCAGGGTGAGCTAATGTTTGTTGGGCATTTTTGTTTGATACTAGGGGTGTTCACCGGTTCGGTTAACCGATCGAACCGAAGAAGTTCGGTTCAGTTTTCGGTATTTAAAAAAAATTCGATTTTCGATTACAGGATCCGGTTAACCGAACTGAAAATCAAAATTTTAAAAAACATATATATATATATATATATATTTTGAAATTTTTTTTATGGTTTAAATATTTTTTTTATGTTTTCGAGCCTGATTGTATTAATAAGAACTTGTAAATTAACAACGTGTTTCAATTATAATATAATTTATTTTGTTGTCTAATCGATTTTTTGTATTAAATAGCTTCAAAATAATATTAGAAGTTTAAAATTAAAAGGTCAAAGATTCAGAATTCATTTGAATCCAATAATTGATATATTAGTGTTTGTATTTAAGTTGATTTTTAGTAATTAATCATACAATTTCAAAAAAAAATTGAAAATTTTGAAAAAAATAATGAAAAATTAAAAAAAAAAATATTGTTCGAACCGAACCAAAGAAGTTCGGTTAAAACCGAAACTGAACCGAACAATTTCGGTTCGGTTCATTTCTATTTGAACCGAATGAACACCCTATTTGACACTGCTTCCACCCAAAACAAAAGGAAGGGAGCTACATCTGAGGTAAACTTGGAGATGAACTAACTCAATATGATTAGTCTACAACAATTGATATGTTAGTTTATGTATTTTTTTCCTTTAAATTGTGTTGTGTTTTAATTTGAGTTGGTATATAAATAGATCTCAAATCAAGTGTATACTAGTATTTCTCTCACTAAGGATCTTATAATATATTTAGTATAAATAAACTAGTTCTTATTGACATAAAATGTGTGTATTATACTAATTTTTAACATAAACGATAATTTTACATTATGCAAAGTATTGTTATATTGCAGATTTTTTTCTTAAGGATGATCAGTTCATGGCTATTTGGTTATTTTTCTCAATCTTTCTTACTTGCTCCTACAGAATCAATGTCGAAAGATTGAAAAAAGCAGTCATTCAAAACCACTGATGAATAATTCGTTGAAATGTTAAGGATTCCTAATCTATTTCCATTTAATTATTTAATACTCTTCATTATGAAGGGGTATTTTGGAACAGTAATTGAAAAAATATTTATATTATATAAATATCTCAGTATATTGTCACGCGTTTGTTGGAGTGCAGATTTGCTTGTTAGTACACAAAAAACTTAACGTTCAACACGTGTCATATCATGATTGGAGGCAGTAAAAAATCACAAATTAAAAAGGATAAATATCTTCTCAGTTCTCACCGCCTGCTGAAACCAATTACTACATCCACTGGCAGATATGTACCTACTGCAGCTTCGATTGTACTGGGAAGATGAAAATCTCATTATTTGGGCCCCACCTTTCTCGAAATATACTCCGACGTGGCAGGGGCGCTCTTTTATTTTTGATTGGTTCCATGCAGTGTTTCGAAAATCGGACCGCATCGGTTGGTTCAACCGATTTAACCGGTAATCGATGTTTGATCCGATCCGATCCGATTGATCCTCTAAAACCACTTTGCTAAAAAATCAGTGAAAATCGGTAACAAATCGATTCAACTTGTGAACCGATCGGAGGTTGAATCACTCGATTCCTTCATTTTCTTTCTTTTTAAAAAAAATTAATTTTTTTATTTTTATTAAAATTATAAATCAAATTTTTAGAAGAAAAATATATTATATATAATTTAATGTTATTAAAATAATTATAAAATAATATTTTATTTATGTCTTTATCAAAAAATCCATATAATTCTGTAAAGGTGTCTTGTATATATCATATATAAACATGTTAAGTTTTTCGTAAATTATAAAAGATGTGGACCATTTCATAAATTTTTTAAATATTTCCTTAAAATTTTAAGATATTGTTCTTTTTGGGGATTGCTTGTTATTTTCTGAGATATTTTATGATTATTTTTACTTTGTTTGATCTGATTTTTGAAGTTTGAGATATTATATTGGTGTAATGATATTATTTTTATTGTGAACAACTTAAAAATGTTTGAACCGTTCGAATAGATCGAACATGTAATCAGTAAGGATATCAATTTCATGTCCGGTTTGATTTTAAAAACACTGATTCCACGAGAAGATGACGTGGCTCACAAAAGATTACATGTTGTGTAAGAGCGAGATCGCAGCCGTCAAAATTGCCGGGTCCGACGGGTGGAAGCTTATTCCATGGCGATCAGCTTATGTGCCGACACTGGTGGAGCCAGAGTCGGTACGGTCGCCTCGTGCACTTCTTTCACGTCATTTCTAATTTTTCTTTCTTTTGAATTCTTAAAAATATAAATAAATTCAGGTTTTTCTATTTATTTTCACAAATTAAGATTTTATAAATATGAATATTGTGTATATAAAAGTTTTTATTATTATTAAAGTAATTTGTTAAGTTATGATGTTCTACAAAATTAAATGAGGAATAAGATTTAGTTTCCATGAAATAATTTTTAATGACATGAAACTGGAATTTATCCTTAAATTATCAAGAAAAATGACCAAATGTGAAATATTATACTGTCCATTTGAATCAATGGATTTTATTTCGATGAATGATTTTGAATACATCTGAAATTCATCATTCACTCACTGTTAAAAATGCTTAACTCGATATGGAATGAAACTCAAATTCGCTTGTGTTGTTGTATTTTAAATTGAAAATTTTCATTTCAACAATAAATTTAAAATAGCTTCAATAATTTGAACTCTCAAAGCCTCACCAAAGTTTATTCATCATAATACCCTAATAGGGGTATTAAATGAAAACTAAATAAACAATATAAACAATTGAAATGATTACCTAACATCTCAATATCGCCGTTAGAACATAACAATTGTCCCCTGATAAAACAGTGAGTGAAACTCATCAACATGAGCTAGCGTATAATCTCAGAAAATTGAGATATATTGTCACCAAGTTACCACTAAGCTATGATTTTTTTGTAAAATAATAAAACGTTCGATCTTACAATTAATACCAGAGTCAATTTTATAGGTTGAATTTCTGTTTATTTCAAGTTGCCTCAATTATTTGAGAGCAATAATTACCCGATCCCGGATTATGATCAACACATGACAATTATACTAGTATTTTGTGGACAATTTTAAAGACATTGTTTATATACCATGGTAACTCAAGCTTTTCATCTATCGTTCAAACGGGGTTTACTTTAGGCTACCTCATGGGTTATGGGGTAGTCACATCCATAGGATGAATATATTCTCATCAATATCGGATGATAATATATACATTCAATAGATGGATGTACCCATGGGTAGCAATATCAATTCCCAAACGGGATCAACTTTGTGCAGAATAGTTAGTAAATAATTTATCATTTGATCTATTTTTAAATAAATTTTAAGATTAATGGTGATATCATTTGAATTTTTTAATATAATTTTGTATTATAATATACTAGCATAATATTTGCCACGTGACTGTCAATTTTTTTAAATAGTGACCCAATGGAGATCTAAACATTTGTCGTAGTTTAAGTATGGTTGGTTAGGAACTAGTTGAAGTGTGTTAATGCAGATAAGATTGGTAAGCACATTTTAATTAGTTTTTATTACAGTATTTTTTTGAGATTTTTTTAATAGTTTTATTTTTTTAAAAGTTTTTTCAAAAAAAAATTTCGATATATTTTTTCAGGGCTGATCCATTTAAAAAAGGGGTATATTTTCTTCAAAAAATCGGTTTACCTTGATATTAGAACGGCTCCAATCCATGTTTTTCATATTATAATAAATAGGGTTTTTGACAGATTATCCCACTATAGTTTCTCAAGTAGGCAGATTACTCAACTGTGGTTTGAAAATAAACATTTTACTCCTCTGTGATTTACAAAATAAACAGTTTACCCATTATGGTTTGAAAATATGCATTTTACCCCATTGTGATTCGTAAAAATAGGCATTTTACCCCATGTGTTTACAAAATAAGCAGTTTACCCCTATGTGTAGGGTGTATTTCACACATTTTCACAAACTATAAAGGGGTAAAATGCATATTTTCACAAACCACATGGGTGTAAAATGTCTATTTTCAAACCATAGGGGTAAACTGCATATTTTATAAACTACATCGGGGTAAAATATCTATTTTCAAACTACAAGAAGATAATTTGCCTATTTGACAAACCACATGAGGGTTATATGCCACTAACTCTATTGTAATAGGATAGATATGTTACGGACATAATTAATATTTAACTATATAAATTTATTTAATCGCATGTACTTCTAAAAATCTCATGTATACATTTCATATTGTCTAAAAATAGCAAACCAATTTATTGAAATTGTGTGCACCGTATTGTTTAAATCACTTAATTTAAAATTATGTGCACAATCTTGTTAAATAATATGTCGAGACTAAAGAATGAAAGATGGGAGAAAATGTTTTTTTTTAAATATTAAACTACATCTTGTTGCTTAAAGGCCACTTAGTAGTATTATAAACAGAAAAATGGCCATGAGAAATAAAGCATAAAGAAAATAGAAAGGCGGGAGAAAATGTGCAGTCACAAAACCCTAAAATGAGTTCAAATAAACCCTAAATTTCAAATTCATCCCAGTCAACACATTCAGAGGGCAGGGATGTAGGAAAAGAAAGAAGAGCGGTTCGCATCAATACTCAAGTCCTGCAAGATAACTGATTCGCAGGAGGCAAACCTCTCATACTGCCCCTTGACTCGGGAGTCCGAGAAATTCTATCCGCTCTGGAACAACTCAAAACTTCCGCCGCTGATCGTATGGACTTTTCGAGCCTATCCGTTCTGCGATCCTTGCCATGAAACCCTTGGGGTAAAGAAGACGCAGCGTACAAGAAAAAAATATATTAGTTACGTCCATTTTGGTTATTTTATCTAAAATAGACTTAACTGATTTGAAGTTTTTTTCTTCTAGGAATTCATACCGAACTTAAGTTTCCCCTACAAAGAATGGGCATAGAGCCCACGTAGTGTTAGGGTAAAGGCCCAAATTATAGTCATTATTTCTCAGACCCCAAATCAAATGGGCATTTTATGGAAACCAGAAAATGGGCATATCTTCCTATTTGACCCAAAGAGAAATCCCATTGATTAACAAATTTAACATAGAACCAATGGAGACATGGTTAAATAAAAGGGAACAATTATAACAAAATAATGTTGGAACAATTATAACAAAATAAATACAATAAAATTTTCTCATCTAAAAACTCCTCAAAATAAAAATGTGTCATGCAAAAAGCCATTTTTTATACCAAATTTGTGATACTTCCTTTAATTTACATTTCACGCCCCTATATGTAAGGCAATGATATGTCTTATCAATTAATGCTAGTATATCAAATACCTCGAATTTTCAGGATTGCGAGATTAGGTTGAGGAGTTGATAGCCCACGGGTATCTTGTGAGGCTATTAATGGATGAGTACATTCTCATCTAAATGTTATCTTTCCTTAAAGACAACATCAACCAAACCTGAATTGGGCATACCCTGCTACAGGTTTTGGAAACTCCTAAGTAAGACGAACGTCCTGGGAGCTGGGTAGAAGGTGTCTGCTAAAGGGACAATGGTTGCACTTGCACCCCTATTCAAACGCCACTTCCATGGAAGGATCCATTCCAAGGTGCAGGTAAAGTGATGATATGAACGTCTAACATAGCAGTAAGCGCCGCAAGGGCGTATCATTGAAGGAGGCAAAGCCCACCAGTTTTATTCGACCAAGATATTAATATATGTACAACCTACCATTTTTTTTTTAGCTCAACCCTTAATATATGAGTATATTAGTAAAGGAAGAAATACAAGGCTAAAAAGTAAAATCCAATAATCCAAAGATAAAAATTTGCAAAACCTAAATCACGGCTAGCCATTTGGCAGAACAAGGAAGAACAATTTTTTTATTCCAAGCAATTGCAGTTTTTATGGCAACCACAAATCGAGCATTTTTATGGACGAAATTCATCAAGACACCACCGTTGATACACAGTTCATCATTGATAAAATTTTAAAGAATCTCAAGCTACGACTTAAATAATATTTTAATATATTATTATTATTATTATTATATAGTTTCGATGATTTCTATTTTTTGTTCATCAGGTTAATATAATATATTGCATATTGGTTTTCTATGTTTGTACAGTACTTCAGAATAAATTTTAGACATCATATTAAATGTTTCTGGTTACGCCCCTTGTCAGTGGTGCTCGATATATCTTAAATTAAACTCATTTTTTCGAGAGAAAAAAAATGAAAAATCATTAATATATCAACACGCTCATTCAAATACGTGATTCAGTTATTAATGTTTCATCAGATATTGATAGCATATTATATATTCAGAATGTGGTTACTGAATAATAGACATGCAAAGAGAGAGATAAATTGCTAGATCAAAATGTCCACCAAACCCTATTCACGCAATAGATGTGAGTACTGCGTATTCTTGGCTTTTCAACAAACTAAGCAAACTTCTGCAAAATCAGTTATATAATCTCCCTTTATTCAGGATCTTCTTCATTCTGCATTAAACTGATTCTACCCACTTCACGAGCTGAAATCCACTGCAAATTCTTTCATTTCCCTGATTTTTCGCAGCAGTTCAGAAATGGGCTTGGCGAAAATTGAGGGATTCCTTTTGTTTTTTATGGCTTTTTGGGGATTCACCATTGGTGCTACCGTGTACGAAGTGGGTGAATCCGCAGGATGGAGTGTTATTGGCAATGTCGACTACAGCAAATGGGCTTCATCGAAGACTTTCCAAGTTAATGATACTCTTCGTAAGTTGATTTCTCTATAAACATAACTTCATGATTTGCTGATTTCTTGATTTTTTTTCGCATTTTTTGAAATGGGGCTCTACAAGTTCTCACCAACCCATCTCGATTTTTCGCGTTAACCCGCATTGATTGAAACAAAAATAGCTTGGAATTAGTAATCATGCATGCTCTCTCTTTCTTCTAACGTACGCATTCTTTTCAATCCGCCATTGTGCAATATAGGGGGTGAATTTAAATTGTTACGGGAAGTTTAATCATACTTCATACGATTGTAAAAACATAAATTTGTGTGTAGTTTTCAAATACGACCCTCAGTATCACAATGTGCTGCAAGTGAGCCTCTCGGACTTCCACTCATGCGACGCTACTGCCCCCATCGCGACCTACTCCACCGGCAATGATTCATTCTTCATACGGAGCCCCGGCCACTACTTCTTCTTTTGTGGATTCGTGGGCCATTGCCAGGCGGGTCAGAAAGTTGATATCAGGGTACCCAATTCTGTTGGACCCGTTGGAGTTCCAATCGGAAGCCCAATTCAGCCTCCTCAGGCATCGCCTAATGGGCCAATAGTACCAAGCCCATCCAATGGAGAATCTATCAGATGTTACAATAAACTGTTTTGTGGTAAAATTTGGATATTCTTGATTTTTCTTATGTGGGATTTATTGTAAATGGTTTTTCTCGGTTCATGCTAGGAAGTCTTTGTGTAAGTGAATGTTGTGGACATCAGTATGGTTGTTTAGAGTGGTTTCTTTGTGAATGGTTTGATTTTAGGACGTAATATTGTTCGTGATTCTAACCTAAGTAGAAGATATTGTATTGAAATAAAAATGCCCATCAAAAGTTTGATTCTTGTGCTGAGAAAACATGGGAATGCACGTTAAGATTGAGAAAAAATTACGCGAAGCACATCGATACTTTAATGGGATAATTGATCTTCAACCATGTTTTACTCCTCAACAAGGGGTTATGTGCTATGTGCTATGCCCCACAATCTAATTTGGTTTGCTTGACCCTCCGGCCTTAGCCGGATGATAAAGGCTCATGTCATCCTTTTGAAGGAATTGGGTTCGAGTTTAAGCACTAACCCAAAAAATATTGGGACACTTACAAGCCGGTATCACTTGGTCAACAATAGTTCAACTTAGTCTACCAAAAAACAACAATTCACTTAGGTCCATTTCTTGTCGAAATGACATTAATAACCCTTGCGCGGTTAGTGTAGCATGTGCACCCACCAGCCAAAAAAATAGTGCACCCACATGACAAAAAAATAGTGCACCACGGGCCAAAATAATCGTGCACCCGCAGGCCAAAAAAAATCGTGCACCCACATGCCAAAAAAATCGTGCACCAACAGGCAAAAAATGATCATGCACCCACATGCCAAAAAAAAACATGCACCCACACACAATGTCCAAATTTAGTGCACCAAACGTCCAATTTTAGTGTATCCAAAGTCCAATTTTAGTGCGCCAACGCCCAATTTTAGCGCATCCAATTTTAGTGCACCAAATTTAAAATTGTGTCCATCCAATGACCAATTTTAGTACATACAATGTTCAATTTTAGTGCATGATATGTACAAATATCATGCACCAATGTACAAAAAAATCATACAATGTAGAAAAAATCGTGCATCAATATCCAAAAATTGTGCATCAATGTCCAAAAATCGTGCAACAATGCACAAAAATCATGCCCAATGTACAAAAAATCGTGCATCAATGTCCAACTTTAGTGCACCAATGTCCAATTTTAATCCATTCATGTCCAATTTTAGTGCATCAATGTCCAATTTTTGTGCATCCAATGTCCAGTTTTAGGTTGATGCACACACATGGTTAAAAATCGTGCACCAAATGTATGAAAATTTTTCAGAATTTCAAAATTTTTACTTCACGATGCACGATATTTTTGCCCTAAAAATTCTTAAAATTTTGTCAAGTGATGCACGATTTTGACCCCAACAAGTCTGCATTTTTGAACTTAACCTGTGCACCATACTTCCCATTATGCACGATTTTTTACCCATGATGCACAATTTTTTGGCCCCAAAATTTCTTAAAATTTTGTCAAGTGCTACACGATTTTGCCAACAACAAGACTGAATTTTTTGAACGTGAAATCAGTGCACCAAACTCCTCATGATACACGATAGTTTACCATGATGCACGATTGTCAAGTGATGCACGCGTGCACCATTCTTCACATCATCCCACTTTTACTTAAATCCCGAAATCCTCCATTGCTCAAAACTCAAAAAGAAGACCAATTTTAAAAAAAAAACTAAAAAAATGGAAAATTACAAATTCAATTTCTTCATTTTTGTGTGTTCAGATCCTTATTCTAGTTTTAATTTCTTTTTTAATGAACAGAGAGCTTTGCGTCCTCCGTTGAGGCTTCGACTGCTAATAGGGGCGGCACACAACCACCGCGTGTGGCGACGTATGAGAGCTTCGTGTCTCCGTTGACGTGGCATGCTCTCTGCTGATGGAGGTGGCGGAGGAGCTCCGACACATGAGGGATGTGCAGTCGGTGGAGGAGCTGCAGACACAGGAGAGAGGTTAACCTGCGTATTGTGTCGAAGAGAAGAGAATGTAGAATAAGTTTGGGAGATGGGTGAGAATGGTATTTTTGTAAGGAAAAAGGGACAATCAATTATAAGTTTTAAAAATGAACGTATGTGAATAAAGATTTTCAAACGTGGACTTTTAAAGGAAGCTGTTTTTTGCCTAGACGTAGTTAAATTAATGTTTTGTAACTGGTACCTCCTCGTAATTATCCCAAAAATATTTACGAAATCCACTCCCCCATGTCAAAAAGAAATTTGGTTTGCTTGTTTTGTTCGGCTCATAAAAGTCATACCAAACTGCAAAAAATAAATAAAAATATCAGTTGTTCCAAAAAAATGTTAATTATGGTTGATAAATAAAGGGGAAATTTGTTAGAAAATAAATAATAAATTGTTTAATTTATCTATAAGCTCAGGATTTAGATGAGATGGCAAATCAAGATGTCTCAGAGACTTTGGCTAATGCCGAGGTCCTGAGTTTCAAACTCATAAATAACTCCATCACATTAAATATCCACTTGACTGAGTCTCCTAAAAAAGATGAATAAATCACAAGTAAAAGAGAATGTTAGAAAATAAATAATAAATTGTTCAATATCACTACAAGCTCGAGATTTTAAATAGGATAGCAATTCAACAAAACAGCATATATTGTGATAACGTAATGCATCTTCGATCCATTGCCAAGCCATCATGCTCTATCGTTTCAAATCTAATAAGAACATCGGATGGAAAAAAAGACCTAACATGACAGAGAAGAGCTAGTAAATATAGCCCGAATGACTGCCTAGCTTTCTACAAATTTAGATTTCATGAAAACCATCTGAATTTGTCAGTGAGGCAAGTCATTCTTGGCTACTTAACTAAAAGCTCTCATCTTCATCATGTAAGGTTTCTCTTCCTTGGAAATATTATGGTACGAGGATATATCTTTTCTATTTTACAAGTATTTATAGCCAAATTTAGAGCACAATATTTGACCCTACCTTAGCCAAGATACCTCATCCATAACTTGTGCATGATAAGATTGCAATCCATGTAGGAATATATTCTTTTGAACTCGAAGGACCTCGTGCACAATCAATTTTTTTTTTTTTGGGTAAGCCAAAGTTTATTTAGAGGAGCACTAGAAGTACTCAAAAGTGCGGGATGACAATGTGAGGTACAAAATGTCATAGCGACCTCGTGCACAATCATATTACCTTTATTTTATATATCAGACGAATAATATTTTTTTTTCAATTTTATTTAGATTTTTGGAATGTATGAAAAACGATTTAGATTCGAAGATTGTGATCGATATAAATCCGATATCATGGAGATGGAATGTCAACTATTAGGAACAAAGCACAACTTGAAACCGACGCGAGAGAAGGAGGTGACAGGCAAAATTCTCAATATTATTTCGGAGAATAATTTTTTCATTTGAATAATGAGAGATTGAAACAAGTTTCTTGAACATATTTTTCATTCGTTTATTTAATTTAAGCTCTCCTCGTGACAAAGGATATTGATAATCAAGAGTTTATGTTTATTATCAGCATTCAATCCCACAATCTCAATTTCATATCTCGATTTTGTATCAATTTATTGTTATTGCTACTTCAAAATCAGGTCTTGTGCCGGTTATGGCTTTGAAATTCAGTGTAGAATAGAGATTACTTGGTGAAATATTTTCCGGTTGAAAGAAGAGAAGACGTAGAATGATTAACTTTGCAAACCTTGTGTTCTTTTAATACTTCTCAAACAGTTTATGAAGTATTTTCTGATAGTTCAAATATCGAACTCAATTTAATATCTCAGAATTTAGTTCATATAAGAATATCTCAAGAACAAAGCTATTATAAATGTTCCTAATTCCATATACTTTAAAGTATCAAATTACACTCTGTCGTTTCTGGTGTTTTTAAGATCTTGTAATATACAGACAAGTTATATTAAATTTATATAACTTAAACTCCATATTTATAAAAAAAAAAAATTGTATTCCATATACTTATGTATGTATATATGAAGTACCAATGACAACAAATACTTAGATACTTAAAATAGCTGGTGTATTGAGCCTCCGGCTCCAGCTTTAGTCTGATGGTAAGATGTCCCTTTTGGGACGACTCAGGTTCGAGTCCGGACAGTGGTCCATATATGTTAACAAAATCTCCACTCCCATATAAAAAATTTGGTGTATAATGTTTTTTTCCGAGCGGGTGTAATATATTTTTGTCTACGAAAATGAATAATTATATTGTCAAGAAATTAGAAGTAGAAATTTTCAGAAGATAAGATAATTAAAATGAAATACGAAATCAAGATACAAAACTAAGATTGTGGAAGGCCGTGTTTGTCACAAAATGAATTAAAATTAAGTAATCAAATGAAAAATAACTATATCCAATAAACTTCTTTCAATATCTCAAGAGATTCAAATGGAAATATTATTCTCATCCCAAAAATATTGAGAATTTTAGCCTTTCACCTCCTTCTCTCATGTCGATTTCAAGTGGTGCTTTGTTCTTTGAGATTTAATAGTTGACATTCCATCTCCATGATATCAGATTTATAGAGATCACAATCTTCGAATCTAAATTGTAATTCATTTCTTTTATAGTATATTTTAATGCACGTGTTGCGTACTTGTACAGATGGTTTTTGTGGGTATTTATTTTTGGAGTTTAGTTATTTTTTATATAAAACTATAAACAATTATATTGAAAATGTTGTAATTAATGTTAGATAATGTATGAATTTTCAAATTATGAAAAGTGGATGGGATATGATAATTATGGGAAGCTTATAAATTTACTAAAATAGGTTTATGGTATTTTTTGTTAAATGAAAAAAGATTAATTGATAATAGTATTTTTTTGTTACAATCAATTTGATGTCACAAAATTGGACCTCTAAGGGCGTCACACTTTATATATAGTATCGAGATATATTGATCATGATGGGTGGCATTAACAAAGCTTTCTAAAATCGAAAGTCTAATATGATATATGGCGCAGAAGGGGATCTAAATATTGATATAAAGAGGGGGGACGGAAAATACTTGTATATATCATATTTGGCCCCACATATATACCAACTTTATATCAATTATATTGAGTTGGTCCATAGATGGAGTTCAAACCATGTACATACAAACATTTTTCGGGGGGGGGGAAAAAATACACACACACACAAAGGTCCCTTAGAGGTCAAAATAATATATTCGTACATGGATTGTAACCATATCATGCATAAGTCATGGATGAGGTATTTTGGCCAAGGCAGGGTGTGCTCTTAATTCGGCTATAAATACTTACCAGATAGTGGAGATTAATCCTCGTACCATAACATTATTGAGGAAGAGAAACCTTACATGAAGATGAGAGTTCTACTTAACTAGCCAAGAATGGCTTGCCTTACGTGCCTCATAAACAAACCGATGATCCTTTTCGAACTGAAAATTGTTGAACGTCAGGCAGGTCATTCTGGCTGTCTTAACCAGCTCTTCTCTATCATGTTAGGTCTTTTTTTCCATTCGATTTCGCATTAAACACAAAAAAATAGACTTGAAACGATGAACGGTGGCATGGCTACGAGTCGAAGATGCATTATGGTAAGAGATTTCCCCTTTGATACATTTTCAACCTTGATAAAGATATATATTTTATGAGGTATGACTTCTGAATCTTAGGTCTTTTACTCTTGCGATTTCTATTTATTCCAAGGCATTTTTATGTTGTGAAAAAACTAAGCATCGTACTTAGAATTTCACACATATTTTAGCAATATTGTACAACGTTGGTAGGTGTAAGTATGTTCCTTACACTTCCATTGTGTTTGGTGCCATTAGTTGAATGTGATGGCACAATCTAATGTGCATCATGAGTTTGAAATGACCAACAATCAGTGGCGGAGCCACCATTGATTTAGGGTATGCTCCAGCTCCATGCAAATTTTCAAACAAAAAGTTTTTTATTGTTAGTTTTCGAAAATTTAGTTTTTTAGTTCAACCATCTAAATCATAATAACTCTTTAGCTCCTACCTAGTTCGGTCAGTCAAATGTATTTTTGAATCCTGGCTCCGCCCCTGCCAACAACTAAATGATAATATAGAAAATATCATTAGTCTATGAGCTCAAACAAGTTACTAGCATCTTATATTTCATTTTTGGATTTGTATTCACCAAATTTAAAGCATGCTTTGAGCCTCAAAATTACCCCCAGAATGGGGCTTCATCGTTAAAGAACCCATTCCATCGAAGGACTGTGCTCTAATTCTTTCTTCATTGTATGGAAATTAACAGATGGGGGGTGTTGATATCATTAAATATGTGCAGTAAAAATGCTGTAATAATTCGAACATGCAGGCTGTTTGGTTGGTGAGGATGTTTGTTAGAGATCTTTTTTTAGACAAATGAATTAATTAAACATGTTTCCATTTTGATGAAATATGGTTCGAGTTTGGACAGTTTTATTCTATCACCAACAACAATGTTACTTTTTGTCAAGAATGTGACAAAGATGATATTATTTAAATAAATAATTTTTTTTTACTATGATTGAAATATAGTATTTTCTAATTTTTGATCTTATTTGACCTTTTTTTTTTGTATATGTTTGAATGTCAGTTTTTTATTATTTAAAAAGTCATAAATCAAAATAAATATTTGATCATTGTTATTTTTCAAATTAGCACGTCAGCAATCGAACCATTGAATTAGTAATGGAAAATGATGGTCTAAGATGGGATAATTAATTCTGACCTTATTGCACTGCGAATGGTTTTCTTTATATGTTTGGTTATAAATTTGAAATCAAATTGGGAAAAAACACTCAAATACCTCATAGTTTAATCGTTTTATGTTCATGCTTGTGGAGAAAAGGTTTCTTTTTCTTTTTAATTTCCAAAAATCAAATTAATAATGTTACTTTTAGAAATTAAGAATATTATTTTTTAGAAGCAAAACATGTATCTATTTTTGATTAAAATTCAAGACATTTTTTATTGATAGAAATGGTTGAAAAAGACAGAAATAAGAAATTTTATATGTTATTTTTGTAGGGTAACTTATTTATAGACTCGTTTATTTTGAAAAATAGAGAATTATACCTCTTCAGTTTAAATAATAGCGTCTATCTTCTCTATAATGTATTTTATGTCAAATCATATGAGAGACAATTGTAAATTTTCATATATATATATATATATATATATATATATATATATATATATTACATACTAGAAGGGATGATATCGTAATGCAGTTGTTGTACATGTGATTGTTCTGTTATTATTTAAAACTATATGTCAAAAGTTATAATACATTTTTTATAGGGTGTTGGGTACAACAATTGTCCTTGTTGTGTGATCGATCGAAACGTGGTGCTTGTGATGATGTACGGTTTAAAAGATTTGAGTTGCACTGTTACCATCAGCTATTGTTTTTGGTAAAGCGGCAAGCGCTTGATCCTACAATTGGTATCAGAGTCAAAGTCACGGGTTCGATTCCATTGAGTTGCACATAGTGCAATTATTGGGATGGAAGTGTTGGGGTACAACAATTGCCCTTGTTGTGTGATCGATCGAAATGTCGTGCTTGTGCTGCTGTACGTTTAAAAGATTTGAGTTACACCATTAACATCAGCTATAATTTTTGGTGAATGGGCGATCGCTTGATCCCACACAGGGCAAAAACTATAATTTTTCCTTTTTTAAATTAAGAAATAAATTGATGATACACCTAATATAGTTAAAGGAAAAACAATATTAATTCTATACTATATTATAAATATTAATAATTACAATAAAATAAGGATAAATTACATATACAGATCATTTAATTTGAACAATTACGAATTTTCCCCTCTAGTTTAAGAAAACGTTTGTGTCACATTATTGTATTTTTATGTCAAATCATAAGGAAGTTTGTTATATTTTCCTCCATTTATAGGGGAATTCGGAGTGCTGCTATTTTACATAAGGTGTATCTATTATTATTCAAATTATATGGGGGAATTTGTAATATAGTTATTGTATAAAGGAGACAAAGTTAGTTTATATGAAATTATTTTTTAGATTTTTTATTTTTTTTCTTACAACTATAGTCAAGAAAAGTTATGAATTTTTTCAATGGGCCTCGGTTTCTGGGCCTCAGTTTTGCAAGCCCGTTATTTGGGAAGCCATATTATAAAGAAACATATCAGATATGAACATATTAGAGATAATAGATTGGGTTAGATATTTCAAATTAAAATTGAGTTTGTGCCTTTAAGAATAACTTAAGGTGAACTAATTATAAATTACGTGATTGATTTCAAATATATTACAATAAGAAATTAATGATTTAATTAAATCTTAAAAAATAGCTTGAGATTAAATTTTGGGAAGGGATCGGGTCATTTTGACTCTATCATTCACATCATTACCTTGCATTGCAAGTTGTTATTTCTATTGCTTGAACATGAGACCTACAAGTCACACAACAACAACTTTATTGTATCGACGAACCGCTATGTTTTATTGTAAAATAAAATGTTGTCAGGTATCTTATCTTACATATAATTTTGTTAACATGTGAAATGATATAATTATAAAACCAGTAATTCAAATAATCAAAAAATAAAATTAAGATCTACAAATTTATAGCAGTTTGCAAATAAACTGTCAAAACGCGTGTAATACTGTAATTAATTGAATGAAAAAATAAAATAATAAAGGCAAGAATCTAGTACAATGCACCACACAATTATAATATAGTACCACTACTCCCACCATTTGTAAATACTAAATAGCAGAAAATCCATTAAATATTTTAATTAATTAATTAATAAATAAACATTTCTCCTTATATATATATTTCACTGCACTTAATTTTCCCTCACCCTGCTTCCATATCTCATCGCTCTTCATTGATTGATTTCTTGAAGTTACACGCTTGCTGTGTGTGTATTTATGTGCATTGTGAGAGAAATACTCATGACTGATTCTCGCGCCATTAAAGTTCTTCAGTAGTAAAGCGTGATCTTTCGCTTTTTCACGGATTTTTGCCCCAGAAATCCTCCGTAGCTGTAGCTGTACCTATAGCTCACTCTGTACTCTACTGATCTTTATCGTGCTAATCTTGGAAAAGTTCATCAGCTTATCCACATTATTGCCGAATTCTACACTGCTGCGGTTTGCTTTTTAGCTGTGATTTGGGTTTCTTGAATTTGTCGGTGTCGCTGTATATTGATAATTGATCGATGGAGTTGGGCAAGGTGACGTTGGAGATTTTTTCTAAGCTTGAGCAGAAGTGGTTGTACCACTGTGAAGGGAAGAAGACGCGTGTTTTGAGCATCGATGGCGGTGGAACCACCGCCGTTGTGTCCTGTGCTGCGTTGGTCCATCTGGAGGACCAGATCCGAGCGAAAACTGGAGATACTAATGCCGCAATTGCTGATTTTTTTGATATGGTGGCTGGTACTGGGATCGGTGCTCTCATTGCCGCAATGCTGGTCGCTGACGATGGTGCTGGCCGTCCACTTTTCTCCGCTAGGGATGCCGCCAAGTTTCTGGAGGAGAATGAGGCGGAGCTATTCAGAGTCGTAGGCGGTGGCATTTTCCGCCGGCGGACGAGGTTTTCTGGGAAAAGCATGGATAAGGCGTTGAAGGAGGTATTCGGAAGAGATGACGGCAAGATTTTGACTCTAAGGGACACATGCAAGCCGCTGGTTGTCCCATGTTTCGACCTCAACAGCGCGGCGCCGTTCGTTTTCTCTCGCGCCGACGCCACCGAGTCTCCGAGTTTTGATTTCGAGCTGTGGAAAGTCATCCGAGCCACCTCCGCCACTCCCTCGTTTTTCAAGCCATTCAAACTCTCATCCATCGACGGAAAGACCTCTTGCTTAGCCGTGGACGGCGGGCTTGTGATGAACAACCCCACCGCCGCCGCGGTCACTCACGTCCTGCACAACAAGAGAGATTTCCCATCCGTAACCAGCGTGGACGACCTACTGGTCCTTTCCATCGGCAACGGACCATTAACCAACCCCGCCAAAATGAAGCTCACCTGCAACGGCGACTGCTCCACAGGCGCAGTCATCGGCATTGCCCTCGACGGCGTCTCCGAAACCATCGATCAAATCCTCGGCAACGCCTTCTGCTGGAATCCCAATGATTACGTCAGAATCCAGGTACTTCAATGTCAAGATTAATCGTTAATACCCCATCAAATACCCAACTATATAATCGAAATACTCACTAAAACGGGAAATGGGCTTTTTCTTACTACAGGGGAACGGCGGCGGGGAGACGGTTCTGGCGGAGAGAGGGGTGGAGTCGCTGCCGTTCGGCGGGAAACGGCTACTGACGGAGACAAACGGACAGAGAATCGTGGGGTTCGTGCAACGCCTAGTTGTGTCGGGGAAGAGTAGCCTGCCACCGAGCCCGTGCAAGGAGACGGCCGTTAGTCCACTGGTTAACGGCCGTTAGTGTCGTTATTTGTTTTTTTGTTTGTGTTTTTGTTGTATTGGTGTCGGAGAGTTTACTGTAGTTAACTCTGTCGTTACTCTCCTTTAACTAGTAGTTGACATTTAAGTAATATATTTTTTGTATTATCAGTAAAAGCCTTTTTACCTATGATTTAGACCCCATAATTTATTTCTCTATAATAATTATAGTATTGTATTTTTATATGTTTGAATTATAGCCCCTAGAAGATACCCAAAAAATCATTATTTTGTAGTTATATACGTGCCACATGGTCTACTCTCTAGATTGTACATTGGGAATGTCAGCAATTTAATAATAAAACATATAATCCATTTTCGATGTACCTAAAATAAACGACACACAAAATCGAATATACAAAAATATAAAAAGTCCCAAAATAAAATTATCTCCTGCCATCGATATGACATTTGATCCATACAAAACCTGAAACACAATATGTGCAAAAGAGAGCATTTACATCTTATGCAATTCTAATAGATGATAGAAATGAATTGTTTGACTTAGGGATACTCTGCAATACCTTTTATATAAGTTTTGTCATCAAAGATTTAGTGTTTGACACAGCTACACCACTTACATATAGTGCATAATCTCTCGTTATTATCTTAATAATATATGAACCAACGACATTCATTATTAACAAGACAAGAAATACCCTTGAATAAGCATATATGTATTATTAGAAATATTAATGCTAATTATGTATCTATAACTATATCATTATATATTATAAAGGTTCATAAATGTTGTGTAGGATCAATCGCTTATCGCTTTACCAAAAATTATAGTAGGTGGTAACAGCGTAAATCCAATCTTTAAATCATATGGCAGTAAGCGTCACACTTCGTTCATTCTCTATTGACAATAATTATATTCCAACACGTAGAATAACTAATTTTCGAAAATGTCAATTTACAATATCTAACGTGCTATGACAAATTGTTCCGATTATTGATTGTAATATATATATATATATATATATATATATATATATATATATATATATATATATATATATATTTAAACACTGAATAATGTCATATAAATGCTTTTAACAAATTCAGTTATACATAAATTATTTTTTTAACAAAAATAATTCATAATTAAATAAGAGGCTTATGACCAATTTTGATTAAAAATAAAATTTGGGACTAGTATTGATTAAAAATAAAAATTTGATATTATTTTTAATTAAAATCAATTTCCATAACTATATAAAGATATTTTTGCTGAAACAAAATAAATGCACTGGACCAAAAATAAATGTGAGAAATTAATGTCCAACGGAACAGTCCCAAAAAAAAAAGTGTACTTTAATTTGCATGATATAAGAAATAAAATCATATCAAACGAAAATATTATGCACGTACAAACAATGCTCTTAGTAAACAAACTCCATACAAAATAAAAAACTTATAATAAAATTTATAATTTTTTCCTTCCCTTCTAAGAAAATTTGTTGAGATTAATAAATTAATTGGGTTTTAATTATTAAAAGCCCAATAATTATTGTTAATTTTGTTAATGAGAAAAAAATTATGGTAAGTTAATTATGAATAGTCAATTAGGCTAAAGAAATCTCACATTGAGAAATTGAGACACTTATGGTTTGTTTATAATGAGATACAAATCAATAGAGTATAGTTAAGTAGAAAAGATGGGTGACCCTCGCGCGCCGTCCGTCCGCTCGGTTCGCCGCGGCGCGCTTGTCTCTGCCGCGAAGACAGTCCTATCTTTTTACTATTCGGATTTCTGAAATGATTTTTCATCTACCTTGACTTTTCATATTCTGCTGAGTATTAAGTTTGAGACTTTTCACCTACATGCAGAATTGAAGTCAGATTCTGCTGCTCAGCTATTTAAGCTGCAATTAGCTCTATGCTTTCTTCATCCCGAAATTGCATTTCATATCATATCATCTTTTCTTGAGAGTACTACACACTGTTAAGTGTTCGAGTGAGTGTGTCTGGGTTTCTGCTTCAATCCAAATAGAGGTGTTCGGAAGTTGTACATTTGAACTCTCTTGTCCAGGAGGCCAGAAGTTGTAGGCGGGCAATTTAGAGTTTACGGGCACACGGTTTACTGTGGCCTCGTCCATTTCAGATACTACACAACAAAGTTTCTGCACAGTATATTTAAACTGTTGTTGTAAGTTTCTACTGTTTTCAAGCATTTTTATTTATAAGACAGTGTTTGTCATCTTATGATTTTTTCGTCTACTTGAACAAAAGAAAGGCACTAACAAATTTTACACCTCTATTACTCTTTCTTTGGATGAAAATGGTACAGTCAAAATTTGATATCGAAGGCGAATATAATTAATTTTTATTTTAAATCTAATATAAAATATACATATCATATCACCATTATATTTATTTTGATCGGCAACTAAATTTTTTACTCTATTTGGAAAAAAATGTTTTTATTGCGATGTAGAGGTAAGTACAGGTTGTTGCATGGTGTGTTGTACGTTTATAAAAATAAAATATGACAGACGACTGATTGTTCCGATTATTAAATACAGAGACCCATAATTGTTGATTAGTGTCCTTACCCGATGATTTTTTTTAGGATTAGGGCAGTAATTAACAGTATGAGATAGGTGGAATATTTAACTTAGTTTTATACTATAAGCTAAGGTTGCAAAAATAATTAAATCTCACAGCTAAATTTACTTGTCATTCCCTTGATTGATTGACAAAATGGGTATATGCCCCCGCTGGATCGGAGGCATCTTGGCTACCCCATGGGGTAGATCCAACCACACAATGAGAATATTTCTATATAAATATTCTCATTTTGTGGTTGGATCTACCTCATGTGGTGGTGTCCCATGGGGTAGCCTAGACAAAATCCGCTGGATCTAGGGGTGGAGTACTAGGATTAGTGACTCCATATATATATATAATATAACTATTAAATATTTGAGTTTTATTTTTTCATTTATCATTAAATTTATGATTAAGGTGGCTGTCACATTAAATATACGAAACCCAAGAAATCAAGTAACAAATACTTCCATATCCAAGAGCTTTACTGATAAGTGCATTTTTGCATTTATATTTTCTATGCTTTTGTTTTGTTTTTATATTGGTTTTCCAGTAGGTTTATGCGTTTGATGTTTGTTTTGCGTCTTTTGCAAATAGCTGCCAACAATCTTTATATGGCCCAATTAGCGATCCATGGTAAAGAAATATGCAGGTATGTACGATATAGATCATTTCACTTCGTTATCTGACCAATTAGCTGCTTTAACAACGTGGGTAGCCACTCTAAGTAAGCAATGAGCACTGTAAAGCATTGAATCAACAGTTGCAGCTGCCGGAATACTACTGAATGGAGGAGGATTGAGCATGGAGCAAGCTCAGTTTGTGAACAACTGGAACTTCAACAGTCATCGAGGCAATACTTTGCCTAATCAGTATCATCCGGGACTTCGCAATCATGAGAATTTTGCATTGCCAACAACAACAATGCTCTGAATCCGCCTCCAGGGTACATTAATCCGAAGAATGAGGGAAAGCCGTCTTTGGAGGATTTAGTCAACACTTTTATTGTTGAGTCTCCAAAGAGATTCGAACGAACTGAGGCTAGAATGGATAATATGGAGTCACACATGACTGACATTGATTCCAAGCTGAAATCTTCGGAAGTACAAATTGGGCAGATTACTATTGAAACAGAGCACTAGAAGGACGAAAAAGATGAAATTGCGAAGGCACAAGTTGAACAGTCTATCAAAAAGCCCACTACGCAATCTCCTGAGCCAGTAGACACATCTGACATTCTCAAAGCGCACATGTCTTATCCTCAACGCTTTAGGAAGAAGGGGTTGGATGCACAATTCGCTAAATATTTACCTTGTTAGTAAATAATCAAAACATGATGTTTGTACGATTATAGGGTTAAAAAAATTAATTTTTATCGTTACCACCAATTATATATTTGGGTAAAACAAAAAGGCTTCGGCCTTATAATTAGTAACAAAGTTAATATCGTGTTTGGTTTACATGAATTGTGAGATGATGAAATTATTGGGAGGAGTTTTTGAGAAGCAACAATTGTTGCTACCAATAGGAGTGTGAAAATACGACGTTTGGGGTGTGTTTGAAGTCAGAGAAAAAAGGGTATGATGATTTTAGACATTATTTAGTTGCTTTTTTTCCACAAAATTATCTCATCATATTTATCTCATTTTATTCCAACTTTATAGGAAATTGACATATATGTCAAAATTCCTTCAATTAGTTAATGGAGGTATCTAGTAATTACATAAAACAATAAAATTAATACACGAGTTTAAAATCATATCAACATACTATAACTAATAACACTATATTATTTATCATATAATAATTTTAATAACTCTCATACTTATCATGTCTCTAATTTTATGGTACCATAGAGTATTAAAAAGTTTAATACTATATATTTTTTCTTAAACAATTATAGTTTTGTGTAAATATACAAGTAAGCATGGGATATATCTTTAATTAGAAGCCTCTCCATTGGTTTCTTCAGCTACAAAAAAGCTTTATTCATTCCTTGAATAAAGATAATTAAATAAGATCACAAATGATATCTTAAATCTATTAAAGAAAAAGATATCTAAAATATTTAAAAGTTTTGATTAAATTACGAGAACTTATATTCTTCACATTAGAAAACCTGTAAGTTAAGACAACTTGAGTAAACTTCATTATATACTAGCAACTTCCTTTAAACAACCACTATTATTTAGGGACCAGACCGAACTTCTACAATCGAGACCGAATTTATTTTTCGACCAACCGAATCAAACGATTTTTACTATTAAAAAGAATAAACCGAACCGATAAAAAATTGATTACGATATTTTTAAACACAATTACAAACTAATATAAAATTTCGGTCTAATCGGTTAATCAATATTTTGAATATAAAAACCGAAACCGTATTTATTAAACGGATAATTTTAAAAAAAAATGAAAACTGAACTTCCGAATAAAACGAACGGTTCAGTTCGGCCATTTAGTGCGGTTAAACAGACTTTTTGACCCTACTATTATTACAACTTATGATGATTCATTACTACGGACCCTCGAAAATTACATCATAATTAAAAAAACAAGTAGATTATAATTTTATAATGTGGCAGGAAAAAGGTGCTAACTTGATTAAGACCTAAGTATTTTTTTCCAATAATATGTTCCATTCCAACCGTACAAAGCATAAATTCGATATAACTTTTTTAACATTGATTAATTTGATTAAAATAATTAAATTGATTTTGCGTAAGCCTTTTGCCTTTGCTATAATAATAAACAATTTAGGAATCTTGAAAGTATTAATTTAAATAGCACAATCAAAATAAAAATAATTAACATTAAAAGTTGGTAGCAGCTTCACAATTGTGTATACGTGTAAGACATCATTTGACGCGAACGCCGGGACATTAATTGTTTTCACATTCATGTTACATCCAAGTTTGACTCGAGTTCTAAAAACACTAGATTTATATATCATTATGTTATCCATATTTTTGAATTTATACTATCATCATATGTGTTTGGTATAAAAATATTTATGGGCATGCCAGGCTCTCAAACGTACCAAAATGCAAAATCTGACTTCAAACTAAGTGATATGAGCCTTAATTTGATTGTATGTTATGATCTCCTCGATTAACTCTGGAAAACTATAGGGGATTACGCAAATGAATCTAGAAAAAGGACTTATGCGAAACTGTAAAGGAATTCGACAATAAATATGAATAAATGGTTATGTCTTTGAGAAATGAACTAAACATCATTACAAACTAGAAAAAGAATTCGATAATAAATATGAATAAATGGTTGTCTTTGAGAATTGAACTAAACATAATTACAAACTTGAACAGGGAAATAAATTTAAAGGATTTAGCGATCTAAATATGAAGAATCGAAATAATGGCATACATATTGCAAATTCATTGTATATGGGTCTATTTTAATGTGATTTGTGAATTCATCATTTTTATTTTGTTTCACGTATTTGATTCCGGAAAGAAAACAGTTGTTAGCATACAAATGTAACATATGATAATAACTATAAGTAAATAAAATATATCTAGTTAATCTATTGAAAAAGGAAAATCCATCATGCAATTTCGTTTAGATGTAATTTTACTAATCTAATTAGTTAAAATATGATCTTTCGGGCCTGTAAAAGCTAACCCCCTTTTGGAAAAGACTCGTGTTCGAGTCCTACAGTGTGCGAAAAAATCTTTAACTTCTCTATAAAAAAGTTAAAATCCGGTCATAATATAGAACAATAACTTGTTTAAACTTTTAGTCATTGTTTGATGAAGCAGTTACGTAGCTCATATATTGTTGACATGATACCGACCATTTGCTCGCATGAGATCCAAATATTTCAACACTCAATTGAGAAAAGACTAAAAACGTAAAGAAAGTCGGTTTATACGCTAATTTCAAAGTTTGACAAAATAGATAACCAAAAACATATATAGACCAACAAATAAGATCATTTTATTTTATATCCGATTATAATATTTATGATGTTATAAGATAAATCAGTCTTTTCGGGTAAAATCACGTACAAATGCCGAGCAAGAAATGCCCAGAGCAAAGAGCCCCGAACACAAGTTACCCGAGCATTGTCAATACCTGCTCGGCTTATTGGTCAAATATAGTGAAACACCCGGACTTAACTGACAATCAACGGGTACAGACGAACGTGCGTTGATGACCCGCGGATTTCTCGGATACGTCTTGAGCCAATAACGCCATGATTAGAGGAGATCGTGTCCCGAATTTGACGCGCATTAACTCCCAGATTCAGCACTATAAATACAAGCATGTGGTTTTATTGTAAAGGGTTGGACTTTCTGGACAAGAAAAGACTCCGAAGAGAACATAATATTTTGTTGTTAGGTATATTTTGTTCTTGTGTCTTAGTTAAATCCATTATCCAAATATTGTGTCAGAGTCCTGTAATAAATTAACATTTATAATGAAAAATTCATACCGGACAAGGTCCCGTGATTTTTCCATTTGATGTCATAGGATAAACCAACTTCTTCGGTAAACTCTCAAGCGAGCGCCGAACAAGAAGAATCCCGATCAAAAAGAATCTTGATCGCAGGTCAAAGTGTAGTAAGAAACCTGGGTGACAAATCACCCGGTGCGGACAAACGTGCGCTAATGGGGGCAGATTTCTCGAGCACGTCGTGAACCAATAACGCCACGATTAGAGGAGATCATGATCCAGATTTTACGCACATTAATTTTCAGAATCACCACTATAAATACGTCAGGTTGGTTTCAGTTTAAAGGGTTGGACTTTCTAGGCAAGAAAAGACTCAGAATAGAGCATATCATATTGGTCTGTTCGGTCTTTTACTCTTATGATTTATTAAAAGTTTTTATTTGTGTCCAAGTCCTGTAAATCCATACAAATTCATAGTAAAGATTTATATTGGACTAGGTCCCGTGGTTTTTCCTTCAATTTTGAGTTTTCCATGTAAAAATTGTGGTGCCTTTCATTTACTTTTTGCAACACACCTATTTTATCGACATAGAAAATAACGGATTACATCATCCTTCATTTTGCAAGGTTTTCCACGTAAAAAATTGTGGTGTCTCTCATATATATATATATATATATATATATATATATATGACGTGCTAAACAAAGTAGTCGATAAATATTTACGTGATTGAAAAAACAGGAAATAATGCTAACTAATTACGTCTAAGCATGATGGTGTAGACCTTTTAAAAAGAAATTGGTCATTATATATTTTTATATCTTGCTAATATGAATTAAAAATTATGAGTAAATATTTTTCTAGTAACGACACATATTAATTAAGTACAAACAGTTGAGAGTTGTCCCATATTGGAAAACTAGAAGCTATTAGCTTTTTATAAGATACATGAGTTACTCCACTATTTGTCAATTTGTTTTGAGTTGGAACCTCATATATTCTAACATGGTACCAGAGCAAGATTTTCATGTAATTAAATATTCCGACGGCATGCTCACCGTACCCAGCGTTATTAATCCACGTGTTTGACTTATATAATGCCACGCGCGGAGCGTGTTGAGAGTTGTCCCACGTTGAAAAGCTAAAAGCTATGTTAGCTCTTTATAAGATACATGTGTTACTCAACTAAGTGCTAATTGTTTTTGAGTTGGAACATCTTGTATTTTAACACAAACATCCTTTCGTGTGCATTACAAATGAATATGAAATATGGCTGTCCTCTTGAAAAATTGTGCTCTTGTATAGTATTAATTTGAGATTTTTATAGTTAGGGATAATATATTAAACATCCATACAATATGAGTTTATTTTGGTTCAATCATAAATTTTAATGACCCAGTTTAGTCCTTAAAATTTTAAAATATTTCATGGTGTAATCCTAGACGTTATTTGTGATAAGAAAACGGAGAATGACTGATTCGGGAATGTTTTTAAAACTTTAGGGACTAAATCAGATTTGGCTTTTCCCAATTCAGTCCCTAAAATTTTAAAAATATTGACGATTCTTTTCCTCTATGTTTGCTTCTTACGATTGACTTAACATCAGGGATTGAATTGAGAAAATTTTAATAACTTTAGGGAACAAAACGGGTTACTGAAAATTTTACGGACTGAATATTGAATGGACCCAAACTACATTACATATTTCATTATTTAGTTATGTGGATATCTGGTTACCATACAAGCCAGTTAGGACTTGAAAGCACGAGCAAAAAGGTAAGAGGCTGTCGGTTTTTTTTTTTTTATTATTTTTTAAGAAAAACACCTTATGAGATCTGGGAAAGATGGGAATCTGGTCTTTAGCCAACACCACCCAGTCTAAGATAGTATAGGGATATAAATGAATCGAATATGTTTAACCATTTTTCTAGCCGGCTCGAAAAGTATTTGATTCGTATTCAAAATTCTCGAATTCGAGCCGAGTTCGAACGTGTTCGAACTTTTTTCGAGCCAAACTCGAGCCCAAATTACTTTGTTTGATAATTCACGAGTCGTCCGCGAACTTTAATTTATTATTAATATAATATAATTATATATAAAATAAATATATTTTGAACCTTTCAGGTATTTATTTTCGAGCAATAGTTCGAATTGCTCGCGAACATGTTTGAATTTTTCGAGCCAAACTCGAGCTATAGCCAAAATTTTAAAACTATTCGAACTTCGAATCGAACTCAAGCTCGAATATAACTATTTTGAGCCGAATTCGAACCTTAAAATTTTCTGTATATTCGACTCGATTCGGTTCTTTACACCCATAAGGTATAATAATAGTGTGTGTGTGTGTGTGTTGAGGTGTTAGGCACTCACATTATGAGATACTAGCAGACGACGCACACACATTACGTGTGTAACGTAATATATAAGGCATATAAATTGATACGTATACATGAGGCATATATTGGTTAATATCACAATTCAAAAGATGCAACAAAGAACAACAACATACCATTGTAGGGGGTAGTTTGATAAATTCAAATTTATCATACCAAGATAGTTAGTATGTAGAGCTTAGACATTATAATATAGTAAGATTATATGGTCTAGATAAATAAATTTAACAATTTTGTAAAATATTCTCAAAAAATGGGTTGGATTAAAAAGTACGTGGAGGTTACAATTTAATAATGAGATGCAATGTACGTGGTCGAGTGCATAAAGTGTGCGGCTTGAAACATTTGTGTCCCCTACTCTTTTAACATCTTATCAACTACCAATTGCTATCATAGGTAGTGTCATGTAGTAATAGAAATTTTTGGATAATTTTTTTTCATCATGAGAATATTTTAATTCAATTATTGATATGCATCACCAACTTTCGTATATAATAACAACTGGCATCCTTTTGACTCGATTTAGCTTTTTATGGAAAAAATTGTCGTTGCATTCCATCATCAACATACGTCATCAAACACAGAGCCCCTTAAGCTTGATATTGTAAATTTTTTACAAAATTAAAATATCTTTTGTGGTGTCAAAATTTTCGTTTCCGAAATCGAACAAATTAGAGAATTGCGATACCCAATATTTTTTTAAAAAATTTGCATCGATTAGCTTAAGGAGCTCTGAGTTTGAGGATGTAAGACGATGATAGAATGTTGTGATAAATCTTCATTAAAATACCAAATTGAGTCAAGAGCATGCAAAATATTACAATTCATAAAGATTAATGATGTAAACTGCAATTTTCAGACAACAATTGTAAAGTAAAATTGAACCAAATTATACAATGTTAAATCTAATTCCTTTTTTAAGAAAAAATTTACGGCTGCAACTAAGTAAAATTGGAAGTTTGAAATCAACAAAGATTTATGTGTCAGCATTTGATTATATTGAATGTTTTAATAGAAGACCTTATCCTTACACATATTAAAAGCTAAAATAATTCATCGATACATTTGTGCCGTTGAGTCACAAAGTCGTGAACCCCTTGTATATTTAATAAAGATAAAATTATCTTTTTATAAAAAATTAATTACAACCAAGGATAATGCCCTGAAGTGTAAACAATATTGGATGAGAGATTGTCCTTAAGAGCAGCATCAAACACACAATATTCAGTTAAGCGACATGTAATAGTCAATAATGTTGTCATCCCGAAGAACCAAAGTCTCCGAGTCCTACAATTTTTAAACCTTCGAAGTGTTGAGGATCGACCTGAACACTTGCACCCACAACTCCCAATTCTCGACCTGCTGACTTCTCAGCCCTAATAGAACGAGAACTATATGTATAAATTTATGTCTTAGATCATGTAATTAGATGTTAATTGTATGTTCCATATATAATACATTTCCAAACTAAATCTAAAATAGAAAAAAACGCCAGTCAAGAAGATTAGTACTCTCACTACCCTCGGGTTCTGATAGTTTCTCTGTTTCTAATCGATTACCTAGAAACACTCAAAATATATTTTTTAATCTGAAAAAAAACAAATAAATAATTTTCAAAATATTTGCAAACACATGTGCATTTGAATAATTATAGTGGGAAAAGTAAAAAATTATGATTTGATTGGTCACACGCACGCAAAACAAAGCCAACAATATTTAACGAAGATCGTAAATTTGTTGGCAACAGACAACATATTTATGAACTTCTTTCCCACCCATTTCGCCTTGTCTCCAGATCATACACACGTGCAACTCGCCCCCTTTAGTTAATTGCTTAATTATAATTACTTAAACTCACATCTTTTTTCCTCAAAAAAAAATTCATTTTGTAACTCTAATATGATACTTATTTATGCCCTTGGAGTGACTGAAGCATGATGCTTGGATTATTATACGGTTTCAAAAATGTGAGTTGTACAATTATCACAAGTTATAGTTTTCGGTAAAACAACTAAGCGTTTGATTCTAAAATCTTTTGTACAAAATTTACTGGATGTGTATTTTAGGAAAGTGTCAAGAAAAAACAACAAATAAATATTCAGTATGAATGTCGAGACGAGATTTGTAATCTCCCTCCTTAAGACAACATTGCTCAGCTACGGTGCCAAATGTTCAATTATCAATTTGTCTCCCAAGATACAACGACTATGATTTCTGATAGGAACACTCCAAATTACAAGTCCTTTAAACCACAAAAGTTTAAAAGCACTCAATATTAAACAAGGATAAAGGTCCACAAAATTACTCAAATTTTGTGTAGGGCGCGATAGATCGGCTCAGAGGCGCGATCGATCGCGCCCTTTTTCCTGAGGCACACTGCCACAGGCGATCGATCGGCCACTAATGAGCGATTGATCACTCGAGGCTAAAATTTTATTTCTTCTTTCGCAAAGTCGCGATCGATCGGACGACATACGTCGATCGATCGCGGCCTTATAAAATCCAAAGTTTGGTTTTTTTCCTTTCTTTCGATGCTTAATATAATTTACACAAAAATTTCCAACTAAATCTCCATCCGATCTCACATTAATAAATTGCAATGGATCATCCCTTTCACTAACCATGATGAACAAAGAAACTAGGATTTAATATTACGGTTATACGCCGTAACATAACATACATGAACAGAATTTTTAAATAGCTAGGATTATAAGTTAAGAAATAAACGACTAGTCTACCCTTATTAAATAAAATAACAAAAAAAATTTACTCTTAACTATATTTAATAAGAACATTAATACTCAATATTACATTTATTTACTGACCACTAGTTTTATTTTATTTTTACGATCAAACAAATAAATAAATCACTGTTGGAATGGGCTTTTGTAATCCCACATTGATGGGAGAAGGAAAAAGTGACCAAATTTTTTAGTATTAAATTAAGCTTTAGGCTTCTGTTTTAAGTGCACCAGTCAATAACTTGTCTAACAATTTTTGGCTTTAGATTAGATAAATTAATATCTTGTTTTAGAATCTAGTAAAATTTTTAGTATGCTCTGTGGTTGCAGCTGTGACTGAGTTTCTACATTAGAAAATATTTCACTAGATGTCTTTCTTGTAAGGGAGGGGTGTGAATTATAAAGTTTGGTTAGTGAGAAAGTTTTGTGGGTGTGTTTGGGGTGAGAAGAGAAATTACGTGGTTATACTAATTTTACATAAGGTATTTTTTTCTCTGTTCCTGATGATTTTTCTCCTGATTTGAAAGTTTTCCACGTTAAATTCTTGTGTCGTTATTATTTATCATTTTGTCTGCTTTTCACATAAAAGGTGCAGATCCTTATGGTGAATTTGGAGGGTCAAATTCCCAACAAGTGGTATCAGAGCCTGGGTCCTTTTACAACGGTGAAGCTTTGGTGTTTTAGGCGAAAATGTAATTTTTTCTGCAAGGTTATTTTTAGACATGTGCCGAATCGAAATGCTTGGAATGACTTATTCTGAGTGGGATATACTTTTATGGTGGAACATGGTAATTCTCTGCCTTGAGAATTATGATTGTCTTTGCAGTGTTGGTAGCAGAAGCTATGAAGATCTTCATCGAGGTAGAGTATTGTGGGACGACAAAGCCACAAGGTGGAGAT
Source organism: Haberlea rhodopensis (assembly GCA_907163345.1). Taxonomy (NCBI): domain Eukaryota; kingdom Viridiplantae; phylum Streptophyta; class Magnoliopsida; order Lamiales; family Gesneriaceae; genus Haberlea; species Haberlea rhodopensis. Next base: position 3,550,720 of record CAJQUN010000005.1, on the reverse strand, counting down.
TGTTGGATTGAGCTTTTGTAATCCCACATCAACGGGAGAAGGAAAAAGTGGCCAAATCCTTTAGTATAAAATGAGGCTTTAGGCTTCTGTTTTAAGTGCACCAGTCAGTAGTTTGTCTATCAACTTTTGGCTTTAGATAAATTCCTATCTTGTTTTAGAATATAGTAAAATTCTTTGTATGCTCTGTGTTTGCAGTCGTGACTGAGCTTTCACATCAGAAAAGATTTTACTAGATGTCTTTCTTGTAAGGGAAGATGTGTGAGTTATAAAGTAGTGAGGAAGCTTTGTTGGTGTGTTTGGGGCGAGAAGAGAAATTATATGGTTGTATTAATTTTTCATATATTGTATTTTCTTCTCTGGTCCTGGTGATTTTTCTCCTGGTTTGGGAGTTTTCCACGTTAAATCATTGTGTCGTTATTATTTCGCATTTTGCTTACTTTCCACATAAAAGATACAGGTCCTAGAGGTGAATTTGGAGGGTCAAATTCCCAACAATCACGACCACATCATATCATATCAATCTATTTTCTTTGTATTCATCTGTACATATACACGGCTGTAATATTGATATTGCTAGCTTTTTGGCACCAATTATCTCTATATTAAATTCTTGTGTGCCCATAAAATTAATAATAATCAATACAATATATATATATATATATATATATATATATATATATTCACATAAATAAAATGAAATAGCATTAAAATGGAATGAAAATAGATGAATGGAACTTAAACATGTATCGCTTCTACTACATACGATGCACTATTAAAAGGCCACCTCTACTACTGGGAAATTGGCCAGGTTTATCCGGTTGACTTTTTCAATCGCAATGGAAGATCTTTTAATTTTTATCATACATTTTTCTCTTGAAGAATAAAGATGTTACTGAGTCGATATTTTTATTTAAATTTTTTAAATAAAGAATTATGTTTTCGTAAAAATATTATATAATCGAAAGATATTGTGTTATTCGACACTGCATTTAGGGTAAAATCCGGATTGCAATCAGAGATAAATGCACCAGGTGCCCCCCTCTAATTTTTTTTTAAATATATATATTATATTATATTGTTAACCCCATATTTAAAAATCTACATTTTGCCCTTAATAAAAAAACAAAGTTTTGCACTCTCTAGATTCACCTTGACTGCAATCCAGCAGCCCTAAATCATTTGGGACCACTAGACCTATATTAAATGTAGACCTTACCGCTCGCAATGATTTGGGGTGTTGGATCTATCATTGTCCTAAAGATAGGGTCGAGCAAGTGATGGACACAATTAATAACTTTAAAAAAAATAAATTATCTTCCTATAATTTTTTCAAGTTGCACAAATTTTGTGCAAGATTATATAGAAGTTTCCTCACTTATCTAACATGGAAGATTGTGTTTCTACGCCTGAGTGGGGATTTCTCGATTTGAAAATGTGGTGAAGATCACTGAATTATGAGTGCTTTTATTTTATTAAAAAATTAATAATATAGTTTGAGGATCCAAAAATTCTTTTATGGTCAAATAGTTAAAAAAAGTGAAATAGACAAAACCCATTCGTTTTTGGCAAGAATTTAATATCCAAATAATATTTTTTTTGTAACATTTATGACTTTTCAAGGTAAAATTACATGGAAATTCGTTTTCGTCAAGATATTTGTAATGAAAATAATTAATTTGAAAGTCCGATGACTTCCAAACCAACACCAACTTTGTACGGACACAATTTGTAATTCTTGCGTCCACGTGTTAGGAATCTCTGTCCACCTAACCTGGTTTACTCTTAGCTACTCTCGGGCATTCATTATATGTGTATATTTTCATTAATATTAAATAAGAATATACATATTCAATGAATAAATATCACATAAAACACTACCCCGTAAAACATAGAAGACCAATTCACGAGCCAATTTATCATATTGTAACAGTGAAAAATATTTTTGAAAAACAAAAAAAAACAACTTAGACATTATACTATATAACAATGTCCCGAGTTCGAGATCCGTGTTGATTCCCAATATATTACAACGCCCTCGAGTTCGAAATCATCGTCACAGGCCTATTGGCCAAGTGGTACCCATGTTTCTTTTGTATTTCACGACTAACAGGGACGGGTCTTTCATACATTTTATATGAAAATAATAATAACAATAATTTTTTTCATATAAGCTGTATTAAAAAATATAATTTCCCAGAAAATACATTAAATATACTCTACTCAATATAATATATACGTGGATCCCCAATTTATATTTCTTGGGTAACGAATCTACAGTAACTATGATGCACTCGTGACTTAGCACAGAGGGGATCAGGATCCGCCGTTTCCTCACGGTATCCAAGTGTATATGCCCCAATCTTCTGAAACATATAAGCTTAATTAAATATGGTGTAAGAATAATATAATCCCAAACTTGAAAATCAGTAAACTTTTCATGAGGATTTCTGATACTTCCAAACAAGGTGATGAGTTTCGAAGTATCAATAAGGAACTAAATTACCTCTCTTTATGCTCTTTGATGAAATAACAAAGGATAGATCCTGAATGACCTGTTAAGATGTGAAACAAATGTTAGAAGGGTGCCGGAGATTTTTTCGGCGTGTCCCCTCCGACGCTCAAGTCAGATGATAAGAAATATCGGAGCAATTCGTAATAGAATAACTGATGTATATATGTGTGTATAGGCGAAAAAGCATACCTAAACTCCTGTACCAACCTTCTATTTATAGTGTTTACCTTGCGAAGATATGCCTTAACGCAGTAAGGCCACGATATACAGCATTCCCGGGGTTCCTGGGTACGTGTATCCACTAATAAAGCCGTTATTTATTTCCACTTCCTGAAATCTCGGGAAGTGCTCGATTAATGTGGACTTGGTCAAATCATTATTAGAGACAAGAAGTCAAGAGCTTTCCAGGTTAATGAGCACCATTGCTGACAGATTATGTAGGAGCTTAGAGAATTAGGTCTTCTTATTAGATCGGTAGGTTGGAACCAGCATTGCATGATCTTTATTTTAACCCAAGCAGATCGGGAGGTCGGTAGAATAGAACCAGCGTTGAATGATCTTTATTTTAACCCAAGCAGGTCGGGAGGTCGGTAGGTTAGAACCAGCGTTGAATGATCTTTATTTTAACCCAAGCAGGTCGGGGGGTCGGTAGATTAGAACCAGCGTTGCATGATCTTTATTTTAACCCAAGCAGATCGGGAGGTCGGTCAAGTAAAATAAGGTGAGGTAATATCATTCTATTGCTGAGTATCAATTTCCTTTTCTTTTTTTTTTAAGAGAGGGGTTTTATACGGATCTCAAACTTGAAATATTGTCGTATATATTTTAACATTGGATACCACTAAGCCAATAGACATGTCGCGAGATCCGTGCACAAATAAAATCGGAAGTTTAAACGAAGAAACTGAAAGAAGATGAACATCATTAAGCTTCAATCCGGATTGGCAGTAGTATATACACTCGGTTTGACTTCCACAAATACAACAACTCAATATTAAAATATAATAATTTTTAAATAAAAAACATATAAACTAAAATACAACTTAGTTTTGACCAATTTTGAGTTGGTTCATAAGTGAGGCTCAAACTAGGTCCATACAAATATCTTCGGCGATAGGCCACCAGTTTAGCCAACCCTAATTGGTTAAACCATAGCCGGACTTGAGGTCAGGTTCAAAAGTAAGCTACCTAAGGCCAATATTGGGAGAAGACCAAAAATATATATGTTATTTAGTGATAAAATAATTATACTTAGGAATTCAAGTGGAAAGAAAAGAGTGAACAAAATCTTTATATCTAGTTGATAATGACAATTAAGTGAGAAATTGTATGGAATATTCTAAAAAATAATCTATAATTTGGAAAAAAAATGAAAAATCTGAGATTCCACTATAAGTTCTCACCCTCAATTCTATTTTTCTTTTTTAAATTCCCATTAAAAATTGTGTAATATGTGGACAAATTTGAATTTAATTAGTAAATTTCTTTGAAAATTCCAACAAAACCTTTGATTTATAATCCTCTCTCCTTTTCCCGATTACCAAATTTGATGTCTAAATTTTATATTGATTTTATAGGTTATAATAAGAGGTGCCAAATGGGTCGGACTGACACAGCCAGTTTAATCATGCCGGCTCTGCATTGTGCGTGTCGTGCCGTGCCGTTCTACGAAAGGGATGGCCCGGCATGGTCCATACGAGCCGTGCCATGGGCCGTGCCGACACATACTATTTCGATTTTTTATAATTTTTTTGGCTTTATCGATCGATCATTAAAGTCAAACATTTCAATTAATATATATATTATTTCGAATGCTACTGATCGATCGTCGCGTATGTTGCCGATCGATCGACATGTGTGTTGCCGATCAATTCCGTGCCCACGGTCGAAATCTTTGGCCTACCACGGCACTGCCCGACAGTGTAGCATGTGTCTCATGCCGGTCGTCACTGTTGACATCTTTAGTTATAATCCTAAAAATGCCATGAACCTTTTCAATATCACGGACATCGTAGTTACAAATTTGGACAACTCTCTATTAAATGAAACCAAATTTTACTACACGATGATGGTAAGTAAATGCCACCATTAATCCAGTCGACCGACTGGTAAATTCAAACATAAAGGTTGATGCATCGTATCATGTAATTAAATTCCCCATCCACCTTTAAAACTTAGAATTGGATTTTAATGCGCATTTACAAACGTTTTGACTTTTCAATTTCATTTCATCAAAATTCAATATCATAAATGTCAAAAATTGTCTCAATAAAAATTTCTTTTGTATTCAAGTAGTCTCAAACTATTAGGGGCTAAATAAACATACTCACATGTAAATTATTGTTTTTGTAAAAAAAAAATTTGGATAGGGTGGAGTCTCGAACCCGAGACCTCTTACATTGAGAAATAGATGACAACAACTAAATCAATGTCTTGTTGTCTCACATGTAAGTTAATCTTGTAACAAAAGTGATTCAAAAAATATAGTCCTAAAATTTTAACAAAAATGGTTTCAAGACCACTTCTTTACTTTTATACGAATCGAGCGCCTCACGAGCTTTTCGAATCGACAACATAAATATTTTAATTCTTATTCAAACTTATCGAGCCAACTCTATAAAGATTTTATTCATATTCGAAATTATCAGATTCGAGCCCAAATTATTTTGTTCTATAGTTCACGAGCCACTCGTGATAATTTAATATAATTATATATTAAATACATATATTTCAAGCCTCTCGAGTATTTATTTTCGAGCAATAAGTTACAAATATGTTCGAATCTTTTGAGCCGAACTTAATCTCCAATTCAAGCCAAATACAGGTAAATAATTTCAAATTATCCGAACTTCCAATCGAGTTCGAGCTCAAATATATTTAACCCGAGCGAGTTCGAGACAATACTGGATTTATTCAGTGTTGTGTACCGAGTCTACCGACACGCATCTCGAGGAGGGAGCCCTCAACATATTATTGTACTTCCTCGATTTAAAAATGTGGTTGCGCCACCGTGTGAGGGCCGAGGGGCGGTGGTAGGGGCTACAAATAATGCATAGAGCATATAAAAATGGCAAGATAAGCGGCCACGCTATCTATTTGGTAGGATCTCGCGATGAAACTTCGTGCTCACCGACACTTATTTTGGACCTAGAATTATACTATAGTACATAAATGTTTTTTTATTTGTAAAATTAATTTCAAATGTATAATTTTTTTTAATAATGTGTTCTAACTTATTTTGGACCTAGAATTATGCTATAGTACATAAAATGTTTTTTTATTCCTATATTAAGATTACAAGTACAAATTGATTTATTTAATGCATGTGTCTCAAGACCATCTTTCCAATATATCCGACAGACACCAATTGTCGTAAAATTCTTTGTTAGTGGATCCATTATATTTTTCTTTTGAAGTAATTCTTTCGATAATGATTTAGCCTTTTGGATTCTGATAAAATCTTGGTTATTTTGCTTCCACAATATTCCTAAAACTAATTTCAAGTGTATAATTTTTTTAAAATAACGAGTTCTAATTTAGAGGTAGAATTATAGTATTAACCGTATTTTGTTTTATTTATTCCTAAAATTAGTTTCAAGTGTATAACTTTTAAGTTATATGTTTTTTTATTTTTTGTATATTTTTTGGGAGGTGGTTTGTTTCTATGTATCATTTTACATAGATGAGAAATCAGTAGTCGAATTTAGGCAATGGTTGAAATTCGATGATTTGAAAAATGTTTTAATACATTTAATTATTTAATATTATATTAGGGATTTTAAAATTCTAAAATTATATTATCTTTGATAAGATACACTATAATAATATAGTATTTTTTTGAAAAAAGTACGAAAAGCTGCTTTAATGTAATCATATCGTTGGTGATCTATTGAGAAATTATATTGAAAGCATAATACATGTTTAATTTATTTTAAAAGTCTAATATATATTTTTTTTTGGTGTTGAAAAAATGAGATGAAAATATTTTAAAATTACATTTGGGTAAAAATAAATAATGTTATTTTCAAATTTGCAATGTTTAATTTATTTTAAAAGTCCATCTTGAGCCCACTACCTTATATAACCTTTTTAGCTAAGCCCGTTAATAGATCGGGCCTAGGTATGAAATAATAGAAAGGCTAATTTCAAGCCGTTACCTTTTACTGAATCTTTATTCATCTTAATCCAGAAAAAAAACTTGAAATCATTTAAGTACACCTTAGGTTAAAATGACAAAAGTGTCCTTAATAAGAAAAGGCGGCAATTTCAGAAAATTTCAATCTCTTCCTTTCAGCACTACGTTCCAGCTATTCCCTTCACCACTGCGATTCAAATCGCTTCGTAAATCTCTCTTGCCAGTTACGATTTCTTACAGTTGATTTTCTCTTCATCTCTTCGATTTTTCGTTCCATCACTTTTTTCCTGATTTTTTTCAATTCTGGTATGTGCGTGTATGTGTGTTTGTGTGTGTATATGTGTATATATATACTGTTTGTTGCCTTTTGAGGGTTTTTAGTTATTATGCATTGATGTCTATGCTTCTTTGCTCATTTTCAGAATTTACAGTCTGAAACTTGCAATGAAGAAGATGACCCAGCGAAAAATTAATTGGTGCACCAAAATTATAAAAAATAACTGGTGCACGAAATTTTTTAAAAAGTAACTGGTGCATGAAAAGATTGAAAATCAGTAACTGATGCACGAAAAATCAGTAACTGATGCACGAAAATTAAAACAGCTATTGATGCACGAAAATTTACACAAAGTTAGTGCACCAGTGTTGTATTTTCGTGCATCAGTGTTATATTTTAGTGCACCAATGTTATTTTTCGTGCACCAATGTTGTATTTTCGTGCATCAGTGTTATATTTTAGTGCACCAAGGTTATTTTTCGTCCATCAGTGTTGTATTTTCGTGCATCAGTGTTATATTTTAGTGCACCAATGTTATATTTTTCGTGCACCAGTGTTATAAAAATTTTACACAAAGTTAGTGCACCAGTGTTGTATTTTCGTGCATCAGTGTTATAATTTAGGGCACCAATGTTATTTTTAGTGCACCAGTGTTGTATTTTCGTGCATCAGTGTTATATTTTAGTGCACCAAGGTTATTTTTCGTGCACCAGTGTTGTATTTTCGTGCATCAGTGTTATATTTTAGTGCACCAAGGTTATATTTTCGTGCACCAGTGTTATATTCTCGTGCACCAAGGTTATATTTTCGTGCACCAGTTACTTTTTATAATTTTCGTGCACCAGTTACTTTTTATCATTTTCGTGCACCAGTTATTGTTTTATAATTTTCGTGCACCAGTTACTTTTTTATCATTTTCGTGCACCAGTTATTTTTTATGATTTTCGTGCACCAAGGTTATATTTTCGTGCACCAGTTACATTTTATGATTTTCGTGCATCAGTAGCTGTTTTAATTTTCGTGCATCACTTACTGATTTTTCGTGCATCAGTTACTGATTTTCAATCGTTTCGTGCACCAGTTACTTTTTATAATTTTCGTGCACCAGTTATTTTTTCTCTGGGTCATCTTCTTCGTTACAACATCTTGCTGTCAAACTGTAAATTTTGAGCAAACAAGCACGGACACCAATGCATACCTTACTTCTTCATCCATATGCATCAGTCAAAAAAAAAATACCAACAGGCTTTCGATATCTATAATTTAGCATCAGTGTTCAAATTTATAATTCACATACACACACAGTATACACACACACGATGAAATGCGCATAGCAGATCCGAAAATTATATTGCAGACTAGTCCGAGATCTTCTTCGATTCAAAAAGATTCCAAATGCTACGAAAATTTAGATGATTCGATTCAAACATATTTCATGTACAGAACATTTTAGCAAATACGTTTTAGGGATGAAGCGACTAGATGAGGTGACGAGATGATGAAGAAAATAATAATCTGAGAATCGCCGAAAAATTTCAGCAGAAAATTTAAGGTGTGGGGCGACAGGATGAGGAAGAAAATTAAGATCTGAAATTAGGTTTAAGATCTTTTCAACTGAATGGTATTTTGGTAACTAAAAAATACATTTTCAAACCAATAGTTAAAAAATTGGACTTATGTGAATATAATTTTCTCATAAGTGTATTTTTTGGTAAGAAGTTTTTTTTTTACAGATTTATTTGTAATAAGTTTCTGTAAACAGTATCAATTTGCAATTTCCCCTATAATTTATCCTTGCAGTGGGCGGCTAAAGCCCAGTAACTATATGGGCCAAACCCATCATTTTGGGCCATCTGAAAACAACAAAGCTTCATCCAAACAGTGTGCAGCGGGAATTGCAGTGCCCTCTTTCTCCGGCTCTCCATTTCAAAATTACAGTTCGTTTTCCGATTCTTCAAAGTTCTGTTTGGATTACTTGGAGAAGCTGTATTTCAGGAAATCAATCATTTTCAATCTTTTTCTGCACTTAAATTTTCAGGTTTTGCTTTTTTTTTTGTTGCTTCTCTCAATTTTGCTTCCGATCTCCACTTCTCATTCTCCGCGTTCGCCCTTACAGTTGACCTGTTGTTTTTCAGCATTTCTTTTGTTTTTCGGCAAGTTAGTGATTTGAATGTACCGGGTAGTGATGGATCTCTTGCTAAATCACATATTGCAGTGTGAAGTCTGTTGTCCTACTGTCTTATTGTGTTTGTTTAATTGTTTTATGCGTTGTTCTTGATTTTGGTAAGCTTTACAATGGTTCAGTTTTAACGTGTTTACGGTTTTTTCGTAATGAGAATTGCTTTTTATTGTTAAATGGAACTTGGGAATATAGTAATGTTGGTTATTTTTCGTATGAGAGTTAGGCCTATGATCCTATATGCATGAAGGTTGTAGTTTTAATGTTACGGGGTTTAATTTCAGGTCCCTTTAGATGGAATTTGGGGTTTCCTCAGTCAAACTATGGCCCCCAAGCCAAAATACTCGATTAATGCTCGTTGAGAGGATGACTAAGAACCTTGTGACTCCGTCAATATGGTCTAGAAGATATGGTCACTTGAGTCATAAAGAAGCTGAGGAGGATGCCAAGAAAATAGAGGCCAAGGCTTTTGCTGCAGCAAACCAACATTTCGAGAAGGAAACTGATGGAGATGGAAGTTCTGCAGTGCAACTGTATGCCAAGGAATCTAGTAGGCTCATGATTGAGGTTATCAAACGAGGTCCTATCATGAAAGTTGATGGAGAACTTGATATATTAGATAAAATAAAAGAATCCGATGGAACTGTGTTTGATATATCCAATGACCCACGAAAAGTTATTGATGCAGGCGATACCGAGAAACTGTTAAAACCGTTAACCGAGCATGGAAATAAGTATAGGAAGATATGTTTCAGTAATACAAGTTTTGGTCGTGATGCAGCACAAATTGCTAAAACTACATTGTTATCCCTCAAGGATAAATTAACTGAGGTAGACCTATCGGATTTCATTGCTGGGAGAGAAGAGGAGGAAGCCCTAGAAGTCATGAATATATTTTCTTTGGCTCTGGAAGGAGCTAAGCTGCGGTATCTTAATCTGTCATACAATGATTTGGGTGAGAAGGGTATCAGAGCATTTGAGGCACTTTTAAGATCTCAGCATAATTTGGAGGAGCTGTATCTGATGAATGATGGCATCTCAGCAGAGGCTGCAGTAGCAGTCTACGAGTTAATTCCATCAACTGAGAAACTCAGGGTTCTTCACTTTCATAACAATATTACAGGAGATGAAGGTGCTATTGCTATATCTAGAATGGTGAAAAATTCCCCACTTCTAGAGGATTTTCGATGTTCCTCTACAAGGGTAGGATCTGAAGGAGGAGTTGCGCTAGCAGAAGCACTTGGAACATGTACCCATTTAAAGAAGCTCGATTTGGTGGATAATATGTTTGGTGTTGATTCTGGATTGGCTTTGAGCAAGGTGTTATCTGCATTGCCTAATCTATCTGAAATCTACCTCAACTACTTGAATTTTGAGGATGAGGGATCTACTGCCGTTGCAAATGCCCTAAAGGAATCTGCTCCATCGCTGGAAGTTCTTGAGATGGCTGGAAATGAAATCACTGCAAAATCTGCCCCTGCTCTGGCTGCCTGTATAGCTTCGAAACAGTTTCTTATCAAATTAAATTTGGCTGATAATGAACTAAAGGACGAGGGTGCTATCTTAATTTCAAAGGCACTGGAAGCTGGTCATGATCAATTGCATGAAATAGACATGTGTACCAACTTGATAAGAAGGGCTGGTGCCAGGTGCTTAGCCCAAGCTGTTGTAAGTAAACCCAGACTTAAATTGCTAAACATCAACGGCAACTACATTTCTGATGAAGGGATTGATGAGATGAAAGATTTATTCAAGAATTTTCCCAATATTCTTGGGCCATTGGATGATAATGATCCCGAAGGAGAAGATTATGATGTTGAGGATGACAAACAAGGTGGTGACAACGATGAACTGAAATTCAAGCTCAAGGGTCTTGAAATCAAACAGGAGGAATAAGAATTGTTCAATACTTGTTACTTGGTTTCACTATTCCATGCCTTCTATACTTCAGTTCTTTGTCTGGGTAGCGTTCAAGTATACCATTTTGTTTTAGCCAGGAACAAATTTCTCATCGACGAAAAGTAGTCACAAGATCTTGTGCTTGATCTAAAGCTTGGGTCTCTTTGTAGTCATGTATGTTTTCTAATTTCTTTTGGATCTTGGAAGTTGATTGATTTAGAAGTTGTCTTTAATTCCTAGTTTTCAATGTTAAAACTGCAATTTATGTTGTGTCCTTGTATGCATGGATAATTCTAATGTCTGATACACTGCTCTTGAATCTTGAAAGAATTTCTGGAGACATCTATTCTAACCAGAATTTACTGTTGTTTTGACCTACGCTATAAGCAATGTTGTATGTGCTTTTATTCATTAAAGTTCTCCTCTTGATGGTATTAAACCATGCCCTGACAAAACCAGCTTCAATTTTCGAATAGGGAGATCATAAAAAACTTTCTTCATTTATTTCATTACAGAAATTCAATGTATATGTTGCACTTCAGACTGCAATATCAGGTAATAAAAAAAATTATTTTTTCCAGATCTTGCTACTTCACACTTTGCCATTTGATTGTAGTTGGCATCTCCACAGTAAATTATGAATATGATTCCAAATGTTAGAATTGAATGCTGATATGCCAGTATCCGATTTGATACTATCAAAATTATGCTAATTTTTTTGTTTGATCGCATAGTGACGACTTTATTGTGGTTTCTGACCAAAGGGATGTTGGTTATATTAATCGAGGATAAGGTTTAGTTCTTTGGACGTTGTGTAGACCTTGCAGCTTTTGTATGTTTCACTATCAAAATTTGCTAGTAAGAAAGTATTGGAAACTTTGTAAATTGTGTTTTGTATGTTTCACTATCAAAATTTGCTAGTAAGAAGTATTGGAAACTTTGTAAATTGTGGTAATTGGTTGATGGGACAAAATGCGGTTTCTCAACTGAGAAATTTTAAAGAAAAAGATGTGAAGAAAATGAGATGTAAAACAGGAAGCCAAAATCAGTGAGTTTTTTCAACTGGAGAAATTTTAAAGAAAAAAGATGGAATAAAACGAGATGTAAGAGATGAAACAGATAGCGTGAAACAGTTAGCTATCCTATTTCTTTAATGGCTTTAGTTCCAAACGTAGCTGCGTCAAATTCAGGCATTAGAAACGTAGCATAACTTTATCCTGAATATTCGACATTTTCGCACCCTTAACAGGATTATCAACAAAATTGCCACTTCTCTCAATCAAATTCTTTACTTTTTGGGCCACAAACACTAATCATGCAGCCACAGGTACTTTCAATGCTGCTAGAATCTTGTCATCTATCTCAAATTGAATTTCTTTCTTGTCTCTACCTATTTTTATATATTCATCGAACCGCTGCTTCAGGTCCACAGTAAGGTTTGTTGTTCCGCTCCACCCAAGAATCTCCTTTGCAGCTCGTGGCTCTGAATAAAAATGCTGCAGAGGTATGTAATGATCAATACTACTAGCTGGATTTTTCTAATAATAGGAGATTGGTCGGAGGATACTCTATATTATTTTCTGCAAGTCAAACATTCTGCAGTAACTTAAGTTATTCAGAAACAGATCTAGACATACCATGTTACGGAAAGGAAACGCCTTCTTCGCATCAATTCCTACTGCTTTTGGATCATAATGGATAATCTCAACAGGACGTCCGGTGGCTTGGGCACATAGTTTAGCCACTCCATCAAGTGTCACAGCACGGTCACTAACACAATTGAAGATGTTACCACTTGCGGCATCTGGATTTTCAACAGCCAAAGTAAGCATTGCGGACAAGTCCCTGACATGGGCAATGTTTGTCAATTGCATCCCAGATCCAGGAATCAGGACTGGCCTTCCTCGAACTATACCTGTTCAAAGATTGATAACTGCACGTTATCACTTCGGATCAATAGCAGAAAGATCTCCAGGTACACCACATAATAATCATGGCACTGAAGTATCTCTGGTTTATTCCCCATTTGGAATAGTTCAAGAAATTTGAAGTTTCTTTCTTTTTCTTGAATAAAATGTCCTACATCAATGACCTTTTTCATTGAAGTGTGTTTCATGCAAACATTTGATATTGAAATGTTTTACTGTCTTTTGAAGATTTTGCACTTACGATCAAAGAACCATTCCTCACAGTCCTTGTTGTTACCGGATCCAATCATGTACTGTGGACGGAATGATGCCCAATTACCAAATATCTCTGAAATGTATTGCTCGACTCCAACATGACCAGCATCCGCTTTGACTACATCCTGTCGTAGCAAGTAATCAGTTTTTGGTTGAAGTCCTAGGGGTATGTTTGGTTTTGTTTTTGGATTTACATCGTGTAAGTTAAGTTTTTTCCTGATTTTTTTAGAAGTATCTAAATATATGAAAATATACCGTATTATGTTATATAATGGCATAGTGATAAAGTATTTTTGGGGAGTGATGAAAATTCATATTAGAGATAATGATATTGTTAACAAGGTGTGAATATATGTTTTTTGAAAAAAAAAAAAGTTTAAATGAGATATTTATGTCGTTGGTGTATTTAAAGATGTGAATGTTTTTTTAAAAACAAAACCAAACATACACTGCATGTACTCAAGAAATTATACCCCTTCGACATGAGGAGGTTCATCTGTTGTCTTGTAAATCCCGGCACTACTGATGAATAAAAATTGCTGTACACCACAACTCTTTGCCCAATCTGCTACAGGCCTACGAATAGATAATGATATTAGAAGATGTGTACTTTCCATGGACTAATATTTTGGTCCGTGATTTTCTTGTTTGTTTGGGTGGATCATTGTTTGGGTTTAATCTCTAACTGTTTCATTCATTTATGGGCTGATTTGTTCATCTTATTTTGGAGGCCTATTTGATATTAGTGGAGCTGTATATGAGTTTTGTACTCATGACATCGGTGTTAACCAGAGTCTCTTATACCATTTTGAATTGTCAACTCATCTAAAAGCTCGAGCTTGTATAGATTGTATCGAAATTGGATTACTATTGTTGTCGTTCTTTAGATTGACCTATTGCTTGAATGAAGTGATTATCATAGGACACAAACCTCACTGCTTCCAAATCCTTGCCATTGTTATCCAACACCACATCAAATGCAGCACCTTCCAATACCTTGCCAATATTCCCCGGCTCACCCCAGGCTGTTTTGCCACCAGCACTCACAATTTCCTGCGAGATCAGGCACCAAACACAAAAATCCCATCACAAAGTCATCCAAGATCAAATATTTAATGTATCAGTTCATAATACATCATCCTGCTAATTCTCAACTGAAAATCTGTTGAAAGGAGGCTTCTTCATCTTGTCCGACCCTTCTTCACCGACAGTCAAGATCGTAACATCGTGGCCAGAGCCCAGAAGTTCCTTTGCAAAGTAGAAACCAATGACTGCATGGCCACCACTGTTTGTGTTCACAATGAGCACCTTTTTCTTCTCTGCCTTGACAGTAAATGACTGGGAAATTGTTGAAGAAGAAGCCCTTTTAGAACTTTTTGCAGAGAGAGCTAGAAAAGACGGAGAAATGGAGATAGAAGAGGAAAGAGCGTGGAATGAAGGAACAGAGAGAGACAAGTGTCTGAAATGGCAGAGAGAGGAAGAAGGAGAAATGGAACTTGAGAATATAGAAGCAGCAGCAGGAGCAGCCGTGGCCATTGATCTATTTGGTTTCTTGATAGATCAGCTCTTTATTAGTTTTATTGGATTCGAGAAATGAGATTCCCTCTTTGAGCGTCTTTTTGTTTCACGTTGCATTATGTGGCGTTCTTTTCTTTGTTTTTAGGGGTGGAAAATATGTGGTCGTGAAGCAAATGTTGCTTGCTCGAATGGATATGTTCTCTCAGAGTGGAAATAGAGTGAAAGTGGGAGATGGTTTGTTTTAGTTTATAAAAGCATTTTAATTTTTTTAAAAATAAAAACAAATAATGTTATCTCATTGTCAGCTGTTTTTTTCGAAAACCCTTATTTTCGCATTTTTTTTATGAATATAATTTTTTAATTCGAATTTTCACTATTTGTTTTAAACTTAATTAAATATTATGTACAACTGAGAACAAAAGTGGCTGTAGTTTAGTGGTAAGAATTCCACGTTGTGGCCGTGGAGACCTGGGCTCGAATCCCAGCAGCCACACGGAGCTCTTTTTTTACTCCATTTTAATTTTAATAGTGGTGGTCAATCAAGCCCAAATCCTTACAAATAAAAGCCCGATTTGAGGAGTGGAGCCCACCGTACCTTCTAATATCATTCGCGCGCAGTTGAGTAATAAAACGACAGCGCATTCCTTCATCACACACCTTGTACGCAAATTACCAAATCCCCACCAACATATAAACCCCCTCCTCCTCCTCCACCGTCCGTCGCCACCACCTGCCCCTCCGCTACCTCAACTTCATCACATCTATGATAATTTCTTCAGTTTCCCCGTTATCTTGCATTCACCTTGCACCACACCTCTTCTTTCTCCATCCTAAACTCCACATCCGCCGCCATCGAACTACTACAAGTACCTCTACCTACATCTCCACGCATTGCGTTGTATTATGTGACATGATATCTGTCATTGCGAGCTCTGCGAACCACAATCCTCCCAGAACACTTTTCCCTGGCGGCTACAAGCGTCCGGAGATCAAAGTGCTGAATCTCGTGCTCCGATTGAGTTCTGAAGAGGTTTTTCGGGACAATAAGGCGGTGCTTGATGTGATTGACGATGCTGTTGCGGATAGAATGGGAATGGTGGTGCTTACTGGTGGCGGAGGGAGTGGGAAGATGCTGTATGAACTATGAAGCGGCGTGTTTGTTGAAGTCGGTTATTAGGGAGCGCGCTTATTTGTTGATTGATGAGCGCGTGAATATTTCTGCTGCAGAAAATGCTAGTGGCGTTTTGCTTTCAGATCAAGGTTAGTGTATTTTCTTAATCCTTGAAATTAATAAATTTGTACATTCACTTATATATTTTATGATATTTTGTCTGTTCACTAGGTCTTTTATTTGCTATATATCCAACCACACAAGGAAGTTTTTTTTTTCAGTGTTGGCCTTTTCCTTGTGCTTGTTGAATTTCTATTGAGCTTTTACTTTTACCTCTGCGATTGTTTTTATCAATGTGAGTTCACCATCTTGTCATTTGTCATGTTTCTTTCATTTAATAGGTCTTCCTACGATAGTGTCAAGGAACACAATGGTGGATGCCAAAAATGAGTCAGTACTTCTGCCTTTGGTTGGAAGAATTGTCCAGGCTCATGATGCTGCATTAGATGCTTCAAACTTCGAGGGTGCTGTGCTGATTCATTTGGATATGGAACATTGGTTACAAAACCATTGGATTTGCTAAGATAAGGAGCTAGTGGTGTAGTTGTTTCGGTGGATGAGTTGAACTTGTTCAAAGAGGATGACCTGAACAAACACTTTTTCCGTGAATATGCATCAAGAAAGAATGTCAAGGTGGAGACTAGCAGTCAAAGCTTTGATAAGCTCAAAATTTTGGAGAATGGCTTTCCTGGAGGAAGACTGTTGCTGGATTAAAGTATTGGAAGAGAGAGAGCAACAGTTTATAGAAACGGAGAGATCAGTTTTTTTTTTAAACTACAGATGCCATCCAAAGAGCCACACCACTGGTGATCATCTAATGCTAAGTACTTTGATAGCTGAAGTTGGTCTTTGGACAAATTTCTTTTCACCAATTATGTAATTGTGTATGTGTAACTTCGTGCATTGGCTTTAAATGACAGATGAGGGAAATTTCACTTCTCAGGGATGCTGTTTCTCAACTAGATGAGCCATCTTTACTTGTTATAGTAGTAATTGTATATTGAATTTCAACCAATTCTTGTTCAGCTGATATGCATGGGTATTAGCTCTTGATTTCATAGTTTTTCTGCTGGTAGGATCTAAGTTTGAATTGGCTATTTTATTTTATGTATTTATTTTTAGGAAGATATTTTAAATATGCATTTGTTTTTTTTTTATACTTACAATTTCAATCTCTCTTAATCCAACTTCAAGTCTTTGAGGACCGCTAGAGTGAGCCGAACATTAAGATAAGTGTAAACTTAGTTTCATGTACTAGACTTTTTTGTGTGTGTCTTTGGTGATTCTTTTTGTTGTTCTATTTGCGGTTTATATTTGTAGCTTTGGGGAAATGAATTTGCTACCATTAGGCAGGAACATAATTATGGAGCCTTTTTTACGGTTATTCTAGACCTATGTTTGTACGCTCCATGATGGTTATTTCCTAATCCTTTACTCTTTATGTTCTTTGTTTTCCCTCCCCATCCATTCAGATTATAATTGTTGATACTCCTTGAACTAATGTGATTTTGCAAAGGCAACAATGGCTCACCGAAGAATTTGTGCCACTTTCAGATTTGCTTCTATTTGTTATGTCTTCTGATCGCCCACTGACTGAAGCGAGGTATTTTTGCTGCCACTGTTACTTCAGTAGTATCATTTTTGTTAATTCCAATGTTATTCATATGGGAAATTTAACCCTTTGGACTTGTCCATGTAAATAATGAATCTTTTGGCTTGAGATGATGCATTTTCTTGAGTATTCTTCATGGAATTAGGTAGCTTTGCTTTAATACTGCCACCTTTAGATTTCGCATAGCTAAGTGTTTTTTGTTCTTCGAATTGCTAAACTCAAAGACATCATTATTTTGGATGGTCGTATGTTTTCATAAAAATTTCAAGTGCTTCTAACCTGATTTAATGGTGTTCAGTTCCGTCTGGTTGCCACTTGCTTTGTTTTGTTAGCTTGTTTTGTTTGGTAAAGTATGCACTTATTGGATATATCTGAACACTATTACACATTTTGAAATATTATTTATTATTATTATTATTTTGGGGGTATTGCTATCCGTGTTTTGACAGATTTGGTGATTTCATGTACTTGTGTCGTTTCGCATGTTTCTGAGAATGACTTCATGTCTGTACCATTCTGTTCCTTCATCCCTATATTTTCTTCGATTTTCTCTGTGGAACTAATCTGTCATCATCTTGTGTTGTCCTTCAGGTTACAGTTCTTCGTTACATTCAACATTGGAAGGAAAAAATTTGTTTTCATGCTGAATAAATCTGACTTATGTCAGAACTAGGATGAGGTTTAAACTAGGATGAGGTTTAAACTATTATCTTGAATCAGTTGTTTATGTCAAGTCACAATAGTGTTTTTCTTGTAGTTGGAGAAACTAGAAAGAAATCACTGTTGAACTTAATTGAGTAGCTTCCATTTATTAAAGTTTTGAATGATTGACGCAGCTTGAAGAAGCTGTTGCATTCATCAAGTAAAATACTAAAAAGATGTTGAATTCTGAACACATATCCTTATTCCCTGTATCTGCATGGAGCGCACTTGAAGCAAAACTTGTTGCTTCTTCTGATGGTCTAGATCAGCAAGAAAAACCCACGACGATTACATTTCACTCAGGGAACCTGTAATTTCTCTGAACTTGAAAAGTACTTGAATCAACTCTTGGATTCCTCAACAGGTGGAGGAATTGAAAGGATGGACTTTAAGCTAGAAACACCTGTTCAGATTGCTGAACAACTGCTCACTGCTTGTCAGAAACTTGTCAGGGAGGAGTGCCAGCAAGCTAAACTGGACTTGGTGTCAGTAAATGCATATATTCTAAAAAGTGTAAGAGAGTATGCATCAAAATTGGAAAGCTAGAACATAACATGGAAGAGAGAAATTTTGTCTTTGGTATGATCATATTTTCCTTTGTATTAGAAAAAATTCATTGACATTGTTGGGTGCACGGACAAATGCAGATTGATAAAACACAGGCATGTGCCATCAAACTTGCAGAATCAACTTTGCGATTATCTAATCTTGATGTTGTCATTTCATATGTTTTCGAAGGATATAAATCTTCTCAGATGCCGGCTACCTCAAGGCTTCGAAATGACATAATTGACCCTGCTGTTTCAGAAGTCCAAGTAAGTGCATCAATTTGTTTTGGCAATTGATGTTGGTCGTACTCTTCCATTGGTAGATAAAGTTTATATAGTTAAGGTACTAAGAAGATACATCTTCACTTCTTATTCCACTGGCGCATCCAGACTCTAGGTTTTTTGAATTTGAGGTTTTCATGGCAGTTGAAGTTTTCGGCACTGTTCTATTTGTCGATAAGTTTATATTGTTCTAGAATTAATAAGATACTACATCCCTTCTTATACCACAGGCCCATCTAGAGACTCTATAGGCGTTTTGAATTATTTGAGCTTTTATTCTATTCACGTGCCTCGACTAGTTCAAAAGATATTGTTTAGCTCGAGTCCGATGAGAGACTGTTTAATTTGGTGTTTATTCTTTTTGATCCTGATATAATATTCAGAGGAGACAAGCTTGTGCCCTGAACAAATCTTTACCAATCTCATACTTTTGTTTTTCTGTCACAACTTATATTCTTTCCCACCCGTTTGTTTGCTCCTCAGCATGTGAAAAATAATTTTTCATCCGAACTATTTTGGTATTATTCTCTGTTGCATAAGCACGAGTTTCATAACTATGCAAGTTAGATTGATGAACTATGTTATGCTTTTAGTCTGTGTACGAATCATTTTAATACATCCAACATACTAGTTTTTCACTTCTATTTGTGAAAAAAAATTGGTGGCATCTAGAAACTGCTCGTGGAATATGTGACATGGTTGCAATCTAGCAAAACTGGGAAAGGAAACTTCTATGAAGAATCTTTTGAGAAAAATGCCCTTCACTTAATGTCCCATACTGGAGACCACTGAGTTGCGAAGCACGAAGCATGAATTGGGCAGGCGTGTGATGGAGGATTTTAGTGAGTGCTGCTGCTTCTAAACTGTTGGAGCAAGAAATGCGTGAACTGATAACTTTTGGAATGTTGTTTAAAATGTAAATTTTTGCTGCATTTCACATTTAATGGCAGCCTTACTGTGTATCAAATTAAATTCATCAAGTTGATTGCCGTTGATGTCCAAGAACTCATTATACTAACCTATTTAATTGCATATAACCCGCACACATGGATGTTGGATCTCATCTCTAGAAGTAGATTAAAGCAGCATCTGATCTCCGAGTTGATATGCACAGGGTTGAGCAGTATATACCTCTCTAGCTTTTTGTGGTCATGATAATGTGATTTCTTTAATAATTCCACTCTGATTAAACTTGCAAAGACCTCTGGTTTTAAAAATATATCAGGGCTCTCGCCCTATTTCTTTTCAGTTTGTGGGTATTTGTGGCGGTCTTGGGCTAGCTGGTCTATCTGCATCACTTCTGACATCTGTCTTGAGTACCACTTTGGAAGATCTCATTGCTTTGGGCATGTGCTCTGCTGGAGGGTATGTAATCCATCTCCTTATTTAAGTTTCTCTTTGTCGATGCTTTCCTTGCGCTTATATCTTAAGCGTGGTTTGCGAAGAGGGCGTCGTGAGGCTGTTATTTCATTTCCATTGACATTCAAGGAACGGTCACAATTACTGTCGCAGAGTATTTTTAAATTAAAAATAAAAATAATTAGTAATTTGGACAAATTCTAACATATTATATATAAATGTATTTGGGTCTCAATGAATACCATTACACCGAGACATCTACAAGTCGCCCAATATTTTAATCAATAATGGAATTTGTATATTTATGTTTCTTATAAATATTTTTGAAATATAATACAGGCTAATATAAAAATTATTGCGAAACCTGTTTCTCCTTTAATTATGTAGAAAATAATAGGATAAAAATAATTTTGAAGAATGTATTTTTAAAAAAATTATTTTTTTGAATTTTCGAGACATTCCTGATTTCGGCTATTTGTAGATGTTTCATAATTTAATAGATAACTATTATCAATTTAAGAACAATTAATTATATAAATTATTATAGTTTTTTTAAATCAAAACATAACAATATCTTCATTATTTCATTATTATATATGTTAGGATATGGTAAACAGATAGAAGTCTTTTGAATATATGCACAGACTTTAATTAGCTATTTTTGAAATCTACTTCGGTCGTGTTAGCAACCAAAAACTATTTTCTTGTTTAAAGAAAGATCAATCGAGTAACGAAAGAGTGTGTGTAAAGAACTCGATTGATGCAGCAAATAAGCTGAGTTGATGGCAAAAATGACATAATAGGCGAGGTTTACTGGACTAATGATGCGGTGGATTAAATGCAAGCAATATGGCTAAAGTCTACTGATGAAGCAACGGCAGTTAACATGTGCATTAGATAAATGCAGAATGTAAGTAACACAAGTATTTGTTTCCGTAAGTTCGAAGCAACACTTCTACGTTCACCCTTCTTCCTTTTCAGAAAAGATTCACTAGAAGATTTAGTTTACAATCAAACATGTACAACCCATTTAGACTAGTACTACACAGATAGCATAAACTCCTAGTCCACACAAACCACAAAGGTTTACAGAGCAATATGGACTCATAATCACAAATTGTACAATAGTCACCGTACTGATACAATCAAAGAACAACCAATTATGTAGAGAGTGAGAAATCTGATTTTGCGAAGTGTTGCAAAATATCGGCACCGATGATCCCTTGAAGAGCTTATAAGTCTTTCACTCGATACATTTAAAGCTTCTTGAATAAGCTGATATGATTTGACAGTGGTTCAAATCAGAAATTTTTTTTTCTTTAAGATTATGGTATACGACCCCCTGATCGATCCTAACAATATAAGACTAACAATATAAATAAAATGAGACCATAAGTTTATGGTATACCAGATTCATTTTCCAAACAAACAAACCGAAACACAAAAAATTAAATTAAATTAGTTTAAATAACTTAATTTAAATTTAAGTTAATGATTAATAAAATATTACACAGTAGGTACAAATAAATTATAAATATTAGTACAAATGATGTAAAAGAAAAGCGAAAGAGCAATTTTGTAAATTCATGAATACTCTTTGAAGCTTGTTTAATAATCGCATATGCAAGGAAGGATCTCATTTACCGTGTTTTCTCATATCAAAAGTGTTTAATCCCGAGGCTGCGGAAAATGGTTGATTGCTAAATATGTAACCAAACGATTGCTTACCTCCTAATTTTATCATAATTACACTAACCAAACGTAGCCTTCGAGTATACTGAATGTTATGTAGGATATCATTTGGGTACGATCTTGTTGGCCACTTTAAATTCCTTGGAAAAGATGTGTCTCTACTTTTATGCTCCAAATTTTGAAACAAAAACCGTGTTGGGTGAAGATAATTGTTGTTAATTGTTTGGTAACTTAATTTCAAACCGTCCATTTGTCATGAAAAGTTGCCACTAATCTGTGTGAGGGATTATCTTTCTATTTCAGGTGTTTAAAGTTGTAGATATGATTGTATAATTAATAGTTGTTAACACGAAAACACCCAATTGGGTTAATGGGACATGGCTTTTCAAGTTTTTGTTAATGCGATTAGGAGCAGATTCAGAATTTATTGGGAGATTTAAGATTCAATGTATACAAATATTATTTCAGTCCTATACTTTTAGTCCCACAAAAAATGTTTTTAATAAAAAATAGTGCTATAGAAAATATTTTAAATCAAAAATAGTGTCACATAAATATTTTAACAAATTTAGTCTACATAAATTATTTTTTAATAAAACGATCTAATAATTGAATAGGGGTTTTGAGACCACTTTTGATTAAAAACTATTTCTATATGATTATATTTGATTAGTCCTAAAAATTTGGAAGTAATATTATAAAGATCCCTATTAAATGCTGTATATATAGCAAGAGTCTCCTTTTTATCCTTCATGTAGTGGCTTTGCTTTGTTCGAATTAGAGTATAAGAATAAATAAAAATCGCTTTAAAAATGTTTAATTATTCCTAAATATATTTTTTAAGTTTATTTTAGTGATAGGTCACAATAATTTCTCTATGCGCTTTTAGAATAAATATCTACATTCGGTTGGGTTTGCATTCACGAAGAATAGTGATTTCTAATCATGTTTGTTAGTTAGCTGATTAATATAGAAGGCTTTACTTATAGTAGGCCAATCAAAAAAAAAAACTAAACATTATGTAACTACATTTTTAGAAATTAGTCCACTGTGCAGTACATGCAGTCTTTTTCTAAACTCGAGGCACGGTTCACAATAACAATAACTATTACTATTATTACTACTTTTAAGTCTTTATGCGCCAGTCTTCTCCAAGAGCTTCTTTCGATTTGAGGCAATGGTGGCAAATATTCAAAAATTGTTTTCCACGATAAAATATATAGATGTAGTCTATACCCTCACAAATTAAATTGTGAATGGATCATCGATATTGTGTCGAAATCTAATCAGACCGGTATAAGCTCTGTCCATCCATTAGAACTCTAATCTATCCAATTCACGAATCAAAAGGATCAACTCCAAGTAACATATACTGCATAGCGAATTTGATATTTAAATCGTTTTGATGATACAATCGAAACCATATAGTTATTTAAGTATCCTAGATGCACAATTCTATGTTGGTAGTTACAATTCTATTTTGGTAGTAATATTCCATTTCAGCTGGAAAATGCAGTTAGATATTTGGGGCAGTATAAGTTATCAAGGGGTAGTAACTTATATCACGGGAGGAAACTTCGCGCAGACTTCTAATTATTAATGGGTGGCTCCGGAATTCCTGGCATGCTAAATGAGGTGTTGCCGGAAG
Source organism: Haberlea rhodopensis (assembly GCA_907163345.1). NCBI lineage: Eukaryota > Viridiplantae > Streptophyta > Magnoliopsida > Lamiales > Gesneriaceae > Haberlea > Haberlea rhodopensis. Next base: position 3,527,003 of record CAJQUN010000005.1, on the reverse strand, counting down.
TCATATCCTTGTCAAAAACTTGCACAAGAACAGACAATGGCAATGCTTGAAGGGTTCATGACATTTTGCTAGAATTTAGTCTCTCTATGCAGACGTTTCAAATGTGCTCTATCCCGGAACGAGTCGAGTCCTTGTCGTGATAGTTCCTCTATTCGTACAACCCGTCTTTCCCAGTCCTTGAAAACCCTCCCGGGGGCATGACTTGCCTTTATTGAGTGAGATGACTTTAATATCGTAGCTTCAGATTGTCAACCTATTTGGGTCCATTCGAAACTTTTTGACAAATTAGAGTTGTGGCATACGAACGATCTATATATACATTTGTTGAATCTCACAAAATAGTTTGTAATTCCTAAATCGTAATCTAGAAAAATCAATCATATTGATATGTGTCATTTTTCATGAATGAATTTTCATGCAATTTTTCACTCATGACCCATGTGTGCATGTGTTTATGTCTTCCTACAAAAAAATTCAAAGGGACAGTAGGTCAATAATCAAGCTGTGTAGCCATTTTATTCACGAGTTCGCTCGTACCCTTGAAAACCATGCCAGTTGAGGTACATAAATGCATTCAATTCGTGTGCTACGCAACACATGATAAAATGAGTTAAGAGGAAAGAAAGACAAAAAAATTCCACAAGTCTTTTATCAGTTTATATATTATGAGAAACTTCTAAACTATTAGAGAAATCTTTGTAAAATGCACTAAAAGAAGTGTTTTTACACTAAATATGATCCCCAAACTTACCTCCCATTTCAAATTTCTTTGGACATGGAATGGATCAATCCTTGCACAACCTTTGGATAACACAAATTAGTCACATTCGAAAATTTTGAGGCCATTACTAGGTGTCTAAATTCCTTTAGGGACTAAATTGACACGTACACAAAATGAGAGACTGAACCGGAAACGAACACAAACTATATGGATGTTTCAATGAATTGTCCCTTCTAGTATATAAAAACAATCATATTTTCAATTTAAAAATATTAGGTTTTGTATCTAAGTGTGTGTTTGCATTGCTAATTCAAAGCACTTTTATGTTATTTTTGCTTAAAGTTGAAAAAAGTAGCTTTTAAGCAAAAATATTGAATGTTTGCTGTTAAGAAAAACATCTTAATAAACTTCAATTAATTACAAAAGTGTCACCAAACAACTTAAAGCAGTCAAAAGCATGTCATGATCCGCTTCTCTATTTATGCTTTTTTCTAATTATTTTTAGAGAATGAATAGCAAAAGCAAGTAAATAAAATACTCAAAATCTATCTTTTTGTCTGAAAAACTGATAGCAGATTGGAAAAACATTTACAAACACTCACTAAAATATGTTCATTCTTAGTCTCTATTGATATCCTAAATTAAACAGAATTTGTGTTTAATGTTTATTAAAGAATCATGTATTTTTTGGAGGGACCACAATTGTCTTGCCTTGGACAATTGACAAGCATTAAGTGATTGGTGGAGACTAGCGCTCATCAATGTAAAAACAAGTACACTAAATTCAAAGAAAACTATAGAAAATAGTTATATGTATTTGGTTTAGCATCATATATATATCAACTTATATATCAATTCAATATTAACATAAAACATCTTTTAATTAATAATTAAATAAACAAACATGTGAAATATTTTAGATCAATCGTACTGACTGATCCATAAATATAATTTAAACTGACTACATACAAGTATTTTCCGAAAACTACGTGGTACCAACTTATTTCAAGAAAACATAATGAGTGTTGCTGTCTAAATTTTTTCCTCTAATACAGTGATAAAAGAATGACCAATTCATCTCTAATCGCTCATACAGCAGTAGATAGAAAGAAAAATACCTAAAGAATATGAAAAAGTTTTCTTTTTTCTTATGAATTATATTAGGTTTAAATTAAGCTAGAAAGTTCAAAGGACACGTACAAATAGAGGGCACCAAGTCGACAGAGAAGCGAGAAAAAGGGCAAAAAGGCCAATTCTTATTAAAATTTGTTTACATGCTAAGCTAAGTAAAGGAGCTATGAGTTATATTATATTTTGATTTTTAAAAACAAAAACAACAAAGCATTGTATAGTATGGAGATTTTGGCAACGAACCCCTGTCATTTTTCAAATATGTAATTTATACCATTGGAATTTGAAGTACCGCATGTGGTTTGTGAATATGTGCAAACATCTCTCGATGTATGACGTGTAGGAGAAAGTGTACTAATTTTTTTTTTTTTTTTTGCAAATCACGGGATGATAAAATGCATATTTAAAAACCACGATGTCAAGTGTTTATACGTAATATCACATGATGATAAAATGTATATTTACAAATTATAAAAGATAAACTATCTATTAACAATATACATGAGATAAATTATCACGAACTCTATAGCATGCTTTGGAATGTGTGGTTGTGAGAAAAGGACGGTGGCGGAGAATATAATTTAAGAGAACATCATAAAAAAATTTAAACCCCTTTTACATGCGTTGGTTTCTTAGCCAAAAACATTGACCAATCAATATGTTGCTAGCATCATTTAAAAAGACTGATCAATTGTTTGTCTGACCTCTTTTATTTTAACATTTAATTATGATTCAAGAAAAGTGTGAAATCCCAATGAATATCATTAAGACATCCTTGTTTCAAAAAAATAATAATATTTGAAATTCATAATGGCTGGTTTCAAGCTCGAGTAGAGCAGGGAGATTGCGTTAGGTAATCATCTATTATATAATATTGACAAATTTCTTATATATGCATTGAAATATATAAAACATCATTTTTTTTGAAATTTTTTTATCATTTTCTATCTTCTTGACTGCTTGACTTTAAAGAATTATAGCTTTTAGCCATAACCCAACATTAAATTGGTGAGAGAAATGTAAAAAAATACAACTAATTGAATGAATTAAGACAAGCATATGACTTCACCGAGCAAACCCACTTGAATTCTTCCCAGCGGGATGGTAATATCATCTTCAACCGAGCAAACCCACTTGAATTCTTCCTAATAGAACGATAGTATCCTTATGTTAGATCCAATGATTCAAATTTGATTTGACGATATATAGGTCCACATAGTATCGAATACTTGAATCTAGTCATGCTAATATCTCATCAACCACCAAATACCCAATTAGTTTGCTCATATTTTTCCTATGAGTTTTCTATTTCATTCATAGTAAATGCACAAACTAATTGAATTAAGTGATTCAATGAATTGTGACATGCCAATTAACTTATCTTTCTTACACATGCTATTATTGCGTGTGGAACCTCATTCGGTTCATGATAACCCAAAAGAAATTTTGTTCTTGATGTGAAATTAAGATAGTGGAGATGAAACAAACGTGAGAAATAGTTGAGATGAAACAAATGTGATGTTATATAGCATAAAATTTTCGTTGGCGGTTTTCAACAAAAACAGGAGTAGATTGTGAAATATAGTTGATGAGTTAAAAAATACGAAATCAATATTCGGAAAAAATGGGAACGACCACTAAATATGTATAACAATAAAAAAAAGTTTCAATAAAAATGTGAGATGATATTTTTTGGTTTTTGAAAAAAGCTTCACAAAAATGATGAAATATGATATCATCTGACCCTATTGCATTATTATGCAGAGTAGATAATATACGAGTCAAAAGTCGAACAGACTATATATGATGTTTTAGAGTGAAATATTTAAAAAAATAAATTCAAATTCGTTATTTAAATATATTGTATTTGTTTGGCTGCATACGAATTATTAGGATCTTAAATTCTCCTCCTTTCATTTTGTGCTTATGGCTAAATCATTTGGATAAATTTCAAATTCTTCCCGATTCAAGTTTTTTGAAATGTGTATATCAAATTCGGGGTAATTTGATATATAATCTCGATAAAACATTTTTTTATTTTTATGAGTTTTTTAAAAAAATTACAAAATAATATTCAAACATTTATTGAAACAAATGTTAAAAATTGAAAAATTATATTCAAAATCTCAACCAAAACTTTCCTTTTCCATTTATACCATTAGTTGGTTATTCCTTTTTTTTCTTCAACTTATTGTTTTAATCCATGATCTTAAAAAAACAGAAAAAGTATCGTACTACCACATGTGAGACAATAGATACAAACTATATGTACATTGTCCAACGTACGAAACAATAGTATAAAAAAATAAGATCGTATGAAAGTGAAATTTGTACGTGATTATGGTTTGTGAATAAATACAACACCTCCCCTCCATGTAAAGAGGAGGTGTGATATATTTTGTAAAACCATACAAGGGTTTACTGCCTATTTTGAAAATCATAGTGAGATAAAACTATATATTTCAAGTTACGTTGGTGTAAACTGCTTATTTACAAACCACAGCAGATAAATTGTCTATTAGCGATATGACATGGATAAATTAACTCGATGGAAACCTAGTGTATACATCTCAAATTGTTATATTTAAATTTAAAACCTTAAAAACAATTCTGTTAGCTGGTGAATGGGTTGAAACTAAAATTCATTCACACTTTTTGTATTACATTTGGGCCCAATATTGCATGTGTTGTCTACAACTTAGGAAAAAAAGATGCTTCCATCTCCGTAGAGAACACATTCTTCGCCTATAAATTGAGCTCCACCACTTTCACTTCCCTTTCATGTAACTCTCTTCTTTCATTTTCTTGACTCACTTTTCAGACTCTTATCTCCATTATTACAACCTTAAAATGGTTTAACCCTTCTTTCAAATCCCCATTTCAGCCAAATAATCCTCCTAAATCCCAAGATTATATTCACTCAAAAAACAAGCCTAAAAAAAGCCATTATCCCCTGTTTTTCCTCTGTTTTCTTGATTTCGATTTGACCAATGTCATCTACTCCAAGTGTGTTAGTTCACAAACTGGTTCCTCCAAAACCAGAGGTTTCTTCTCTATGTTACAGTGAAAAAATTGGAGAAAAACCCTCAACTGGATGGGATTTCATACATTCCCTCACAAAAAGTTCATCCAAGCTCATACAATTGGCAGATGATTCAGAACAAGTTTATGTTCACCCTCTGGTCAAGAACTCAGCTTCTTCACTGAGTTCCAAAAGCCTAGAAATGTGCACTGAGAGCTTAGGGAGTGAAACAGGAAGCAACATTGATTCGGACATGGATGAATATTCAAGCATTTTTGAGAAACAAAGTGATGATCACAGAAGTCCTCCGAAAACCGAAGAATTTTCCAAGAAAGTCAAGCGTGACACCAGCTTTCCACCTCCACTGACTTCAATGAGCAGTAATGGTTTTGTTCAAGTGAAGACTCATAGAGAAGAGGGACGACTTGTGATCAAGGCCATTAGTGTATCTTCTTGCTCCCCCTATTTCCGAGCGGAACGTTTAAACGGGAGGCTCAGGCTGTCTTTTCTATATAATGGCTGCTACAAAAGTGACAATGAGAGGGATGAGAACAAAGAAGAAGTTGAAGAAGAGAATGTGGACGAGCACGAGGAAGAGTGCGAAGAAAATGATAACGAAGATGGATTTAGAGGGTGTTTTTGGAGTGAAAATCTTGAAGAAAATGGTGGGAAAATTGAGTGTGGAATGGGAGGTGGGGAGTGGTCTTGCTGCAGGTGTAATGGAGATGGGAATGGTAGCAAGAGGCTTCAGAGTTTGCCATTTTGTGTGGCTATTTCTTGAAATTAAGATGTGTTTTTGGGGAGATTTGGAGCTTATCTCTAGAAGAAAAAGAATTAGGAACAAATATATTAAAAAATGTAGCATGATTGTTGAGGATCATATTATTGATCTGATCTGAATTTGAAAAATGGTATTTGTTGTTGTTACTACCCATTTTTAAATCTATCTAATTTTCATGATCTTGAAGTTTGTGGTAGTTATTATGGTTATTTGATTTGACATATTTTACTCTACCTATTATATATATCAATATGGTAAAGGAATCGTATAGAGAGAAAGGATGACAAGAATTCCTATAGCCCTCCCTCAACAAGTGCATGTAAAATTATTATTTTTTATCGGTAAAATAAAATTTAATAGATCGAGAAACCTATAGTATATAAAACATAATCTATGTAATAACTTTTGATGTTTACTGTATATTGATTAGGTTCTATGGGCTATCCTGAGGGTTTTTGGCAATGAACCCTATGTGATTTTTCAAACAGACAGTTTACACACATGTATTTTGAAATAAGCAGTTTACACCCCCGATGATTATCAAAATAGTCAGTTTAACTCCAAGTGTTTTGAAAATATGCCGTTTATTCCCTATGATTTGTGAATATGTGTGAAACATCACATCATTGTAAGTGACATTGTGCGATGTTTGCAAACCACATGTCATAAATGTCAATTTTGAAAATCACAAGGAGTAAACAATATATTGCCCATTTACAAATAATAGAGGGGTAAATGTCTATTAACGATGTTACATTGGATAATTGTCATTGCTATCTCTTGAGTGGTAGAACATAAATTGGAAGGGTAGAGAGTGAGAGTGCCAAATAACAAAGAAAAGGAATATAAAATGACATTTGTAACATTACTTTTTAGTCAAAGTAGGTCTAATCACAAATTCATAACCATCCCATGGATTTTGGTTCCAATGAAAATGTATTCGGAATCGAACAGAAATATGTATGCTGCAAGCAAAGTAGTCAAAGTATCACACAAATTGAAATCCTTTTTCTATTGAAAAATCAAACTCTTTGAATTTAGATTATACGAATTAAGTCTTTTAAAGTAATTAAGTTAAGCTTGTATATGTATGCTCGGGACTTTTAAGAAATTTAGAAAAAAGTTTATAGTTCTCAATTCCAGTATCTTATTTTTTCTAAGGACAAATCAAACCGTAAATCTTTAGTTTCGATTTAAATGATATATGTTCCGATTTATGATTCAAATGGTCAGTGGCAATTTACCCTCATGTGGTATCGTTAATAGAGATTTTACCCCATGTGGTATCGATAATATACACTTTACCCCAATGTGATTTGTAAACAAACATTTTACCAACTATGGTTTGTAAAACATAGCATGATGTCTCCTCACATGTCATATACGAAGGGGTGTTTTGCACTTATTCACAAATCATATAGTGGGTAAACTGTCTATTTCCACAGGAAGGGTAAAATGTATATTTTCAAATCATAAGGGTTTAAATTATTTTCCACAGGGTTCGTTGCCAAAAACCCTAATTCATACAAAACCACAACCGGATATGTGTAAAAACACATGCCCATAGTGATGGGAGGGGGAGCACAAACAGGTTGTTTGTCACTAAAATTTTCAAAACAACCTGTTGTGGAAGGGGGTGGGTGTGTCATATTCAATCCAACAATATGCTCAAAATAACTTTTGTATTCTTTTTTTTGAACAAATATAGCTTTTGTATTCTGATTCTTTCACTAATATGTAGAAAAGAGCACATTGTTTTTGGTCGTTTTAATCATTTAAGTTTGTATTTAGTACAAATAGGTGTAAATGAACCGAATCGAGTCGAATATGAAGGAAATTTGAATGCTCGAATTCGGCTCGAAATATATATATTCGAGATCGAGCTCGATTCGAATTTTTGAATAATTTGAATTTTTTGGCTCGAGTTCGGCTCGAAAAAATTCGAACATGCTCGCGAGCTATTCGAACTATTGCTCGAAAATAAATGCTCGAAATATATTTATTTAATATAAAATAATATATATTAATAAAATATTATAGCTCGCGAGCGGCTCACGAACTATCGAACAAAATAATTTGGACTCGAGTTCGGCTCGAAAAGAGTTCGAACGTGTTCGAATTCGGCTCGAATTCGATAATTTTGAATACGAATCAAAATATTTTTGAAGCCGACTCGAAAAACTCACGAACCAACTCGATTCTTTTACACCATTCAACCTAACCTTTTAAACTCCTTAATTTTTTATGTACAAAATTTAAGGTCCAAAAGACGACCCTCTACTTGGTTTTATTCTTCACTACGAGGCAACAGTAATTTAGGATTTTAAGTAAGGGAAAGAGACTAAGATCCATTCCATGTCTATCACAAAATTTAGGAAAGCTAAGATACTCGTCATTGTGAGTGCAGGGACTTGGGTTCGAGTCTGCTGCCCCCCTTCTTCTGTAGTTGTAATAATGCTAAAAAAAGATAGTAGGGGAAGTCCTCACAGATAATAGGGCAGATGAGGAATATTAAGGTTGAAAGACACTCACTCCATCGAGGCTCTTTATTTTCGTAGATTTCTTTTTTGGTCATTTTTATTAAAATAACTATTTTTTCTCCATTAATAAAATATAGCATGATTAATCATTTCTAGATCGAAACTAATATACAATTTTACATGTAATTTGTTAAAAAAAATTACTATGTTCAAAGGGTTTTTGTATTATTGTTGAAATTATCACATATAGTTAAATTTTTTGGACCTAGACATTATTTTTGCTGTTGAATATAAATAAAGATATGATATTGAGTGAAATTAAGATTAAAATGTGAAAACTTAACAATTTATTAATCAATTTATCTTCCACATAGATTAAAGGCATGGTTCATTTTACTACCTTTATCTAAAATTGTAAAAGCCAATTCAACTTGTCTGCCCATTTCTATATTTCTAAATGCATTGGTGGTATAAGATATTTATGTACGTATATTATCACTACATATATGGACCGAAAGTTGGGACCTAGAAATCGGGATGGAGGATGCTTACCAATTTTATCGATACCCGAATTTCCGAAACTGTAACGATATAAATCGAATATTTTTTTTTTAAAAAAATAATAAGAGGGTAAAGAGACCACCTCAAACATATTTTCGATATTTTATTTCCAAAAATAATTTTATATGCACGTGTAATTCATGTTTTTTTTATTATAAGACGTGATAGGTCTACGCTAAGACATTGTTCGAAGTTATAGACTCGTATTTAAAAAACAATCCATCTTTGCTATTAATTGAACTAATTCATCTTTGTTCTGTAATTTGTGCAAGTCAATCAATCAGAAAGGTGAGTTTTTCCCGTCTTTGATATGTCACATGGTCTCTGCTTGTGTTCTAACATGAAAGCTAGTTATTCTTTCTCCAGCTACCTCTAGATCCAAGGACGAATCTAGCCCCAATTTTTAAGAGGGGCAAAATTGTAATTTTTTAGGGATTATATTACCCATATATAATAAGCGACGTAATGGTTACTGTTTCCAACCATTACGTCACTTTTTTAATTTTTTATTTTAAAATTTTTTTATTTCCTTTTTCTTTTATTTTGTATTTTTTATAAAATATTCGGTATGATGAATTTCTGGTAGATTACATATCGTCGATTTTGTTTGTTTATGTACATTTTGATTTTTTTCTTACCTACGACCCATTGCTAATATGTGGTATTACCTATTTACCTTTGTTCTGATGTTTGACATCAAATATTCCCTTAATATATAAGGAGATTATATCAAAACCTTTGACCCAACAGTGCATCCATCTTATCTCAATTTTTAAAATTTAAAATGTTATCTTTTTTTTTAGAAAAAAACTTGTTGATTTTGTCAAGTATGAATTAAAAAAAACAGATAGTTCAAAATAGATTTTTCTCGTGGCAAACTTTAATAAAAAAAATTTATATGAACTTATTTTAAAAAAAAAGAGTTAAAAATAAGTTTTCGTTGTGGCAAACTTTAATAATATTTTTTTATAAAATATTCGGCATGATGAATTTTTGGTAGATTATAGGTCGCCAGTTTTGCTTGTTTGTATACATTTTGAGTTTTGGCTTACCTACGACCCGTTGTTGATATGTGATTGTTCTCGATTACCTTTGTTATGGTGTTTGACATCAAATTTTCCCTTCATGTATAAGGAGATTATATCAAAAAAATTAGAAAAATTAAATTATGATAATTATATATTACTTGTTTGATAATAATTTGGGACGTCACATTTACATTCATTATTTGTCAGAAAGTATATAAATAATTATAAAAGTAAGATGATTCATTAATCTTGAGGTCATAGCAAGTAATAAGAGCAATATCCTAAAATAACAATGCAACTACAACAATAAATATAAACTATAATTCTAGTCATCGTCATTTTGAAAACTCTTGCGAACAACTTTTGATTGGTTTTTTTGAGCTCGTTGAGATTTACTTTTATTGTGATTGATGTAATCTACTACTGCACTTTCGTAAATGACTTTTGTTTAGAGAGTCTTTTGGGCCCTACAAGGATATCATATGCCAACTATTGCTATGGTGTACTGTTGGGGAAGACTTCTGTTTACTCCAACCTATTTGATTTTATATACATACGATTATGTATGTTCAATGAGTATGAACCATCTTTTTATTCTCTAGAACTGTCTGTTGAACTTGTGTCGGACGCTTTGTTGGATATATATACCAGGTTATAGGCGCGGTGCCAAATTAACTAGTATGTATATATATAAAGAATCTTTTACTGAATTTTAATTTAAACACAAAGGGGAAGCACCAAAATAAAAAGTGGGAGATCCCACCAAGCATCAGAACTTGGGTTTACAAATTCAACAGCTCAGTCCTCACCAGCAAGCCAAGGGAAGGTGTTTGGAAAAGGTATAGTACAAATATATATTAACAAATATTTTTTGAGGGGTAGCTTACACATAGATTCGCCCCTGTCTAGTTCACACTTATATTTGTTTCACATGATACAGAGTTATTCCACAACCAGATTTTCACAACAGTTCAACATAAGTAACACAAAAATGAAAGCATTCTGGAGAATCAAATTCACCTTTCTGATGCAGTAGAAAAGAAATCTTCAAGTTCACTATTCCGAAGAACTCCATCCTAAAAATCATTAAAGGTTGAGTTTATTCCGTAGTGGATTGAAAATGTTGAAGCAACCCAAATAAAACGAGGGAAAAGTATATTTAATGACAATAGGTATACAATGAACTGATTGTTGGTCTAGTTTGAACACAAAATAATCCTTGTGCCTCATTCGAAAGAAAGAGTAGAATGATGCACAAAACAACCATAAAAGTATTCACTTGCCATAATGAATAGCGATTTTCGAGCTTTCAAAGCGACACGATCAGATCAAAGGGTAAACATGGTTTGATCAATGCTAAATCAGTAAAGAAAGGTAAATGAAGTAACATCACAATTTAATTGCATATTGACCTGATTGCAACAGATCAAATTGTCTAGTGTGCTGTATTTCCACCAACAAAATGTTTTCACTTGGTTCTTCCACCAAAAATATACTTTTTGTATTGTATCCAGCATACACGGGCTGAACATCATATAAAAATCAACTGAGTGTGCAACGTAAATGGCTCCTCAAATCTGCAGTTGAAAGCCTCTCATTTGCAGCACAAAATTCTTAGAACAGAATCACTTCCTCTTCTTCATCTACAGCCTGACCAAATACAAATGTTTCCCAAGTTTTCCTTTACAATGGGGCGTGAATAATTTTGAGCTTTTGGCATGAAATAAACATTAACTTGACAGCAGTTAAAACAACAGTGACTAAATATAGCACACTTTATCATCATTAAATGTGCTGAAAAGGCCCTTCAAAAACTATATGGCTTCACTTGTTAGTTCAACACTCTGCAAGGAGCAAGAAACGCAGGATAAGTTTTACCATCTTTTGGCATCCTGGATGATACGCTAACACATGTAGGTAAGGAATCAAAAATCATGAAATTCGGAATATAAGGGAACAGTAGCAGATAATTACTCATAATATAGTTATGACAGGCTATTAGTTATACCAATTAAGAATGTAAAATTTAAAAAATTACTTAATGATTTCCAAAGTTAGCCCATTAGTTTTCCACATATAAAACGATCTATATTCCAGTTTACATATTTTGCCAAGGGAATTACCTGATCTAGAGCCCTTATCATCATAAACAAATTGTCTCAGTACGCTCCATGTGGTCTCACTTAGACCTTTCTCAAAAAAGGGAATGGAGAAACAAAAATCCTGTTAGGGTAAGAGCAATACCATTGACTCCTTGAGGCAATTTCTCTTGTACGATCCCACTTGACACCCACTATTTCAGCAGGCTGCATTGGAGCATTGAAACATCTAGCCTGCTCACCAGTACTGTGTGCGAGTCATTGAAAAAAAACAGATAAGAAGTATGCTAAAATAACATGAGTAACAAAAGAAAATGCACTGGGAAACAATCTGAAATTCTTGCAGTTAGTCATCGCTGAGAGAGCCATCCATGTCATGATCACAAAAGATAAGTATCCTCTTCAATGCTCTCATGCATCAAGGTCTCGGAGTCTGAGTTTCTTGATCAAATAGAGGGGATGTTGGATGCAGAACTGCCTTTTGAGCAAAGTATAATACTTCTTTAATCTACAGCTTAAAACCATTGCAATCATCCAAATTGTACTCCTCATCCCGACGATCTAGTTTGCAACCAACCACAGTTACTGGTTCCCTGATCTAGAGTAAACCACAGTTACAGCACATGAATCAAATTTCTAGGTTGATTTTCCAACCAGACTATTACTGTCATCAACTATTAAACTTTTGCCACAGCGAAAAGCTATCAGTAGCATTGGTAGCAACAATAATAATATTGTTGTATTCTAGGGTTGCTTAACAGGCGATCAGCCCGAAACCGGATCGGTTTAGGTTGGTCGGAATTGGAACCGGGCTAATCAATCCCGAACCTTTCCGGAACAGGTAAGTTACCGGTCCGGATTGATAGCTTACCGGTTCCCAGCCATCCGATTATGGTTCCGAAACCGGCTTCAATTAAAAAAAAGGAATGGGCGATGAATTTGCCGATGCCAATTCCCGAGTTAAATAAAGATTATGATTTCTTTGTTGACATTGATGTTGCATGTCCACCTATGAACATTGAAGATCAAGAACCTGAACAACATGTCCAACAAAATAGATTTTTAGTTAACTCTCTGTGACATGCAATCGATCGGCCACAGTACACCGATTGATGGCCGATCGATAGCGCGACATTTTTTTTTATAAAAAAAGTTAATTTAATTTATCCGTTTTGGGAACGACACCTACCCGGAACCGGATTGGTCCGGTTCCAAGAAATCCGTAGCATTGGTAGCAACAATAATAATATTGGTGTATTCTAGGGTTACTTAACGGGTCGATCAGCCCGAAACCGGACCGGTTTAGGCTGGTAGGAATCGGAACCTGGCTAACCGATCCCGAACCGTTCCGAAACCGGTAAGTTACCAGTCCGGATCGATAGCTTACCGGTTCCCAGCCATCCGGTTATGGTTCCGAAACCGGCTTCAATTAAAAAAAAAGGAATGTTGTGGCCAACAGCTCTTTCAGCGGATGGCCATAAAATTTGTGCCAACTAGCCGTTAGTTTTTATTTTTTATTTTTTATTAAAAAAAATTATATCTATATTGGATGTGTTGGTTATTCACTTATTCATTCTCTCAACTTATTCATTCTCTCAATTTTCTCGAGCTTTAATTATTATTCATTCTCTCAATTATCTATCAAAGTTATAAATTGTTCATTACTTGTAATTACATTTAAAACCACAATAAAATTAGTATTATCATTATGACATCTTCATCTCGTAGCGATGGTCGTATCGGTGGTCGCCAATCAGTTAGTTCATCGGCAATGAATTTGCCGATGCCAATTCCGGAGTTAAATGAAGATTATGATTTATTTGTTGACATTGATGTTGTATGTCCACCTATGAACATTGAAGATCAAGAACCCGAACAACATGTCCAACTAAATAGAATTTTAATTAACTCTCTGTGACACGCGATCGATCGGCCACAGTACACTTGATGGCCGATTGATCGCGCGCCATGTCTTTTTTTTTAAAAAAAATAATTTAATTTATTCGTTTTGGAACCGGCACCAACTCGGAACCGGATTGGTCCGGTTCCAAGAAATTCGAAATCCGGTTCCAAGAAATTCGAAATCAGGATCGCTTGGAACCGATCCAATCCGGTCCGGTAACACCCCTAGTGTATTCCAATGATACACACGGTTATCAAAGAACATAAATGCTGTGTTTGGTTTGGATGACTAAGTAGGATTGGTGGTGACTAATTCATTTAACCTGTGTTCGGCTCGTTTTTTAATAAACATGGTCAATCCTATAGGCACGTGAATATGAGCTATTAATTGCTGGATACTAAACCCACCCATGTCCTTGGTATTAGCAACCTGTTGTGCAACAGTGTGGATGATTATGTGGTACAATTACATTTTTATCCTTTGCCATAAAACAAAAGTGGACGCTCATTTCAAAATTACATAAATAATTTGATTAATAATAATTAATTATTTTAACAAATTATTAATAATTAAATTACATAAATAATTTTATTTTGATTATTTTAAATATAATTGAAATAAAATAATAGAAATAAGTGCAAAACCTATTTGAGGCTAGTTTTGTGACTTTGTCATTTTACGAATAAAATTAATCTATACCACCTAATTATCAAGTATACCAAACACAATATTACTTATCATGCTTTATTAATCATACGAACCAAACACAATATAACTTATCCATTAGTTTACTTATCAACCCATTATCCACTTTTTAATCTATCCATAACTTATCCTATCCTCGAACCAAGCGCACCCAAAGCATATTCATGCATTTTGATAAAACATGCGCAAACAATATTAAGCAAATACACATGTAAATTTAATACTAAGCACAAGCAGATACTGAACAGGAGATCATCATCATAATTCACCAATACATACTTGGAGAAGTCAAATAATACACCATCAAGATTCAGAGTAAACCTCTAAGCAGCAAATTGTTGGGTTTCCGTACCCCGACGCAGATCCAAACGCAGCGGAAATAATACAATAAACACATCTGACCCGGGGACGGTCGATCGCGCTTGATTCATATATTAACATGCAAATATCGAATATTAATGCACGAAAAGGAAATATCGTTCACCGATGTGAATCTGATGACGGTCACCCTCGAGTCCAACCAACCTGACCAGATCTATAAGCCCGCACCAGTGCTAGTTTGGTGTTAGCGTTTCTATGAGAGTGAATGGAATTATATGGAATGAATGTCAAAATAGTCTCTCAACTAGAATGACATATTTATAGGGCCATTAAGTAACTAACGGGCTTTGGGTGCATAAAGCCCAATAGGCCAACTTTTGGCTTGCAGAGCATATATGCTAACAATCTCCCACTTGCCCAAAAGCCAACACATGAGCACTAAACTCATAATCCAAGTAGGTCAATCCAATTGAATAACTTGATGTACAAATGACGTACATAATTATGAGATAAATATATCATACATTTTAATTTTAGAACTTTCTATAGATGGAACCTTTCCAAAATTAGAAACTCCACTAAAGTGAGGAGCTTTCAAAAATCAAACTCATATCTTGAATATCAATCACACAATCTTGAGCACTTAACATTTAAGTCTCAATTCTCATCGATAGATCGGCGGCCGGTTGATTGTGACCCAGCGAGGCTCAAGTGTATCATAGCAGTAGGATCACAACCTTTGTGATTTTAGAAGTCAAACGACTTCTTTGGGCTTACCCTGAATGTCCCATTGTCAATTAAACTCATTTAATAGACAATGACCGAAATACAATTTCAGCAACAACCTACCGATCGTGGGTAACGCCTAGCATCTGCGCTTCACGGAGACCTAGATACAAATGACTAGCAACGTACGAGAACCTGTCAGCCATAGTTAGCGTGCAGTACATTCCTTTCACTCAATATGTCCCGATTGAATCTAGGGCATTGGTCGATCGAGACCCTTTATGATTTCAATAACTATGTATTGGTTTCACGTTATATGATTCTTTGTGTGCGTATATGAAAAACTCTTTTTTCACAAGCACTACCCACTCTGGCCAGAGATTCCTCGAATCATATATAGAAAAACGCATAGGACATCCTGGTTCATCAAGACTAGTGGTGAATCCCCAACGACAATCATAGGCCTCTGACAGCATCACTGATTACCCAAAATAATGACTTTATGACCCACATGTGATCAGTCATTAAATCAAAGTATACAGCTATCTATCAAGACCTCAATGACGCCTCGGGTCATGAGGAGTAATGGTGCACAACTATGACTAGAAATTCTATACTCGACAAATGGTAACCACTTATAGAATTCCGAGCAGGGTCGTTCAGTGAACTCATTCCTAATGAGCACCTATTCATGTGTGCTGACTTCTCCAAGCCAACGCCGATGAAACACGGTGCACTACACTAGACACATCATGAATACCAGTCTCTAACGAGCATATATCGATATCCCATTCTCGAAGGCTCATCGACCAGGAACATTTAGAAATCGCAGTCGAGAATGTATTTCATGGTCACCATCATATGCGTAACCTATGGACTATAGCAACTTCAAGGACTTCATCAATACATCAAGATGTATGGGTAAACAGATGAAGAAGTGCCATATATATTAATATTCAAACAAAGATTTGTCATAATAAGGTTATAAGTACAATCAATCAACTATTGATTTACTTAATCATGTATGACAACAATATCTTTCACTTTCCCAAAGCCAACTACTCATGTGTCTTAAGACCATATTCCCAAGATGTCTAACAGACACCAATCATTGTAAATGCTTTGTCAGTGGATTCACTATATTTTTCTGTTGAAGCGATTCTTCGATAATAATGTCGCGTCTACCATCTCTCTCATTAGATAGTATTTTCTCAATATATTTTGGATCCTGATGAGATCTTGGCTATTCATAATAGCTCAAATGTTGTCACAGTACACAGAGTCTGTGTCAACTGCACTAGAAATTACACCCAACTCTTGGATGAAATTTCTTATCCAAACTGCCTCTTTGCTGCATCGTATGCTGCAATGTATTCAGCTTCACTGGTGGAATCCAATGTGGTGTCTTGCTTGGAACATTTCCAAGAGACATCATCATCATTAAGCTTAAATAAAAATCCGAACATTCATATGGTATCATCTACATCCGACTGAAAAACCAGCATCAGCTTAGCCTTCAACTTTTATTTCTCCACTTTCAGATCCAAAAACCATGAACATATCCTAAGTTCTTCATAAGCACTTGAGGATTATTTTCACAATTATCCAGTGATCTTCACCGGGATCTGTCTGATGTTTGATCATTACACTAAGAACATACATCAGGCCAAGTACATAACGTCGCATACATTATGCTATTAAAAGTAGAAATATAAGGTACCAATGTCATCTTTTCTCTCTCCTCATCAATCTTAAAACCCATTGACTCGAGAGATGAATACTATGACATATTATGAAGTAACTCATTTTTCGACTATTCTATGCTAAACCCTTTTAGCACAGTGTTTATGTACGTAGATTGAGATATCTCAAGCATCCTTTAGATCTATCCCTATAGATCCTTATGCTAAGCACGTATGACGCTTCTCCCAATCTTACATGGAGAAATTAGTAGATAATCATGCTTTAATTGATTAATCCAATACCATTCACAATGAGTATGATATAATCGACTTAAAGCATCACAAATGTAACCATGCTCCCACTAACCCTTTTGCATACACATGTCACTTCCGGATTTTTAACAAAACCAAACACTTCGATGATGTTATCAAAATGGAAGTTCAAACTTCGGGATGCCTTTTTAGGCCCATAAATGGACCTCTGGAGTTTGAAAATATTTTTCTCACTCCAAGAAGTTGTAAACACATTTGACTTCTACATTTCTACCTCAATGCCACCACTGAGAAATGTTGTGTTCAAATCCATTACTCATATCTCATATTCATAATATAAAGATATAACTAATAAACTCTAAATAGACTATAGCATCATAACCGATGAAAATTTTCTCATAAACAACTCTTTGCCTATGAGAATAACCGTTTCTCACCAGTCAAGCTTTGAAGGTCACTACATTCCCATCCACTCCAAGCTTTCACTTGTAAATCCATGCAGCCAATGGAAACAATTTCCAAAGATGATCTACTAAGGCCCATACCTTATTGGAGTACATGGAGTCCATTTTAGCTTTCATGGCATCTTGCCAATGTCCCGAATCAATATCTGACATCGCCTCCTTGAAAGTCCAAGGATCATATACATGGTCTATTTCTTGACTACTTTCAAGGAGTATATTCATTCTATCAGGAGCTCTTGAAACATTTTCAAATCTCCTTGGTGTGTGTAAATCAAAGGTTATGATTGACTCAATTAATTTCGTCGTTTTCACTTTTCTAATGGTTTGTGGTTCTTGAACCCTTTCAAGTTATATTATATTATCATTCCTTTCTAATAGAAACATTTTCTCTAGAAAGACTGCACTTGCGAAGCAAACTCTTTGCCTGCAATTGATAATATAAATTTCCACAAAATAACATAAGATGGATCAACTATCCAACCCATCTCCCACTGGCTGCTTCACATAAGCAGAACAATCTCAAAATAAAAATTTGGATTATTTTTCAGTCCATATCGTATATAGAGTTTTGGTCATTGCATTTGTATGAATTATGTTCAACCAATATGTAACTTTAGAGAGTTACTGGGAGAGAATCACATCCTCTTTAAGATAACTCAACATCATCTTGCACTAGCATTTAGTGCTCCACATACGTCCATATGAATCAAATTCAATGGACATTCAGCACATGCTAAATATATGTTGGATTTAAGTTATCATTCTTTTTATATTCTTTGAATATAATCATACTAATCATTCATAAGTTCACCAAATTCAATAAAACATGCATTCTTAAAAATACTGCAAATCACATTCGCATATTTAAAAGAATATCATTCTCTATCAAAATAAGAACAATGTTCATTATTAAATCTAGAACAAATAAATGATTGCTCAAACCAGTTCCTAACCAGTTCAAGATTTTATATTAAATAAATGTTTCAAACAGCCTTTGCAACAACTCTTGCTACAATGCTTAGCCTCAGGTAGATTTCACCTTCCTAGGGCTCTCTACTTCTTCACATCACATGCAACTCTTTGCAAAAATACGAGCACAACTGGCATCATATACCAAAGAAGTATAACCAATAGAAACATTTAATTTTAATATATAACATACCCTTTCTAGAACGCTTTTAGTCTAGGTATTCTTTACAATTTTGCGCCAGTGACCAGCAGTGAAAACATAGATGCCTCTCATTTCTTAGTTGCTACTATATGCTTTTTCGTCTTTTGAGGTTGAGAACTATTTCCCTTCCTCTACTTTATCCTTGAATCATTCCCACCAATTGTAGAAGATTCAACAAGAAGAACACGTTTCTTCTTTGAATCAAGGATACTTGAGTTTCCAACATTTTGACTATAAGATCAAATCTATAGCCAGTTAATGAGGATTTGTCACATTCAGATTTTCCAATTTATCAAGAAGAGATATTTTTCTTACACCATGCTCATAGACCGAAGCCCCATCTTGCATGTGAAATGAAAATAGCTCTTTTGAAGTCACGAGTCTCAGTAATCGTATCCGTTCACCAAACAACATTTGTAGGTGTTGGAAAATATCAGTAATGTGAACGAGTTTCTCATATCTGTGTTGAAACTCATTGGTGACATTGATGCTATCATATAGTACCTAGCCGAGAGATTATCGTCCCACCACTTCTCAAGTGTGGCAATCTCTTCATGAGACGAACGGGGAGACACTTCAACAGGAGGCTCCCACCAAGGGTATATAGCAACATTTTAGAAGCGAGCACTATTTTAAAATTAATAGTCAATCAGAATAATTTGGTGGGTTACTTTGTTTGTATCGAGAATTGATGCAATCGGATTCACGGCAATCACAATACTGAGAATAAACAGAAAATACATGCAAACCGTCTGATTATTAATTAATTCAAAAACTATGGACTTTAGTTATTGAATGCTCCCACTAAATTTTTCGAATTCATCACCCTCATGACAAATGAACGGAAAATCATATGTTCTTAGTGGGCTTGGAGTCCAACTAGCTCATGAAAACCCCGGACGTGGGCCCACCGGCTTCATGATACTAAATGTAGATCACAATTGCATCATATGCAACCCCCAAGATATTTGTCTCGCGATTGGCATAACCCTACGTGGGCAGGACAATTATGCCTTCTTACGTCAAACTAACCCATCCCACGGATGGAAATGTCACGCCCAAAAGACCCCACGTGGGTGAGTAATCTAGAAGGTTAACATAACCGCACCCTTATTTAAGTGGCAGTCAAACACACAGCTTTCCCATGTCAGATGCCCCCCACGTGGGTGAGTAAGACAATATGACACAAGTAGCGTCTCATGGCTTAACTGTTGATGGAAGACAGGAAGCAACAAACCCTTTTGAGCTCCCCTTATCAATTTGATATTTAAAATTTTGAATCATATTCAAAAGAGGGATTTAACTCTATTTTAAAATCTCATCAAGTGCTTGTTTGTTTATTTGCCGGATTCATGCAACTATGTTTTATTCATGCAGTCATATGTACTAATAAAACATACAAACAAACATTTATCATACATCACATGCATAATAAAAATAAATATGGACGATTACAGCATTTTCCTAATTGATCCACATGAGCCATACGTGGATCACAAGTCTGTCTAAGGTGATGCATGTATGCAATGTAATCCTATTACATTTTGTTTCCATCATACAAGTCTTGATCTTGGTGCTCCGTCTTCAATCTTGATCTCCCACTAATTCTAAAGATTTTACATTTAAATCGTGCAAACAAGAGAATAGGGATACAAATCCGGGGTGGGATACATCAGAAAATAGAGAGAGCAGGCTCGCAGGCCCGATAACCAAAAATCACAATAATAATGAAACAATAAAAACCTAAACATTCACCTAAACACATTGGTCAAGGCCCGTAATCATCCATCATGCCATCACAACATATGTAATTAAACATTAAACTAAACAATTACATCATATGTAATTGTACTAATTACATCACATGTAATTAGATCACAATAATTAATTTATTCTATCGTTCCCATTAATCGCATCATTAATTGAAAATAAAATTAACAAATTAAATAAAACCATTTTATTTAATTTCTAATTAATTAAAATTTTCAATAGATTGGTAAAATCTCTATTTTACCTTTTAATCATCATATTAATCGAAAATAAAATTACAAAGTAAATGAAACATTTTTCATTTAATTTTTCAATTAATTAAATTTTCATTTACTTGGTAAAATCACTATTTTACCTTTTAAACATAATGATAATCGAAAATAAAATTAACAAATTAAATGAAACATTTTCATTTAATTGTCAGTTAATTAAATTTTCAGTTACTTGATAAAATCACTATTTTACCTACAAATCATAATATTAGCCAAAAATAACATTAACAAATTAAATGAAACATTTTCATTCAATTTCCAATTAATTACATTTTCAACTAATTATAAAATCTCCATTTTACACTTAATAAACTAAAAATCATATTTTTAATTAATTAAGTTTATGATTTATTATTTCAAAAAATAAGTATCCGGATAAAACATCTAAAATGACCCAAATTAATTTATGGACTCCAAACCAATTTGGATCCAAAAATTAAAAATGCAATTTCAACCCAAAAAATACCCTCATTTTTCGGATTTATCAAAAATAAAAAAAATAATTTTTTTTTTAAAAAAAAAAACCCGAAATACTGTTCATCATCACTTCAAAAACGAAATTAGGGTTAGGGTTAGGGTTGAGCCGCCGCCTCTAGCCATTTTCCCAAAATAAGCGCGCCGCCGCCACCAGCCAGCCGCCAGCGACCGTCCATCCGCGGCCAGAACCAGACGAAGGCTACATTGCGCACGCCTCTTGACTGAATTCGTCACCCACAGAACGCGAAATAATTTTCTGGAAACGATTTCCAAAAATATGTCGCGATTCTCAGCGCGCCTCGTGCGTGTTCGAGGCCGCGCGAGATGGCAGGGATTTCAACATCCGCTGCTCGCGCTGCCTCACTTCCACCGCCGTGCGCCGCCGTCTGTTGTGCTGACCGGGCTCGTTACAGAAATATGAACATTGGGGTTTCAATCAAAAATCGATTTTAATTGATTTTCTATATTTTTCCGGATCCGTAATTTCTGAAAATTTCGTACACGTCGATTGGGAACGATCTAATAAAAAATAATTATTGAATATATGAATCAAAACGCAACCTGGCTCTGATACCACTGTTGGGTTTCCGTACCCCGGCGCCAGATCCAAACGCAGCGGAAATAATACAATAAACACATCTAACCCGGGGACGGTCGATCGCGCCTGATTCATATATTAACATGCAAATATCGAATATTAATGCACGAAAAGGAATTACCGTTCACCGATGTGAATCTGATGACGGTCACCCTCGAGTCCAACCAACCTGACCAGATCTATAAGCCCGCACCAGTGCTAGTTTGGTGTTAGCGTTTCTATGAGAGTGAATGGAATTATATGGAATGAATGTCAAAATAGTCTCTCAACTAGAATGGCATATTTATAGGGCCATTAAGTAACTAACGGGCTTTGGTTGCATAAAGCTCAATAGACCAACTTTTGGCTTGCAGGGCATATATGCTAACACAAATCTCGTGAAAAACCAGAATGAACAATTGGAATATTGTTTTTCAATAGGCATAGTATCGAAACATTGGCTAGTAATGGCTTAAACACGATAAAATGTTGAATTTCCACTATATATATATATATATATATATAATACAATAAATCGCCCGTATAATTTGTGTCCATTTTAAGATTTTCGGTTCAGTTCCAATATCAAGTCAACCTAATGATTAATTTAATATCAGTAACTTAATTAAGAAATTTTTAAAAATTTATTAATTGAGGATTAAATCGGGTAATTTAAAATTTTAGGGATTCAACTTAGAATAGACCAATGGTTCGTTTGGTTTGCAGGATGAGATAAATAATGTAATGATTAAAATTATGAGATAATGATAAATACTGTAGTGTGATAAGTTATATGATGTTTGGTTTGGATGATAAGATAGTAAATTAATTTTATTTTTCGCTAAAATGACTAAAATACCCTCGAAAATTTGAATTTTAAATTTGGCTGGAATTTCAAATTTCGGAGGAAATTTCAACTTTTTTGGATTAAGTTAAAGGAAATAAGTTGAAATTTTTTGGGGGAATTTCAAATTTTAAAATAGTAAAAAATGCGGGAAAGGGTATATATGTCATTTTGCTATAAAGTGGGATAAATATGATATGATAGCTTTTTTTAACGGCAAATTAGGGATAAATCCCTTTTCCCAATTTACATTTGATATTCAGTCCCTGTGTAAGAGAAATACAATTTAAACTCCATAACTCAATTTATTTGTTTGAATTTGATCTCCAATTCCTGAAAATACCCTTATTTATTATTATAAATCACATTTATTCTTTGACTTTTCTCTCACTTCTCCATTATTCTTACTCCAGTTTCCATATACATTCTCTCTTACATCCTCCAAAATCCACATGTAGTTTTCTTTCTTCCCAAAAACAAGTGACGATCCCCAAATTTTTTCATCCTTGAGAAATAAAAGAATGTTGAAGAATTAGGTAAAGAAACTACAAACAAATTTCAGAGTATTGAGAAATCTCGAAGAAGAAAACTAAGAACTCCAAAGAACCGTACTCGTTACTATTTCTATTTATAAATTTGATCTATTTTGATTCAAGTGATTCGTAAGTGGCAAAAACTTTTTGTTTGCTAACTTTTGTTTTAGGTTGGAAATTTAATTGATAAATTAATTATTTTTTGTTGAATCGATCATTATGGAAAAGCAAAATTCATTTTTGAACTTTTATTGGAAGCATGACTTTGTTTCTTGTGAGTTTCTACTGTATATTACGAATTTGAGGTTCACTGGTTGAATAATTGAAATTGGGCAGAAAAGATTTCCGATTCAATTCACATTAAAGTTAGCAATGTAGTAAATAGTTTGATTGTTATTTAGGCAAAAAAAAACTTATTCATACTTGTTTTGTTGATGTAAGAGCTTTTATAATGGAAATAATAGTTGAGCTAAGGGAAGCCAACCACATTCGATTTTGATTTGAAATGTGCAGACTTAATATTCATACATGGAACTTTTTATTGTTTACTCTACTACACTAATCATACTTTTCATTGGAGAGTTTGGTTAATTAATTTTTAATTTGAAAGTGATCGAGAGTTAAAACCTTATTGACTAGGGTCAAACCTAATAAATAATTTATGGTGATAATGAATCAAGTTATATGCTCATCAACTGTTTGTAGAAATTCTTGAGAAAATTATAACATGAGTAAAAGTTTTTCTAAAGAGTTTAAACAGATAAGTTCTTCTTTTTTAGATAGATCATGTTCTGTGCTCATTTGAAACTTGGATCAAATGGTTTTAGCAGACTCTAAGTAAATGAAACTTACTGTTGATGTATTTTTTATCCTCGTGTTCTGTGTATGCATGAGGATTTTTAGTTTGATTGGTATTTAGGCAAATAAAAACTTATCCATACATTGCTTTGTTGATATAGAAGCTTTTATAATGGAAATAATAGTTGAGTGGATGGAACCAACCACATTCGATCCACTAGTCGGAGAATGATTGATATTTGCATATGCATTAGGATTTTTGGTTTCCCTATTTTTCTGTGATTTTGTTTGAGTTCCAATTGTGAAAAGTTTATGCGAAAGTTATAGATTGCCAACAATCTCGAATCTCCATCCAGCATTGAATGTGTTTCAAAATTTTGCGCAATTAGTTATAATTATTGTAAGACGGATGGAGTAGTGTCATAGCTTGTGGAGAATCAATGACTGAGATAGAAATATCTAGCTAATGGTTTTCAAATGTAAAGAAGATCGAGATGTATAAAAGGGATCCAACACGTATACACAATAAAGAAGTTTTGTGTTGTAAATTCTCTATTGTGATTTATTA
Source organism: Haberlea rhodopensis (assembly GCA_907163345.1). Classification (NCBI taxonomy): domain Eukaryota; kingdom Viridiplantae; phylum Streptophyta; class Magnoliopsida; order Lamiales; family Gesneriaceae; genus Haberlea; species Haberlea rhodopensis. Next base: position 3,502,096 of record CAJQUN010000005.1, on the reverse strand, counting down.
ACAATTTTTGCCTCCATTGAATAATATAACACATTGTAACTCTTATGTTATATCTTTTGGTAAGAAATTTTGTACAATTATGTGTTTTTGTAGTACATAGTAGCTTCCATAGTACAACAAATTATGTTATTTAGTACCAACAATATATTTTTTAGTACTACAAATCTGTATATTTAGTACCACGTATTAACTTATATAGTACCACAAATCAATATATTTAGTAACACAAATCAATATATTTAGTACCACATACTAGCTTATATAGTACCACAAATTATGTTATTTAGTACAAAAAATGTGATATTTAGTACCACAAAACAATACATCCAATACCATATATTAGTTTATATAGTCCCACAAATCAATATATTTAGTACCACACAGTAGCATATATAATACCACATATTATGTTATTTAGTACCAAAAATATGTTGTTAGTGTTGGGATATGCCCTAAGACATATCATTAGATGATTGTTTAATGACATACAATGTAATATGATTTTATGAATGTCAATTCATTATTATATATTATTCTTTTAACTGTGCAATATTAATTGATATATATGTTAATGTCCTTAGAATAATATTGTATTATTCTTAAAGATGTCCCTAGTCAAGTATTATCATGAATAGGGATAATGATAATACGTAGAGACTAGTATGTGTTGATTGATGAATTGTTCATTGATATGAGATATCAAATCAACACATGAGTACATGTTAGAGAACGATGTACTGGACAGACCCACCATGAGAATGCAACATGGATAGTTATATGATCGCCATATGCAATTCTCATTGTGATAATAATGTATGTAATCCTTACGATTTGTGATCATCAGAGATCCCAACATAAGGAGTTATGTATCTTGATATCGTCAAACGTTACCCGTAACAGGGTAATCTATAAAGACGACTATTGGATACACTACGAATTATATAGAGGGATGTTGACTGATCGAGATAGGATTTGTCCCTCCTATATAACAGGAGATATGTTTGGCCCTTGATCAAGTGAGAACTAAAATGCATGGCCATGCTCGAATGAGTCGATATGAGATATCGAGCTTATTCGTTTATTCTAGTTCTACTTGGGGATCAAGAAATAGAGATTGAATATACGAGTATGACTATTCCATGACTCGTGTTCAATCTAAACACAAAGGACAAAGGGATTAAGTTACATGGTTAATATTATCACAAGTTCTAAAGGTTATGTCGAGTTATTGACATTCTTGAAATTTGGGTAGCCTTGATGTGTTGCTAGACACCGCTCTTTGCTTGTAACGTAAAATGAGATTTTATGTCACTGCCAACATTACAAGAACCTATCGGGTCGTACAAAAGATTAAATAGAGAAGGGAAATTAAATTCATTGGATGAATTAATTAAGAAGAGTCTTAATTAAGTGATTAAAAGGTTTTAATTAAATCATGGGTTTGGGCCCATAAGACTTTAAGAAAGTCTTGAACCTTAATTAAAGCCTTATAATATAAATACAAGGTTTTGATTAAATTGTTAATTCATTCATTCATATCATTGCTTGATATCAAAACCTAGACTCCACTCCTCAAGCTCTCGGCCGCCGCTTGTTCGAAGATCATCGCCGCCGCAGCCTTGATCTTCACGGCCGTCCTTGCTCGGTTATAGTAACCGTGAGGTTTTGTTGGTTCAAGAATAAGTCTAGCAACCTTTTCTTGAACATCCCTTTCGATTTGATCGTGTGGATACCGTTGAGGCAAAAACTTGTAAAGTTTTGCTAGTGACTCGGAGGAGGCGTTGTACGTGGTGCTGCTCCGTGGAATCTGCTCAAACACGCTACAAAGGTGAGACCTTCGTAAATCCTTTATCCGATATGAATCCCTATGTATAGATCCGCGGTTAAGTAATCCATAATTATTTTATTCCGCTGCGTTGTATGCTCATTGGATTACTTACAGTGGTATCAGAGCCGTGTACAAGGCTCATATCGGATTTATATGGTTAAATAGTTTAATCATGTTAGAATTTATATTGCATGCTATTTAAAACTGTATGAACATATATGATATGTTAATATTTAGTTTGTGAAATTATCATGATATTATATTTGATATAATTGATGTTTGATGTATACGATACACAAAGCGAATAATCAAAATTTTAATCAAAGTTTCGGCCACCCCTAGCATGTTGACCCACGGCTTAGCCACATGAGGGCTAGGGTTTTCGAACCCTTGGCTCGAGATGGCCTAGTCGTTGTGGCTCATGTTCATGCATGGAGGTTTTGAGGCGTGGATGAGTTTTGAACTCTTTGGCTCGATAATGGTTCACGCATGCATGGATTAGTAGCTTTACCACATGAGAGCAAGGTTTTTCGAACCCTTGGCTCGAGATGGTTGAGCCAAACCCTGTGCATGGCCTGACCGTGACTCGTGGCTAACATATTCCGGCGTTTCGAACAAGATGGCTCGATGAAAACCCAAGATGGTGCGTGGCGGCTAGGGTTTGGAACCCTAGTGCCGTCGCCGCTCTCTCAAGGCTCGGCCATGGGCTAGGGTTTCGAACCCTAGGCCCATAATTGGTCCAGCCGTGCGCTTTTGTGGTTCGAACCATGGTGGTTCGTGGCTTAGTCGCTTTAGTTCGTGGCATGTGATGTCCCGAGTGTACGATAATTTTTCAAAAAATTATTTTACAGTTTTAATTAAAATTAAATTTAAAATGTTTAGAATTTAATTAATTAAATGTTAATGCATGCTTTATGTGTTGTTTGAGCATGGTGCATGGTTATAGCCCTTTGACCTATTAGATAGAATTTGTGAATGTTTGTAATTTATAATACGACCTGCGAGTCGTGCCTTCTCTATTTCATTCGAAATGTAATCCCTCCCCTATGTTCCCCTCGAATGTGAATCGAGGAATTCTATATCTTGTAAATAGTGTAGTTTATTTTATTGATCGTGATCAATGAAGATGGAGCATCGTGCCGGGATGAGGAGGCCATTCACAAATTGGAGCCAAAGGAAGGTGCTTGTGAAGTTACCTTAGGTTGACTCTTAGGATTTTCTCATTGGCTTGAGAAAATCATTAGTAGGGGCTATAACCATGTCACGTTTAATTATGTATGTTGATGCATGATTTATCTTATGTTTTGATTGATAATTGTATTACACATATATGTAGATATGTTTACAACTATATGTAGTGGACATATTTTAAATTATCAAACTAATCATGAGATCAATAAATCCCTCTAAAATATTAAGTTTTAGATGCCTTCCAAAATTAAAAGTACTCGTCAAAAACTTCGATTGTACATATGTGGGTTTGCCAAAGCAAAGCACTGTGGCAATCTTAGTAAGGCGCGAAAGGATAAAAGTGATATCCGTTATACTTTAAATTGGGTACGACTTAACTAGGTTATCTCAATAGGATTGGGAACCTAGAGGCGTGGGTTGGATTATAATTCATTTGATGAATTGAACAAAGTGTTGTTCGTCCAACTATCCAAGAATTACATGTGATGTAATTGACAAAGTGTTGTCTACCTAAATAACCGAGTCTTGGGCGATTAGCCAAAGCTAACTCAAGATTAGGCGAAATATGGATCTTGGCCCACTATAGGTTTCGAGGGTTGATATTTTTTAACAAAATAGTGGGAGTATCATTTAATATAAGACCATGTTAAATGATTAAATCATAAACTTATTTTGCATATTTATATTGTAGATATCCATGGCAACTAACAACGTAACAAGCACTTTATCACTGCGATCGGTCCTTGAGAAGGACAAATTAAATGGGACAAATTTCCTAGACTGGCATAGGAACTTGAGGATAGTCCTCAAACAAGAAAAGAAACAATATGTCCTAGAGGAACCCTTACCTACTGAGGAACCTCCCCTAACGGCTACAAGAGCCGAAAAAGATGCTTACAAGAAGCATCAAAGTGACGCACTTGATGTTGGGTGCCTTATGCTTGCCACCATGAACTCTGAGCTTCAGAAGCAACATGAGGAAATGGAGGCGTTTGATATGATCGAGCATCTTAAGCAACTGTACCAACAACAAGCAAGACAAGAAAGGTATGACGTCTCTAAGGCGTTATTCCAGTGTAGAATGGTAGAAGGAAGTCTGGTTGGTACTCATGTACTCAAGATGATTGGGTATATTGAGAATCTAGAGAAACTGGGTTTTCCTTTGGACCAAGAGTTGGCCACTGACGTGATCTTGCAATCGTTGCCAGAAAGCTTCAGTCAATTTGTCTTAAATTACAATATGATTGAAATTGAGAAGACATTACCACAGTTACTTGGCATGCTTAGAACTTTTAAAGCAAATAGCAAGAAGTCTAAACCTACTAATGTTCTTATTGTGAATAAGAACAAAGGAAAGACTAAAGCTAAGAACTTCAAGAAGAACAAGAAGGTCTTTGTTAAATCTAAGCCAAAGTCGTCTGCACTGAAACCAAAGGGAGGGATAGCGAAGGAAGGGAACTGTTCCATTGCGGTGAGACCGGCCATTGGAAAAGAAACTGCAAAGTATATCTGGAGGATCTAAAGAAAGGAAGTGTGACTTCCACTTCAGGTATTTTTGTTATAGAAGTCAATTTATCTACTTCTTCATCATGGGTATTAGATACTGGATGTGGATCTCACATTTGTGTAAATGTGCAGGACCTCAAAAAGAGTAGATTGTTGGCGAAAGGCGAAGTTGATCTCCGAGTTGGAAATGGAGCAAGAGTTACTGCATTAGCTATAGGAGATTATTATTTATCTTTGCCTTCCGGTTTATCATTGCTTTTAAAAGATTGTTATTTTGTGCCTTCAATTACCAAAAACATTATTTCTATTTCTTGTTTAGACAAGTATGGATTCTCATTTATTATAAAGAACAACTGTTGTTCTATTTATTTAAATGATATGTTTTATGCTAGTGCACAAATGGTGAATGGTCTTTATTTATTAAATATTGATATGCCTATCTATAACATAAATACTAAAAGGATTAAAAATAATGATTGTAATCCGACTTATCTCTGGCACTGTTGCTTGGGCCACATAAACGAGAACCGCATATCTAAACTTCATAAGGATGGAGTATTAGATTCATTTGATTTTGAATCATATGAAACATGCGAATCTTGTTTAATGGGCAAGATGACTAAAGCCCCTTTCAAGGGACATGTTGAAAGGGCAAATGTTTTATTGGGACTAATACATAGTGATGTATGTGGACCAATAAGTACACAAACTAGAGGTGGTTTTCAATACTTCGTTACATTTACTGATGACCTCAGTAGATATGGGTATGTGTACCTAATGAAGCATAAGCATGAAACCTTTGAAAAGTTCAAAGATTTCAAGAATGAAGTACAAAACCAACTTGGCAAAAGTATCAAAATCCTTCGATCAGATCGAGGAGGTGAATACTTAAGCCAAGAGTTTCATGACTATCTAAAGGAGTGTGGGATAGTCCCACAACTCACTCTTCCGTATACTCCACAATGGAATGGTGTATCCGAGAGGAGAAATCGAACCTTGTTAGACATGGTTAGATCAATGATGAGTCATGCAGATCTTCCGATATCGTTTTGGGGACACGCTCTAGAAACAGCGATTTTCTTACTGAACCGTGTTCCATCTAAATCAGTGGAAAAGACACCATATGAGATATGGACTGGGAAGCGTCCTAGTATGTCTTTTATGAAGATTTGGGGTTGTGAGGCTTTCGTTAGACGTCACGCCACTAACAGACTTGGACCCAAATCTGATAAGTGTTTATTTGTGGGGTATCCTAAGGAAATGAAAGGATACTATTTCTATTATCCCACCGAGAACAAAGTAGTTGTTGCTCGGACTGGTGTATTTCTTGAAAGAGAATTTATTTCTAGAAAAACCAGTGGGAGAAAAATTGAACTTAGTGAAGTTCAACCACAAGAAAACACTGAACCTGAGATTGAGATGGAAACAGAGCAGGCACCGCAAGCTGTTGTGGAAGAAGTACCTGCTCAAGAGACACAAGCCCAGTGTAGGTCTGTAAGAGAACACCGGGAGCCACAGAGATATGGATTTCTTGTGACTCAACAAGGTGACTTACTATTTATTGATGAGGATGAGCCGTCATCTTATCAACAAGCTATAATGGGCACTGATTCTGAGAAATGGCAAGAGGCCATGAAATCTGAGATGGAATCCATGTATGCAAACAAAGTATGGACTTTGGTTGATCCACCTGAAGGGGTACGACCCATAGGGTGCAAATGGATTTTCAAGAAAAAGACCGATATGGATGGTAACGTACAAACCTATAAAGGTCGGCTGGTTGCAAAAGGATTCAAACAAATTCATGATATTGACTATGATGAAACCTTTTCACCAGTGGCCATGGTTAAATCCATAAGGATATTACTTGCAATAGCTGCATTTCATGATTATGAAATCTGGCAGATGGATGTCAAAACAGCTTTCCTTAATGGAAATCTGCTCGAGGATGTGTACATGACACAGCCCGAGGGTTTTGTCGATCCAAAGGATGCTGGAAAAATATGCAAGCTACAACGATCCATTTATGGATTGAAGCAAGCTTCTCGGAGTTGGAATCTTCGTTTTGATGATGCAATCAAAGAGTTGGAAGAGTTCAAAGCAAGAAACAGTAGCCGATTCTACATCGGAAGCTGAGTATATTGCTGCCTCGGATGCAGCAAAGGAAGCTGTTTGGATTAGGAAGTTCATTTCTGAACTTGGAGTGGTGCCTAGCATTAAAGATCCGATAGAACTCTATTGTGACAATAATGGAGCGATCGCATTGGCTAAGGAACTTAGATCTCACCAAAGATCCAAACACATACTTCGGCGCTTTCATTTCATTCGAGAAATCGTTGAAAGGGGAGATGTTAAAATATGCAAAGTACCAACAGATGATAATGTATCTGACCCATTGACGAAGCCACTGTCACAGCAGAAGCATGATCGTCATACTAGATCTCTAGGCATTTAATATATGTCTGAGTGGTCTTAGTGCAAGTGGGAGATTTGTTGAGATATGCCCTAAGACATATCATTAGATGATTGTTTAATGACATACAATGTAATATGATTTTATGAATGGCAATTCATTATTATATATTATTCTTTTAACTGTGCAATATGAATTGATATATATGTTAATATCCTTAGAATAATATTGTATTATTCTTAAAGATGTCCTTAGTCAAGTATTATCATGAATAGGGATAATGATAATACGTAGAGACTAGTATGTGTTGATTGATGAATTGTTCATTGATATGAGATATCAAATCAACACATGGGTACATGTTAGAGAACGATGTACTGGACAGACCCACCATGAGAATGCAACATGGATAGTTATATGATCGTCATATGCAATTCTCATAGTGATAATAATGTATGTAATCCTTACGACTTGTGATCATCAGAGTTCCCAACATAAGGAGTTATGTATCTTGATATCGTCAAACGTTACCCGTAACAGGGTAATCTATAAAGGCGACTATTGGATACACTACGAATTATGTAGAGGGATGTTGACTGATCGAGATAGGATTTGTCCCTCCTATATAACAGGAGATATGTTTGGCCCTTGATCAAGTGAGAACTAAAATGCATGGCCATGCTCGAATGAGTCGATATGAGATATCGAGCTTATTCGTTTATTCTAGTTCTACTTGGGGATCAAGAAATAGAGATTGAATATACGAGTATGACTATTCCATGACTCGTGTTCAATCTAAACACAAAGGACAAAGGGATTAAGTTACATGGTTAATATTATCACAAGTTCTAAAGGTTATGTCGAGTCATTGACATTCTCGTAATTTGGGTAGCCTTGATGTGTTGCTAGACACCGCTCTTTGCTTGTAACGTAAAATGAGATTTTATGTCACTGCCAACATTACAAGAACCTATCGGGTCGCACAAAAGATTAAATAGAGAAGGAAAATTAAATTCATTGGATGAATTAATTAATTAAGAAGAGTCTTAATTAAGTGATTAAAAGGTTTTAATTAAATCATGGGTTTGGGCCCATAAGACTTTAAGAAAGTCTTGAACCTTAATTAAAGCCTTATAATATAAATACAAGGTTTTGATTAAATTGTTAATTCATTCACTCATATCATTGCTTGATATCAAAACCTAGACTCCACTCCTCAAGCTCTCGGCCGCCGCTTGTTCGAAGATCATCGCCGCCGCCGCCTTGATCTTCACGGCCGTCCTTGCTCGGTTATAGTAACCGTGAGGTTTTGTTGGTTCAAGAATAAGTCTAGCAACCTTTTCTTGAACATCCCTTTCGATTTGATCGTGTGGATACCGTTGAGGCAAAAACTTGTAAAGTTTTGCTAGTGACTCGGAGGAGGCGTTGGACGTGGTGCTGCTCTGTGGAATCTGCTCAAACACGCTACAAAGGTGAGACCTTCGTAAATCCTTTATCCGATATGAATCCCTATGTATAGATCCGCGGTTAAGTAATCCATAATTATTTTATTCCGCTGCGTTGTATGCTCATTGGATTACTTACAGTTAGTACCACATTAACTTATATAGTACCACAAATCAATATATTAGTACCACAAATCAATGTATTTAGTATCATATACTAGCTTATATAGTACCACAAATTATGTTATTTAGTACCAAAAATGTTATTTAGTACCACAAAACAGTACATCTAGTACCATATATTAGCTTATATAGTATCACAAATCAGTATATTTAGTACAACATAGTAGCATATATAATACCACAAATTATGTAATTTAGTACAACGATATGTTATTTAGTACCACATATTAACTTATATAGTACCAGAAATCAATATATTTAGTACCACAAATTAGTATATTTAGTACCATGGAATAGCTTATATAGTACTACAAATTATGTTATTTAGAACCAAAAATATGTTATTTAGTGCCACAAATCAGTATATTTAGTACCACATATTAGCTTATACAGTACCATAAATCAGTATCTTTGGTACCACAAATCAGTTTATTCAGTACCCCAAATTTTCTTTTGCAGCTGGTGGCTTCAATACACCACTTTTTCTGGCGTTTTCAGTACCAAAAATAAGTTGGCGTATTTACGCCGACAGAGTAACTGCTACCGTATTATTTTTTTACTTTCAACTTTGGACTTCTTTAGTACCACACATTAGCTTATATAGTATCATAAATCAGTATATTTAGTTCCACAAATCAGTATATTTGGTACCACAGAGTAGCTTATATAGTACCAGAAATTATGTTATTTAGTACCAAAATATGTTATTTAGTACCACAACTTATATAGTATCACAAATCAGTATATCTTGTACCACAAATCAATATATTTAGTATCACACAGTAGCTTATATAGTACCACAAATTATGCTATTTAGTACCAAAATATGTTATTTAGTACCACAAATCAGTATATTTAGTACCACATATTAGCTTATATATTACCACAAATCAGTGTATTTGGTACCATAAATCAGTATATTTAGTACCACAAAGTAGGTTATATAGTAAAACATATTCAAATACTTGGGCGCCTAGGTGCCTATCTCTGTGAGCCTACGCACGGGTGTTTCTGCCCGGATGACAAATTTCTTCACAATCAGGCGTGTAGTACCACAAATATATATCTAATACCACAAATCAATATATCTAGTACCACAAACCAAATCAAGTGCTAAGTATTACAAACAAAAGGACACACTCAATGAAATAAGCAATTCTAGTCAATGAATCTGTAATTTCCAATATAAATTCAAGAGCTAGCTAGTGGTGGATAACATATTATTATAACTATAGTTTTAACACATCTCCTCATGAATAAGGCTTTGATGGGGGCCACAAGCATGCATATAATATCATTGACGGACACATGTTCATATTTGTAACATTAATATGATAAAAAAAATACTACTTTTGAAACTCAAACTCATAAGAGGGTAGTCCAACAACACTTTGGCATATCTAAGAACAGTTGGATTATTATCGAATCGCAACACTTTGGTAATAAATGTACTGATTTGTGGTATTAAATAACATATTTTTTGGTAATTTGTTTTACCATATAAACTATTCTGTTGTACAAAATATATTGATTTGTGGTACCAAATTTATATGTTTGTGGTACTATATAAGCCAATATGTGGTATTAAATATATTGTTTTGTGGACTAAATAGCATATTCTTTTGAAGAAAAATTTTGCCTAGGCAGAGTGTTAAGCGCAAAGGCGCATACATGTACGCGCCTATGGCGCCTAAATAAGGCAACTTTCGGAATTTTAGCTATTGTGTGGTATTAAATATATTGATTTGTGGTACCAAATATACTGATTTGTGGTACTATATAAGCTAATGTGTGGTACTAAATATACTGATTTGTGGTACTAAATAACATAATTTTTGAAGAAAAATTTTGCCCAGGCAGAGTGTTAAGCGCATACATGTACCCGCCTATGGCGCCTAAATAAGGCAACTTCAAGAATTTTAGCTATTATGTGGTATTAAATATACTGATTTATGGTACCAAATATGCTGATTTGTAGTATTATATAAGTTAATGTGTGGTACTAAATATACTGATTTTTTGTACTAAATAACTTTTTTTTTGAAGGTGTTAAGCGCAAAGGCGCATACATGTACGCGCCTATGGCGCCTAAATAAAGCAAGTTCCTGAATTTTAGTTATTGTGTGGTATTAAATATACCGATTTGTAGTACCAAATATATTGATTTCTCGGACTATATAAGCTAATGTGTGGTACTAAATACACTGATTTGTTATACTAAATAACATATTTTATTGGTAATATCTTTTACTATATAAGCTACTGTGTGATATTAAATATATTGATCTGTGGTACTAAGTATACTGATATGTGGTAGTATATAAGCTAATATGTGGTACTAAATATACTGACTTGTGGTACTAAATAACATATTTTATTGGTAATAAGTTTACTATATAAGTTATTGTGTGGTATTAAGTATACTGATTTATTGTACCAAATCTACTGATTAGGGGTGTTTACCAGTTTGGTTAACTGACCGAACCGGGCCGAACCGAAAAAGTTCGGTTAAAACCGAACCGAAAAATTTCAGTTCGATTTTTGGTTTTTTTTTTTAAAAAAAGTTTGATTTTCGGTTACAGGGTCCGGTTAACCGAAAATCAAAATTTTAAAAAAAAAATGTTTTTGAACTCATTTTTTTATGGTTTAAATATTTTTTTAATGGTTTCGCTCATGATTGTATTAATAAGAACTCGTAAATAACAACGTGTTTCAAGTATAATATATTTTATTTTGTTGTCTCATTTAAACTCTATTTTTTGTATTAAATAGCTTCAAAATAATATTAGAAATTTAAAATTAAAAGGTCAAATGTTCAGAATTCATTTGAATCCAATGAATGATGTATTAGTGCTTGTATTTACGTTGATTTTTCATCAATTAATCATACAATTTAAAAAAGCAAATTCAAAAATGAAAAAAAAAAAGAAGAAAAAATTCAAAAAAGAAAAAACTATGGTTCGAACCGATCCGAAGAAGTTCGGTTAAAACCGAAACCGAACCGAACAATTTCGGTTCGGTTTTCGGTTTTAATTTCAAAACCGAAATTTTAGTTAACCTAAATTTCGGTTCGGTTCGGTTCAAACCGAACCGAATGAACACCCCTAATACTGATTTGTGGTACTATTTAAACTACTATGTGATACTAAATATATTTATTTGTGGTATTATATAATATAATTTGTGGTACTAGATAACATAATTTGTGGTATTATATATAGTAATTCGTGGTATTATATTAGCTAATTTGTGGCATTATATAACATAATTTGTAGTACTATATAACATGATTTGTGGTACTATGTATACTAATTTATGGTACTATATAATCTAATTATGGTACTATATATTCATATAAGCTAATATGTATCATATGTATTAACCACAACATGAAAATTAGTCTACTATTTTTTTACCAAAGGTAGTCATTTTATGTACTACAAAACACATAATTGTACAAATTTCTTACTAAAAGATACAATATAACAATTACAATGTATTATATCATTCGATGGAGGCAAACATTTGAACTTACCTCATTAAATCACAATAGAGAATTTTCAACACAGAACTCCCTTTATACAATTGTGTATACATTGGATCCCCTTTATACATCTTGATCCCTTTTACACACGAAAATCGTTAGCTACATGTTACCATCCTAAGCCATTATTCCCCCAAACACTTGAACGTGCCTCATTAAACCGTATGTAGCCAAAATTTGTTGAAATCAAAGCGTTCTCACTCAATATTGTATTAATGCATTCCCTCTCTCGGCTACAGTTAATACAACATGAGTCAATTTTTGGAATTCAACAAAAATGCTATCTGGTTGTAGGCTGGTATCTATCTCTAATGTTGGCAAGGTCATGATCACCCATTTATTCAGATAACCTTGGAACTATAGGAGTATGTCTTTCATATCCCATGTACTGATAATCCATGTAATAATCAATGCTAAAGCATGAAATTCTCGAACTCGGTCTAATTTCCATGAATACAATGATTAGACATACATAACACTATCTGATCTTTTAGCTTGAATCCATAAAACAACACAATAATGAGAAGATATACCCCGTGGAGGCAAATCCAAGAACAAATGATAAGATTGAACTAAAAATTTTTCTGAAACCAAATCTTTCATAACCAAATCATCATATTTTTCTTTTATATAATCTCAGCTATCAAAAAAATTCCAATGCATAAAATCATATGAACAGAGCATACAAAATTTGATAATAAAAAAAGAGTTTTTGTTTGAAGATGAGATCATTTGTTTAAAATCTTTGAACTCTTTCCGGCAATTTCATGATTTTCATCCTGTCATGGAACTTAGCATTGAATTCTAACTGAAGGTGTAAACACGAAAAATCTCAAAATATTAACAAAATCCTTGAATCCAAACACAAAAGACAGAACATATAAACATATGGATTGAAGAACGCTACGAAAAGACTGGAGACATGATAATATTTTAGTGCGATGAAATATACTCGCACCTCCAAAACCACGACCAAATTCAATCTAGCCAAAAATTTTGATCATCTTAAATCTTAAATATCACTGACAAAATAATTCAAAATCCAGAATCAAACATACCGAATAAACCCACTTGAAATTCAGCAAAGATTATCAACACTTTCGGTAGATGGTGGAAGGCTGAGCGATTAGTTACAAAATGGAAAAAATTGGATGAAATACCATATGTGAGGTATGAGGTGAGAGAAAAAGAGAGTATGTTACAGAACAATGGTATATTTGACAAATTCATTAATTAAGAAGCTTAAAATAACATTTTTTTGTAAACAGGGAGTGTAGACTTAAAAAATTTCCTTAGGGGCTAAATTTTAAAGTAAAATATGGCTTAGAAATTTTTAAGCAAGTCTTTTTTCTTTTAATCACAAAAACCAAACACAAAATTAAAAAATAAACCTAAGATTATTCATCTAAATACTCTTGTATGGCCCAAAATTACAGCTACGTTTATAATATATTTTCGTCCTTTTGGCATATGATTTAATTTCAAGTTGTCAATCCTGGTTCACTGAGGGCTATTGACTGGCGCAACAATCATCCGCACAGGAGAAATGCTGCTCCGTTCGGTTCGCAGAGCAGTCGCGGCAGCGCGGCAGTTCTCGACAAAGACGGTAGCCACGGCAGCTCCGGAGGCGGAGCCGCAGTTCCGAAAGAGAATAATCACATCGGTAACCAGGTCCAACAAATCGAACGACGGCGGAGGCTGGGACACGCTGGGACGGCGACTTTTCTTTCTGGTGTACGCTAAGCGCAGTGCAGTTATCACTATTCGGAAATGGAAGGAGGAGGGGCACGTAGTACGCAAGTACGAGCTAAATCGCATTGTGCGGGAGCTTCGAAATCTTAAACGTTACAAACACGCTCTCGAGGTTGTACAATTGCTAATAGTGTGATGTATTTTTTGCCTCATAACTTCGTGGTTTAGTCTTCTTAGTAGTTTCCATGCTCTGTTTTCAGTTTAATTTGATTTTTTGCTCCGGAAAGGTCGCTTAAGTCTGGATTAAATCATTAAATGGTACCATTTTTACGTTGTCTTCAAAATCATAGTTTGAAGTTCAGGAAAAAAATATATTTAGGGAGGGTATTTTCTTCTTGTAGCCATACCTCGATCTGCCCCTTCGGTTCTTGTCATTCTTGTACGCTGGACTTTGATGGATTGAGAAATTCAAATATAAACACAAAGTATTGATTGAAATCAAGGTATGCAAACTACTCCAATCACTGTGGATGACTATGTGACTTATTGTTATGTTTTTCTTCGTCATAAATTTTCTTGATCTATTCTTGGAACGGATTCTGCATCCAAACACCACTTGTTAAAAAAAAAAGTGATTTCTAAAAAAGCAAGGGTGTTGTCGGTAATATAACTTCTCTGTCTAAACACACTCCAAGTATGCCAAAAAGTATATTCATTTATTGAATAAAAGATGTATTTACAGAAAGGTATCAATAACCCATAGTCAAATTGGTTTGCCAGCCAGGCACATACCCAGCACCAGATCGGGTTTTGCGCACTAGGTGTTTTGAACGGTGATCCCCAGCTCCAATAACATGTTGAAATACGTTTTCCCATGTTTCGAGCTCATGAAAGATCATGTTATCATAATGTTCATGTTTAAAGACTAGCAAACTCTTTTTGTCCCAACATTTAATAAATTGAAAAGGTGGTATAAGCTTTCAACGATTTCTCCCATGTCATATGTGTGTGTATGTTTGTGTTTTTTTCCTGATGCTTCGCTTTGTTATGTGAAATATTTTGTTATTAAAGAATTTCATGTCGATTCTCTTGTTTTTTCAAAAGTTGAATAGGTCTAATTATCCAAATGCGATAGTAATATTTTGCTAAAGTTTGGTACAACACATTTTCTTATGTCAATTACTTTCTCAGTTATGATGCAATAAGATTGCACCTCCATCAAAAAATTCCAAGTTATTATGCTAAATTGTTGAGTTGTCCAGGTTTGTGAATGGATGAGGATGCAGGAAGATATGAAGCTAGTGCCCGGGGACTATGCTGTCCACTTGGATTTGATTGCAAAAATTCGGGGTATAAACAGTGCAGAAAAGTTTTTTGAAGATCTCCCTGACAAAATGAGAGACCATACGACTTGTAGTGCCCTTCTCCACACCTACGTTCAGGACAAGGAGTTTGATAAAGCCGAGGCTCTGATGAAAAAGATGTCGGAATGTGGTTTCTTGAAAGACCCTCTTCCATATAATCACATGATGTCTCTATATATCTCCTCGGGGCAGTTTGAAAGGGCTCAAGGATTTATGCAGGAGCTGAAAAAAACTACTACTCCTGATGTTGTTACGTATAATCTGTTGTTAACTGCATGTGCATCACAAAATTTAATGGAAATCGCCGAAAAGGTTTTTATTGAACTGAGTAAATCCAGGATTGAACCAGATTGGTTAACATATAGCACATTGTCCAGCATCTACATCAAGAATTCACTCCAAGAAAAAGCCGAGTCTTCATTGAAGGAAATGGAGAAAAGGATCTCTAGGAAAGTAAGAGTTGCTCATGCGTCACTCATTAGTTTACATACCTGTCTGAGAAATACAAAAGATGTTCTCCGAATATGGAAAATGATGAAATCCACCTACCGCAAGATGAATGATGTAGAGTACACTTGCATTATTTCTTCCTTATTGAAACTTGAAGAATTCGAAGAAGCTGAGAGACTTTTCAATGAATGGGAGTCTGTTTCTCCAACCAAAGATTCAAGGGTTCCCAATTTACTTCTTGCTGCGTACATCAATAATGATCAGATGGAAAAGGCAGAGGCTTTTCACGACCGAATGGTGCAGAAAGACTTTGTACCAGGATATACCACTTGGGAGCTTCTGACTTGGGGTTTCTTGAAACGAAGGGAGGTAAAAAAAGTTCTTGATTGTTTCAAAAAAGCAGTTGGCAGTGTTAAAAAGTGGGTTCAAGATGAAAAACTAGTGCAAGAAGTTTGTAAAATTGTAGAAGATTATGGCAATGTTGAAGATGCAGAAAAGTTGGTGGACACCCTTAGAACTGTTCGTTATATTAATAACGAGATATACGAGTCTCTTCTTCGAACTTATAAAAGAGTTGGTAAGACGCTGCTTATTGTGGGCAGAAAGGATGAAGAAAGACAATGTAAAAATGGGCGAGGAACTAGGAGACTTATACATGAAACAGGTAATACATGAAACAGGTAATTGTGTGTTGGTGAAGTTGTCGGCGGTCTTTGAGAATGAAAATCGAGGACCAATTTCTTGAATGTGAGTTCCCTTTTTAAAGGCGTTTAAAAAGGGAGAAGAAGCCATAAGACTTTTTTTATATTATCGATCTCAATCAAATACAACATGATGTCTTATATTTATAGAAGACTCATAATCCTAATAACTGGGAAGAGATAAAGATAAATTCTAATTTATATTTTTAAATAAAAGATAAGCTAGACTCCTATTTAAGATAAATCAAACTCCTATTATCCTTATCAACACAAGTTGGAGTGTGAAAGTTGGGTGCATTCCCAGCTTGTCAACAAATTTTTTTAACATAGGTTGAAAGAAGCATTTTGTTAGTATATCAGCAGTTTATTCCGATGTTGGAATGTAGACTATACTGATTGTTCCTTCATCAGTCTTTTCTTTAATGAAATGTCGATCTACTTCAACATGTTTCGTATGATCATGATATACCGGGTTGCGTGAGATATCAATAGTGGCCTTGCTGTCGCACAATAGTCTTAGTAACATTGTTATATTCAAGGTTAGTTCTTCAAGCATCATCTTTAACTACAAAGCTTCACAAACACCATGAGCAACAGATCTCAATTCAGCTTATGCACTGCTTTTAGCTACCACATGTTGTTTCTTACTTTTACAAGTCACTAGATTACCCCATACAAAGGAGCAATAGCCTGATGTAGATCTTCTATCACTTATTGAACCTGCCCAATCAGCATCAGTAAAGATTTCAACATCCCTCACATCTGTCTTTTGAACAATAGTCCTTTACCTGGTGTCCCCTTCAGGCATCTTAAAATCCGATAGACTACCATCATGTGTTCTTCTAATGGAGCATGCATAAAATGACTTACACATCTCACTGGAAAAGCTATACCTAGTCTGGTGTGAGAGAGAGAAATGAATTTCCCAACTAGACGTTGATATCTTCCTTTATCCACTGGGTTATTGCTCATTGTTTCACCTAACATTAGGATCCATCGAAGTGTGAAGTGTCAACTGGCTTGCAACCAAGCATCCCTGTCTCTTTTAGAAGATCCATCACATAATTTCGCTGAGAAACAGAGATTCCAGATTTATTTCGTGCTACTTTCATACCAAGAAAACACCTCAACGTTCTAGATCTTTCATTTCGAATTCCACTGCAAGCTTCCCTTTTAACCTGTTCATCTCTTCTTGGTCGTCATTTGTAAGTATAATATCATCTACATAGACAATAAGCATGGTTTTCTTTCAATATTTATGTATAAAAAGGGTTTGATCTCCATTGGCATGATGATAATCAAGTTTCAAGTCTGCTTTAGTAATCTGTCAAACCAGGCTCGTGGATATTATTTTAGCCCGTATGATAATTTCTTCAATTTGCACACCTTATCTTTCTTACTCTCCTCGTCAAATCCTGGTGGTAATGTCATTCATAATTCTTCTTCAAGTTCCCCTTTAAAAAGGCATTCTTTACATCCAATTGATAGAATGGCTAATCCAGATTTGCAGCTACTAACAATAAGACTCTTACTGTGTTAATCTTGGCAACCGGAGCAAAGTTTCTTGATAATCAATGCCATATGTTTGTGTATATTCCTTTTGCAACTAATCTTGCTTTATATCTTTCAATTGAGCCAGCAACCTTGTATTTAACCGTAAAGACCCGCTTGCAACCGACTGGTATCTTTTCCTTAGGTTTATGAACAATCTCCCATGTTTCATTCATTTCTAGTGCATGCATCTCTTCTAAAATAGTCTTTTTTTCCATTTTGGGTCATTCCAAGCTTCATGTATTGATGTGGGAACTTTGATACTTGATAAATTTGAAACCAATGCTTTAACAAAAGTTGAGAGATGTCCATATGACACGAATTTGGCCAAAGAATGCTGTGTACAAGATCTGACCCCTTTTCTCACTGCTATTGGTATCAATATCAGTGTCATGAGAAGTATCAATTCCATAGTTATCTGATGCTTCCTTAGACTTGGTTTTTGAGTTGGACGACTGACTGTCAGGGCTTCTGGCGTGTTCCATAGGGTCTATTATCTTAGATGGAGGTTTCTTTCGCGAAAAGTGCAAATGAACGGTTGTATGAAGTCTCCCCCTACCATTGACTTGTCTGGAGAAGGGGACCAAGAAGGAGAGATAGGTGAAGGAAGGCGATAGGTCCACATGAATTCACACGCATTTGGAAGGAGAGTGGCAATTACGAAAAGATGAAGGCTCCCCCTTGCCGAGAAGTCTGACTGGTTAAAAGGGAAGTAAGGTTCGTTCTCGATGAAAGTTACATCCCTTGAAATAAAATATTTTTCACGGCAACGAAGTAACAATGATAACCTTTTTGGGTGGAAGAATAACCTAAAAATAAGCATTTATGTGACCAAAGATCTAGTTTAATACGATCATGAGTATGAACATGAACAAAGCCGAGAAACCGAAAACTTTAAGATCAAGGGATGAAAAGGAACTAGAATCAGGGAAACATTTATGCAAGCAATCAAGGGGAGACTGAAAATTTAGAACATGTGACTACATTCTATTAATTAGATAGCGCGCAGTCAAGACAACGTCTCCCCAAAGCGAACAAAAGAGAACGAGCAACTTCTAATAGGTAACGATTTTACCTGTTCTGAAATCCCATTTTGTTGAGGTGCATGGACACATGAACTTTGGTGGATGAGGTCATTGGCGGTTTCAAATCATTAATTACTGAGTTAAAAAAATTAGTGGCATTATTCATTCGGAGGATCTGAATAGTGGCATTAAATTGAGTTTTGATCATAGTAAAAAAATTTTGGAAAACTTTGCCAGCCTCTGATCTTTCTTTTAAAATATAGGTCCAACAAACATGAGCGTGATCATCAGTAAACATAATAAACCACAAATTGATTAGAAGTACTACCTACACGGGAAGGACCACAAATATTACTTTGAATTAAATGAAACGGTTTCAAAGGTTGATAAGAAACGAGGGAAAAGAAACATGGGCATGTTTTGATAAATCGCAAATTTCACAATGAAAATAATCATTAATCTTAAATAAAAAATGAAACCAACATTTTAAGTTCAAAAAATTTGGATGACCTAGTCTATAATGTAGGAGCATAATCTGTTGGGGATGTGAAGCAGCGGACGAGAAAGCTGGGTGATGGACAAGTTGACTCACGAAAGAATCTGTGTGAAGATAATAGAGCCCAGAAATAGCCCTAGCATTGACAATCCTCCTCCCCGAAATCCGGGTGAAAGACACAAGTAGATGGAGTGAAATAACACAACAGTCCAAATAGTTTGTCAATTTGGTGATAGAGAGTAAATTACAAGATAAAGATGGCACAAATAAAATATCTTTAAGAGTTAAACAAGGATATTATCACCAATTCCTTCAACCATGGCATAAGAGCCATCTCCAATTTTAAACCTATGTAGAGATGAAGTTGGTGCATAAGTGGTAGAAATATCCTTACTTGATGACATGATGTACCCGAGTCAATGATCCAAGACTCACCATTCGTATTTAGGGCGCGAAGGGTTGTAGGTAAAGTACCTATGGCAGCAACATGTGAGGATGAATTCCAATTAACAGAAAGTAATTTCAGAAGCTGATCTATTTGGCTTTTTGAGAAAACAACATCAGAATTCGATACATTTTCCTCTGAAATAGTGGTTGTTTGCGCCCCTCTTTTATCTTTATTCTTGAATCTATTTGGAACCCAGTTAGTCGGCTTCTCGTGGATCTTCCAACAAGTGTAGATGGTATGATAATGTCATTTACACTAGTCACACCACCGCTTGCCATCCTTGACACATCCTTGACACGAGGAACCGCATTGTCAGTGTAGTTGTTAGCGACAAGTGCAGAAGATTCAGTGTTTGGAATGTCAAATCGAAGCATCACACGCTGCCTATTTTATTCCCGACGAATGATCGCAACCACCTCATCAATAGAAGGCAGTGGCTTCATCCCCAGAATACGACCTCGAGCATCATCCAAATCACGACTGAGGCCGGCTAAAAATTCATATACTCGATCCTTGGCCATCAACGAACGATATAGAATCCCATCATTGGAAACTTTCCAATCTCACATTGTAAACATATACAATTCTTGCCAAACTCTCTTTAAGGAAGTAAAGTAATGTGTCACGGTGTTATCTCCTTGTTTCAAGCCACGGGCTTGATAGCGGAGTTCAAAAACCTGTGAAGAATCCTCGAGATCAGAGTATGCAAGGGTTACTGCATCCCAGATAGCTTTGGCCGTTGGAAGAAATAAATAGGTGTCGTTAATTCTTTCATCCATGGAAATAAGGAGCCAAGACATCACTAAAAATTCTATACGTCCCAAGGTCGAAAAGAATCATCCATGGGCGACGGTTGAGGGAGTGACCCATCAATATAACCCAATTTTCCCTTTCCATACAACACACCGAGATCATTGCAGAAAGTTTTTTTCCGGTCAATTTATGGTTCGTCATTTGCAGGGACAAAGATTCAAGGGTGGGTGCAGTGGTACTGTGAGTGGTGATCGGAGGAATTTTATTATCCGGCGTGCCGCCCGAATCCGAATCACCAGTGGACGTCGTAAAGGCCATCTTAACCATCGATCGAGATGAATAAGAAAGAAAATACGAGAAAGAAGGAAAAATTCTATCTTTAATTCTTTGATACCATAAAGGCGTTAAAAAGGGAGAAGGAAGCCATAAGACTTTTTTTATATTATCAATCTCATTAAATACAACTTGATGTATTATATTTATAGAAGTCTCGTAATTCTAATAACTAGTAAGAGATAAAGATAAATCCTAATTTATACTTTTAGATAAAAGATAAGCTAGGCTCCTATTTAAGATAAATCAAACTCCTATTATCCTTATTAACACTTTCCAGTCCATGGGCTGAATTGTGACTACGACATCAGCTATTTCTATATCCAGGCACAGGTACAACGCCAATTGTAATTTTTCAAAAAGTTATATATATAATATATAATTTTCTTAAGTGCAAGTTTTGTTTTAGGTTCCATTTGAATATAAGCTTGGTTAATTTTGAAATCTATAGATTTCAAATCCACCATATTCCATCATATGACATTTTAACAATACCATGATATTTCAAAGTTCTAAGTATTGAAGTCATTTCAAATTCAAATTTTTAAATACGTTGTTGAATGAAATCTTTCTATCAATACAACCTTAGTTGTCATGCCTCGGTTTGTTGTATATACTTATGATATGATTATGGTGTAATTATATCAAATAGTGGTATGTTAATGGGGGTTCGGGTGGAACCAATAATGAAGAAATACATGTATATAATGATATATGGCAAGGAATGAAACATGATGTAAAAATGTAGTGCAAAGAAATGATATGAATTATAGTATGCATTTGATATGAATTCATATGCCTTTACCTTTCATTAAGGTTGCATTAGCATGTGAATTTGAATTTGGATTGTATTTACATGTACATGTTAATTAACATGTAATTATCCCTAAATGGTATGATAGCAAGTGAATTAGGGAACTAAGGATCTATATCAAGTGGATTAGGGAGGTGGAATCACATAATACACCATTTTACACCTACAAATCTCTACCAAGCTCCTCTCCATCTCTTTCAACTTTCTTGTGGTTTGAGCTTGGGATTCACTTGTAAATTGAGCTAGGAAGGTGTGTGAAGTGCTTTCTTACTATCCTGGTAAGAATTTCATGGTTTTACACTTGAATTATGTAATTGGTATTGATTTATGTGAAGGGGAATATCAATTATTGATCTTAGAATCATAACTTGTT
Source organism: Haberlea rhodopensis (assembly GCA_907163345.1). Taxonomy (NCBI): domain Eukaryota; kingdom Viridiplantae; phylum Streptophyta; class Magnoliopsida; order Lamiales; family Gesneriaceae; genus Haberlea; species Haberlea rhodopensis. The sequence continues at coordinate 3,479,986 of CAJQUN010000005.1, read as the reverse complement.
TCTTTGCCAAGAATTGGATTCTAGGATGTTAGGAACATGTTTATATGATACTAGGGAGTGTATGAATCATGGTTACATGATAGGAAATGAGTTGTGTAAGAAGTACCATGAAGATAAGCTCAAAATCGCCATTGTCTCATTTTTTCTGATCGCGCCGATCGATCGGCATGTGATCTCGATCGATCGCCGCGAACAGTAAAGTTTTAAGGCGGTTTGAGCATGAGGCGATCGATCGGTGAGCATGTGGCGATCGATCGGTGATTTTGTTCGATCGATCGGTGAAGAGTGAACAGTTCAGCGATCGATCGAGAATTCGGGGCGATCGATCGGTGATGGCAGAATGTTGAAAAATTTTATATTTTTGTAGAATTTGATTTTAATGCCTATGATAACATGATATATTATTGGCATTGATGTAGCATCATCTCAGGGGACAGGGCAAAGAGGCAATTAGCTATCAACGCCTGATTTATCGCTTTTGTGTCGCAATACAGGTACGTGTTGACGTACGGAGTATAGATATGATGTGATGATGATGTTATGGTTTTGATATCATATGATTGGTAGTTCATATGCATGTTCATACATGGATTTCATATGATTGGGAAGGATGCCTTGATAGATATGTGTATATGCTTTGGTGAGATCAATGCCTCGATAGATATGCCTGGTGTGGTATATGCTTTGGCTGGGATCGTTGCCACGAGAGATATACTACATATGCTTTGGCTTGAGAGATATACACTTGGTGTGGGTATATGCTCTGGCTATTATCACAGATGAACATGGTACTATGATATGTGCTGCTAATATGAAGATGTGATGTGGTTCCACTGACATATTGAGCTGAATAGGCATATCATATGGGGCTCGTGATAATAGGGTAATTGTTGAGACATGTCATGACATAGTGCATTTGTGGATGCATGATACAGAACATTCACGTATTGATGATTTATTTGTGCTTTATCATTGATATTGATATTGTGGTTTGATATCGCACTGAGATATTTGTTATCTATACTCATTGTGTGAATGTTTCTGTAGGGACTCATAAACGTGGGGAGCGTGAGTCATGATTTCCGCTGCGAGGGGAACCACTGCATAGGGGTTATCTTAGAGTAGGTTGTTACTTGTACATTTGATGTATAGTTGGTTAGGGTTTTGTAAACCTTGTAACAACTTAACTAGTAAGATAATCTAAATTAGTGCATGTTATTACTTAATTCAGACTCACATATGTATGTTTAATTGAATACATTATGGATTAAGTAACGAGGACCCCACATTAGTGGTATCAGAGTAATGGTTCGAGAACGGGGTGAACATGGGTAGAGGAAGTGTATTAGGGAGTTACCTAAACACGTTGAGAATGGAAATAACATGTTCGTATTTGGAATATGATGTTATTCTAACATGTTATATACTTGTGAATGTTATTGTTAACCCTTATTATACAGTTATGACAGACAGAGTACCACATGAGGATGTTGGGGATGCCATGAGTGGCAATGCTAGTGTGAGGATGGCGCCTGTGCCACCACCACCGATTGAGCAAGGACCAGTGGAATAGGTACTGTTGCCTGGAGAATTGACTTTGACGAAGTTTTTGAGTTATCAGCCACCCAGGTTTGAGGGGACTGAATCAGGGGAACTGGCAGAGGAGTGGCTGGAACGTGTGGAACAGATCTTTGTGTCAGCACCGTGTGCCAAGACAGCTTGGTTACGTTTAGCTGAATTCCAGTTAGCAAAGAAAGCTATGATGTGGTGGAAGTCCACAGTACTTGAGTTGAGGGCTCAAGGACATACAGTTAACTGGGATGTGTTTCGAACGAAGTTCCTGGAGCATTATTTCTCTGTTGCTGCAAGGCAGAGGAAAGATGATGAATTTACAAATTTGAGACAGGGATCAATGACAGTATCTGATTATGCTGTGCATTATTCTTCTTTGCTCCGGTATGTGCCACATATTGCTGTTAACACCAAAGCTAAGATCAGACAATTTGTCAAAGGTTTGAGGCCTGAATTGTTTGATAGGGTAATGTCCAATAACCCTACATCATATGAAGAAGCGTTGACTAGAGCGGAGATGGCTGAGATTGCTGTAGGGGTATATACAGATGTTGGACAAGCCCAACCACCTACATCTGACAGTATGAGACCTAGAGGGGAATCATTTAAATCACCACGAGGTGGTGCATCTTCATCTAGGTTTAGTGGGAAACGTTTTGGATCACAAAAAGGGGGTGATCGCAAATCTAAAGGACAGTCCCAAGGAAGTAGTAGTAGTAGTAGACGAGGATTACACTATTTTAAATGTGGAGGGTCACATTATCAACGAAATTGTCCACAGTTTGATACGGTAGTTTGTTTCCGTTGTGGGAAACCAGGACATGTGATCCGTGATTGTCCTCAAGTGGGTGGACAACAGAGGAGAGGACCCATGTCAGAGAATACAGTGCAGCAGAGACCACAGGGTGTACCACAGTCTGGTGGAGGACAGAGGGCAGGAACACCTCAGGCTCAGGTGATGCACTAAACAGGGAGGAAGCAGAGGCAGCTCCTGATACTGTGATAGCGGGTCAGTGTACTTTGTTTACTTATCCTGCTTTACTGTTGATTGATACTGGTGCATCACATTCTTTTATTGCACAAGCATTTATTGATCGGTATCATATATGCTTGTGCAATAAAAGAATGTGATGCACCAGTATCAATTAACAGTAAAGCAGGATAAGTAAACAAAGTACACTGACCCGCTATCACAGTATCAGGAGCTGCCTCTGCTTCCTCCCTGTTTAGTGCATACACCTGAGCCTGAGGTGTTCCTGCCCTCTGTCCTCCACCAGACTGTGGTACACCCTGTGGTCTCTGCTGCACTGTATTCTCTAACATGGGTCCTCTCCTCTGTTGTCCACCCACTTGAGGACAATCACGGATCACATGTCCTGGTTTCGCACAACGGAAACAAACTACCGTATCAAACTGTGGACAATTTCGTTGATAATGTGACCCTCCACATTTAAAACAGTGTAATCCTCGTCCACTACTACTACTACTACTTCCTTGGGACTGTCCTTTAGATTTGCGATCACCCCCTTTTTGTGATCCAAAACGTTTCCCACTAAACCTAGATGAAGATGCACCACCTCGTGGTGATTTAAATGATTCCCCTCTAGGTCTCATACTGTCAGATGTAGGTGGTTGGGCTTGTCCAACATCTGTATATACTGATCGGTATCATATATGCTCGTCTCCACTGTTGATGCCTCTTTATGTTTCGACACCCATGGGAACTACTGTGATGACTTGTCAGAGTGTGTCTGATTGTGCTATTCAGTTTGAGTCTGACTATGGCCTACAAGCTGATTTGATTGTGTTAGACATGTCAGATTTTGATTGCATCATTGGAATTGATGTATTGAGTAAATATCAATCTGTTGTGGATTGTTGTCAGAAGGTAGTAAGATTTCAATCTGATACTGGAACTCAATGGTATTTTTATGGCCAAGGATCGAGGGCAAGGATTCCTTTGATATCAGCAATCCGAATGTCGCGTTTGTTAGAGCGTGGACATGCGGGTTATTTGATTTATGCCCTTGATGTAAATGAACAGAAAAGAGAAAGGAAAGTGGAGGAGATACCAGTGGTTGCAGAATATGCGGATGTGTTTCCAGATGAGATACCTGGATTCCCACCGAGTCGAGAAGTGGAATTTGGTATTAATTTGATACCTGGTACTTCTGCAATTTCACGGGCTCCTTATCGGATGGCACCAACTGAATTGAAAGAGTTGAAAACTCAATTGCAAGATTTATTGGACAAGGGGTACATACGTCCTAGTGTATCGCCTTGGGGTGCTCCGGTTTTATTTGTGAAGAAGAAGGATGGGACAATGAGATTGTGTATTGACTATAGACAGTTGAACAAGGTAACGATAAAGAATAAATATCATCTTCCTCGTATTGATGATTTGTTCGATCAGTTGCAGGGATCAAGGGTTTATTCGAAGATTGATTTGAGGTCAGGGTATCATCAAATACGTGTGAGGGAAGGAGATATACAGAAGACAGCATTCAGAACTCGTTATGGACATTATGAGTTTCTGGTAATGCCATTTGGAGTGACAAATGCTCCCGCTGTCTTTATGAGTTTAATGAATCGAGTTTTCCAGGAATACCTTGATCGATTTGTTATTGTCTTTATCGATGATATACTGATCTATTCACGAAGTGATGCCGAACATGTTCAACATTTGCATATGGTATTGCAATTGTTGAGGACACATCAGTTGTATGGCAAACTCAGTAAGTGTGAGTTTTGATTGACTAGTGTCGGCTTTTTAGGACATGTTATTTCCGAGGAAGGTATATCAGTTGATCCAAAGAAAGTGGAAGCAGTGTTGAATTGGTCAGCACCTACTTCTGTGCCAGAGATTCGTAGTTTCTTGGGTTTGGCTGGATATTATCGACGGTTCGTTGAAGGATTTTCAGCAATTGCCAAACCATTGACACATTTGACACAGAAGGGAGTATCATTTCAATGGTCAGAGGCTTGTGAGCGTAGTTTTCAGGAATTAAAACATCGATTGACTACAGCTCCAGTCTTGATCATTCCATCAGAGCATGATAGGTTTGCAGTATATACTGATGCATCTTTACTTGGTTTGGGTTGTATATTGATGCAGGACAAACTTGTAGTGGCTTATGCATCACGACAGTTGAAGCCACATGAAATGAGATATCCAGTGCATGATCTGGAATTGGCTGCCATTGTCTTTGCATTGAAGATATGGCGACATTATTTATATGGTACGTCTTTTACCATATACACAGATCATAAGAGTCTAAAATTTCTATTCACTCAAGCGGAGTTGAATATGAGACAAAGGAGATGGATGGATCTGTTGAAAGATTATGATTGTGAGATTGAATATCATCCAGGAAAAGCTAATCTTACAGCAGATGCCTTGAGTCGAAAGGTACATCACACGGTTGATGAGGTGATTCATTTATCCGCATTAATGACTTCTTGTTGTACTTTGGGTTATGATTTTGATATGGAACTAGTGCCAGTAAGGGTATCAACATTGTTGGTTGAACCCGACATTTTTGAGAAAATCAGAACGGCACAAATGACTGATGATGAAGTACAACAATGGAAGGAAAGGATAAGTCAAGGACAATTCTCTCACTTTGTACTTACAAGTGATGGAACGTTGAAATATAGAAATTGTTGGGTAGTACCTGCTTCATTAGGACTACGCCAAGAACTACTCCAACGTGCTCATTGTAGTAGATACAGTATACATCCTGGAGGGAAGAAAATGTATCATGATCTACGTACACAATTTTGGTGGAAACGTATGAAACAGGATGTATTGAGCTATGTGAAACGATGTTTGATCTGTCAACAAGTGAAAGCGGAAAGACAGAGACCAGGAGGTGAATTTAGTTTGGAAATTCCTCAGTGGAAATGGGAACATATCACGATGGATTTTGTGACTCATTTACCACGGACGTCTTCTGGTTGCAATGCTATTTGGGTGATTGTTGACCGACTCACCAAAGTATCTCATTTTGTGCCATATTGTATGACGTTTACATATCTGAGAATGGCACAGTTGTATATTCAACATGTAGTGAGACTACATGGTATTCCAGTTTCCATTGTATCGGATAGGGATCGGAGATTTACTTCTCATTTTTGGGAAGGATTACAGACAGCGTTGGGAACTGAAGTGCGATTGAGTACAGCATATCATCCTCAGACAGATGGACAAACAGAGCGTACGATACAGACGCTTGAGGATATGTTGTGTGCCTGTGTATTAGAGTTTGATACCTCTTGGCAAGATTCGTTGCCATTAGTGGAATTTTCATATAACAAAAGTTATCAGTCTAGTATACAGATGGCACCATTTGAGGCTTTGTATGGGCGACGATGTAGATCGCCATTGTATTGGGATGATGTGGATCAGTCTTCCTTAACTGGACCGGATATGATTCATGATATGGAAGAGAAAGTGAAAGTAATTCGATTGAAACTTAAAGCTGCTCAGGATAGACAGGCTGCTTATGCCAATAAGCGACGTAGACCACTTGAATTTCAAGTTGGTGACCGTGTGTTCTTGAAAATCTCACCTTTTAAAGGTGTAGTACGGTTTGGTAAGCGTGGAAAATTGTCTCCACGGTATGTTGGTCCGTATGAGGTATTGCAACGTATTGGTACGTTGGCATATCACTTAGCACTACCACCGGCCTTGAGTAGTATTCATGATGTTTTTCATGTGTCACTGTTGAGGAAGTATGAACCAGATCCGAGTCATGTATTACAGTTACCTGATGTACAGTTGGATACAGATGTGTCGTATGAGGAACGACCGGTTATGATCTTGGATCGAGCTGAACGCAGGTTGCGTAATAAGGTGATTCCTATGGTTAAAGTACAGTGGGACAGAAGGGGTGTCGAAGAGGCAACGTGGGAGACGGAGCAGCATATGATGCAACGGTATCCGGATTTGTTTTCTGGTATGATTTTACAGTTTTATGGTACTGTTGCATACATGATCATGTTTCCTATTTTCATATCGTAGGATTGTTGAGTTGTATATCTCATATGCATGTATTCTGTCTGTATATGCAATTTCGAGGACGAAATTCAATGAGTGGGGGAGAATTGTCATGCCTCGGTTTGTTGTATATACGTATGATATGATTATGGTGTAATTATATCAAATAGTGGTATGTTAATGGGGGTTCGGGTGGAACCAATAATGAAGAAATACATGTATATAATGATATATGGCAAGGAATGAAACATGATGTACAAAATGTAGTGCAAAGAAATGATATGAATTATAGTATGCATTTGATATGAATTTCATATGCCTTTACCTTTCATTAAGGTTGCATTAGCATGTGAATTTGAATTTGGATTGTATTTACATGTACATGTTAATTAACATGTAATTATCCCTAAATGGTATGATAGCAAGTGAAGTAGGGAACTAAGGATCTATATCAAGTGGATTAGGGAGGTGGAATCACATAATACACCATTTTACACCTACAAATCTCTACCAAGCTCCTCTCCATCTCTTTCAACTTTCTTGTGGTTTGAGCTTGGGATTCACTTGTAAATTGAGCTAGGAAGGTGTGTCAAGTGCTTTCTTACTATCTTGGTAAGAATTTCATGGTTTTACACTTGAATTATGTAATTGGTATTGATTTATGTGAAGGGGAATATCAATTATTGATCTTAGAATCATAACTTGTTTCTTTGCCAAGAATTGGATTCTAGGATGTTAGGAACATGTTTATATGATACTAGGGAGTGTATGAATCATGGTTACATGATAGGAAATGAGTTGTGTAAGAAGTACCATGAAGATAAGCTCAAAATCCCCATTGTCTCATTTTTTCTGATCGCGCCGATCGATCGGCATGTGATCTCGATCGATCGCCGCGAACAGTAAAGTTTTAAGGCGGTTTGAGCATGAGGCGATCGATCGGTGAATTGAGGCGATCGATCGGTGAGCATGTGGCGATCGATCGGTGATTTTGTTCGATCGATCGGTGAAGAGTGAACAGTTCAGCGATCGATCGAGAATTCGGGGCGATCGATCGGTGATGGCAGTATGTTGAAAAATTTTATATTTTTGTAGAATTTGATTTTAATGCCTATGATAACATGATATATTATTGGCATTGATGTAGCATCATCTCAGGGGACAGGGCAAAGAGGCAATTAGCTATCAACGCCTGATTTATCGCTTTTGTGTCGCAATACAGGTACGTGTTGACGTACGGAGTATAGATATGATGTGATGATGATGTTATGGTTTTGATATCATATGATTTATGTTATCTTGTATCATATGATTGGTAGTTCATATGCATGTTCATACATGGATTTCATATGATTGGGAAGGATGCCTTGATAGATATGTGTATATGCTTTGGTGAGATCAATGCCTCGATAGATATGCCTGGTGTGGTATATGCTTTGGCTGGGATCGTTGCCACGAGAGATATACTACATATGCTTTGGCTTGAGAGATATACACTTGGTGTGGGTATATGCTCTGGCTATTATCACAGATGAACATGGTACTATGATATGTGCTGCTAATATGAAGATGTGATGTGGTTCCACTGACATATTGAGCTGAATAGGCATATCATATGGGGCTCGTGATAATAGGGTAATTATTGAGACATGTCATGACATAGTGCATATGTGGATGCATGATACAGAACATTCACGTATTGATGATTTATTTGTGCTTTATCATTGATATTGATATTGTGGTTTGATATCGCACTGAGATATTTGTTATCTATACTCATTGTGTGAATGTTTCTGTAGGGACTCATAAACGTGGGGAGCGTGAGTCATGATTTCCGCTGCGAGGGGAACCACTGCATAGGGGTTATCTTAGAGTAGGTTGTTACTTGTACATTTGATGTATAGTTGGTTAGGGTTTTGTAAACCTTGTAACAACTTAACTAGTAAGATAATCTAAATTAGTGCATGTTATTACTTAATTCAGACTCACATATGTATGTTTAATTGAATACATTATGGATTAAGTAACGAGGACCCCACATTAGTGATAGGAAGCGATGGCCGCCGTGGATGAATATTGTCGGAATTATATCATATTTTTCGTGTGAAACGGTGAACGGATTTGTGAGTTATGGTAGGACTTAGGAGCAGAGATCGAAATACGTTGATGGGATTCCCATATGCAACATTTTTTACTTTAATTCAATGCTACAATAAGTTTCTATATTTTTTTGTTGGAATGCTATTTTGTGAGTGGGTGATGCATGGATACTACCAAAATGGTCATTTATCGTGTTAGATACTCCCGTAGGATATGTCGAGTATTTTTGCAATTTTTTCAAGAATAAGAACTAATATATAATCAAATTTAAACGAAATTTTAAAAATATAAGTTGGAGTTGTTAATGAAGATAATGTTGGAATATGCACAAATATCATTCATTAGATGACTGATTTTTACATATATTATATTATGTTATTTCATTTATAGCAACTCATTATTATATTTTATTTTATTATCTATGTAATATGAATTTATATATAATAATACCCTTAGAATAATAATACATTATACTTAAATAGTCTCTAGTTAATTATTATCATGAACTAGGATAATGATAATGCATGAAGATTAATATATGTTGATTGATGACGTTAGTTATGGATATGATGAGTACATGTTAGTTAACTATGTACTTGTTCGACCCATCATGAGAATGCTATATGGATTGTTATATGAAAGTCACAAATGATTCTCATAGTGATAATGTTGTATATGATCCTTACATCTTTGAGATAACCAAATATCCAACATAAGGAGTTGTATATCTTGATATTGTCAAACGTTGCTCGTATTTGGGTGAATTATAAAGACAATCATTGGATATACTACGGATTATGTAGATGGATGTTGAGTTATCAATATAAGAGTTGTCCATTCCATATAATGGGAGTGTTGTTTTGGGCCCTTGATCGAGTGAGACTAAATATGCATGGCCTTGCTCGAATGAGTCAATATATAATATCGGGTTCATTTGTTAAATCTAGTCTACTCGGGGATCAGTAAATAATAGATTGAACTATATGGGTATGACACATTTCATGTCTCGTGTTCAATCATCCATCTAAGACAAATGGATTAAATTACATAGTATATATTATCAGAGACCATAGTTAATGTCGAGTCAATGACACTCTCGTAACTTGGGTAGCTTTGATGTGTTACTAGAACCGCTCATTGCTTGTAACATAAAATGAGATTTTATGTCACTGTCAACGTTACGAGATACTAACGATTCGCACAAAAGATTAAATCGATAAAGAGAGATAATATTCATTTGATGAATTAAATAAATTAGGAAGAGTCATAATAAAAGGAACTATGGAGTTATATATATTGATGGGCCTAAACATATATATATATATATATATATATGTGTGTGTGTGTGTGTGTGTTTGTGTGTGTGGGCCAAGGGTTTGATAAACCCTTGATATAGCTGCCACATCTAGAAGGCGTAGAGTTTCAAAATTTTGACATCCTATCTGTCATACAACTCTATATATACATACACGTAGGGTTTGACAAATAAAAAGACATGACATATCAGTAGTCACACTAAACCCTAGCAATCGAGTCCCCTTCGGTTGAATTTCGAGTCTACCACCTTGAAATTCAACAATTTTTTTAAACGATTTGATCGTATGGATACCGTAGAGGCAGAACATTGACGTTTTGTTCGTGACTCGTGGATGTATCGCACTGGCAGTCTGCTTCAAACACGCTTTAAATGTATAAACTCTTAACACTGATTGGTTTCACTTTGTATAGATCTTCTGTGGAATCCGAAAATAGCTTTATATTTGCTGCATTTTGTTATCAGATTCCTAACAGATTAATTACTCTTTAAATATGATATATAAATATTATTGAAATTATTATTTTGATTTTTCTAATAAACTCAAATCACATTGTGTTATTATGCAAATTTTTTTATTTTAGTCAATGATGTGTTAATGATAAGTTTTTAGTATTCATATAGACATGTTTGCGCGTATTTATTAATGCATAATAGAGTTGGTTTCAATTCGTATGTATATGAACTTTGTTTTTATTATTTGTAATATGTTGTAATTTGTACTTTGTTAGTATTTATTGTCTTTTTGATTGTTGATCGTAATTTAATGTTGGGTTGTGCTCTTGATGTACAGATTTTTATAATTATCATTATACTTGTAATTGTTAAAAACTGATTAGAGGTTATCCCCATCTTCGTGTATGGACATAGTGGATAGTGGATTTCTAATGCCTTTCACTCTTTTTAACATTGGAAATGTTTTGAGTTTGGACATCATTTTATTTCCAAAATAACATAGTTCAACAATAGCGTGGCAAGTCTGTCGTCTGAACGGTTGTGATGCCTATACCAACGTTCCATCAATGTATCCCCGCAGCAGACAAGTATTGAATGAGGCTTCCACACAAACTAAACAAACCAATATATGACCACAATTCATAATCGTCGGTTCGATGGTTTAAAAATCACGATCCTTAATTGTTATCTTTTTTGATGGTTCTAGTTACGGTTCATTGACCCTGTTACAATTACAGTCGCAGTTGGACCCCGTTCAAATTGAACCAAGGTCATGTCTAGTTTGTCCGTGCAAATTTTGTTTCATCCAATTGGTCTACCTGGTTTTTTTGTTGTTCATAAATAACGATAAAATCAGCTGTTACTATCATATCAGGATAAGCTAACAATATTGATTAACCGATTTAACCGATTTTTTATTATTTTTCTCTATATATTAGTTATTTTCTAAAAAAAATTGGTTAATCAGATTTCCGATTTAACAGTTTATATATATATATATATTTAAAAATATCTATTAATTCGGTTTGGTAAATAGATTTTTTCATTGTGAAAAAAATTCAATTTGATCGATTAAAAATATTTCGATTAATAACCCGACCCTACCCACTTCTGATACACCGCTACTCCAGGCCGCCAATACAAATTTTGAAAAGAGTCCAATTTCCCCCAATTTGTTGATTGGATAAATTCACCATCAGTTTATCTCCAAGGAAGAGAAACGGTGGCGGAGGAATGGAAGGAGGAGGAGAAAGCTCGGAGACAAAGTTTAAGGATGTTGGCGGAGAAATTCACCATCGGAAGAAGAGAATCTGCGACGGGGGAGTGGATGAAGTAGGAGGAAGCTCGGAGATGCAGTTCACGAATATCGAGACCGCCACTGGCATACTCGATAGCTCCGTCATTTTCCATCTCGTCTACGACATTCTCGGTTTCATTCTCTTCATGTACCAGCAAATCCCCTCGTAAGTTTCTCACTTAAGTTATTAGTTGCTAGAATTAGCTAAGTTTTGTGCTTTGATCAATTTCATTTGCGCTCTGGAAGAGTACTTCAAGATATCACCCATGACTTTGATGCATTGCGCGATGAGCATAAAGAATTGGTGAGTGAAACGAATTTCTGTTCCCCTTTCTTTTTGCCTCTTTGCTCTTTCTAGGCCCTCGGGATCTATCTGAGAAAAGTGCAAATTGAAATCGAAATTAAAATTAATGGAAGGTTGATGACCTCACAGTTTGCTTTGTGGTATAACAGGTATCAAGTTTACAACTTTTGGTTCGTCATTTAATATAATGGGACAAAAAATTCATCTATTGAAGGCATTAATAAATATTTCTTTAGTTATTTTTGAACTTAGGTTCAAAAAGAGCCTTAACTTTCATTTCAAGAGTTGAATTATGGAGCATGAATAAATAGGAGGCTGAGCTTGGGAAAATTGAAGTGAAACCTATCTTGACGAGGAGAAAGCAAGCTGCAAGAAAGAGGGAAGTGAAAGTGGAAATAAGAAAGTTGGATAAATTGATGAATTGCATATCTAATCTCAAGACTGCGGTTAAGTCAATGTTTGCTGAAGTTCCAAATGTTGAGAAAATCTCCCTGGTTCTCG